>JAILWY010000017.1:1246250-2492500 GCA_022113835.1 Atopsyche davidsoni | reverse complement strand
AGAGATCATCGCTAAATGCAGTAACTTAAACATAAATAGGAGCAGTCCAAGAACTGACGGTATCGATAGAAACAACTACTCGAATCAAAGTAGAAATTATCATGGCAACCGGAATAGAAACTTTAATACAAATCAAAATAATAATTACATCAGGAATAATCAATTTCCTAACAATCGAAAACGGAAACTTCCCGAACAATAATTTCAATAGAAATAATAATAATTTTAATAAACCTAGTTTTAATAACTTTAATAGACCAAATTTTAATACTTATGGACAAAATTTTAATCGTCCTAACTACTATCAAAAACTATCGTAACAACAGACAATTTGAACAAAAGAATGTACCGACACCGACCCCCATGTCAAGCGTACAATCACACAAAAGTAACTACTTAAAACCAGTCCAAAATTTTAATACAGGACCCAGTAATTTCTAAACAAGCAGACCTAATTTTATCGCTGAAGAACTATTTAACGCGGAGACAAACGAAAATAGTTCGGCAGAAGAAAATTTCAATTCATGCCTCAACGAAAGAAAGCAACTTGATCGAAGTGAACAATCATGATCAATTTCGACAGTTACCATATATTACAATTAATGAACCTCCGATAAACTTACTTATAGACACGGGATCTAGTAAATCATTCCTTGACTTGAGCATAATTAAACAAATATTTTAAAGACTTCATTAAACCTGGGAAGTTTAACGTAAGAACCGTAGCAGGAGAAAGCTGCCATTGAAAATAGCATTCAAATAATTTAAAACACCTGTTAAATTAAAATTTTATTCATATAAATTCCACAACACACTAGATGGATTAATTGGGATCGAAACCATGAAATTATTAAAAAATGCAGTTCGACTTTGAAAAACACATAGTAACCACTCCGAATGCATACATACCAATGAAATGGTATACCATCCCTTTAAAATCGTTAAAAACAATTACGATTCCGGCTAACGGATCAGTCATTGCGGGACGTACCGACAAATAAAAACGGTGACGTTATATTCCCAAGACAGGAATACCAATTCGTGTTTATTCCCGAAATTGTAACTAAAGCCGAGAATTTTAAATGCTACGTCGAAATCTTTAATAAAACTAACGAAGATATTCCTATGCGCATATATGCGCATTTTAAGGTAGATTCTTTAAAATACGCATGAAGTATTCTCGATAGATACAATTAGACCACAAAATATAACAAACTTAAATTCGCACAGAACATATGAATTTAGAAGAAAAACCGCACATACAGAGATTGTGCAATAAGTATCCAGACATTTTTTATATGGAGTCAACTGACCTATCCTTCACAAATCAAGTTAAGCATCAGATAAAGACTACAGACGACCTACCCGTTCATGGTAAAAAACATACAGATACCCATTCATACATAAAAGAGGAAGTAGAACGGCAAATTCAGGATAGTGCTAGACCCGAAAATAATAAGACCTTCAGAGAGTCCATGGAGTTCTCCCATTTGGATAGTCCCGAAAAAATCTGATGCCAAACAAATTAAATGGCGTTTAGTCATAGGTTACAGTGAGTTGAATGAAAAAACAATAGATGATCGTTACCCTATTCCAAATATCACGGATGTTTTAGACAAATTAGGGAAATCCTAATATTTTTCAACGATCGGATTTAAAAGCAGGTTTCCACCAAATCGAGTTAGACCCTAATGATATGTGCAAGGCGGCGTTTAACGTAGAGAATGGTCATTACGAGTTCACTCGTCTTCCATTCGGATTAAAAAATGCACCAAGTAGTTCTCCAACGCGTAATGGAATACATTTTGAAAGGACTATTAAATAAAGTATGTATGCCTTGTCTACTTGGATGACATAATTATCTTCTCCACGTCGCTGCAATAACACATAATAAATCTACAGAAGGTATACCTAAAACTCAGGGAAACTAACTTCAAATTCAATTAGATAATCTGAATTTTTAAAGAAAGAGATAGCTTACTTAGGGCATATCGTCACTACAGACGGGATCAAACCAAACCCTGATAAAATAGACGTGATACAAAGGCATCCGATACCAAAAACTACAAAGCAGATAAAAGAATTCCTAGGATTATTAGGATATTACAGAAAGTTTATCAAAGACTTTGCGAAGCTAACCAAGCCGCTGACGTCATGTCTAAAGAAGGGTGCAGTCATATCCCTAACCCGCGGAATATATCAAATGTTTCGAGAACTGTTAACAGCTACTATGCAACAACCGCTATTACAATACCCAGATTTCACTAAACCTTTTGTTGCTAACGACCGATGCATCAAATTATGCAATCGGAGCTGTACTATCACATGGACCCATAGGTAGTGATAAACCGATCGCATAAGCATCGCGAACTTTAAACCTAAGTGAAACCAATTATTCGACAATAGAAAAGTAATGCCTGAGCAACTGTGTTTGGCACACAAAATGTTTAGACCCTATCTTTATGGAAGCACGTTCACAATAATCGCCGACCTCAAACCCTTACAATGGTTGATGTCGTTAAAGGAACCAAATTCTAGACTTGTTCGATGGAGACTGAAATTGGAAGAATACGAGTATACCATACAGTACAAAGAGGGAACTTTAAACAGTAACGCTGACGCATTGTCACGGATAGAAATAAACGCTAATGAATTGTACGATTTAATAGAAGACTATACAGATGATATCTCAATGTTACCCCAGGTGGCCGACGATCCGATATTAGAAGACTTTGATAGTCAAACAAACGATACGGTACATACAAGTGTAGAGGACCCGATATTCGAAATACCATCGTCAGAAAAAATCTATAAATACGTTTAAAAATCAAATAATATTCAAATTTTCAAACAACAAAATAATCAAAAACAATAAAACCTTTCCCGGATGTTTCAAGAATTATTTTGAACATACCTAAAGAAGACAAGGCAATTATTAAAGTTTTTTAAAGAATTCATCAAACCGAAGATAACTTACGGAATACAGTTTAACGACAATTACTTAACCACAACCGTGCAAAAACACTTCAAAAACAACGGATACAAATTAGTTAAGTGTAACACAATACTTGAAGACGTTGTTGATACAGACCAACGAGAAATTATCTTAAAAAATTACCATGTAGGAAAAACCGAATCATAGAGGCATCAACGAAACATTAGAACATTTAAAAAGAAAGGTACTATTGGCCTAAAATGAAGGACTTAATTTCTAATTTTTATAAATAACTGCGACGAATGTAATGTGAACAAATATGACAGAAACCCTCTGAATATTAAACTTAATATAACTCCCACACCTAGTAAACCATTCAAAATAATCGTAATGGATACGTTTACGTGTAAATCCCAGAGATTCCTAACGTTAATAGATAAATTTTCAAAATATGCACAAGCAGTTAACATGATCAATGTTATAGTCATTAAATGTATACTTTTCACATCATGGCTTACCATTAGGCAATAGAGTGCGACTCAGGCAAAAGAGTTCGATAACCTAACTCTAAGAGAATTCTTAAAGTTACATAAAATCAAAATTCATTACGGCACACCAATTCATCATGAATCACAAGGTACAATAGAAAGATTACATTCAACACTTATCGAACAACTTAGGATTTTAAATGCAAACACTTCAAACATACAACAAGAAACGACCGAAGCAATTTTAGCATACAACCATACCATACATTCTAGTCACAAAACTACACCATTAGAAATAACATTAGGACACATTACTAAATCGGATTATTTCGACATTGACACCGAACAGTTAGTAACTCAAAATTACGTAGAAAGACACAAGGAAGCTACCCGATTGATGTACCAAACAATTAACGAAAAAATTAACCTATAAAAAAGAGAAAATATTAATTAATAAGGCGAATTTAAATAGAGAAACTTTAGATACAATAGATTTTAGAAGAACCTATATACATTAAGGAATAGTGGGGAAATTAGAAATAAATTAGCTAAGAAGTTTAAAAATCTAGATTTAGTAATCAAACTAGCAATAAAGTATTTAGCGAGAGGCCTTACGAGGCATAAGAACGAGGTTAAACGTCCTAAAAAGAAATATTGATTTCAGAATGATCTGGGCGGCAGCCGTCGTGATCATGCTGATGACGATCGGCAAAGGACAAATTAAACTAAGCAAAATAGAAGATAACAACCCCGGAATATTACCTTTTAAACTAGGGGATAGCGAGAAGTACAAAGAGCTAACCATATATTTATCCATTATGTAGAATTAAAAACCCATCAGGACTCAACTTTACGTTATTAAAGACCAATTTGAACGATTAAAAATCATAGCTAGTTATTTACGCATGTAAACGCCATCTCTGTGTTAACAGCCATATATATGTACAATTTGTTTAGTGTTACGTTTTAACAAAAGTTCAAATAACGAAGACTAAATAAGAACACTAGAAAACAAAGGAGGGTCGATGAAAGGGACTCTCGCATGTTTTAGAAGCATCTGCCAAGCCCCAGTATTTGAACGACAGTCATTTGGCCAAGACTCGACCCGTTACGATCTACACTTCTACATCAAAGAAAAAAGCACACGGCATCTTTCATTCAGGGATCACAAGAAGCCCGATGAAAGTTTGACACTAGTAATAACTTGCATGCGATCATAAAGAATGAACTCAAGACTCTTTTCGAAACGATTGAGTACAAGTTGACTAAAACAATTAATAAAATTAATGTATACGTTAAGGATATGAGATCCAAGAGAGGTCTGATTAACGTTCTCGGAAATATAATTAAGAGCATAACAGGGAACTTGGATGGCAGTGATGCAGAGCATTTTAATTCTTTAATACAATCCCTTCAGGAAAATCAAAATAAAATTATAAGAAACACTAAATCAGGCGTATCTCTTCACCTAAAAATGATAGAAGATTTTAAGAAAACCCTCAATTCAATCAAACATAATGAAAATAAAATCTAAACTAAAATAATGGAAATGACAGTTCTAACTAAGGACATTTTTAAATTACAGAATTATATTGAAATAAGAAGCGCAATGGACAATCTTTACAATACCATTTGCAATATGCACGATATAATATCAGATATTGAAAATGCTATTTTGTTTTCAAAACTTAGAATTCCTCATCCATCGTTAATTTGTGTTGAATATGTTAAAAAGATGATAGCGTTAATTGAAAAAAGCGAAATTTCACCGTATCTTGTTGAACCAAAAGAATATTATAATGTATTAAAAGTAGACAGTTACCTGTCGAACGATCGAATAATTTTCCTTATAAAATTTCCCATCATAACCGATAGAGAATTTAATTACTACCATTTGTACCCCATTCCTAATAAAAATAATGAAACCATCTTACCAAATACTAACTTCTTTATCCGCGAGAGTGAATACTATAGATACACAGAAAATGAATGTGACCTCCTAAACAAAGACTATTTATAACTCAAGATGACAATACATGCCTAGAGCTAATATTCGAAATGAAAAACCCAATAAATTGTAAGACGACGCCAATTCGAATTAAAGATTCAATCGTGCAAGCCATTGACAGTGCAAATTATATATTAATAACCTACTTTGCAACAATTCAACTGCAATGTACTGATACTGAAACCAAATTTATCAGCGGAGCATATGTCTTGCAACTTCCAAAAGAATGTAGATTTAAACTACAAAACACGACATACTCCAATCACCAAGACGACATAAAAGGAAAACCAATCATACTACCGCAACAAGAAGAGTTCTTCGTTTTGAACAAAAATACTGAAGAACAACTTATAGTTTTAAATAAACTAAGAATAAGTAACAAGATAAAGAAAGATTACGAAATATTGAAAGAGAACGTCAAGAACATAGAAGAAACAAAGGATGTCCACCCAGCAGTCTGGACAATACCGACATATTTAATCATTTTAATAATTCTAGTAATAGCAGCTATGTACTACGCCTTTCGGATTAAGAAGAAAGAAGCAACCGCCGACACCGATTTGAATTTAGTACTCGTGAAGCCCATAAATTCAAAACTTGAGGAGGGAGGAGATACGAGTTCATATCGCCTTCGGAGCTAAAACACATTCCGCATCAATCGGCATAAGACGTCAACATTAGACGATAGGGTCACAACATAAAAAAAAAACCCAGCTGCGACCCCCAGGCGGAAACGATCTGAGTGACGATAACCACAGGAGCCCCCAGGCTGCAAACCCTATTGTATAAGGACCGCATATTTAGTACTAGCGGATACCCGGCGCGTTCTACTGCGCTAAATAAAGAAAAAGAATACTTTTTTTATTTGTTCAAAAAAAAAAAAAAAGGAAATTTTGTTTATATATTAACTTTTTATCTTAATGCTAGCGGATATATTGAGTTTTTTCCGTAGGTGTGTAAACATAAAGTCTTTTCGGCGTTCCAACTCTTAACGCAACATGGATTTTGCGAAAAACAGGAATTTTCTATGTTCAAACCAGCAATACTTAGTGATTGGCCGTGAGCCTTGTTGATAGTTATCACAACAGCACAATTTAGGTGGATCTAAGTTGCGAATGTGCATCGGTGAACCAACTTTTAAAGTTAAGATATGTGGTGGCATTCCAGATGGTTCCAAAGAGTTAAAAAAAAAACTCTTTTGGATAGTTGACAGCTTGTTCCTCACTGTGTCAATCGATTTGTACTTGATATCAGTTATATATCACAGTTATATAATAGTTGGATATCGTTCGTGAATACTGAAACCAAGAATTCGCCAGACAGTTTCATTACTGCGACCCATCTGAAATTGAGTGATTTCATAGTTTCGATTTGAAAGCTCAAACACTGCCATATCACTGCCTTTGTTAACATATTTGCATATGTCCTTACATATGAATTTCACGGAGTTGCAGTATTCCACATTGATATATGATTGAAATGTTTTTTATAGTATTGGACTGTATGGAACAATCCATATGTTATCAATGTCAATATCGACGTTTCTTAATTTAATGGTGGTGGTGTATCCTCCATCTTCTGGCTTTCGTAGACCAGTTTGAGTTTCATCGATCAAATCGCGTGGATATCTTTTCGTGCATTTGCCGTCTTTTATGCAAGGCGAATTCATATGCAACACTCCGCATGGGCCGTGATGTTCTTACAAACAACGTCAAAAAGTATCAGATCTTCGCGGGTTCGATGCGGGTGTTCAGCAGATATAAGATCGATGTCGATTTGAGTTGGAATAATTTTTTCAATAGACGAAACTTGTAATACGAATATTTTCGTATAATAATTTTTTTCCCATATATAAACAGACAAACTCATTATGATAAAGCACGTTGTGAATGACAGATAGTGATTTTGTTTTGAAAGTCCGTACGATCTGTCCGCGCGATCTTCACAATGTTCTTTTTTCAATTTTTTGCGAGGAACGATGTCCACTTTACAGATGTTGAAAATTTTTGTATGGAAAATATCAAAAATCGACCTAATTCTGTTCCGTAAGTTCGGCAGCCTGTAACGGCAAGTTCATTCTAATATTTACAAACATCAATATCAGTATTTCTCGATTGGTAGCCATGCAGGCAGCCAGCTTCAAGACATTTTCGCGTATATGCAATACGCGAAAATGGCAGTTCCTTTTATGAATTGGAAACTTTTGTATGGGATTTTTCTTAATTGAATAAACCAAATTTGATAATCAATTTTTATAATTTTAGTGGTTTCGATTACTTTCGGTATTTTTGGTTTTCAAATAAACACGGTGTGGGGCTCGTCGGTCGTACGGTTTCAAAGCCTATAGCGGACTAACAAACATTTTTAGTGTTTTATATATATAGATAAGATTCAATGTTAGCTAGACTTTTGTGTTGTAAAGAACTTGTATTGAAACTATTCTTAAATAAAAACCATTTTTTTTTTTGGAGTTATTCCGGAAACGATATTTAATTCCCGCATACAATGTGTTAAAACCGACAAAGTACACTCGCGACGAACATGGAGAAATACAATAATTTATCATATGTATCTACAAATTGGTACATTTGATAATCCTAATCTACTCGTTGAACTCACAACTCAAATCACCTACAGTAATAATGAGGGTTGATTTTTGAACTTCTTTCTTTAATAAGAATAAGTTACCCGTAACCCTAAATGTCAAATAAATCTTGATTTTACCGGAAACTGTACACTTACGAATCCAAAGACAATATAAACCTAGTACTTAAACATATATCTTATTGATTTAAAACTATTAAACATATTTAAAATAAAACTTTTTTAAACTCCGTATCTGACTTCACGTATTAAAAAAAAAATCCGTTTACATTTTTTTACTGGCAACTCACGTATGTTTCAACAATTTTATAAATTAAGACTACTTTTTTTTTTCTTTTAAATTCTATATTGTTAAAGAGAAATCGTGAAAATAAAGTACCGTTAAATCTGGAGATAGGTGTCCATATCAAATGATTAATCTGAAATATAATAATTATTTCAGTATAAATTTATGCATGTTAAATATATGCACAATATATGTGCTAATGATAACGTTCGCAGAAGCTTTTAGAGTGTTCGGAACTACATGGGAACTAAAAAAAATTAGATTCTTTATTGCTCTACTTATAAGGCAAAAAGTACAGAAATTAAAGAAAGAAATCCTATACGTGGCAAACAAAATGGATAAATTTAGAATCAAGTTTAAGTTGACATGTGAAGTATGTAGTAAATGGACTTGCCTATTAAGGAAAGGATGAGAGACGAGAAGATTTAACTGCACTTGGAGAGTTCTATATTCTCAAGCTGATGAAACCGTTCTCAGGTCACAGAATATGTGACATTAAAAAAAGTTTAAGCCTCGTTATGATTAAATAAAAGAAAAACCTTTAAAAAGATCAGTGCGGTCAACATTGTAATGTTGATTTCTTCTAAAATACTATTTTATATAATGGTACTTCATTTTTTAAATATATATTCCCCTTTCCCCCGATTTACACTGAGAATGGGTTTCTTAGAAAACCGAGTAAATAGAAATCAAACATACATGTGCATAATTCAGTCAATTATTTCAACATAAAATAAAACTGAATATATAATTTTTTAAAAATTAAAAAAAACGGTCTGTTCATAAGATGACACAAATAGAAAAGTATATGTGTGTAGTTCATTTTGCACATGGAAACAAGAAATAGAATTTATTTTTAAATAACCGACAATTCAATTACTTTCGTAGACTGTTATTCTATTCATTGCGATTGGTACGACATCACTTTCATCACTCTATAGTATGGGATGAGGTTCAAGTTTTGACGTTAGTTTATTAATGTGAGAGTTCTTTCAACATTCGGGTCATTTTGTAAAAAATGATAATGAAAAATGAAATATAAGCGACGGTGTTAGCAAGGGAACTAATAAAAATGACTACTTGTTTCCTATATTTAAATCAAATATTTTAATAACCGTGTACAAGGGAAATTGTCTAAATATAGTATCGTTTAAATCGGGGGATCTGTGTATATATCAAATGATTAATCTCAAACATTGTAATTAATTCAGTATGAATTTATGAAGGTAAATTACCTAAGAATTAGGACAATTCGATATATTAATGAAAACTCTGCGCTCAGAATACTCATAAGGGATTTTCGAAATACACTTATTTTACACGAGTAAAGTCAAACGTCGACAGATTATTTTAAATTATATTATGAAAATTACGTTATTACATTAAGCAATGTAAAATTTATTTTTAATATACGATAAGATTGATCAAGTCTCAACAAACGCATATCTAACTCGTATTCTGTAACGAAACAAATCGAAACCTCACACAAATGCACCTAACATGTAAAAATTATAAAAAAATAATTTTAAAAAGCCTAACCAAACCTGGAGTAATAAAATCTGAAAGTAACTATACCGACAGTAGATAAAACGAATCTTGTATACCTTAATAAAATAAAACAAATAACGATTGAATAACTGATGATCTAACCTAATGTAATTTTAGTACAAATCAATAAAGATATGCACTCCTCCTATATTAGTATATTTACTAATCTATATGAGTAACTAAAGAACAACTGCATAGCACTGAAACCTGACTGCATAGAAAATTTTGCTGCTAAATATATATCTATCTATATCCTACAATTATTTGATTAAAACATCTGTTTTAAAAAACAGATACTGTTCTAAAATAATAACACATCAAAAAATCTTAAAATAAAAAAACAATTTGTGAAGAACAACATAAGAAAATAATCTATCAAATACACATAAATGTAAAAGAAACAGGTGTTAAATTCTACAAGAAATGTAACACGCGTGCTGGCTTTTTGGAACATGACAGATTCATAAGAAAGTTGACCGGAAGCGAGTGACACCTCGTGCAGTAGTTTATCACACATGTTTATACCGGATTCGGATAGACAGATTCCATATTTTGGTATAAACAGACCGTTTATTAATTACTTATTCCGATTATTAGATTAATATTCATTTGAATTGTGTTAAACACTTCTTGGTGTTCAATTAATTTTTTTATTTAATATATATTAACTTGTATGAGCCATACTACTCACGAGCAAAAAATAATATTAAGTTTGATTGTGTTTAAATAAATAAATTTCCGATAAAAATAATAAAATTATATGCTCAATTTCTACCGTGAAATATTACCAAATGATCAAATGTCATTTTAGGACATGCTGTGCATTTTACAGCAAACAAATCCTTTTCTTCAATTTTTTTTTCACATCTAATAAAAATCTCAAACTTACTCATATTTAGATAAACTACAGCCTAAAATATTCAATTCTTACCTGCCTGTGGTAGGTGGTTGTGAATTGAGAAATTAATAAATAAATTAATAAAATTGTCTATCGCAAAATGATAAAACAATGTAAAATTATTAAAGATGCAAGTCTCAAAGTAATTGGCTTATAAAACTCCACATGCATACTTATTTATATGCTTATGCTTCTGCATAGCAACAAAGAAGTAATTCTAATTTTTCTATACAAGGAATAGATGATGCTATGTGAAAATAAATTCTAATGTGAGAATCAGACATACGAGAGCAATAAAAATGTTGTATCAAATGTGTTTATTTAAAATGCTGGCTCATATATATTCTTAAATCTGTCACGTTCCGTCAACCGAAGGAATATGGTCGTTGGGTTAGAATGCTAAAACTCCATTCAACCTAAAAGCAACTTGTGACAGATGCAAAATACAGATTAAGCAATAATGAAAAGTGCTTTATAATGGAAAACAGGGTACTTGTCTTTTATCCGACCACCAAAAAACATTGTCCTATTATTTTGCTTTTTTTTATTGGCAACAGTGTCTATTTTTTGCTTCTTTTGTTGGCAACAGCGAGTCTCGTCATAGAAATGAAAGTTTTTTTTCAATTTTGTATCATATATTTTACAAACAATGAAAAAACGGTTATCTTTGACGGTTAGGTTAGGTTAGGTTAGGTTAATACTTTAAATTAAATAAATAAACAATACGTGTTTTCTCGCCAATAGACACTGTTGCCAACAAAAGAAGCAAAAAATAGACACTGTTGCCAATAAAAAAAAACAAAATAATAGGACAATGTTTTTTGGTGGTCGGATAAAAGACAAGTACCGAAAACAGTTATTAAATTTTGATGGAATACACAAAGCACTATCGAAAAATACTACTTTAAAATAAATTGAGTGGAATCAGTAACTCATGCTAACCGCACGACATTGTATTAGAGTAAAAACACTCACCGGCTGAAGCGCCTGCAGGCCCGATCAAGCTTTCCGCTGTCAATATCTTGCAGCTCAGGAAAGGCCGCATAACTCCTTACACACTGCTACCACATAACACTCTGTGAACCTGAAAAACAATAAATTCACTATTAATATTTTCTGGGTTTATTCAAGCTTTGTTTTTAAATAACCGTTGTTTTCAAAATGTTGGTATACAAGTATATTTGTAACTAAAGGTTCTGTTATTATAATAATCTACCCTGAACTATTGTGATAATTAGTCTAATATTTTTGTATTACTTTTTTAAAAATTTTATTGATAAATGCAACTGTGTTAGATTAAAGTGACAGCTGTGATTCCACATTTGCCACAGATATATAATAATATGATGTGCTACTCTTACAGGCCTTGTAAAATCGGTGAAGTTGTTGTAATTTTTAAGAGTATTTATAAAAGATCTTAAATCTTCAATGTATAATTTAATTTATATTCATAAACAAGAGTAGTTTGAAAAGTGATATTAATTAAATTCAAAGTGACATAAGAATGAAGGAATACAAATATATGATAATATATTTGTATATTTATTACTTATAGCTGCTTGCTGGATTTGCTGTTAAACTACCGTTTAGTGTTTACAGATTAAAGCAACTGGTAAAATTTAATAGATCTGTGAGATATTCTAGGATAATTTTACATTTGATCTACAGCAAATTTGTAACAATCATTTCTTTGACCGATAAATTTTAATGTACCTGTTTAAAGAGATCCTTGACACATTTTATGATTTCTTGTCCACTTCACCACTGAGTCTGAAAACTGTTAAACACTCTTCAAGGTGAATATTAATTCACCACAAACACCACATCACTAGAACCGCCACAAACACACATCACTAGAAGCACCCCAAACACACAACACCACTTTGAAGACTGCACTAAACTGGCCAAATATGACCTCTGCTGCCACTGGCACAATACAGGCTGCCAAACTTAATAAATTTATGGACTCAAGGAGGCAACTTCTTGACCTGTCAAAAACGTCACTGTTCAGTAATTTTAAAATATGCAACAGACAATAAATATTTGCCTGATTGAAACTTTAAACAATATTTATTATCAGGCTTCTTGAAAATATTACACATTTGCACTCTGGAGAATACGCTACAGAGCTAGGTACATAGGAAAAACATGTCGTTTCTAAACAGTCCTTAGATAAATAAGCTCCCAGTAAACGATAAAAAAAATAATTAAAAAAGACTGCTGATTGAAGAAAAATCTCACCTTCAGATTCCTGTCAATGTTACACACTACAACCTTTAATCATGAACTCTAATCACACGATCTGATGAAAGAGGTTGGTGCAGAAAATTTATCTGTCTGTAGTTTATAAATTCAAACACGATTTCTACTTTTAATTCAACAGTATGAAGAGAGATTAGAATCATAATTCGTGGAGTACAAGAAGGATTCAAAATATCAGATTTTGATCTCAAATATCAATTAATCGCAGCGGTGTATTAATTACTTGTGTGACTTCTATAGCAGGAGAATCAGCCTTTTTGCAGCCCGCGTCAATCGATTGTAATTAGAATACAACTTGCAATTGTTTGAATAAAAGTTTTAAGATTTATCTCTTCCTGTATTTCAAATTCACATTCTCAGCGATCGTTGTTAACATATCCACTAACTACATTATTTTTTTCCCATCTTTAAGTACTTGTATCTTCTGGTCCAACCTAAATAGATTATAAAATCCCGCCATTCTGTTAAGAAATATATTGAAAAATATGAAATAGTATATGAGAATAATAAATGAAATAGCACTTCAATTTGGATCTAGTAAAATAAAGCCTGACGGAAGATATATAATATAACACACAAAAATATATGCCGTTCAGTTTACAGAAAGCTTAGAATAAGAGTTCGACAACAACAGAGCCTGGAAATTCAATTCAGAGCGTAAATATACACATGATCCTGATTCAATCCTAAAAATGCAATCCAATAAAATACAAACCTAAAAATAATTACAAACTATTTTGTGACTTTCAATTATTGGCAACTTGATGATATAATTAAATTCGGTTAGAGATAATCTAATATATATAATAGCCATTGTGTGTTTGTATGTGTGTATGTTTCGATTTTTGGTTTTCTATAGAATATCTTAAAAGATACAACGCTGATTTTTTGCACATAAGTTAAGTAAATTTTTCCGCAGCTATGTGCCGAATTTCAAGACGATAGGATAATATTTTCATTCATAAACTATAAAATATGCTTTAGCGAGTTTCAATATGTACGAATTATATAATTCTGTTTTTCGCCGCGAGATGTTGTTCACCGCGAGATTTTCAAATTTAGAACTTTTACAAAAAAAAACAAATTTCCAGCTTATGTCAGTTTGACACAAGTGCCATCTTTATTTTTTCATCGAAGTTGCATTAGAAATTATTTTTCACATCATTAATAACTCAAAATGCCTCCTAAAAAAATAACACCGTCTACCCACAGCAAACGTAATTCAAAAAGAATTGCACAATTGAACATGATAAAGACTGCATTAAATAAAGAACAGTGCAGTGAAAGTGATGGGTTGTTTGTTTTGGAAGGGAAACGTGAGGAGCATCTTCTTAAAATTCGAGTACGTGCATCGACCTCAAGACAAAAAGAAACTGATGCACAGCGAACACTGCGTTTGTCTTTAATGAGAGAGCGTGCATCGATAACGAGACAAAAAGAAACGGACGCACAGCGAGCGCAACGTTTGTCCTCAAAGCGAGTGCGTACATCCACTTCACGACAAGAAGAAACGGAAGCACAGCGAGTGCAGCGTTTGTCCTCAATGCGAGTGCGTACATCCACTTTACGACAAGAAGAAACGGAAGCACAGCAAGTGCAGCGTTTGTCCTCAATGCGAGTGCGTACATCCACTTCACGACAAGAAGAAACGGAAGCACAGCGAGTGCAGCGTTTGTCCTCAAAGCGAGTGCGTGCATCCACATCGAGACAAACAGAAACAGAAGAAACAATAAGACAACTCACACAGGAGCGTTTGATAGCGGCTGCTGTCCCAGAAAATATTACTGCACACAATTGCAGATTAATGAATGTGACCTGTCGATTCTGCAATGCTTTACATTTTAAAGCAGAAAAACCATCAGATGGAAAGTTCAACGATTGCTGTCACAAAGGTAAAGTGAAACTACCGGCAAGGCCTATTTTTCCAGTATATTTAAAAGATATTATGTCAAATCCAGAAAATATTTATAATGGAAATTTCAAAAGAAAAATAAGATCATACAATAACAATATATCTTTTGCATCAATGGGAGCTAAATTAGCAGGTCCAGTGGCAGGATCAGGGCCATTCTGCTTCAAAGTTCAAGGCCTAACATATCACAGAACTTCGCACCTTCATCCGACTGATGGTAGTACGAGAAAATATGCTCAACTGTACGTTCTCGATCCAGCACAAGCAGTAGTAGAAAGAATGAGCTTGGCAGAGAACATTGATTGCAATCCGGTTGTAATGAGGGAGCTAGCAAAAATCATGCAGTCCAATCCGTTTGCAGCGGCATTCAAAACAATGAGTGAAGTAGAGCAGGCACAAAAAAACCATGCTCAGCAGAATCAGCTACCTATGCCAAAAGTAAGCATGGTCATACGGAGAGACCGTCACTCGGACAATCGACGCTATAATTTGCCGACGTCTAACGAAGTTGCTATGATCTTTCAAAATGACGAAGGGGAGCCACCTTTTGTTCGCGATATAAGAATATATCCACGAAATAGTGAACATCCTTTCATTAACATTAATATTCTCAGCCCAAATTTGGATCCTATGACGTATCCAATTTTCTATCCTCATGGTGAACCTGGGTGGCAGCCCAATATTACAGCAGTAAGTTATTCTGGCGCAAATATTGGGGTACGAAACAAAGTCACCATGTTACAGTATAAAATCGCGCAGACTACAATTCGAAAAGGTGAATTCAATCCAATACTTCATGGAGGAAATTTAACGCAACAATGGATTATAGACTCACACTTGCAAGTAGAGGCAAATAATCTAAATTTCATCAAATATCAACAGCAAAAATTACGATCTGAAAACTATAATGGATTGATGGATTATGTCTCGAGAGGAGCAGCAGACGCAGGGATGCCTGCAGGGCGAGCCATTATTCTGCCCTCTTCGTTCCAAGGCTCCCCAAGAAATATGAGAGAGAGGTATAATGATGCCATGGCAATTGTGACAAGATTTGGAAAACCAGACATATTTTGTACTTTTATGTGTAATCCAAAATGGCCTGAGATTACCAGCAAATTATTTCCTGGACAATATACAACAGATAGGCCAGATTTAGTGGCACGCGTTTTTAATATAAAATTGAAATCACTCATGCGCGATATTACTAAGTTGAATCTGTTTGGAAAAGTGATTGCATGGGTGTACACTATAGAGTTCCAAAAACGTGGGCTACCCCATGCACACATTTTAATAATACTAAAAAACGAAGACAAATTAAATGATGTGGCAAAAGTAGACAGTTTTATAAGTGCAGAGATTCCGAGCACAACCAACAATCCAAATCTTTTCGCCATAGTAACAAAGCAAATGATTCATGGCCCATGTGGAACATTAAATCCCAAATCTCCATGTATGGTTGAGGGAAAGTGCTCAAAAGACTTCCCTAAAAAGTTTCAAGTGACCACAAAAATGAGTGAAGATGGATATCCATTGTATAAAAGGCGGGAAGGCGTAAGCATAAGGATTAGAGAAACACCTGTAGACAACAGATTTGTTGTGCCATATAATCCTTATTTATTACTTAAATACAATGCTCACATCAATGTAGAGGCCTGCACATCCATAAAATCTATAAAATATATTTATAAATATATCTACAAAGGGTACGATTCGGCCTATGTTACCATTGGAAATACGGAACAGAAGGGTGAATTTGTTTTGAATGAAGTAACAAATCATATCGATGCTCGATATGTTAGTGCCCCTGAAGCGATTTGGCGGCTAAGAGAATATAAAATGCACGATAGGTCTCATGCAATTATTCGACTAGCTATCCATCTTCCGCTCCAACAAATGGTCCGTTTCAGTGATGGAGAAGAGCACGCAGCACTTGCCCGCGCTGCAGAAAATGATACAACACTGACAGCATGGTTTAAGTTGAACATAATTGATGCAAATGCGAGACAATATTTGTACTCTGAGATTCCTAACCATTATGTCTTTTCAAAAGGGAAATGGAGTGCAAGGAAGAAGACCAGCGGTAATGTGATGTCTCGGATCTATACAGTTAGTCCGAAAGATATGGAGAGATATTGCCTTCGTTTGCTTTTACTGAAAGTAGCTGGAGCAATGAGTTTTGAAAATTTGAAAAGCTTCAATGGTACATTGCAACCGACATTCGTAGAAGCTGCACGGCAAAGAAATCTCTTAGCAGATGACCAAGAATGGGAACGCCTTTTAGATGAAGCTTCAATTTTTGAAATGCCTCGACAGTTGAGACAAATATTTGCTTTTATTTGTGTCTTTTGCAATCCAACCAATGCATCAGGTTTGTGGGATACATTTTCCAATATGTTGTGCGATGATTATCTGATATATATGAGCGAGTTGAATGCAAAGAATAAAGCTCTGCATGACATACAGGACATTCTACTGTCACATGGCCTTCAGTTGGCATCATTTAGTTTACCAAACCCAGGATCAATTCCAGAACAAGCCATCGACTACATGGACATTCAAGCGGAAGCAGATCAAGCGACAATCAAAATTAAAACACTCAATTTACTTCAAAAACGAGCTTTTGATCTTATTCGTGATGCACTTGAAAATCCGGAATCGTCAAGTCGTTGCTTTTATCTCGATGGACCTGGTGGATCTGGCAAAACATATTTGTATAACACGCTGATGGCATACGTACGAGGAAAAGGAGAAATTGTTCTACCGCATGCGACAACAGGTATTGCTGCTCTTCTACTCAAAGGAGGCCGCACTGTCCATAGTGGATTCAAGCTGCCGATTCCGATATTAGAGAATTCAACATCCCATATGCGCATGGCGTCAGAAGAAGCTGTATCTTTACGTGAAGCAAAGCTAATTATTATCGATGAAGCAACCATGATGTCTTGCCATATGCTCCAATGCATAGATGTTTTATTTCGAGAAATACAAAAGAACAATATTAAATTTGGGGGAAAAGTGATGTTGTTGGGTGGTGATTTTAGACAGACATTACCTGTGGTTGTGAAAGGGTCAAGAACTCATATAATCGAAGCATGTCTTAAATCAAGCTTACTTTGGAGTGACTTTTTGAAATTAAAATTGAGTGTAAATATGCGATCAGAAGGACAAGACGTGTTCAATCAGTGGTTAATCGACATTGGAGAAGGCAAAACGCAACCAATAACTGATTTGCCAAGTGGTTATATCGAAATTCCTTCTCACATGGTTTGTGAAGATTCCATTATTAGAGCCATTTATGGGAATGCAATTATTGCCAGTGATGAACTAGCCGATAAAGTGATTTTAACCACCTAAAACAAAATATGTTTAGAGTTGAATCATCAAATTCTGTGCCTGCTGCCGGGAACTGAAAAAATATACTATAGTGCAGATTCAGTGGTATCAGAAGATGACACCGATTTTACTTTTACAACGGAATTTTTAAATTCCCAAACTCCTTCGGGAATGCCCCCACACAAACTAATCCTCAAAGTAGGCGCCATTGTTATGCTCCTCCGTAACATGCAGCCGAAGCGAGGACTGTGTAATGGGACCCGTATGATTGTTAAAGTGCTGCATCACAATTTCATCGATGTGGAGATGTTGACTGGAACAAATAAAGGAGACCGAGTTTTTATTCCAAGGATTGAAATTGCCCCCAGTGAGACCGGTTTGCCATTTATATTAAAACGCCGGCAATTTCCCGTCATATTAGCGTTTGCAATGACAATTAATAAATCGCAAGGGCAAAGTTTCAATTCAGTCGGCATTTATTTGGATGAACCAGTATTTGCACATGGACAGTTATATGTGGCATTCTCAAGATGTTCCAATAAAGACAATATTAAAGTGTTCGTGAAAGAAAGTCACCAGCAAGGCGAACTCTTTCAAGACAATAGAATTTTCACAAAAAACATTGTATACAAGACAGTCCTATAATAAAAAATTGGTATGTACCACTCATTTGTGATGGCTCATAGAATGGCATTGCTTTCGAAATTAATATCCACTTATTCAAAATATATGTGTACAAAATGAAAGAAAATATATTCATATAATTGTCGGCCAAACATATGTTCAAACACTATTACATCGTTCATCGAATACGTCATTTTATGACGGGCTACATTTCTAGTTGATAATAATAATTAATAATTGATATTTTTAAGTACATGCTAAGTTCTAACTTACGAAATGGAGATCCTTCGGAATGAAGATTTTTTATATGAAGACCTTCACACGGTCGTGAGTGAATTATTGTAAACTCCGAGATAAAACTGACTAAGCTGAATAATTCATGATTTGATATTTTAAGAAACATGTAAAACTCTTGAGATAAATAGTATAAATTTATTGCAAACAGTTGTGTGGGCACAAATATTTCATCTCGAGAGTTCCCTCTTAGTGAGTTAAGATGTCTTTGTGATTTATATAAATTTGGGTCTCACAAAAGCTATATATATTTTATGAGATCTAATATTTAATATAAACCTGCCCTTCTCCTAACAAGAGAAGTCTCCAGAAAACTTCTCCGGTGATTGTTTCTGTCTCCGCGCGATAGCGGCGTCCGTGCGTGATAATATACAGCCGCATGTCAGCAGCGCGTGTTGTGACATACTTGTCACGATATAATAAATTAACGTTTGCATAGTTTAAAAGTAGATTAAATTGCTAACCTCCCTGGCAGGGTAACGAAAACTGTTTACCTGTCATGATAATATAAAAAGGTCTTAAAAAGTTAATAATGAAATAAGAAAGTAAAGGTTAAGTTATCCGTAAATTTTATAATAAATTAGTGTCTTATAAAAATGTATAGTAATATTATGTAATAAATAAAGTTTTAAAGAAAATAAAAGTGTTTTTTAAATAAAGTAACACAATCCACTGGCTTGTGACAGCCCTGCCGAAGACACATCATATGGGGATCTTCACTCCACAAATATTCACAGACTTTGGATAGCAAAAATTTTTAACCTTTCATATAATACATATCAAAATGTCCGGATATGATTTCAACGCACACTTAAATATACCCTTAAAAGACTGTTTTATAATACACAACCGTCTAAAACAAATCTGAGGATCATAATAAAATCGCAAATATTATCTCAATAATACATATATAGGGAAAAAGCCAGTCATAACCCATGATAATTCATGTTATAATTAACCTAATAACCAAATATAATTAAACGTCAGACACAATTAAACATCAAATATAATTAACATAAAACCGATCATAATCCGTCAAGAGTCGTATACTTTCATCCATATAATGCACACGACAGGAATTTAAGTGCCGGATTGCATAAAGGAATCGAACCCGAGAATATGCAATTCAAATTAAACATAATGTTATTAAATTATCTACTAACATAGAATTTGGTGGCTTGAGATTAAACCTCCTGTTATTAGAAGTTATTAAGTTAATTAGTGTTATGCCTGAAAAGATAAAACACGATAAAATAATACGTTATTTCCTAAGAATCCCGTGTGTTACTTTAAATAAATTAGGAAAACTCTTAATTCTGCTACAGCCTATTCGGCAGTTCAAAATCTGCATGCGAGCATTAAATATCATTTTGGGACAAGCGATGCGTTTTGCAACAAATATGTGCATTTCATCAATGATTTACCTGACATCTATGAGTGATCAAGTTAATAAATCCTAAAAAGGTCAATTCTCACTCATCAATCGCAAGAGAAGTGATGTAAGTAATTAAAAAATCCAAATATAATTTTAAAAAAATAACAATCCGTATGATTAAACATTGTAAAATTACTAAAGATATCAACTCCACGGATATATTTGTTCATTGGCTATGTTTCTGCATAACAAAAGGAAGTAATTCTAATAATAAACATCATAATCATTCCTTTTTAACTTCAAAGCCATATTGTTGAATATATCATTCAAACTCCACATAAAATTCAAAAATAGTCAACTCACCCGGATTGATGTAACTATCCGGGTTTTACGATGCCGGTATCTTGCAGATCTTGAAATTCTAACAGCATGTTTCGGCAGACCTGAAAAACAATAATTCAATTATTTCATAATGTTTTATTTCTAATATTCTCTTGGTTCATCAACATATATATTTAAATCAACATTGAGGTGAAGGTCATGGAGTATATTTTAAAATATCTTCCTTTTTGTGATATACGTGTACTTTCTAATATCAAAGACCTAAATATCTGTGATAATTAAAGGTATTCAAATGGTATGGAAAACAAGTTGCAGATAAATTAAAAAAAAACAAAAATTTATGAGATTTGGCTTGCTGTTGGATGAATGCTGTCACTCTCAAAATAATAGGATACAAAAAACACAACCTCGTTAACATATTTGGCATTAATTTGTGAAATTAAAAATTAAGAAAATGGAGTGTCTGAATGCAACAACTTATTTGTTTCGGTTTACAAAAATGTAAGGCAGAGTTATTCATTGAAAATTGTATTAACTCTTTGCACTAGAGAGGTGCGTCTCGGTCAACACATTGTTTGGTGCGGAAATTCGATGTGCGATGATATCTTATTAATGTTTATGTGATCTTGTTCTTTCAAGTTCGTTCCTAAACACTGCCTATATAATTTTACAAACATTATGTTATCTAGCTTTCAAACTGCGTAAGAATTTCTTATCTAAGTGCAGCACCATTAAGGACTGCACCGTGGACTGCGGTCTCAGTTCGACTTTGACAGCCGTGGCAAAAGGACTAGATGTGTAACTAATCAACCCTTATATTTTTTGCTTGTACTTCTTATCGTAATCATTCATTTGAAGGTCCACATCTGTTTGAACTTATATTACACTGATCTTAGATCCCCCACAATATTAATTAGCTTTCCTTTCACTTACCACACAATTATTTTGTTAGCTCTACAATATTTAATACCGTTAAGATAATATGTATAAAAAAAAGCCTAGCAAAAGACATCAAACGACATATTATTGTGATACTTGTCCAGAAAAGACGGGCATGCATCTTGGCAATTGTTACATGAAATATCATAAGAAAGCAAAATTACGAAGACTTATGTGTTTACGAAATTATCTTCATAAAGATGTAAATATACATTAAAAATTTAAATATTAAAATTTTAATGTGCTAATTTGTGTGTGTGATCGTTTTAAGGTAGAGGTAAGAAATTCACCAAAAGTGCTACCTAACGCTTCGAGTTGCTGATTAGTCCGTGCGGAAACGGTCTCGAGTACAAACGGTTAACAATCACATATAGATCAGATTCCTGGAATCCGTAAGGCAATTTTTCTGATGCAATCATTTAGGTGGATTTAATGATTTGAAAGTAAAACGTAGACTTTAAATTATGAGACTGATCACAGAAACTTATGATAATTGAGTATACACATACTGACAGTCTCAAAACAATATAGGAGCTTCATGATAAGTTTTACAATCTCACTGGCTTTTTGCAAATACCTACTGAGTGAATAAGTATCCGTGTCTGACCACCGCTGTACGTCAAACACTCTCACATTACACAAAACAGAGAGCCTCTAAGCACTACACACTGGCACAACAGAAAGCTTTAAAATTTAGTCAATATGTGGACTTGAGGAATCAGATAATTATTGTACTTTGCGATTCTATGGGTTGTGTGACATTTCACAATATGTAAATAATATTGTGAAATAGTGTCAAGTGTTACCTGGAACAGTTTATTTATTTTAACAATAATAATGATCCAACTTTTATATTTGAATCACTATATTCAATGTTGAAAAAAAATCTACCAACACAACTTGTGTGAAATGTCACAATACTTGCTACAATAAAAAACAAAAAAAAATATTTTTAACCCTCCATCACTGTGTAAGTTTTCCGGTCAATGTGAAAATTAAATTTAGATCATAGATATAAACAAACAATGGATTATAAAAACATTCAACCTTTTGATAGATTAAATGAAATTAATTGCTGGTGAAAAATCATTTAAATGCATGACATAAAATTTTATAAAAGTCAAAACTCACCGAATGATACACATGTTGATCTAGTAGTCAGGTTTTCTGATGCCGGTAAATGGATCATTTGGAATAGCACAGCTTAAATTCTGACAGCAATATTCAGTGGCCCTGAAAAACGATGATTACATTTTAACATTTCAGTTCACTAATGTTTTTTAAAAATATTTCATTGGATTAATTTGATACTGTTGTGAAAATTCCGGTAACTAATTTTTATATTCTATTCCATTACAGAACAAACACAATTTTTTTTAATATATTGAAGACTTTCATGAAGAAGTGGAACATTTTGCACCGTGTCTTGAGCCTAGCGGTACTCTTTATAATCTTGCAAACTCAAAAAGACAATAAACTGAGAACGAGCACAAGCCGAAAAAAGAAAGAATAATTGCACAGGTTTTATCGAGTCGCAGATTAAATGTGAAAATTAAAAGACTGACCTTTTTCTAATATGTTATAACAATATTTACACTAGTTTCTCATTTCCTCGTCTGAAATAGAATTATTTTAAAACATACACATCAAAAAAAAAACTTTCTTTACGTACTATCTGTATTACATAACACATCTTTAGCTTGCGAGCATACTGAAGAGAAATTTATACCTCTTATTATTATTTGTGTCAAAATTATTACATTTTCAAATATCAAACGAGCATTTCCTTTCTAAAAGCATTCATTTACATAAATTCTTACATATGATAAGAGGTCATCTTAACTGGAAGGAGAAAATTACAACTGTTTGCCTGGATATTTGCATTAAAGAACTTCTTTGGACATATACACTATTTGTGGCATTTGCTGCCTATATTTAAAAGTCAATTGAATACTAAGACAATAAGAATGTCATTCAAAGGTTAGATAGATTTTATTAAACTTTGTAGAAAATTACAAAGGAAAAAAATTGTATGACTATTATTTCGAATATATATTATTCTCAAAGTCATTAATCATTTTTCCACCAATATTCGACTATAATATACAATCTGTGGATACCGAACAAATTTCATGCTAACCGCATGTTCCAAAATAGTAGTAGTTATTTAAAAAAAATAATAAAAAATAAATGAAGAACAACCAAACACTTGCCTACTGAAGCCCCTGCAGGTACGGTCAAGCTTTCCGGTGCCTACATCTTGCAGGTCAGGAAAACTCACAGAAATGAACTCAGTGAACCTGAAAAACAATAATTATTGAATTATTAATATTTTCTGGATTTATTCAAATTTTGTTTTTAAACAACCGTTGTTTTGAAAATGTTGGTATACAAGTACATTTGGATATGCTCTCTTATTATAATCATCTAAAGTGAACTATCAGCCTTGTTAACAATTGTGATAATTACAATCAAACATTTTTTTTAAGTTTTATTCTATATTTTACTGTGATACATTATTGTGATAGTTGTGATTTCATATTTTCCGAAAATATTTAATAATATGACTTACTACTTTTGTAGGACTTGTGAAATCTTTAGCTTGTAGGCTGCAATTTGTACTTTCAAAAGTGATATACAAATATTTGGAAATCTCTACACACCACATCACTGGAAGTACCTCACTGCAGACTACATCACACAGCTCACATGTTGCCACTGGCACAATACAGGCTGCCAAACTTAATAAATAGATGGACTCAGGGAGGCAACTTGACCTGTCAAAAACGTCACAATTCGGTAATTTTAGAATATGCAACAGACAATAAATTATTGCCTGATTGAAACTTTTAACAATATATATTTTTAGGCTTCTTGAAAATATTACACATTTGCACTCTGGTGAATACACAATGGAGCTAGGTACATAGAAGAAACATGTCTTTTCTAAACAATCCTTGGATAAATAAGCTCCCAGTAAACAATAAAAAAAAAAATTAAAAAAAAAAATAATAAAAAAAAAGATTGCTGCTGGAAGAAAAATTTCATCTTCGGATTCCTGTCAACGTCTATCTACAACCATTAATCCGGGACTCTAATCACACGACCTGATGAAAGAGGTTGGTGCAGAAAATTTATCTGTCTGTAGTTTATAAATTCAAACACGATTTATACTTTTAATTCGACAGTATGAAGAGAGATTAGAATCATAATTTGTGGAGTACAAGAACGTGCGAATCAAAATATCTGATTTTGATCTCAAATATCAATTAATCGCACCAGTGTGTTGATTAATTGTGTGACTCCTATAGCAGGAGGATCAGCCTTTTTGCAGCCCGCGTCAATTGATTGTAATTAGAATACGACTTGCTTTGAATTGTTTAAATAAAAGTTTTAAGATTTATCTCATCCTGTATTTCAAATTCACATTCTCAGCGCTCATTGTTAACTTATCCGCTAACTACATTATTTTTTTCCCTACTTTAAGTACCTTGTATCTTCTGATCCAACCTAAATAGATTATTAAAAAAAACCGCCTTTCTGAAAAGAAATATATTGAAATATATGAAATATTATATGAGAATAATATATGAAATAGCACTTTAATTTGTATCTAGTATAATAAAGCGTGACGGAAGCTATATAACATAACACACAAAAATATACGCCGTTCGGTTTACAGAAAGCTAAAAAATAAGAGTTCAACTACAACAAAGCCTGGAAATTCAATTCAGAGCATAAATAAACACACAATCCATTCAATCCTAAAAGTCATAACCTATGATAATTCATGATATAAATAAACGTCAGATATAATTAAACATCAAATATAATTAAACGTCAAATATAATTAACATAAAAACGATCATAATCCGTCAAGAGTCGTATACTTTCATTAATATAATGCACTCGACAGGAATTTAAGTGCCGGATTGCATAAAGGAATCGAACCCGAAAATATACAATTCAAATTAAACATAATGTTATTAAATTATCTACAAACATAGAATTCGGTGGCTTGAGATTAAACCTCCTGTTATTAGAAGTTATTAGGTTTATTAGTATTAACCCTTTCCACTCCTATGTCGAGCTGGACTCGACATCGCGTTTCTTCACGCCAACTCCTATGTCGAGCTGGGCTCGACATTTTACAGTGTTTGGCAAAAGTATATTTATTATTATTGTTATTACTTTTATTTTATCAAATCTTTTTTGTATGTATTGTGAAAGACATACATTAGTTATTTCGTGATATTTTGGTAAGTTATTCAAAAGTATTATTAGCTAAATATTAACGAGAATGTAGCACTTTTTACGATTTGTCACTCGACGGAGGCGGGCAGTTGCCGCCATAAAGAGTCAGGTAGCAAGACCCTGCAAACAATAACAGATACCGAGTATGTTTGTTATTTATGAACAGTTAGTTAATCAGATAATATAAATATGGGCGAGGTGGTTGTCGCAGACCAATACGCAACATCCTATTGTTTTATGCGAAAAACATTAAAATGGTGGAGAAAACTGTTTTTCTAGGGTCTAGAAAATGCATATATATTGTAAAAAGAATACAATAATAATGCAAATTTAATAAGCTATAAAGCATTTAGAGAAAACTTATTACTGGAGCTCATAGGAGACTTTCGTGCTCCGATATCAAAATCAGGGCGATTATCCACAGGTGACACTGTTCAGCGCTTAGATGGAAAAAGTCATTTTATATTTTCTAATTCTCAGAAAAAACATAAAAATTGCATGGTGTGTTCCAATAGGAATGTTCATGGAGGAAGAAGAGAAAGCACATTCTGTTGCGAGACCTGTGAAAGGAAGCCGGGCCTCCATCCAGGAGAATCTTTAAAAAAATACCACACCAAAATAAATTTTAAACTTTAAATTGTACGCAAAATAAATTATTGATAGACTCTTATCTCTTTTTTTTTACTACCTTACAACTTAACAATCATAACAATATCATAAAAATATGTTATTAAATTGTTTTATGATTATAAGCTATTGTGTAACAATAACATCTAATTTATTAACCCTTTGCACTCGAGAGGTGCGGATTCCGCACCACACGATGTAATGCCGCAACTCGAGTGGTGCGGATTCCGCACCACATTGTTTGGTGCGGAAATTCGATGCGCGGTGATAACTATTTATGGTTTCTTATCTGGTGATTTCTTGTTTATATTTATGTGATCTTGTTCTTTAAAGTTCGTTACTAAGCACTGCCTATATAATTTTACAAAGATCATGTTATCTCCCTTTCAAACTACGCTAAAATTGCTTATCTAAGATTAGTGCGGCACCATAAAGCGAACTACATTTTTGGTCTCATTTCGAACTTGACAGCCATGGCAAAATGACTGGATGTGTACCTAATCAACCCATATATTTTTTGCTTGTACTTCTTATCGTAATAATTCATTTGAAGGTCCTTATTTGCTTAAACTTATATTGCACTGAAGGATAGACTTTTTTCTCCCTCACAATATCAATAACCTCTTCATTCACTTATCGAACCATTATTTTGTTTGGTTTATAATATATAATAATATTATGATAATGTGTATCTCACTAAACAGCTGAGGAGAACAGCCGCTTAATCACTTGCGGTATATGAAAACCTTAGTTCGGCAATTGACTAGAGATTTTCGTCAGACACGTGCTAGAGCTTCACTTCAACCTGCGATTCCGAAAATATCCCTTTAAGTGAAAAGCTGCATAACGTTATAACAGGAGTTAGGAAGGATTGCAAAGTCTGCTATCAAAAAAATAAACCCGGCAAAAGACATCAAACGACATACTATTGTGATACTTGTCCCGAAAAGCCGGGCATGCATCTCGGCAATTGTTACATGAAATATCATACAAAGCAAAATTACAAAGACTTATGTTTACGAAATTATCTTCGTAAAGATGTAAATATACATTAAATATTAAAATAAAAAAGTTTTATGGGTTAATTTGTGTGTGTGATCATTTTAAGTTAGAGGTGAAAAATTCATCAAAAGTGCTACGAAACGCTTCGAGTTGCTGATTAGTCCGCGCGGAAACGGTCTCGAGCGCAAAGGGTTAACAAAAATCTCATAATTACCTCGGAGTTGGTAAACGGAAAAATTAAAAAAATCAAAGAGTGCAAAGGGTTAAGCCTGAAAAGATAAAACACAATATGATAATAAGTAAATTTCCTAAGAATCCCGTGTGTTTTACTTTAAATAAATTAAGAAAACTCATCATTCTGCTGCTGCCTATTCGGCTCTTGGCTCAGCAGCATATCTTCATCATAGAATTAAAATTAAGTCAACATTTCAAATAATCTATCTCTGAATATTCATTACTTAAAAGGGTACGTTTCTTCCCCTGAGGTCTCGTCCTATTAGCTTGGAAGTCAACCCACAATTGCCCCAGCAGCGTCATGAGACTCACATCGCAAGCAAGACAAGGAATGTCAAGTGTCCTGACAGTTCCAAATCAACATATCTGGCCATCGAAGTCATGCAGGCAACCTTTTCCTAGAAAGAACCTGACACTTTGTCCAGATCTTCTCATCGCTTGGTAGACGTATGATATTTTAAAATGCACCTGGCAGAATAAATCTATGATAAAATTCTATATTTTTCTGATGATTTGAGCATTGAATTTTCACAATGTTGTAATCCTTAGATTGTACAATTTTTATTCTCTTTGTAAATCGTATAACAAATAGCATGTCAAAAACTAATAATTAGATGTTTTTTACAATTTTCTATGATTTTTGTTAAATATATATCATTCAAACTCCACATAAAATTCAAAAATAGTCAACTCACCAGGGTTGATATAACTTTCCAGGTTTTACGATGCCGGCATCTTGCAGATCTTGAAATTCTAACGGCATGTTTCAGCAGACCTGAAAAACAATTATTAAATTATTTCATGTTTTATTTCTAAATATTCTCTTGGTTCATCAAAATATAGATTTAAATCAACATTGTGGTGAAAGTCAGAGTATATTTTAAAATATCTTCCTTTTTGTGATATACGTGTACGTTCTAATATCATCAAAGATCTAAATATCTCTGATAATTAAGGTATTCAAATGGTGTGGAAAACAAGTTGCAGACTAATTAAAAATGAAGAAAAAAAAAACAAAATTTATGAGTCACTCTCAAAATAATAGAATACAAAAACACAACCTCGTTAACATATATGGCATTAATTTTTAAGATTAAAAATTTAGAAAATGGAGTGTCTGAAAGCAACAACTTATTTGTTTCGGTTTACTATGATGTAAGGCATAGTTTATTCATTGAAAATTGTATTAACTATCACATATAGATCAGTTTCCTGGAATCCGTAAGGCAATTTTTCAATGCAATCATTAAGGTGGATTAAATGATTTAAAAGTAAAACGTAGACTTTAAATTATGAGACTGATCACAGAAACTTATGAAAATTGAGTATACACATACTGACAGTCACAAAAGAATATAGGAGCTTCATGATAAGTTTTACAATCTCACTGGCTTTTTGTAAATACCTACCGAGTGAATTGGTGTCAGTGCCTGACCACCGCTGTACGTCAAACACTCTCACATTACACAAAACAGAGAGCCTCTAAGTGCTGCACACTGGCACAAGAGTAAGCTTTAAAATTTAGTCAATATGTGGACTTGAGGAATCAGATAATCGTTGTACTTTGCGATTCTATGGGTTGTGTGACATTTCAAAATATGTAAATAATATTGTTTTAAAAACAAAAAAAATATTTTTAACCCTATATCACTATGTAAGTTGTCCGGTCAATGTGAAAATTAAATTAAGATCATAGATATAAACAAACAATGGATTATAAAAACATTCAAACTTTTGATAAATTAAATGAAATTAATTGCTGGTGAAAAATCATTTAAATGCACGACATAAAATTTTATAAAAGTCAAAACTCACCGGATGATACACATGCTGATCTTGTAGTCAGGTTTTCTGATGCCGGTAAATGGATCATTTGGAATGGCAGCTTAAATTCTGACAGCAATATTCAGTGGCCCTGAAAAACGATGATTACATTTTAACATTTAAGTTAACAATAAAATAAAACCAAATGGTTTTGGAGACTACGTTTATTTTGCTTATAGCGAGAGCTCTTTCGCCGAACACGGCATCTTCAAGACTTCTTGAAGATGCCGACGGAGTCTTGAAGATGCCGTGTTCGGCGAAAGAGCTCTCGCTATAAGCAAAATAAACGTAGTCTCCAAAACCATTTGGTTTTATTTTATTGTTATAAAATGGAGTATTACAAAATAAATACCAGTTCCATTAATTAACATTTAAGTTCGCCAATGTTTTTTTTAAAATATTTTATAGGATTAATTTGATACTGTTGTGAAAATTCTAGTAACTAATTTTTATATTCTATTCCATTAAAAGACAAACATATATTTTTTAAATATTATTGAAGACTTTGATGAAGAAATGGAACATTTTCCACTGTATGTCTTGAGCCTAGCAGTACATTTTATAGTCTTGTAAACTCAAAAAGACAATAAACTGGGAAAAAGCATGGGCCGAAAAATGAAAGAAAAATTACTCAAGTTTTATCAATTTGCAGACTAAATGTGGAAATTAAAAGACTGACCTTTTTCTTATATGTTATAACAATAGGAAAAAAGGGAAAAAAAGAACTTGTTTTGATTAAACCTTAGTTATGACTGATAATATGGTATATGTAGCCTTTTATAAATACATATATTATTTCCTTACTTGTGTGAGATCTAGTTTCATGGGGTTGGGCTCACCGTCCTCAGGCCCTTGACCGGATCTTCCGATCGGACTTTCTCCAATATATCTCCGAAGAGTTTCCGTGGTCCAAGTGCTGACGTCATCTTCCCGTGTACATCCTTCGCTTCCTCCTTTGATTACACGTTTGCCCATTGTCGGTACCTTATTTTCTCGCCTGAATTTTTAAAACATACACATTAAAATAAAAAACCTTTGCTTACATACATTCTGTATTACATAGCACATCTTTAGCTTACCGGCATACTGAAGAGAAATTTATACTTATCGTTATTTGTGTCAAAATTATTACATTTTCAAATATCAAACAAGGATTGCCTTGCTAAAAGCATTCACTTACATTATTCGTACGCATGATAAGAGATCATCGTAACAAGAAGGAAAAATTACAACTGTTTGGCCGGATATTTGCATTAAAGAATTTCTTTGGATATATACACTATTTGTAGCATTTGCTGCCTATATTTAAAAGTCAATTGAATATAGTGACAATAAGAATATCATTCACAGGTCTTGATAATTTTTATTAAACTTTGTAGAAAATTACAAAGGAAAAATATTGCATTAACTGTTGTTAGTAACAACCAACAAACAGACCGCAACACCGCCAAAGTCCGGCCCTCGCTAGATGCAGTGACCTCCTGGTTCGGGGAGTGGAGAATCAAAACGTACCCCTCCAAAAGCGAGGCCTTAAACTTTAAAATCCCTGACGCACAAACTTCCCCAGAGTACCACATCACTCTGGATAACGTCCCCATATCGCGGAAAAATGTATCAAATACCTCGGCCTTACACTAGACTGCAAACTCTCCTGGACACCGCATGGATAGATGACCGTACAAAAAGCAAGAGCCGCTTCAGCTATACTCTCCGACAAAATCCTCTTCCAGAAAACCATGATCTGTCCAATCCTCACTTTCACCGGCCCCATCTGGGCCTACGTCCCGCCTGAGAGACACAAGCCTCTCCAGGTAATCCAAAAGAAAAAATTCGCAACTGGGTATTAAATGCCCCATGGTTAATCCAAAACATCCGACTCCACCGAGACTTCCAAACGATCAAAGAGGTCATCATAGACGTCGTTCACTCCTTCCAATTTTACAACCTCGGGGACAGCTTCTTCATAATGAAGGCCGAAAGCCGTTCCAGCAATCCCTGCCCTCTCTTACTTTTTATTTCGAATTTTAAATACACCTGCTTACTTTAGATACTCTCCACTTATCATTAAATTAAAAAAAAAGAAATTAAAAAACCTGAAATTATGCAAAACTACATAAACTGTACATTGATACATTGTCAAAATTTTAATTTGACGAGATTATTATGGTATGGATTATTTGCTATAAAGAATAAAAATTTACAATATAATAAGGACTTACTTCATTGCTGTCAAACAGTTTTGAAAGTAGATAGAGGTTCATGCCAGATTTTCCAAACTCACTTACTTTTTTGCTAAAATGTACCTACTGAGTGAAGGGGCACTTGTACTAAATTATTATATTAGATAACATCCGAGAACCTCCGAGCACTGCATGGATTCAATGAATGTGTGTTAGAAAACCTTTCCTGAAATTATAGTGGCATTTCAAGCGGCACGGCTGGAATGTCACGGAACTTAAATATTGTGATATACGAGGAAATGTTACCTGACACTTGCAACAATTATTAATTTTTATTATACTACAAAAAGTAGGTACCTTTTGAAAAACAACGATAGGAAATTTCGTGACATGGTCATTTTGCGTAATAATAGGTCAGAGATATACGCACTTCTAAAAATTGGTACTTAACACACACTCGAGGTTAATACGAGGCAATACTTACTTCCCGCCCTCCTGTTCCGAGCCCACCTTAGCGGTCCGCTCCCGCGCCCTGTCTGTGTAGTCAGTGGCGTCATTGCACGGTCGGATTTAATCGCATTAGATTTAGACACATTTAAAATATATTTAAACTTGGCAAAAACTTGTAATCACATTGATCTCTGCCGATCTAATTCATCGGTCCACTGATGGTAAAGCAGTGTAGACGATAATCTGTTCAAATCTCACACGACCGTCCAGTGCGACGAGATAATCGGAACTGACGCCGGTCACTTCAATGGGAAGCGGGAGTCTTGGCAGGAGGCGGGGAAATCTTCACTGGAAGCGACGGGGAAGTCTCGGCCGCTACTGACTGCTCGGACGCAGCGCGGCTAGTGGCGCTCGCAAAGGACCGGCTCCGGGACCGTTCGCAAAGAGCTTTCTTTGTCGATAAACATTGTGCGGATGGACGTGCTTTCGTGATTTCATTGAAATTGTCATAATTTGATTTTTAAATCGGGGAGAAATGTTTTATGCGTTGGGGTTGTGTGCTCAGAATAACTTGACAGAAGTTTATTGGTAACTTACTTTGATTCACTACCTACTGTCAGAATAAAAGCGTTAATTTTTTTATTCACAGTTTCTACATTACGATCGATCAAGTCATTTTGGAATTGTAAATGATTTTGTCTTTCGAGACGGCGGCTAATAAAGGAGACGTCTTTTTTTGTTATTGTGAGTAGGGATGATTAATTTTTTTTAATTCAAATTTCAGTGGAAATAACAAATCGAAAGGACTGTGGCACGTTAGGAATCTGCCGGTATAACTTCTTTTTATTTTTTTCTAAATATACCTTTTTGAGGATCTCGTGTTCGGGGTAGCCATTTTACAGGAGATAATTTTTGCATTAGGTTGAATAATAGCTGGATTCAATATTTGCATCGACTGTAGAGAAACCTAGAAAGCATTTAATAAATTTAACATGTCACTCTGGTGAATAATTCAAGTTTTTTTCAAATCTGAGAATCGTGGGTAACATATCGAATGAACAGAGTCGGATATATGATCGTTCTTTCTTGCCATGCCGTGGGGTTTTCCTTAGTAAATATCAGCATTGCAGGTGGGAAGACTCATTTTATAAACTTTACTCTTTTTGGTACTCTGATTTTCTGACAATTCATCTATCAGCTATTTGAGGATTGGTGAGAAAATATGAGTCAGAAGTAAATAAATCTGAAGATGATCTGGCGTTCGATGGTTATAGTTGCTCCTATAACAAGCATTAGACTGCGGTATCTGGATGATAAGTCAGAGAGAATTTTGATGAGAAGTAGCTAAAGTATATACCTGTCTGAAGGGTTCGGGAAAATGAGGACTAACTAATCTAATGGGTAATATAAACAATAGATTCAATATAAAAGTTGTTTAATTTTTAATACATCACCCAAGGTTAAACACATTCTCCTCCTGCAGCAGAAATAATTTTATTTAAATTATAAATAGATACACGTAGGTTTAACTTAATAGTAAATTATTACAGACTTGAGACTAGTAAATACGTCCTAGCTGAGAATAACGACAATTTCAAATAATCATTCCATACGCTGCACCTCGGACAGTGCCTTGAGCGTGTCATCTTTAAAAATGATTTGTGTGGGATCATATTAGTAAATATAATAAGCCCGTAATGGATAATAAATACGCATCTGATTGACTGATCCATAACATTAATATATATATTATTATACATAAGAGATACTTATCTCTATATTCTTATAAATAAGAGATAATCACATCCTTGTAGTAAACTTAATCACAACATTTTTATATTTATTGTTTAAGTTAACACATTGTGATCGGGTGATTTTTTTGTCACCTAGGGGCTGAGATCGGGGTTTTTTTGATATATACGTCTCAAATTACAGTTTCTGTAAAATAGCCATATCTTTTGAACTATTGGGTATTTTTCAAAAAAACTTTTAGTGTCTTAATCTAAAATAATTGCTTTATTTATTTATTATACATACATGTTTTGTACACAAAATTACTATAAAATAAATGGGTACTTGTCTTTTATCCGACCACCAAAAAACATTGTCCTATTGTTTTGCTTTTTTTGTTGGCAACAGTGTCTATTTTTTGCTTCTTTTGTTGGCAACAGTGTCTATTGGCGAGAAAACACGTATTGTTTATTTATTTTATTTAAAGTATTAACCTAACCTAACCTAACCTAACCGTCAAAGATAACCGTTTTTTCATTGTTTGTAAAATATATGATACAAAATTGAAAAAAAACTTTCATTTCTATGACGAGACTCGCTGTTGCCAACAAAAGAAGCAAAAAATAGACACTGTTGCCAATAAAAAAAAGCAAAATAATAGGACAATGTTTTTTGGTGGTCGGATAAAAGACAAGTACCAATAAATGAAATGGAAAGCGAAAAACACACTTTTACGATCAAAATTACATTGTTATAAAAATCACAATACTTTTTGAAAATTTTTATTAGATCTAATCAGAAACAAAACAACCTAATAATGCGTCAACGTATGATAGCGCTTAAAACACTTTCCTTTGTGAAGAGGTAGATTGCAAAACATACATATGTAACGTGTTTCACTGCGTATTTTGTGTTTAGCGCACACACGACAGCGACGTGAAAGGTGTTCCATGTTCACTGGGTTATTATAATAAAATCATCTTTATCAGTTCACTCCCACTTCCAAAAATTAAAACCACTTTCAAAAACAAAAACAAAAAATATTATTGTTACAGTTCGCACAGAACGCATAAATGCGTCTCCCGGCCCCTACCGCCAGGCAGCGAGGAACGCATTTATGCGTCTCCCGATCACAATGTGTTAATACTGAGAAATTACAACTTTGTATATAGAGACTCACACGATACAGTATAAATACTAAAATGATTTTCGTTAAAACAAGAAAATATAACATTTTTGTTTTTTAACAAATTACAAAGCCTCTGTGTATACTCACATTAGTCAAACATTAAAAAGTCAATAAATTTGAGAGCCTGTAGGGGAGACCCCAGGGGTCCTCGTCAATCTGATGCTCCCTTCCGGAATGTGCTGGCGCCGTCGTTGCACACGACGAGGCCTAGTCTGGCCTAGTGCTGCTCCTCTCTTGGTCGTCATCCGCGCTCACCATTCGGCGGCCCTGGCGTTGAAGTCGCCAGCGAGGAGAACCTCGTCTGCGTTCGCCCTGATGTCTTCCTCGAGCGTGTCGAGGTACGCTTCGTATACTGCAAACGCCACGTTTGGCAAAACGTAGCAAGAGTACTCGCGTATGCCTCCGACCCGAATCCGGGTGAAGCCGTGCCCTATGGTGCCGATCTCTTCAATGGGGGTGTTGCCGGCTTTGGCTACTTCCACCACCCCTGTCGCGTCGCCCTTCAGTGGTTGAGGTTAATCTGCAGGATGCGCAGTGACATTGGTGTGCTTACAGTAGGCATTCAGGTACCTCCCGTATGCCTCGCACTGTCTGCTCCCTTGGGCGTGCTCACTTTTTTTTCCTTGTGTGGCGCACGTCTGGCACTTCGGCACTCTTTGGCCTTATGTCCAAGCCGGCCACAGGTGAAGCGGTGCTTGCTTTTGTCCTGGCCTCTGCATTGGTGCGCCGCGTGGCCGTAGCCGAGGCACCTGAAACATCTAGGGATGGTCGGGTGCTATAGCAACTCACCCATCCAACTAGGATGATCTTTGCAGCGTCAATGGGGACGTCAGCTGGGCCTGTCCTAGTGCCGTTTCATGCCGGGAGGAACTTCACGGCTCTGAACATGTCCTGCGTGCATGTCGCTTGAGTCACTAACTCAGCGGCCGGCTCTTCTTTGCTCGTTGACTCATCGAGTAGGTCGTTGAGTGGTTCAATATGACTGACAATTGTGTAACTGAACTCGTATAAACAAGGATTTATTATGTTAATACTGAGAAAATACAGAGATTGAAATCCTCGTTGAGAATCTGTAATCTAAAAAATCTGTTTAAAAAGACTTGATCACTATTGTAATCTGATGGTTGTAAATTCATGACATCAAATGAGTGACCCGCGCTGAATTTGGATAGTAGAAAAATAATTTTTAATTATTACTTTCTTGGCCTATAGACTTTTTCAAAGGTGAACTATGCGCTCTGGGTTGTCAGATCTAGGCACATATGGCTAACTATAACTAATATAGTCTTTTAAAAATATACCAACTATTCTAAGGCAGCTTAAATTTGCTTTTGATTGTTGTCTTTCGAGTTAGAGCTGCAGGTCGGCGGCACATCAGGGGTAAGACTGGATAGCTTGTTTGGACCGGGCTATCTTGGCATTGAATCTCTTGTAGGCAAATCTTGTAGACAGTCGATATCGCCTAATAATGTTTCTGGAATGGAAATGTAAAACCTCTTTTACACAGGAATGTTATGTAAAAATAAATATTAATAATCTATGTAAAGATGATCCGCATTTTTAATACAAAATTCAGATTCATAAATTTGACATATGCAATCTGATAATAATTCAAAGTCCTGTCTTTAAGTATTGTTTGATGCACTCTGTGTGGAAAGCTTCGACTTGTGAAGTATTTCTAAGGCTCTGTTTTTTATTATACCTACTGTAAGTGTTGAAAAGATAAAATAGCGGGAGTCTTTTCCAGACAATCGAGTAATAACATATTTTTTCAATATATCTAGGGATAAAACATTTTTAAGACCTAAATATTTAGAGTACATACCTTCTCCGTCTCTCAGTGCAAGGAGTCCGTAGTCCTAAGGGTTGGTAATTCTAGCGCGATGGGCAAGAGCCCTGCACAGGTCCCTAGCATGCGCCCCCGGTCTCCACGGTAAAGACACGCAGCACAAAACACCGGCCATTTCATCGGGAACCAGCACTGAATCAGTCATCTTTATTCAAATATGTAACGGTATAATGACTCCACTGTTACTTTACTTAAATTCAAAATAAGATGTGTAAAATAAGATTTTTACTGTCAATCATCATGACTCATGGATCCAATACCCAATGTTTACAACATAAAGAATATAATATTGTAACTTTTCAATATAATCACATCACTCACATCTAAATTTTTATCCTGTTCAGACGCAGCCAGCTGCTTCAGCACAGCTACAGCTCCACAGACAGTAGTGAGGTAGTAGCCCCCCTCACCGGGCGGGGGGGAGCAAGCCGGCCTTGAGGTCGGCCTCCAATTCGGCACCGCCCCACCCCAAGCCGGGCCTGCATGAGGACCGGCACCGGCAGAAAGTCGTCTGCTCCCAATGGACCGCCGCTATTAGACCCGCTGCCACCTGATTTCATCTAAAATACAAATATTATTTTAAAGAGTGGTCGAAAATACTTTATCTCTCTGCATTCTCTGTAGCTGGAGACACCCGAGTTATATATATATATATATATATAGTTTATCTTTCATTATTTCTGTCAACATTATTAAATTTTCAAATATCTAAGCATTTTCTTGTTAAAAACTCTTCACTTACATTATACGTACGGTAGTGAATTAACATTTGATAAGAAATTATCTTAAGTGGAGAGAGAAAATTACAACTGTTTGCCTGGATAATTACAATAACATTGAATGTTTGGTTGTTCTATTTCAAAATGAAGTACGGTGAGGCATTTGCTGCCTATATTTACCAGTCAATTGAATATTGTGACAGTAAAAACCTTATTCTAAGGTCTTGGTAATTTTTATTTAACTTTTGTTAAAAATTACCAAGGAAAAATATTGTGTTGACTGTTGTAATTTGGAATATTGAATTCTGTCATTAGATATTTTTCCATCAATATTCGATAATATGACATACAATCTGTAAGTACCTAACAAATTTCAAGAAAATATCTTGCGACTTACTATCTTCCGACTTACTTGCAACAACATATTTATAATGGATTTATTACGAGTTAATATAATAAATATATAATTCCAATGACTTTTTTACTGTCAAGCATTTATAGTTATGATTGTTTTCTTACAAATTTCGTATCATCGGCTCTTTGAAAGGATCCTATCCAGGATCGTTAGGAGGTTAGGATCCAGGTCGATTCCATTTGAACAAGTCGAAGAAAAATAATTCAGTCGTAAACTTGACGTCGAAATCTGTAAAACAAGGATATTAAATGTCGAGAAAAACTTGCAGCATCGAGTGACATTGTCGTACTTGCTCGGACAGGAGACTCGACGGGGAGACCGCGACAGTCACGGGAAGCTGCTCCGGGCCGGGGAAGCAGGACACCGAGCGGTTGTGAGGTAAGCCGTTTTCACCATGTTTACACTTGAATGCTTAAATGCATGGCTCGAAACATGGGGTACAAAAGAAACAAAAAGCTTTGTTTGCACACAAAGCGAGTGACGGTCACTAATTTGATTTCCTAGAAATTTCTTTACTTGACACATACGCGCGAGAACTACCATTGCTGCCAATGACAAAATAATTGGTGTTGTCATTGCTACCAATGACAACAAATCAACAGGTTGACCCGAGAAAGCAACAGCGTAAAATATTTCAACAGGCCTGTGGGAAATGACACAATTCAGTATTTTTCGAACATCTACTATAATAATATCCATTGTGTGTGTGTGTGTGTGTGTATAAGTTTAATTTTTTGGTTCCCTTTAAAATATTGTAAAAGATACAACGCTGATTTTTTGCACGTAACTTTTTTTTTCACACAATTTGATTTTATATTCTAAGTACAAATAAAGTATTTAAAAATATTTCTTCAAATAATCATTTGAATCTACAACCTACCAAAGGACGTGTGTTTTGTTTGTAACATATTTATGAAATTTCATTTTAAAAATCATGAACTTATATATGAAAATCAACTATTTAGTTTCCATAGAGCTATCAATATATATAAATGTCACTCTTCATAAATCTGATCAATTTCCCGCGCACTTCACTTTTACGATAGAAATTCAATTTTATCATTTGACATATGCGAGTCTTCATTCTGTAAAGTCGATCAAAATTAACGCCTGACGCCATCTGTTAATTATTGTTTTAACTTGCTTTAAAAAGTGACAAATTTGACAAACAGCCCAGAGAAGGAGTCTGTACATATTTACATTTTTATAAATTATATACAATAGATATTTCAAGGCCTCAATAGATGTCTTAACTGTCAAATATCACTGACAGAAGCTGCACACTGCGCAGATCCTGCAGAACATCTTCAGTTTAGGCAGTGCTGGATGCGACAGAACCACTGTCTGCTGCAAAGCCGGTCACCGCCGCTCTCTGCACAGGCCCTGCGGGGCATCTTCTGGGAGTCCTGGCTGGAAGCTGTGTGAAGCGAGCCGCCGGGTAAGTACTTTATTAACAATTTTTCCACTTACGCGATGTGAGAAAACTGAAATGAAAGGTCGTAAAAATGTTATGTAGACTGATAATACAAAATCAGTATCCAATATTGAATGTGTTTCAGGACTTGGGAGTCGCGCAGCCCTGGTCCCATGAAAGAGTTGCTGGAGACGTGGACAGGAAACGTTCTGCCCCAGGAACTGCGGCATTTGCTGCGAGGAGCGCTTGTGCCTCGCCTGGCTGCCGCCTGGGACTATGCCTCTGCATCACTGGGTACTGCCTTGATATGAGCTTGCTGGTATGTAACCTACTTAGTTTACTGATGATACTGTAGCGGTCAGTGCAAATACCGCAGGTAGAGACTTTCTAATTTTACAACAACCCTACAACCCCAGCCCCGTAGAGAGACGCAGGCACTCGACCAGTAACCACTAAACCAGTAAACACAGTCTGGTCCATCATCTTAATAAACGAATACGCCTTTTGATCAACATCCATAATCAACAGGCAATATAACATCAACGGCGAAAATACTATTGTACTACATAAATTAACTTTATATATCAACTAGAGGATGGTTGCTTGCTTGTTCTAGTTCTAATCTGCTTTTTACTAGGTGTTTAAATTATAATTTGCAGACAAATGTCATCTGAGACATTCCTTTTTAATATGAAAATATACTCTTAATATTATACATATCAAATCAAAATCATCGCATGTGTGTATTATTTTATTAATATGATTAGGCACATTAGTCAATGTATAGAAGATGATTTAAAGAAACTCTCAGAAAAATATCATCGTGATTTGTGTGGGATCACGATGATAATTTTCTGAGAGTTTCTTTAAATCATCTTCTATATATGAACTAATGTGCCTAATCATATAAGTAATAATATAATAAACCCGTAATGGGTAATAAATACGCATCTGATTGACAGATCCATAAAATAGATACACATATTATTTTATTCAATAAATAAATAAAAAATAAAGTATCAATGCTTAAATAAAATAGACACTATCACTCTCGAGTAACACAAACAAACTCATAATTTATATAATGTTATCAAATAGTCATATCAAACCAACCTAATTTGTAGTGTTAATTTACAATGAAATTTCAATTTCATTATTAATTAAAACATGTATATTTAGTGATAAAAGTTCTGTATATAATCTAACTCTTATATCATTTTGTTAAAAATAATATCTGAAGAGAATAGATGAAAAGCAAACCCGCTATGATGTAGGATTTATGTGAACAAAGTAAATACCGTAGAAGTTTCGAGTGGGACACATCATTACTTGCCTTCATGACTTGCGGCCTGCTTCTCTTACATAGTGGCGTGGTATATATATTAATGTATGAAAATAGGCTCTTGAGTATATACAAAGCAGCATGGCACAAGAGATATTTTTGAAAATATTTAAATTCGCCTGACGACATCTGTTTTTTCAAACATCAATGATAGAACCGGCGCGTCCACTGCTCACTGCACAGGTTCTGCAGGACATCTTCTTGAAATATATATTTTTGCTTCATGTATACTTTAAAAGCAATGATACATAATATCAATATATGTGTTGAATCTCCTGTCGTCAGGAGGAACACTCGCTGGGCTCAGGGGAGTAGGCAGTGCTGGGCGGTCCCATGCGGGCATGGCTTGCGAGCTGGACGGCCATCTCTGCTGCGAAGCCGGCCATCGCTGCTCACTGCACAGGCCCTGCAGGACGTCTTCTGGGAGGCCTGGCTGGAAGATGTCACGGGTGCCGCAGAGTTAGTTCTTTACAAACATTTTTCCGCGAACACGATGTAAAAAAAAATGTTATGAATTATATATGTTATAAAACAAAATTGTATCATTGTATTGTAAAATTGTGATGATTCCAAGCCTATAGATAGAATCTGTACATTTTATCTTTTTTTTTATTTATAAAAATTCGTTCATTCCTCAATAGATGTCTAATTAAGATATTGCCTAGCGACATCTGTTGGTTTTTGAAGCCTATAGAAGGAATCTGTACATTTTTTATTTTTTTTTATTTATAAAAATTCGTTCATTCCTCAATAGATGTCTAAATAAAATTTTGCTTAGCGACATCTGTTGGATTTAGATGATATTTGTTTTAAAAAATGAGAAATTCCAAGCAAATAGAAGGAATCTGTACATTTTTACTATTTTATGATTTATAAAAATTCGTTCATTCCTCAATAGATGTCTAATTCAGATATTACCTAGCGACATCTGTTGGTTTATATTTAAACTCTTTTTAAAAAGTGTCATAAATCACTGACAGGACCGACGCGTCCGCTGCTCACTGCACAGCCCTGCAGGACTTCCCGTGATTCTTGGCTGCAAGCTGTCACGCGAGCCGCGGAGATAGTACTTTATTAACATTTTTTTCTACGTACAGGATGTTAAAAAACCGAATTAAAGGTCGTAAAAATGTCGTGTAGCCTGATAACACAAAATCAGTATCCAATATTTAATGTGATTCAGCACTTGTGAGTCGCGCAGCTCTGGTCCCATGAAAGAGTTGCTGGAGTCCTGGACAGGAAACGTTCTGCCCCAGAAACTGAGCTTGTGCCTCGCCTGGCTGCCGCTGCTGCCGCCTGGGACTATGCCTCTGCATCACTGGGTACTGCCCTGACGTGAGCTTGCAGGTATGTAACCTACTTAGTTTACAGATGATACTATTGTACCCTATAGTACTACATACATTAACTTTATATATCAACTAGAGGATGGATGCTTGCTTGTATTAGTTTTAATCTGCTTTTCACTAGTGTTTAACTTATAATTTGCTGACAAATGTCTTTAGAGACATTCCTTTTTATTATGAAAATATACTCTTAATATTAAACATATCGTGTGTGTATTATTTTATTCATTAAATAAATTAAAAAATACAGTATAAATGCATAATTAATATAGGCACTATTGAATAACACAAACAAACTCTAAAATTATATAATGTAATCAAATAGTCATATCAAATCAACCTAATTTTATAGTGTTATTGTACTTTGGAGTGTTTTTATACAATAATTGATTCATTCTAAATTGAAACATGTTTATTAAGTGATAAAAGTTCACAAAATTATAAAATATATGATTTAGCTTAAACCTGGCTGGCATAATACATTTGATTGAATAGTTAAATGACAAATGTGTGCTTTTCAGGTTCTTTACTGGATGAGAGTGTGTATCCGTCACTGTGCTCGCGGCTGGTGAGGGCACTGGCAATGGCTCTGCTCTGTTCTGCCGCATCCATGGGCAGGCGCGTGGGCGCTGGCCCTGCCGGCCTTGGCGCCCTCCCTTGTCTTGAAGAGTGCATGCAGACTATTCCCGTTAAACATGATTTCAGCCCTACAGGTTAGCTCACTGACCGGTTTCACATATGATACTCGTTGAAAATATATCAAAATAGAATATGAGTTGACCTTCATCCAAATAATCATATTGATAGTTGGGCACAATGATTACCTAACATCATTAAGAACGGCCACTACAATTTATTTTTTCATGTATTCAGTCTATAAATATGTCTATGACACTTTTATTAGTATGCTTTTGATTGTTTTTTTTTTTACCTTCTGATTATGCTAAATTGTGCAGGACCTCGGGGACTGGTGTGCCGGCTGGGAACAGATTCTGGGAGCGCTGAACCGAGCACTACAGCCCCACCGGCTGTGTGGCTCAACCGCTGACCTCCTCATGCGCACATTGAGACCCATTACAGCTCCTGAAAGGTATGTCATGCTATCCTTATTACTCACCAGGCAGCCTCGGTTTGCCAGATTTGACAGTAATCCGGATGAAGTATTTATTGTGTTAGTTGAGTTAGTGAGTTGGGTATAGCACCTAGATTGCAGGACTTCCTTGTAAGATTTATTTTATTTTCATAATAAACACAATTCTTCAGAGGAAATAGCTTTTTTCAATAGAATTGCAGTTGCATAAGAATTTTAGTAAGCACAACTTGTGCAGCACAGGCATAAGTTTTAGGATGGCATAATGTATGATAGTGAAAATTTCGGTGAATCTAAGGTTTTGTATGAGGGTAGCAGTGCAGAAGGTGTCTTTTTTCTTCAAATTTAACATCACAACTAGGTAAATATGGTAGTACCTGCAATGCAGATTGATTGAGGAGATAAATTATTTTCTTATCCTAGCAAATTACTTTAGATAATCACGTTATTAGTAGGAATTTAAACATTTTTATAATTCATATTAATACATCTGAAAATAGCACCAGGATAGCAAGACTTCCTTGAAAGATGTTTAATATTCATAAAAAACACAATTCTTCAGAGGAAATAGCTTTTTTTCAATAGAAAGTGCAGTTTAATAGGAATTTTATATAGCAAAACCAGTGCAGCACAGGCATAAGCTAATGGATGGTAGAATGTATGAAGATATAAATGAAATTGATAATTACAAGCAAATACCTTTAGATAATATCGTTTTTAGTAGGAATTTGAACATTTATATATTTTCTATTAATACATTTGGTAATAGCACCTGGATTGGAAATCTTCCTTGGTAGATTTATTTTATTTTCATAATAAACACAATTTCTCACAGGAAATAGCTTTTTTTCAATAGAAAGTGCAGTTTAATAGGAATTTTATATAGCAAAACCAGTGCAGCACAGGCATAAGCTTAAGGATGGTAGAATGTATGAACAGATATATGAAATTGAAAATTTCGGTGAATCTTAGGTTTTGTATGAGGATAGCAGTGCAGAAGGTGTCTTTTTTCTTCAAATTTAACATCCCAACTAGGTAAATAGTACCTGCAATGCAGATTGATTGAGGAGATAAATTATTTTCTTATCCAAGCAAATTACTTAAGATAATCACGTTATTAGTAGGAATTTGAACATTTTTATAATTAATATTAATACATCTGAAAATAGCTTCGAGATTGCAGGACTTCCTTATAAAAGGTTTTATTTTTATAATAAACGAAATTCTTCAGAGGAAATAGCTTTTTTCAATAGAAAGAGCAAAAATATGTATATGGATGGTTGAATGTATGAAAAGACATATGAAATTGAAAATTTTGGTGAATCTTAGGTTTTGTATGAGGATAGCAGTGCAGGAGGTGTTTTTTTTCTTTAAATTTAATATCCCGATTAGGGATACCGGGTAAATAGTACCAGCAGTGCAGACTGACCGAGGAGTTAAATATTTGATTAATCAACTAATTTCGTATAAAAAATTACGTTTTGATTAGGAATTTGAACATTTTTATATTTAATATTAATAGATATGAAAATAGCACCAGGATTGCAGGACTACCTTGGGAGATGTTTTATTTTCATAATAAACACAATTATTCAAAGGAAATAGCTTTTTTTCAATAGAAAGTGCAGTTTCATAAGAATTTTAGTAAGCACAACCTGTGCAGCACAGGCATAAGTTTTAGGATAGTATAATGTATGAAGTGATATATGATAGTGAAAATTTCGGTGAATCTAAGGTTTTGTATGAGGGTAGCAGTGCAGAAGGTGTCTTTTTTCTTCAAATTTAACATCACAACTAGGTAAATAGTACCTGCAATGCAGATTGATTGAGGAGATAAATTATTTTCTTATCCAAGCAAATTACTTAAGATAATCACGTTATTAGTAGGAATTTGAACATTTTTATAATTAATATTAATACATCTGAAAATAGCTTCGAGATTGCAGGACTTCCTTATAAAAGGTTTTATTTTTATAATAAACGAAATTCTTCAGAGGAAATAGCTTTTTTCAATAGAAAGAGCAAAAATATGTATATGGATGGTTGAATGTATGAAAAGACATATGAAATTGAAAATTTTGGTGAATCTTAGGTTTTGTATGAGGATAGCAGTGCAGGAGGTGTTTTTTTTCTTTAAATTTAATATCCCGATTAGGGATACCGGGTAAATAGTACCAGCAGTGCAGACTGACCGAGGAGTTAAATATTTGATTATTCAACTAATTTCGTATGGAAAATCACGTTTTGATTAGGAATTTGAACATTTTTATATTTAATATTAATAGATATGAAAATAGCACCAGGATTGCAGGACTACCTTGGGAGATGTTTTATTTTCATAATAAACACAATTATTCAAAGGAAATAGCTTTTTTTCAATAGAAAGTGCAGTTTCATAAGAATTTTAGTAAGCACAACCTGTGCAGCACAGGCATAAGTTTTAGGATAGTATAATGTATGAAGTGATATATGATAGTGAATATTTCGGTGAATCTAAGGTTTTGTATGAGGGTAGCAGTGCAGAAGGTGTCTTTTTTCTTCAAATTTAACATCCCAACTAGGTAAATAGTACCTGCAATGCAGATTGATTGAGGAGATAAATTATTTTCTTATCCAAGCAAATTACTTAAGATAATCACGTTATTAGTAGGAATTTGAACATTTTTATAATTAATATTAATACATCTGAAAATAGCTTCGAGATTGCAGGACTTCCTTATAAAAGGTTTTATTTTTATAATAAACGAAATTCTTCAGAGGAAATAGCTTTTTTCAATAGAAAGAGCAAAAATATGTATATGGATGGTTGAATGTATGAAAAGACATATGAAATTGAAAATTTTGGTGAATCTTAGGTTTTGTATGAGGATAGCAGTGCAGGAGGTGTTTTTTTTCTTTAAATTTAATATCCCGATTAGGGATACCGGGTAAATAGTACCAGCAGTGCAGACTGACCGAGGAGTTAAATATTTGATTAATCAACTAATTTCGTATAAAAAATTACGTTTTGATTAGGAATTTGAACATTTTTATATTTAATATTAATAGATATGAAAATAGCACCAGGATTGCAGGACTACCTTGGGAGATGTTTTATTTTCATAATAAACACAATTATTCAAAGGAAATAGCTTTTTTTCAATAGAAAGTGCAGTTTCATAAGAATTTTAGTAAGCACAACTTGTGCAGCACAGGCATAAGTTTTAGGATGGTAAAATGTATGAAAAGATATATGATAGTGAAAATTTCGGTGAATCTTAGGTTCTGTATGAGGATAGCAGTGCAGAAGACGTCTTTTTTCTTCAAATGTAACATCCCAACTAGGTAAATAGTACCTGCAATGCAGATTGATTGAGGATATAAATTATTTTCTTATCCAAGCTAATTACTTTAGATAATCACGTTTTTAGAAGGAATTTGAACATTTTTATAATTTATATTAATACATCTGGAAATAGCACCAGGATAGCAAGACTTCCTTGAAAGATGTTTAATATTCATAAAAAACACAATTCTTTAGAGGAAATAGCTTTTTTTCAATAGAAAGTGCAGTTTAATAGGAATTTTATATAGCAAAACCAGTGCAGCACAGGCATAAGCTAATAGATGGTAGAATGTATGAAGATATAAATGAAATTGATAATTACAAGCAAATACCTTTAGATAATATCGTTTTTAGTAGGAATTTGAACATTTTTATAATTTCTTTTATTACATTTGGTAATAGCACCTGGATTGGAAATCTTCCTTGGTAGATTTATTTTATTTTCATAATAAACACAATTTCTCACAGGAAATAGCTTTTTATCAATAGAAAGTGCAGTTTAATAGGAATTTTATATAGCAAAACCAGTGCAGCACAGGCATAAGTTTTAGGATAGTATAATGTATGATGTGATATATGATAGTGAAAATTTCGGTGAATCTTAGGTTTTGTATGAGGGTAGCAGTGCAGAAGGTGTCTTTTTTCTTCAAATTTAACATCCCAACTAGGTAAATAGTACCTGCAATGCAGATTGATTGAGGAGATAAATTATTTTCTTATCCTAGCAAATTACTTTAGATAATCACGTTATTAGTAGGAATTTGAACATTTTTATAATTCATATTAATACATCTGAAAATAGCATTGAGATTCCAGGACTTCCTTATAAAAGGTTTTATTTTCATAATAAACACAATTCTTCAGAGGAAATAGCTTTTTTTCAATAGAATTGCAGTTTCATAAGAATTTTAGTAAGCATAACTTGTGCAGCACAGGCATAAGTTTTAGGATGGTAAAATGTATGAAAAGATATATGATAGTGAAAATTTCGGTGAATCTTAGGTTTTGTATGAGTATAGCAGTTCAGATGGTGTCTTTTTTCTTCAAATTTATCATCCCAGTAAGGTAAATAATACCTGAAATTCAGATTGATCGAGGAGAATAAATATTTTTTTATCCAAGCAAATTACTTTAGATAATCGCTTTTTTAGTAGGAATTTGAACATTTTTATAATTAATATTAATACATCTGAAAATAGCACCGAGATTGCAGGACTTCCTTATAAAAGGTTTTATTTTCATAATAAACACAATTCTTCAGAGGAAATAGCTTTTTTTCAATAGAAAGTGCAGTTTCATAAGAATTTTAGTAAGCACAACTTGTGCAGCACAGGCATAAGTTTTAGGATGTCATAATGTAGGAAGTGATATATGAAATTGAAAATTTCGGTGAATCTTAGGTTTTGTATAGGATAGCAGTGTAGGAGGTGTCTTTTTTCTTCAAATTTAACATCCCAGTAAGGTAAATAGTACCTGAAATTCAGATTGATCGAGGAGATAAATTATTTTTTTATCCAAGCAAATTACTTTAGATAATCACGTTTTTAGAAGGAATTTGAACATTTTTATAATTAATATTAATACATTTGGAAATAGCACCAGGATAGCAAGACTTCCTTGAAAGATGTTTAATTTTCATAAAAAACACAATTCTTCAGAGGAAATAGCTTTTTTTCAATAGAAAGTGCAGTTTAATAGGAATTTTATTTAGCAAAACCAGTGCAGCACAGGCATAAGCTTATGGATGGTAGAATGTATGAAGATATAAATAAAATTGATAATTACAAGCAAATACCTTTAGATAATATCGTTTTTAGTAGGAATTTGAACATTTTTATAATTTCTTTTATTACATTTGGTAATAGCACCTGGATTGGAAATCTTCCTTGGTAGATTTATTTTATTTTCATAATAAACACAATTTCTCACAGGAAATAGCTTTTTTTCAATAGAAAGTGCAGTTTCAAAGGAATTTTAGTAAGCACAACTTGTGCAGCACAGGCATAAGCTAATGGATGGTAGAATGTATGAAGATATAAATGAAATTGATAATTACAAGCAAATACCTTTAGATAATATCGTTTTTAGTAGGAATTTGAACATTTTTATAATTTCTTTTATTACATTTGGTAATAGCACCTGGATTGGAAATCTTCCTTGGTAGATTTATTTTATTTTCATAATAAACACAATTTCTCACAGGAAATAGCTTTTTTTCAATAGAAAGTGCAGTTTAATAGGAATTTTATATAGCAAAACCAGTGCAGCACAGGCATAAGCTTATGGATGGTAGAATGTATGAAGATATAAATAAAATTGATAATTACAAGCAAATACCTTTAGATAATATCGTTTTTAGTAGGAATTTGAACATTTTTATAATTTCTATTAATACATTTGGTAACAGCACCTGGATTGGATATCTTTCTCTTACTTATGGTACTCTTGTCAGCTCATTGCTATGATAGGTAACGGCTTGACCATTTTCAAAATCCTGTGTGTCTTCACGTACCCAGGATATAGCAGTGTAAGATACTTACTGTGTCTCATCGAATCTTCCTTTTTATTCTATGGTTCAAACCTGGCATAAATTTTTAAACTGACCAAGATGGCATTAAAACGTCTCAAATGATCCTCAATAGGAGGATTTTAGTTCTCGTCGGGCTTGCTTCTCTACTATATTATATTCACCGCTTATATATAGGTCTTTCTAGTCCATGCAATAATTTTTTTTATAGACATATAATATTAAACTTCTCAGATTTCAAAATAATTATTAAAAAACAGTTATTTCATTTATATTAGTTAATTTGAAACCATGTCATAAATGGTTAGATCTCAAATAGAATTTACTTTGAATCGTCCTCTCTGGGTTTCATTTATTATATTTTGTTAAATCAGTTTCTCAATTTACAGTAGTGGTGCTTTTATCAGCTATTGATTTAATAATACTGTGTATCAACGTTTTAAATACTTAAATTACTTGCATTCATTCATGTCATGAGTCATCGCAACTCCAGTGGCACACTTTTATTCAATATTATAGAGCTGCAACGATTTCATACTTTTAATTAACAATCAAAACTATCTCTAAGTTACATGGCTACGATGCAGTTAGAAGGTGCAAAATCAAATCCCACTTTTGAACCTTAAAATAATTTTGTTCACACCGTAAACCTTAATTAATAAAAATGTGCATTTAATAAATAATTGTTTGTAATAGTTTCCAGATCACGGCATCAGCAGTCACCGCGCGCGCCCCGTGAGCGCTACTCTCCCTCGTGCCTCGGATCACACTCCTGTGAACCTGAACAACCACGAACACCAACGCAGAAGCTGTCCCGTAACTCTTTCTGGAGAGAATCTTATGGTAAATACTTATTAATGTAATTCTCAGTGAGAAATATAATTCTTAAAATAATTTAGTCTTTTTTATCCAAAAAAACTAAGGGCAAAATTGCATATATTTTGAAATAGCATTGAATCAGTTTTTTCTTATGAATTTGTTGCCAATGTTGTAAGTGTTATAATTTGGTTATTTTGAATTTCAGTTATCGTGCAATGTATAAGTACCGGCCACAGAACCCCGACGAGTTGGAGCTGCAGGAAGGAGACACGGTGTATGTTCTGGAGAAATGCGACCGGCCAGGAAGGTGCTACTTGATGTCAAGAATCGCATTGTTCAAATGTGGGATAGAACTTTCTCAGCGAAATAAATGGGCTAGCAATGCAAACTGAGTTGCGCTAAGTTTGTCAAGTTAAAATAACTCTGATGATCACCGTCGCATTTTATACTTATGTAGATAGATAGGTACTGTAATTATGAATAAATATATACCAAAAACTAGCAGTTTATAATAAAGTCTTCTCTCATTTGTTACATTTACTGAATACAGTGTAAGGTAAATTGATAAGATTTTTACATAAATTTTACATAAATGTATGTTCGTTTACAATGCAGTTGAGATTAACTCCTGCCCCAGTACTAGCACTTTACGGAACTACGGTCGGTTCATCCCGCGTCTTACAATCTCATTCGATGTTCTGCAGAAGCCCTGCATCATCTGTTCACAATTTACTTATTTCATTTGCTATTTATGTTTTTAAGATTATTTTTCTATGATTATTTATAAATCGTTCAGCACCCATTGATCACTTTGATTGTTGACAATACTAATGTTAATACATATAGCTATCTAACTTGTATTTAATAAATATTGTGTATTGTAAGTATTTTGTTAAATTAATTGTGAATAATTGTATGTACGTAGCTTTCTTTCCAAATATTTTAATAGTTTTTATCCAAAACTATTCACAATCATCAAATTGGTTTTAAAAAATATTGTAAAGTTTTGTTATTTACTGTTAAAACTATAATAGCCGTTCAAGAGAATAATATATTCAAGTCTAATCAAATACCTAGCACCATTATTTGATTAATGTTTTTTTAACACATTTTCACCAAAATTATTTGCATTAGTTTTTTCTCATGAATGGATTTGTCGTGTAATGAGATTATATCACATTAGTCACAACACATGCGACGTAGACTGTTTTGCATAAGTTGGAAAACAGACGTGCGTAGATCTAGTCACTAGCCAAATGTAATGCTATCTATTAGTAACCTCCCAGAGTAAGACTGTGCAGCGTTCGAGACCCGGGATGGAAAAATCTAAATATCTAAATCGCAGGAAAATTTTATAGAAGAATTTTATCCTCGCTGGATCCATACTTAATCGTAGATTTATTTATCTGCTTTAGAATAACTGTTACTGAAATGTGTTCTTCCAATAATCGTATGATAATTTATATATGTATATCAAGTAAACGTAATTTTCAAAACTGAATTTTAAAATAAACTACGTCCGAGTCTAGAAAGACAGTCAAGTCGCAATACTTGCAAACTCTGTTATACTTAAAATTTTAAACAAAGCAGTAGATTACACGTTCTTGTTGTATTCAAAAATTATATTTTCTCTAAACTGAAATACGGTAATTTATTTAGACTCGTAGATAATCTATACCAAATTTGCAAATGACGATGCAATATTTCGTTGATATTTTACCGATATTGATTGCCTGAACGAATTGACAAATATAAAGACAAATAATATTGATTTAACATCATTGGATGAATATACTTTACAACTGATTATATATATGTTTTTTATAAGTTATGTTAAATACGAAACCAAAAATATTGTCAACATATCATTTGAATGTTAATTATTTTATCTATTATCGTTTTGTTCTGTTAAGCCAGCGTGTAAGATTTAATTATTGTATGGATGTACAGTGTTTTTTACCTCTTATTTGTTCATATAATATTTATTTTAATTTTGTAATACTCGATTCATTTCATCACAATAAATATTGTCTCTTTAAGATATCTGTATTATTGACTCTCCCATTCCCGTTCCCTCCGTGAGCGGGCGACGGCGGTAGACGCCGGAATGTGCGAAGGAAGGTTGGATTGAAATTTTGAAAAAAATTAAAAAATATATACCTCCTGTGCCATGCTGCTCTCCTAATTCAAAACCCAAGTATTCCAGAATGCGAATAATGAAAAAATAAAAAAAATATTCACGCATATATCTCCTCGTGTATCATGCTGCCCTGATACTTTTTGGCCGATTTCGCAGGTTGGGTTGACTGAAAACTCTATGAAAACGACGTTTGCTTACATAATAACCGGATACAATCGAAACGCCCGCCTCCTTAGAGCAAAACGGAACGCATCCGACCGATCGGTCCGCTATTCCCGAAAATTCCCGTCGTTTTCATAAAATTTTCGCTCGCCCGCTCGCCGTCTCGCGGCTTTGGCGGCAAAATTTCTTTCAATATTTATGTATATATTTATTTATCTACTCGACAGGCCTGCGACCCTGATACTTTTCATCGAAACCCCACGGTTGGGTTGAAATTTTGAAAAAAATTAAAAAATATATACCTCCTGTGCCATGCTGCTCTCCTAATACAAAACCCAAGTATTCCAGAATGCGAATAATAAAAAAAATAAAAAAAATATTCACGCATATATCTCCTCGTGTATCATGCTGCCCTGATACTTTTTGGCCGATTTCGCAGGTTGGGTTGACTGAAAACTCTATGAAAACGACGTTTGCTTACATAATAACCGGATACAATCGAAACGCCCGCCTCCTTAGAGCAAAACGGAACGCATCCGACCGCTCGGTCCGCTATTCCCGAAAATTCCCGTCGTTTTCATAAAATTTTCGCTCGCCCGCTCGCCGTCTCGCGGCTTTGGCGGCAAAATTTCTTTCAATATTTATGTATATATTTATTTATCTACTCGACAGGCCTGCGACCCTGATACTTTTCATCGAAACCCCACGGTTGGGTTGAAATTTTGAAAAAAATTTAAAAATATTATACCTCCTGTGCCATGCTGCTCTCCTAATACAAAACCCAAGTATTCCAGAATGCGAATAATGAAAAAATAAAAATAATATTCACGCATATATCTCCTCGTGTATCATGCTGCCCTGATACTTTTTGGCCGATTTCGCAGGTTGGGTTGACTGATTTTTTCAAATTTATCAACCCAACTATGGAAATTGGGTATAAAGTACCAGGATTGCAGACTGACTGAGGAGATAAATACTTTTTTATTCAAGTAAGCGAATTACTCTAGAAAATCATGTTTTTAGTAGGAATTTGAAGATTTTTTCAATTCATGTCTTTATATCTAGGATTAGCTCCAGGATTGCAGGACTTCCTTGGGAGATGTGTTTTAATTTCATAATTAACACAATTCTACGCAGAAAATAACTCTTTTTCCATTGAAATTGCAGTTTATTAAGACTTTTAGTAAACACAACCTGCCGGGCACAGGCAAATGTACTAGGATCGCAGAATGTATTCAGAGATACTTGAAATTAAAAATGACCGTAGAAGTAAAACTTAGGTTTTGTATCAAGGCAGCAGAACGCTGCAGGAGGTAACTTTTTTTCAAAATTACCAACCCAACTATGAAAATTGAATAAAAAGTACCAGGATCGCAGACTGACTGAGGAGATAAATATTTTTATATTCAAGTAAGCCTAATAATCATGTTTTTAGTAGGAATTTGAAGATTTTTTCAATTCATGTCTTTAAATCTGGGAATAGCTCCAGGATTGCAGGACTTCCTTGCAAGATGTCTTGATTTCATAATAAACACAATTCTTCACAGGTAATAACTGTTTTTCAATAGAAAGTGCAGCTCAATAGGAATTTTATTAAACACAACCTGCCGGACACAGGCATACATATTTTTTTTTTTTAGTAATCGAATTATTTTAGAAAATAATTATGATAGTTGGAATTTGAAGATTTTTTTGAATTCATGTCTTTGTAATGGGAAATAGCTCCAGGATTGCAGGACTTCCTTGCGAGATGTTTTATTTTCATAATAAACACTATTCTTATATTACATTTTTCAGAATAACCAAATAAATAAATCGAAATATTTCCATATTTTATTTATTCATTATATATTATCAAATATTGGATAAACAGTAATACATTTGTTTTACACGTATACTACTAACTCGTAAAAAATATTTACAAAAATACAAAGGCCAATCACACAACTACCTTATAAAATTATCAAACCGTTTCACGAGAACGTCCATGATATTCAATCTTTAAAAATTTGCGTGAAGATTTCCAATTTAAAATAACCAATGCAGTGATTCATTTTCAGTTTTCAAACTGCAACAGCAGATGTAATCATTATTGTTTTTGAAGAATCTCTTTAAAGAATCCAATAATGAATAAACACATAAGTTATCATAGTATGAAGTCATTTTTAAGCCTTTAAAAAAAAAAGGTCGGTCCATAATATTTGAGACGTCTTCGATGTGATCTTTAGCATTAACAGTATAATATGACTATCGAAATACTTTGAGATTACGTTAACACTGCAAGGCCACATTTCCTGAACATTTTCATGCGAGATTAAGATATTTAGTAATAAATGTTTGGAGGTGAGTATTATGGGAAAAATATTGCTTAACACTTAGTTTAAGTAAATAGCCGGTCGATAAGGTGTAATAGATCAAAATGACAGGGTTCATAACGTCACTTATTACCTAAAAAAGAGCTATTCGTATTAGAAGATTGTATTATATTCTACATACAACTAGGTCCTACTTTATTCTGTTAATATTACGAGAAAATTATCTTAGTACTCGGGTAACATAGATTAAGTTAGAATCCTGTCATTATAAATAAAGTTCTTATTAGGTATTCTTGAAATTTTGCGATCAGAGTTGAATTGTCAGTAAAATATCCACTCTAATGGGTTTTATTGATTTGAGGATATGGTAAAAAAATTGTTTATCAAATTATGTAATATCAAATCCTTCTCATAAATGCACAACTTCAAACCAAAATCAAAATATTTGATCAAACCTTATAAGCAATACATTACGTTATTATTCCAGGTTCATTATGTATCGGAAGGGCAAAACTATAAAAAAATTAATTAGTCAGAAATCAAAATGATTGATAGTACATTTATATGGCGTGGACACGAATCACTTCTTGACCGTGTTGACATACTAATATTTCTGTATATTAATTATCTCATTCTACCGTTCAATGACAATGTATCTCCACACAATATATTAATGTCAAAAGATAATTTATTACACATGAATAGTTAGTTAAATTTAATACATTTTTCCAAAATTAGCTATACAAGATTCAGTCATAAATATCAATAAAAAACTTCTTTGAATCGCTAAAATTCGTAAACTTATTATAATAAAATTATAATTAATATAATTAAAATAATATTATAATATAATAAAAAAATATTATTATAATAATCTAGAATAAATAACATTAAAATATTAGTTTAGTGCTAATTAATACAGGTAATATAAAATTAGGAAACGGGTTTGAAAATATACATAGCGGTGATCATTTCATGATGGTCGTTGATTTTGGTTAGCAATTTAAGCTGCAAATGTATTTCAAACACATCTCCAAGTATAAATAAGCTTTTAAGCAAAAACTAGCACCAATATAGGTGTAATATTTAAAGTCAAAATGGTAGTATATAATATTTAGTAATAAGCATATTCTTCAAATAAATTAGTCATAATATTCGCACATTCCATAGAAAAAAAAACATACAAATCCTAAAGACAACAAAAACAATATGGCAAAAATATATTTTGAATAAAAATACAATAATAAATATAAATAGCATAGAAGACACGAAAAGAGTTAATTTCTGGATGTTAAGCAGTCATGTATTTTTTTCAGTTTTTCCAGTACCAATGTCATTTTTAAATAATTAATAAAGATATCAAAACTTATAGATAAATTAAGAGCAAACTAGGAAAAATCCAATATGAATATATTTACGGCAAAAAACTAAAAGTATTTTATTACTTCAGAAATATTGAATATGTTAAAAAATCATCATTCGAAGTGGACACCATCAAAGAGAAAGCAAAACTGAGATTCTGAAAAATGCAACGGGAAAACCCATGCCTATTGTAGAGAGTGAAAAGAAGTAATAATGAGAAGACGCTTGACCGATGGTTTATGATAAAATGTGTCTGCATTCTTTTGGTAAATAGTACAAATTTGAAGCTCTTTATAAAAAATATATATGCAAGAGATCCACAAAAAATATTTATTATCTTAATATATTAATGTACGCCTCAGTAAATTATCTAATTATTTAATGGTTTACTTTTGTATGTGAACATTTAAAAAAAATTAGATTACATCTTCATATAAATCCCTTGTAAAAAAAAATTGTTTAGTTTCTGCGAGATTGGAGGAACATATGTGTTTATAAAAGTCAATTCCATTTAACCAAATCTCTTTGTTTTAACAAATAAACAAAAATATACTAAATAATTTTAAACTAGTTTAAAGTTTAGTATAGTTTTTGAATAATTTAGTTTTGTTAAACATATTATTCATATATATATATACACAGTGCTTGGAGTCTCCATTCATCTGTGCTGCGCTGCCGTTGGCATGGTTGGAAGATTTAGAAAGGCCGAGAGACTTGGACACAGATGATAAAAGACTGGAGGCTTGTACGCTTCCTCAACTGGAAACATAAACACATGTTTTTATGTACAAAAATCACAATCTTCATTTCAAAATATACATATGTAATAAAAAAAATACAATACCTCTTGCTCCTGCTTCAAACGCTTCTCTCGCAGCCTGGTTCTCAGCCTGGGCCTCAGAAAGGGAGGTCAGGAAAGCTTCCAAGGCTCCGAAGAACTCCTCGGGCTGGCTTGTAGCCGCATCTTCTCCAAAGAGACGCACCGCTCCCTCAAATCGGGACTTCATGTCCTGCAATATTTAAAAGAATTAAAAAAAGACCTTTCATAAGTACATTATTTTCATTTTCAACTAAACCGGTTCTAGTTAACTACTGAAGATTGAAAGAGATAAAGACTCATGCAATCCCAAGTCTTCATGAAGGCCCCTATAGACTTATAAGAAAGTCTAAAACAACTAACTTACATTGCATGCTAGTGGACTACAAAGCTTTATCTTATGGTATAATAGGACATTAAACAATTTATTTAATTTTACCTAATAATCAAATATAATGTTTTGTTTCCAATGAACTGTTATTTCTACAAAAAAATGTATTTTTAATAATATTTAAGAGAAAATCTGGGTTTGCATAGAGCTTCAAAAGAGTCGAATTGATTCACTCGAATGAATCCATTGAATAAAGTCAAAACTATAAAAGAACACAAAGACTTAGATTAAAGATGTGAAGAGCAAATATCAACTGACCTGGAACTGATCCTCGAGCTCGGTGAACTCGCTGTTGGCGTGCGTGTAGAATTCTTCCTTGACAGGCAGGAAGGCATCGTGGGGAGCTGAGTACGCTGGTAGTCCATCTCGCGGCGGGTGTCTCCCAGGCCCACTCGCAAGGTGGCCATGTCCTTCTCCAGCTGTCCCAGGGAAACCTTGGATGCTTCAAGCAGGAGCACAACCTTGAACTATTGAAATTTTATCAATTAATATATGTAAATTTATTTATTGTAATTGCAATAAATCATGTTTTATGTATATATTAAATATTTTTAACAGAAAGTATTCGGTGGAACTCTATTATAATATTTATAAAAGTATGACAATAGTCATATAAACAATAGACGATACTGAGATGTGTGCTTTCTTCAACCATTTCACGTAGAGTATAAAAATGAAAAAGTTTGTTGTTACCTTGGACTCCAGAACCTGCACGAGGTAGTGCAAGAGAGTGGTGTCACGAGCCTGGCTTGACTTTGTGTCAGCCAGTCGATTGAGAGATGCTGAATAAACCAAAGTTGAAATCATTTTATTTAATTCATACAGCATAATATATACAAAAAATTTATTTGTTTTAAATTCAAGACATATTTATCTTGAAAGTCAATTAGCTATATTTCGATATTTATAACAATCGATGGTAAATTACTGGACTTTGCAGTAATAAAATACTAGGGACCAATTTTTCAACAACTCAATTTCATTTAATTACATATAGCTAAACAGTTTGAGGAGTGTCAAAGATGATTTGTTTACTTCACAATTAGAGTATACACAGATAAAGTAAAACACAGATATTGCAGATGCAAAAGGGAGGGAACGTTTATAGACTAGGTGTTATTCTAAAGGGTTACGATTTTATATTATTTTTGACATTTTGCCTGGAAGCAATCACACTAAAATATATATATATTTATATATATATATTTTTGTTGTCAATTGATTAAAATTAGTTTTTGCTGTAAGAGAATATCTTCACTGATTTTAATGTTTACCTTCCTAAAGGGCTAAAAAGTTTCAGAACTTCCTGTACCAAAATCTATAATGGAAGTTTTGTAGAAATATGTTTAGCTTAAATATGAAACAAATCCTGTGTACTAATAGATCTTTACTCCTATGGTTAGCGATCTTCTCATGCATTATACTGTCGAACATGATCACACCGTCAGGTTGAAAAATGCCGTTTTAAAATTCTAAAGGGTTACGATTTTATATTATTTTTGACATTTTATCACACTACAAACTGGAAAAGCCGCTCCACACCCTCAACGAGGAACTCTGATGGCGCTCTGAAATCTAAACAATTTGATTTTATATGTTCAAAGTACAAATAAAGTGTTTAAAAATATTTCTTCAAATAATCATTTGAATCTACAACCAACCAAAGGAAGTGTGTTTTGTTTGTAACATATTTATGAAATTTCATTTTAGAAATCATGAACTTATATATGAAAATCAACTATTTAGTTTCCATAGAGCTATCAATATATATATAAATGTCACTCTTCATAAATCTGATCAATTTCCCGCGCACTTCACTTTTACGATAGAAATTCAATTTTATCATTTGACATATGCGAGTCTTCATTCTGTAAAGTCGATCAAAATTAACGCAAGATATTGCCTAGCGACATCTGTTGGTTTTTGAAGCCTATAGAAGGAATCTGTACATTTTATCTTTTTTTTTATTTATAAAAATTCGTTCATTCCTCAATAGATGTCTAATTAAGATATTGCCTAGCGACATCTGTTGGTTTTTGAAGCCTATAGAAGGAATCTGTACATTTTTACTATTTTATGATTTATAAAAATTCGTTCATTCCTCAATAGATGTCTAATTCAGATATTACCTAGCGACATCTGTTGGTTTATATTTAAACTCTTTTTAAAAAGTGTCATAAATCACTGACAGGACCGACGCGTCCGCTGCTCACTGCACAGCCCTGCAGGACTTCCCGGGATTCTTGGCTGCAAGCTGTCACGCGAGCCGCGGAGATAGTACTTTATTAACATTTTTTTCTACGTACAGGATGTTAAAAAACCGAATTAAAGGTCGTAAAAATGTCGTGTAGCCTGATAACACAAAATCAGTATCCAATATTTAATGTGATTCAGCACTTGTGAGTCGCGCAGCTCTGGTCCCATGAAAGAGTTGCTGGAGTCCTGGACAGGAAACGTTCTGCCCCAGAAACTGAGCTTGTGCCTCGCCTGGCTGCCGCTGCTGCCGCCTGGGACTATGCCTCTGCATCACTGGGTACTGCCCTGACGTGAGCTTGCAGGTATGTAACCTACTTAGTTTACAGATGATACTATTGTACCCTATAGTACTACATACATTAACTTTATATATCAACTAGAGGATGGATGCTTGCTTGTATTAGTTTTAATCTGCTTTTCACTAGTGTTTAACTTATAATTTGCTGACAAATGTCTTTAGAGACATTCCTTTTTATTATGAAAATATACTCTTAATATTAAACATATCGTGTGTGTATTATTTTATTCATTAAATAAATTAAAAAATACAGTATAAATGCATAATTAATATAGGCACTATTGAATAACACAAACAAACTCTAAAATTATATAATGTAATCAAATAGTCATATCAAATCAACCTAATTTTATAGTGTTATTGTACTTTGGAGTGTTTTTATACAATAATTGATTCATTCTAAATTGAAACATGTTTATTAAGTGATAAAAGTTCACAAAATTATAAAATATATGATTTAGCTTAAACCTGGCTGGCATAATACATTTGATTGAATAGTTAAATGACAAATGTGTGCTTTTCAGGTTCTTTACTGGATGAGAGTGTGTATCCGTCACTGTGCTCGCGGCTGGTGAGGGCACTGGCAATGGCTCTGCTCTGTTCTGCCGCATCCATGGGCAGGCGCGTGGGCGCTGGCCCTGCCGGCCTTGGCGCCCTCCCTTGTCTTGAAGAGTGCATGCAGACTATTCCCGTTAAACATGATTTCAGCCCTACAGGTTAGCTCACTGACCGGTTTCACATATGATACTCGTTGAAAATATATCAAAATAGAATATGAGTTGACCTTCATCCAAATAATCATATTGATAGTTGGGCACAATGATTACCTAACATCATTAAGAACGGCCACTACAATTTATTTTTTCATGTATTCAGTCTATAAATATGTCTATGACACTTTTATTAGTATGCTTTTGATTGTTTTTTTTTTTACCTTCTGATTATGCTAAATTGTGCAGGACCTCGGGGACTGGTGTGCCGGCTGGGAACAGATTCTGGGAGCGCTGAACCGAGCACTACAGCCCCACCGGCTGTGTGGCTCAACCGCTGACCTCCTCATGCGCACATTGAGACCCATTACAGCTCCTGAAAGGTATGTCATGCTATCCTTATTACTCACCAGGCAGCCTCGGTTTGCCAGATTTGACAGTAATCCGGATGAAGTATTTATTGTGTTAGTTGAGTTAGTGAGTTGGGTATAGCACCTAGATTGCAGGACTTCCTTGTAAGATTTATTTTATTTTCATAATAAACACAATTCTTCAGAGGAAATAGCTTTTTTCAATAGAATTGCAGTTGCATAAGAATTTTAGTAAGCACAACTTGTGCAGCACAGGCATAAGTTTTAGGATGGCATAATGTATGATAGTGAAAATTTCGGTGAATCTAAGGTTTTGTATGAGGGTAGCAGTGCAGAAGGTGTCTTTTTTCTTCAAATTTAACATCACAACTAGGTAAATATGGTAGTACCTGCAATGCAGATTGATTGAGGAGATAAATTATTTTCTTATCCTAGCAAATTACTTTAGATAATCACGTTATTAGTAGGAATTTAAACATTTTTATAATTCATATTAATACATCTGAAAATAGCACCAGGATAGCAAGACTTCCTTGAAAGATGTTTAATATTCATAAAAAACACAATTCTTCAGAGGAAATAGCTTTTTTTCAATAGAAAGTGCAGTTTAATAGGAATTTTATATAGCAAAACCAGTGCAGCACAGGCATAAGCTAATGGATGGTAGAATGTATGAAGATATAAATGAAATTGATAATTACAAGCAAATACCTTTAGATAATATCGTTTTTAGTAGGAATTTGAACATTTATATATTTTCTATTAATACATTTGGTAATAGCACCTGGATTGGAAATCTTCCTTGGTAGATTTATTTTATTTTCATAATAAACACAATTTCTCACAGGAAATAGCTTTTTTTCAATAGAAAGTGCAGTTTAATAGGAATTTTATATAGCAAAACCAGTGCAGCACAGGCATAAGCTTAAGGATGGTAGAATGTATGAACAGATATATGAAATTGAAAATTTCGGTGAATCTTAGGTTTTGTATGAGGATAGCAGTGCAGGAGGTGTCTTTTTTCTTCAAATTTAACATCCCAACTAGGTAAATAGTACCTGCAATGCAGATTGATTGAGGAGATAAATTATTTTCTTATCCAAGCAAATTACTTAAGATAATCACGTTATTAGTAGGAATTTGAACATTTTTATAATTAATATTAATACATCTGAAAATAGCTTCGAGATTGCAGGACTTCCTTATAAAAGGTTTTATTTTTATAATAAACGAAATTCTTCAGAGGAAATAGCTTTTTTCAATAGAAAGAGCAAAAATATGTATATGGATGGTTGAATGTATGAAAAGACATATGAAATTGAAAATTTCGGTGAATCTTAGGTTTTGTATGAGGATAGCAGTGCAGAAGGTGTTTTTTTTCTTTAAATTTAATATCCCGATTAGGGATACCGGGTAAATAGTACCAGCAGTGCAGACTGACCGAGGAGTTAAATATTTGATTATTCAACTAATTTCGTATGGAAAATCACGTTTTGATTAGGAATTTGAACATTTTTATATTTAATATTAATAGATATGAAAATAGCACCAGGATTGCAGGACTACCTTGGGAGATGTTTTATTTTCATAATAAACACAATTATTCAAAGGAAATAGCTTTTTTTCAATAGAAAGTGCAGTTTCATAAGAATTTTAGTAAGCACAACTTGTGCAGCACAGGCATAAGTTTTAGGATGGTAAAATGTATGAAAAGATATATGATAGTGAAAATTTCGGTGAATCTTAGGTTCTGTATGAGGATAGCAGTGCAGAAGACGTCTTTTTTCTTCAAATGTAACATCCCAACTAGGTAAATAGTACCTGCAATGCAGATTGATTGAGGATATAAATTATTTTCTTATCCAAGCTAATTACTTTAGATAATCACGTTTTTAGAAGGAATTTGAACATTTTTATAATTTATATTAATACATCTGGAAATAGCACCAGGATAGCAAGACTTCCTTGAAAGATGTTTAATATTCATAAAAAACACAATTCTTTAGAGGAAATAGCTTTTTTTCAATAGAAAGTGCAGTTTAATAGGAATTTTATATAGCAAAACCAGTGCAGCACAGGCATAAGCTAATAGATGGTAGAATGTATGAAGATATAAATGAAATTGATAATTACAAGCAAATACCTTTAGATAATATCGTTTTTAGTAGGAATTTGAACATTTTTATAATTTCTTTTATTACATTTGGTAATAGCACCTGGATTGGAAATCTTCCTTGGTAGATTTATTTTATTTTCATAATAAACACAATTTCTCACAGGAAATAGCTTTTTATCAATAGAAAGTGCAGTTTAATAGGAATTTTATATAGCAAAACCAGTGCAGCACAGGCATAAGTTTTAGGATAGTATAATGTATGATGTGATATATGATAGTGAAAATTTCGGTGAATCTTAGGTTTTGTATGAGGGTAGCAGTGCAGAAGGTGTCTTTTTTCTTCAAATTTAACATCCCAACTAGGTAAATAGTACCTGCAATGCAGATTGATTGAGGAGATAAATTATTTTCTTATCCTAGCAAATTACTTTAGATAATCACGTTATTAGTAGGAATTTGAACATTTTTATAATTCATATTAATACATCTGAAAATAGCATTGAGATTCCAGGACTTCCTTATAAAAGGTTTTATTTTCATAATAAACACAATTCTTCAGAGGAAATGAAAAGACATATGAAATTGAAAATTTTGGTGAATCTTAGGTTTTGTATGAGGATAGCAGTGCAGGAGGTGTTTTTTTTCTTTAAATTTAATATCCCGATTAGGGATACCGGGTAAATAGTACCAGCAGTGCAGACTGACCGAGGAGTTGAATATTTGATTAATCAACTAATTTCGTATAAAAAATTACGTTTTGATTAGGAATTTGAACATTTTTATATTTAATATTAATAGATATGAAAATAGCACCAGGATTGCAGGACTACCTTGGGAGATGTTTTATTTTCATAATAAACACAATTATTCAAAGGAAATAGCTTTTTTTCAATAGAAAGTGCAGTTTCATAAGAATTTTAGTAAGCATAACTTGTGCAGCACAGGCATAAGTTTTAGGATGGTAAAATGTATGAAAAGATATATGATAGTGAAAATTTCGGTGAATCTTAGGTTTTGTATGAGTATAGCAGTTCAGATGGTGTCTTTTTTCTTCAAATTTATCATCCCAGTAAGGTAAATAATACCTGAAATTCAGATTGATCGAGGAGAATAAATATTTTTTTATCCAAGCAAATTACTTTAGATAATCGCTTTTTTAGTAGGAATTTGAACATTTTTATAATTAATATTAATACATCTGAAAATAGCACCGAGATTGCAGGACTTCCTTATAAAAGGTTTTATTTTCATAATAAACACAATTCTTCAGAGGAAATAGCTTTTTTTCAATAGAAAGTGCAGTTTCATAAGAATTTTAGTAAGCACAACTTGTGCAGCACAGGCATAAGTTTTAGGATGTCATAATGTAGGAAGTGATATATGAAATTGAAAATTTCGGTGAATCTTAGGTTTTGTATAGGATAGCAGTGTAGGAGGTGTCTTTTTTCTTCAAATTTAACATCCCAGTAAGGTAAATAGTACCTGAAATTCAGATTGATCGAGGAGATAAATTATTTTTTTATCCAAGCAAATTACTTTAGATAATCACGTTTTTAGAAGGAATTTGAACATTTTTATAATTAATATTAATACATTTGGAAATAGCACCAGGATAGCAAGACTTCCTTGAAAGATGTTTAATTTTCATAAAAAACACAATTCTTCAGAGGAAATAGCTTTTTTTCAATAGAAAGTGCAGTTTAATAGGAATTTTATTTAGCAAAACCAGTGCAGCACAGGCATAAGCTTATGGATGGTAGAATGTATGAAGATATAAATAAAATTGATAATTACAAGCAAATACCTTTAGATAATATCGTTTTTAGTAGGAATTTGAACATTTTTATAATTTCTTTTATTACATTTGGTAATAGCACCTGGATTGGAAATCTTCCTTGGTAGATTTATTTTATTTTCATAATAAACACAATTTCTCACAGGAAATAGCTTTTTTTCAATAGAAAGTGCAGTTTCAAAGGAATTTTAGTAAGCACAACTTGTGCAGCACAGGCATAAGCTAATGGATGGTAGAATGTATGAAGATATAAATGAAATTGATAATTACAAGCAAATACCTTTAGATAATATCGTTTTTAGTAGGAATTTGAACATTTTTATAATTTCTTTTATTACATTTGGTAATAGCACCTGGATTGGAAATCTTCCTTGGTAGATTTATTTTATTTTCATAATAAACACAATTTCTCACAGGAAATAGCTTTTTTTCAATAGAAAGTGCAGTTTAATAGGAATTTTATATAGCAAAACCAGTGCAGCACAGGCATAAGCTTATGGATGGTAGAATGTATGAAGATATAAATAAAATTGATAATTACAAGCAAATACCTTTAGATAATATCGTTTTTAGTAGGAATTTGAACATTTTTATAATTTCTATTAATACATTTGGTAACAGCACCTGGATTGGATATCTTTCTCTTACTTATGGTACTCTTGTCAGCTCATTGCTATGATAGGTAACGGCTTGACCATTTTCAAAATCCTGTGTGTCTTCACGTACCCAGGATATAGCAGTGTAAGATACTTACTGTGTCTCATCGAATCTTCCTTTTTATTCTATGGTTCAAACCTGGCATAAATTTTTAAACTGACCAAGATGGCATTAAAACGTCTCAAATGATCCTCAATAGGAGGATTTTAGTTCTCGTCGGGCTTGCTTCTCTACTATATTATATTCACCGCTTATATATAGGTCTTTCTAGTCCATGCAATAATTTTTTTTATAGACATATAATATTAAACTTCTCAGATTTCAAAATAATTATTAAAAAACAGTTATTTCATTTATATTAGTTAATTTGAAACCATGTCATAAATGGTTAGATCTCAAATAGAATTTACTTTGAATCGTCCTCTCTGGGTTTCATTTATTATATTTTGTTAAATCAGTTTCTCAATTTACAGTAGTGGTGCTTTTATCAGCTATTGATTTAATAATACTGTGTATCAACGTTTTAAATACTTAAATTACTTGCATTCATTCATGTCATGAGTCATCGCAACTCCAGTGGCACACTTTTATTCAATATTATAGAGCTGCAACGATTTCATACTTTTAATTAACAATCAAAACTATCTCTAAGTTACATGGCTACGATGCAGTTAGAAGGTGCAAAATCAAATCCCACTTTTGAACCTTAAAATAATTTTGTTCACACCGTAAACCTTAATTAATAAAAATGTGCATTTAATAAATAATTGTTTGTAATAGTTTCCAGATCACGGCATCAGCAGTCACCGCGCGCGCCCCGTGAGCGCTACTCTCCCTCGTGCCTCGGATCACACTCCTGTGAACCTGAACAACCACGAACACCAACGCAGAAGCTGTCCCGTAACTCTTTCTGGAGAGAATCTTATGGTAAATACTTATTAATGTAATTCTCAGTGAGAAATATAATTCTTAAAATAATTTAGTCTTTTTTATCCAAAAAAACTAAGGGCAAAATTGCATATATTTTGAAATAGCATTGAATCAGTTTTTTCTTATGAATTTGTTGCCAATGTTGTAAGTGTTATAATTTGGTTATTTTGAATTTCAGTTATCGTGCAATGTATAAGTACCGGCCACAGAACCCCGACGAGTTGGAGCTGCAGGAAGGAGACACGGTGTATGTTCTGGAGAAATGCGACCGGCCAGGAAGGTGCTACTTGATGTCAAGAATCGCATTGTTCAAATGTGGGATAGAACTTTCTCAGCGAAATAAATGGGCTAGCAATGCAAACTGAGTTGCGCTAAGTTTGTCAAGTTAAAATAACTCTGATGATCACCGTCGCATTTTATACTTATGTAGATAGATAGGTACTGTAATTATGAATAAATATATACCAAAAACTAGCAGTTTATAATAAAGTCTTCTCTCATTTGTTACATTTACTGAATACAGTGTAAGGTAAATTGATAAGATTTTTACATAAATTTTACATAAATGTATGTTCGTTTACAATGCAGTTGAGATTAACTCCTGCCCCAGTACTAGCACTTTACGGAACTACGGTCGGTTCATCCCGCGTCTTACAATCTCATTCGATGTTCTGCAGAAGCCCTGCATCATCTGTTCACAATTTACTTATTTCATTTGCTATTTATGTTTTTAAGATTATTTTTCTATGATTATTTATAAATCGTTCAGCACCCATTGATCACTTTGATTGTTGACAATACTAATGTTAATACATATAGCTATCTAACTTGTATTTAATAAATATTGTGTATTGTAAGTATTTTGTTAAATTAATTGTGAATAATTGTATGTACGTAGCTTTCTTTCCAAATATTTTAATAGTTTTTATCCAAAACTATTCACAATCATCAAATTGGTTTTAAAAAATATTGTAAAGTTTTGTTATTTACTGTTAAAACTATAATAGCCGTTCAAGAGAATAATATATTCAAGTCTAATCAAATACCTAGCACCATTATTTGATTAATGTTTTTTTAACACATTTTCACCAAAATTATTTGCATTAGTTTTTTCTCATGAATGGATTTGTCGTGTAATGAGATTATATCACATTAGTCACAACACATGCGACGTAGACTGTTTTGCATAAGTTGGAAAACAGACGTGCGTAGATCTAGTCACTAGCCAAATGTAATGCTATCTATTAGTAACCTCCCAGAGTAAGACTGTGCAGCGTTCGAGACCCGGGATGGAAAAATCTAAATATCTAAATCGCAGGAAAATTTTATAGAAGAATTTTATCCTCGCTGGATCCATACTTAATCGTAGATTTATTTATCTGCTTTAGAATAACTGTTACTGAAATGTGTTCTTCCAATAATCGTATGATAATTTATATATGTATATCAAGTAAACGTAATTTTCAAAACTGAATTTTAAAATAAACTACGTCCGAGTCTAGAAAGACAGTCAAGTCGCAATACTTGCAAACTCTGTTATACTTAAAATTTTAAACAAAGCAGTAGATTACACGTTCTTGTTGTATTCAAAAATTATATTTTCTCTAAACTGAAATACGGTAATTTATTTAGACTCGTAGATAATCTATACCAAATTTGCAAATGACGATGCAATATTTCGTTGATATTTTACCGATATTGATTGCCTGAACGAATTGACAAATATAAAGACAAATAATATTGATTTAACATCATTGGATGAATATACTTTACAACTGATTATATATATGTTTTTTATAAGTTATGTTAAATACGAAACCAAAAATATTGTCAACATATCATTTGAATGTTAATTATTTTATCTATTATCGTTTTGTTCTGTTAAGCCAGCGTGTAAGATTTAATTATTGTATGGATGTACAGTGTTTTTTACCTCTTATTTGTTCATATAATATTTATTTTAATTTTGTAATACTCGATTCATTTCATCACAATAAATATTGTCTCTTTAAGATATCTGTATTATTGACTCTCCCATTCCCGTTCCCTCCGTGAGCGGGCGACGGCGGTAGACGCCGGAATGTGCGAAGGAAGGTTGGATTGAAATTTTGAAAAAAATTAAAAAATATATACCTCCTGTGCCATGCTGCTCTCCTAATTCAAAACCCAAGTATTCCAGAATGCGAATAATGAAAAAATAAAAAAAATATTCACGCATATATCTCCTCGTGTATCATGCTGCCCTGATACTTTTTGGCCGATTTCGCAGGTTGGGTTGACTGAAAACTCTATGAAAACGACGTTTGCTTACATAATAACCGGATACAATCGAAACGCCCGCCTCCTTAGAGCAAAACGGAACGCATCCGACCGATCGGTCCGCTATTCCCGAAAATTCCCGTCGTTTTCATAAAATTTTCGCTCGCCCGCTCGCCGTCTCGCGGCTTTGGCGGCAAAATTTCTTTCAATATTTATGTATATATTTATTTATCTACTCGACAGGCCTGCGACCCTGATACTTTTCATCGAAACCCCACGGTTGGGTTGAAATTTTGAAAAAAATTAAAAAATATATACCTCCTGTGCCATGCTGCTCTCCTAATACAAAACCCAAGTATTCCAGAATGCGAATAATAAAAAAAATAAAAAAAATATTCACGCATATATCTCCTCGTGTATCATGCTGCCCTGATACTTTTTGGCCGATTTCGCAGGTTGGGTTGACTGATTTTTTCAAATTTATCAACCCAACTATGGAAATTGGGTATAAAGTACCAGGATTGCAGACTGACTGAGGAGATAAATACTTTTTTATTCAAGTAAGCGAATTACTCTAGAAAATCATGTTTTTAGTAGGAATTTGAAGATTTTTTCAATTCATGTCTTTATATCTAGGATTAGCTCCAGGATTGCAGGACTTCCTTGGGAGATGTGTTTTAATTTCATAATTAACACAATTCTACGCAGAAAATAACTCTTTTTCCATTGAAATTGCAGTTTATTAAGACTTTTAGTAAACACAACCTGCCGGGCACAGGCAAATGTACTAGGATCGCAGAATGTATTCAGAGATACTTGAAATTAAAAATGACCGTAGAAGTAAAACTTAGGTTTTGTATCAAGGCAGCAGAACGCTGCAGGAGGTAACTTTTTTTCAAAATTACCAACCCAACTATGAAAATTGAGTAAAAAGTACCAGGATCGCAAACTGACTGAGGAGATAAATATTTTTATATTCAAGTAAGCCTAATAATCATGTTTTTAGTAGGAATTTGAAGATTTTTTCAATTCATGTCTTTAAATCTGGGAATAGCTCCAGGATTGCAGGACTTCCTTGCGAGATGTTTTATTTTCATTATAAACACTATTCTTATTTTACATTTTTCAGAATAACCAAATAAATAAATCGAAATATTTCCATATTTTATTTATTCATTATATATTATCAAATATTGGATAAACAGTAATACATTTGTTTTACACGTATACTACTAACTCGTAAAAAATATTTACAAAAATACAAAGGCCAATCACACAACTACCTTATAAAATTATCAAAACGTTTCACGAGAACGTTCATGTTATTCAATCTTTAAAAATTTGCGCGAAGATTTCCAATTTGAAATAACCAATGCAGTGATTCATTTTCAGTTTTCAAACTGCAACAGCAGATGTAATCATTATTGTTTTTGAAAAATCTCTTTAAAGAATCCAATAATGAATAAACACATAAGTTATCATAGTATGAAGTCATTTTTAAGTCTTTAAAAAAAAAGGTCGGTCCATAAAATTTGAGACGTCTTCGATGTGATCTTTAGCATTAACGATATAATATGACTATCGAAAAACTTTGAGATTACGTTAACACTGCAAGGCCACATTTCCTGAACATATTCACACATTCCATAGAAAAAAAAACATGCAAATCCTAAAGACAACAAAAACAATATGGCAAAAATATATTTTGAATAAAAATACAATAATACTCTATTTCAACTCTATTTCAACTATTTCAAACTAGTAAGATATAACAACGCAATATCTTAACAATATTTCGTCAGTAATACATCATACATTCAATATCAATATAAAAACCAATGTAAAAAAAAAACATGTGACTAGTAAAAGGATTAGAGAATGACCGAAGTTAAATTGTTAAATTCATACAAAAACACACTTCTTCAAAGTAAATGCAAGTCTCATGGGAGTTCGAGTAAACCCCTTCAGGTTCAAATCAGGAGAGACAGGTAAAAAGAATACGGAGGCAGAATGAATAAAGAGATATATTAAATAAATATTTTTTTATTAGAGTAAGCAAATTCCTTTAGAAAATCATGTTTTTAGTAGGAAATTGAAGATATTTATTATTTATATAAAATACCATTTTTTCAATAGAAATTGAAGTTTAATAGGAATTTTAGTAAACACAAGCACAGGCAAAAGTATCAGAATCGCAGAATGTATAAAATGTATGAAAGTAACTTGCTTATTTGAATAGAAAAATACATGACAAAGCCATGAATGAAAAATATTATCAAATTCTGACTAAAAAACATGATTTTCTAGAGTAATTCGCTTACTTGAATAGAAAAATATTTATCTCTTTAGGCAGTCTGTGATCCTAGTACTTTTTACACAATTTTCATAGTCGGGTTGATAAATTTGAATAAAAATTACCTCCTGCAGCGTTCTGCTGCCCTGATACAAAACCTAAGTTTTACATGTATGGTAATTTTCAATTCCAAATATCTCTTCATACACTCTGCGATCCTAATACTTTCGCCTATGCAGGTCAGGTTGTGTTTTCTAAAATTCCTATTAAACTGCACATTTAATTGAAAAATGATTCTTTTCTGAGAAGAGTTGAGTTTATTGTGAATATAAAACATCTCCTGAGAATGTCCTGCAATTCTGCTGCTATTCCCAGATATAAAGACATGAATAAAAATATTTTCAAATTCCGACTAAAAAACATGATTTTCTAGAGTAATTTGTTAACTTGAATCAAAAAATATTTATCTCCTCAGTCAGTATGTGATCCTAGTACTTTTCACACAATTTCCATAGTCGAGTTGATAAATTTGAAAAAAATTTACCTCCTGTAGCGTTCTGCTGCCATGATACAAAACGTAAGTTTTACTTGCACGGTAATTTTCAAGATCAAATACTAAAAAAAACATGTTTCAATTTACAATAAATCAATAATTCATTACAAACACTACATATTAGACGTTTGTCAGAAAATTATAAGTATAACACTCTAAAATTAAAATGGCATACTTGTTAGTAAAAAGCAGATTAGAACTGGTACAAAAAAACAACCATCCTCTGGTTGATATACAAAATTAATTTATGTAGGACTATAGAGTAGATAAGTATCACCAGTATACTGAGAAGGTTACATCCCAGCAAGCTCATGCTGGGGCAGTATTCAGTGATGCAGAGGCATAGTGTCTCGAGTGGGGTTTCATGCGGCAGCAGCGGCAACCGGGCGAGGCACAAGCGCACCTCGCAGCAAAAACCGCAGCTCCTGGGGCAGAACGATTTATATCCACGTCTCCAGCAACTCTTTTATGGAAGCGGGGTTGCGCGGCTCCTAAGTCCTGAAACACATTAAATATTGGATAATGATTTTGTATTATCAGCCAACATAACATTTTTAAGACCTTTAATTTCAGTTTTCTTACATCGCGTAAGTGGAAAAATTGTTAATAAAGTACTTACTCGGCGGATCGCCTGACAGCTTCCAGCCAGGACTCCCAGAAGATGTCCTGCAGGGCCTGTGCAGTGAGCAGCGGTGACCGGCTTTGCAGCAGACAGCGGACGCGCCGGTTCTGTCGCATCCAGCACTGCCTACTCCCCCGAACCCCAGCTGAGTCCCCAGCACTCCGACGGGTGTTATTCCGGATGACAGTAGATTTAACACATATTTTTAAATTATACATACATCATTGCTGTTCGAGTAAAGAGTAAATATTTTTATTCAGTTGACAGCAAGTTAGAACAATATGACAGAGTACGAACCTGCGAGGGCGAGAGATCAGGTCATGTTAAGACATCTATTGAGACCTTGAAATATCTTTATAATTTATAAAAAAGTAAGTACGTAAAGATTCCTTTTCTAGGCTGTAGAAATTGGTCACTTTTTAAAACAATTTTAAACAATAATTAACAGATGGCGTTAAACGTTAATTTTGATCGGCTTTACAGAATGAAATCTCTTATATGTCAAATGATAAAAATTTCTATAGTAAATGTCAAGTGTGCGGTAATTGATCAGATTAAAGAGTGACCTATTGATAGCTCTATTGAAACCAAATAGTTGGTTTTCATATAAATACATGATTTCTAAAATGAAATTTCATCTACAAACAAAACATACTTCCTTTGGTTATGTTATGTGACCACCCAACCAGTAGATTACCATTTCAAAGGACGAATGCCGCCAATTTCCTTGTATCCGGTGTGTACCTTACCTATATGTTTATTGTAGGGACCGACCCTTTGTAAAATTATACCTGTGTATTAGAAAGCTAACCATCATTGCTCGCCTGAGAGCATAACTGACTTGCCCACGGTCGAGACTAGACACTGTCTCTCTGTGTAATAAACGACATAATTAAAGTATTGAAAGTTGTTATCATTTATCAACGTTGAACGAGAGTCCTTCAAGTATTGTGCATCCGCGGAGTCACATGCCAAGCTAGTGACGTTCCGAGAGGGGGACATAACACTGCAGCATCCTTTGTATCGGCTTTTCCCTGGTTTCGGCGGACGCCGAAATAGCTTGTTGTCGTCTCTTGCTCATTGTTGCTATTGTAGGGGTTAATACCTACATCGGAACACGTGTCTTACGGCCTGTTGGAATGTGACATTCGATCCTTAATCCATTAAATATTTTATTAGGCTGCCATTAAAGTAGAACATAATCCCTTAGTAATTAGCGGTCAGTCAAAGGCGATCGTATTCAGGCGAGATGTCCTCGCTATGAGACACCCCCGATACGTGGGAATCTTCCTGTTTACGCCAGCCACAAAGGCAGCGGGACCCTATATAAGCGGCTTCCCCGCGCCTCTCCTTAGAGACCTCGCGGCATCGTACTAGTAACCACGTACTTTTCTAACAAGTGTAGTTATATTAAATAAACTACGAATACGCAAATATTTCGCCAGCCTTCTGATTTCCAACCTTACATCAATCCTGCAACCACAACATCTTCATCTTCAACAACACACATTTCAACCTGCGGCGAATTGGTGACATCATATTCATCGGCGAAATTGGTGACTCCGACGTGATTCTTAATCATCGGCGAAACTATATTCTCCTACGCCGGGTCTCTCAACAATAATGCCATCCCCCACGCCGCATCGTTGATGTTGCCATCCCTCTCCCAGACCATAGAGCACAGTTTACTACATAATAACCGGATACAATCGATACGTCCACTTCCTTTGAGTGAAACGAAACGCATCCGACCGCACGCCCGCGATCCCTGAAAATTCCCGTTTCTAAAAATTGTTATGTTCCCCTCTCGGAAGGTCACTAGCTTGACATGTGACTCCGCGGATGCACAATTAATTGATGGACTCTCGTTCAACGTTTATAAATGACACACTTTCAATACTTTAATTATGTAGTTTATTACGACAGACAGACCGCATCTCGTCTCGTCGGTGGTCAGGTAAGTTATGAGGCCAGGCGAGTTATGTCCTGCGCTCTCTAATACACAGGTATAAGATATCTTACAAAGGTCGGTCCCTACACATAAACAAACAGATAAGATACAACTCTAGACACAGCCATAAGAAAATAGATGCACTAAAATGTTATTTAAACTAAATGGCTGTGTTTACTTAATAATAAAAAGGTATAACACGAAGACAGAACAATGGCGGCACTCGTCCTTTGAAACTGTAATCTACTGGTTGGGTGGTCACTTAACAAAATTTCATGGCGTTCGGCGGTGTCGCTCGCCCGTGCACACGGTATTTACGGTGCACGTCCAGAAAAAATGATTTTCTTTCTTCTTTCTTTTCACATACAATATACTTCCGTCGATGTGCGCGCTCCCGTCGCGATTCCCCCGAGCGCCAGAGCCGGGTTCGTTGCAAATCGATTGTCCGGTCCGTCCGCGCGAGGGGGTCGCACGCCGGGTCTCGGTGGTCGAGAAAAAATATATATGTATATACATTTGTAGTAGCACGCGCCGGGTATCCGCTAGTAATAAATAATATTCTTCAATATAGCAGTCTTTCGTAGATACCTAATTAATTTCAAGACTATATCTTCAATTGTCGCATGACCACTCAAATTATTTCCTTATATTTGCAACAATATATTTAGCGTTATGATTGTTTTGCCCTCCGACAGGATCCGACTGGACAGGTTCTGTGAAGTCGCGGCGCCCCGCTGCGACGCCCCTGGCGAGGTCGATTTCCGTTTGAACGGACGGATGAAAAGTAATTCAGTTGTAAACTTGACGTTGACTGTGTGCTAGCAAAACTCAGAGGGTTTCTAAATATAAATAAGAATAATAAAAAGTAAACTAAACAAATAAGGATCGAGTAAAATTTGCAGCATCGAGTGACAATGTCGTACTTGCTCAGACCGGACTATGACTCGGACGTGAGACTCGACGGGAAGACCGCGATGGTCACGGGAAGCAGCTCTGGGCTAGGGAAGGAGGACGCCGAGCAGCTGTACAAGCGAGGTACGTGTGTACGTGTCCGCCTCGCGTGCCCCGTGCTCCGCGCATCGAACCGTTTACACTTGGATGTGTAATTGTATGCTCGGACCCGAACCGCTGAACCTCCTTCCAGGTTCTGCGATTGGATCGCTTCCCGATCGCGAGTTTCGGGCTCGTACCCGGGTGAAGCGACAAGATTTCTTATAAATATTATTTTGAGACATCAGGCACAGAAGAAAAGAAAACGCCTAGTGATTTAGGTTTTCTACGATTTACCCTTTGCACTCGAAACCGTTTCCGCGCGGACTAATCAGCAACTCGAAGCGTTTCGTAGCACTTTTGGTGAATTTCTTACCTCTAACTTAAAATGATTACACACACAAATTAACACATAAAACTTTTATATTTTAATATGTATTGTATATTTACATCTTTATGAAGATAATCTCGTAAATACAAGTCTTTGTAATTTTGCTTTGTATGATATTTCATGTAACAATTGCCGAAATGCATGCCCGGTTTTTCGGGACAAGTATCACAATAGTATGTCGTTTGATGTCTTTTGCCGGGTTTTAGATATTATAAAGCAAACAAAATAATGCTGCGATAAGTGAATGGAAAGCTAATTAATATTGTGGGGGAAAAAAAGTATATTCCTCAGTGCAATATAAGTTTAACAAATAAGGACCTTCAAATGAATGATTACGATAAGAAGTACAAGCAAAAAATATATGGGTTGATTAGATACACGTCTAGTCCTTTTGCCACGGCTGTCAAGGTCGAACTGAGACCGCAGTCCTCGGTGCAGTCCTTAATGGTGCCGCACTTATCTTAGAAAATAAATTCTTACGTAGTTTGAAATGGAGATAACATAATCTTTGTAAAATTATATAGGCAGTGTTTAAAGAACAAGATCACATAAACATAAATAAGATATCACCATAAATAGTTATCACCGCACGTCGAATTTCCGCACCAAACAAAGTGGTGACCGAGACACATCTCTCGAGTGCAAAGGGTTAATATTTTAAATAAAATAAAGTACTGGAATGATTTTTCCACATGTTAATTTAAATTGGTGACCGATTTCGCCAACCTTTCCCGTTGGCATTATCAAACTCAATTTGATAATGCCAACGGGAAAGGTTGGCGAAACCGTTCACCAATTAAAATTAACAGGTAGAAAAATCTCACAAGTATTTTATTTTATTTATAATATTATTATCTTTCTAATCGCAGATATCCGAACTTCCTAACCCCGGTTAGTACAAACAACTAAATTGAGTTTTTAAAACTTTTAAATCATGTCCTCTAAAAAACGTTATGTCACCAGTTTATTTGCTCCAACCGGTCTCTCGTACTTGTAGCCACATTGACGAACATCGCGGGTGCTCCGACAACCGTGGCTATTTCAAGACAAGTCACCGAGAAAGCCATAATCGATGTTCAATTTCAGGCGCGAGAGTAATAATGGCTTGCAGGAATGCGACCAAGGCCGAGCTGGTTCGGAGGAGCATCATGGAGAAGTACTACGGGATCACCCCGGTCGCGGACATCAAGGTCGTCCACCTCGAGCTGACGTCCATGGCGTCCGTGCGAAGATGCGCACAGCGAGTGCTGGACGATGAAGCTCGACTAGACGTCCTCGTGAATAATGCCGGAGTAGCTATCGGAAAGAGGACTACCGAGGACGGATTCGACCACACGATGTCCGTCAACTACATCGGACACTTCTTACTCAGTCTGCTCTTGCTTCCCCTCCTGCAGAGGTCCGCCCCCGCTAGGATCGTCAACGTATCGTCACTGATGCACTCGTGTGAGTACCTGTCGATGTTTTAATTCACGATTTGATTCCCACTGCGACGTTCGTCTATCGCAGCTCAGGTTAGCGACGAGGAAATCAATATAACAAAAGTTTAAATTTTTTTTTTATTACGTCTAGAAGTAACGGCAATCATAAAATACAAGATGTTTGTTTGCACGAAAGGTGTCGCTACGCGTCGCTCGGCCTCGCCGCGCCGACTATCTATCTAACTTATGAATATGTATATTTCAAAACAATTTCTCATTATAAATTACACTCATAAAATATATCATGTAGCATCAAACGACGATCGATCACGAATACCACCGAACCGATACAACTTAAATCGCAATCCACCGAGCACACTTCGCGTTTCGCGCGCTAAGGCGCGCGACAAAGGTCGAGAACCTCTCGATTTTTTTACAAAATAAAGGATTTCTGAAATGGTCGCAGTAACGAGTTATGGTAATCGATTGTGATCCACAGCGATGAAGCTATATCATTATCCCTATATCAAACGATTGCTAGGTTTTTAAACCTCAAAGTTGTTTTCTTTTCGGATTTCGACGTAATACAAAAAAAACGACCTTGGGTTAAAAAAAATAAAGATAATTTCTTAAATGTCTGTGCTTTATTTGGCACAAGATTTTACACTCTCAACTTAGAGCAGCATTGGACAAACCAACAATAACGACGCCACACTTCCTTCATTTTCTTCTTCCTTTTGAATCTGAAGGCAGTGCATAATTTACATTAAATTGAAAAAACCTTAATTTGCATAACCCAAATTCTATAAAAATAATTTGATAAGTCAATCATTGCAGGGGCAGCCATCGACTTTGAGGATATCAACTACATTAGGGACTACAGCATAGCCATCGCCTACAGTCGCTCCAAGCTGGCCGTAGTCATGCTGGCGAGGGAGCTGGCCCGGAGACTTCAGGTAAAATATGTTTATGACACACGGTCCTAGGAATGCTTGTTTTTTCATATGATTCTTTAAAAATGTCTTGTGAATAAGATTGAATTGATTGCTTTCATAAAAAGTTACTTTTAAACTAGTGGGTTTTAATACCGTGCCATTATATTACTTACAGGAGAACGACATACACAGTGTTCACATCTACACTCCTCATCCTGATGCTGTAAGGACGGACATTGGCCGTCATCTGGATGACCTGTTTCCTGGAATGAGATGGATTTGGTATAATATTATCAGCAGCATCTTCACGACAACTCAGAAAGGCTGCACCAGCACCATGTACTGTGCCATAGAGGCCGGCTGCGCTAATGAAACGGGACTCTACTACAGGTGGGGTTGAGTCTATCTGTTCAATTTCATACAAACAAAGGCATACATAAAATATTAATTTTTGTAGCAATACATTAAGATTTGGGATATTCTTTCAATCATTCAGATTGCTGGCACTTTTCGTAAGGAATGTGATGTGTGAATGTGTGAGAGGCATTTGCATGCACGTCAGGCACAGAGTGACATTTATCTCAAAGAGCAGTGCTGCAGAAAATGTTACTTCATCTCGAGGCAATATTACACAAGATGCAAGAAGCCTACCAAAAAATCACTCATATGTTCCGAACTGACTAGGATCTAAAAGGACACAATTCCATTTTTGATAGGAATACAAGAATGGTAACCTAGGTGTCTGCTGTCTTCGCGCACAAGTGTCATGAAAGTATCTTCATAGGCCAGTAAACGGCACTCTTTTCAGGTTGACATCTCTTTTGACACCATCGGGAATCGCCGGTCACTCCTATTTCAGGACTTCCAGAATCCGGACCAGAGTTTTTTCTTCTCATTAAATATTCTGCTATGCAAATTTCCAAAATTTCCAACGGTCTAGATATTTTCAGAAGATAGTCATTTTAACTTTCTTACAAATCTTATGAGGAAAATTATAGAAAATCTCTTCTAATTTCAATTGCTCTCATGAAACAGAATGATACTATTCTGTTTCAATCTGCAAGCATTCTCATTTGTACGCTGCGATATGAATCCAGACTATGTGCAGCACATAATACATCAATCAATTCTCATTCCTTTCCAGATATCGCAGAGCCATTACTCCAGGACTGCAAGCACTCGACAATGAATTAAACAAGAAACTTTGGGATGTCACATGCAAAATGGTGGGATTATCGAAGAAAAATTTGAACAACATTATGACTAAGGTTTCGTCATTGACAACATTAAATACCTTAGCAGACAGAGACAGCGTTATGAAAAATGTGTCAACTGAGAAAACCACTTCACTCTTAAAAAACCGAGAAAATTTGAAGGGATAATGTTTACTAATGGGAAAATTATGTATAGCACTGTGCCACAAGTGGCGTGCAGTGAGTTCAAAATCAGGGCGATTATTTTTATTCACTGAAAATAAAAGGGCCTAATTTACCATGCAAAATTACTTATCATATATTAAATAAGAAGAATATCAAGAATATATATTTTTTGTGAAAATTTGTATGTTTAAACACTCCCTACTGTTCTGTTCTGCTTTACAGCATATGGCTGTATCGTTTGAGTCAATATTAAATCGTATACTAACTACTAACCCTTGTACTAACGAATCACATCCATTAATTGAGAATTTCTAACAATCATACTCTACATATGAACCAATGTGCCCAGGCCAACCAATATTTAGTGATTTGCAAGCACTGGACTTTTTAAACAAAGTAACAAGTGAAACGATTTTAATCCCATCTGGATATTATTTTAAAAATCTAATAATTTAGCCAAGACGCGCACCATCATATACGTATGTCTATTTTTTGGATTGAACGTCAATCAGATGCGTATCTATTACCCATTACGGGTTTAATATATTATTACTAATATGATTAGGCACATAAGTTCACACATAGAAGATGATTAAATAAATTCTCAGAAAAATATCATCGTGATTTGTGTGGGATCATAATATAATAAACCCGTAATGGGTAATAAATACGCATCTGATTGACGTTCAATCCAAAAAATAGACATAATACTGGAATACAAGCAGGGGCACAACTGGAAAAAACATCAAGGAATGAGTTGTAACAGACCTTGAATGAGTGCAAAAGGCTACAGTGGAATTGCATAATGTTTAGTATTTTATAAAAAATATATAAGAATATAGAGAATATTTTTTAAATGTTGCAATGTTTTGTTTGTATTGGCATTTGTGCCAATGATTGCGCAGCTGATCCGCTGCAAGAAGGTTTGTGATGAAGTACATTGAAAGATTGCAGAATTTTTTAAAATATATTTATGGAATCATAATGAAAGCAAGCTCATTTTGATGCACAAATGTTATTTCATCATATTGGCCATTCACAGGGTGAAATTGATTGACAGCTGATTTCTACTAGCCAATTTAACATCATCTTCAGCACCTTTCAATTCTTGTGAGAGATTTCTTCGCTGGTTTCTCTTTGTAATTTTACAGAAATCTAAAATCTTTAAATAAATAATTTGCTATTTTAAATTTTTCAATCTGAAAATAAAATATCAAAAACCAACAATTTGTTCTTTATAAATAAAGAATCTGTTGAATTATGCCAACCGGAATTTCTTGGATAAAAAAAGGAGTCATTATACAAATTATGATTATAGAACTAACGACACTCTTATATTTATAATACCAAATCTAGATAAAATAATATTCATTTTAGCATATATATATATATATATAAAATCTAATTTAGGTACATTTTATACAATGCGTTTTAAATCAAAAACTGGTAAGATAAAATAAATAGTTGAAAATAAGCGTTTATAAATTGGTATTGCTTTCGTCGGTGTCGACTTCACTGTCCCTGGCGTTTGAACAGTTGTCGGGAAGCAGCGCTAGGTCAAAACATTAAATAGAGGTTATAAAATATACTTTTTAAAATTGTGTCCTCCGCTGCAGTTCCGTACCACCACAGTGGCCCACTAATAGCTCACTCGAGAAAGTATTTTGCGCAACGAATGCGTTTATTGCGAAATAGTTTCAAGGTAAAAAAGCGTAGCGAGCCGAGCCGCACAGGTAAACACGGCGAGGCGGACTGCCAACTGTCGGCAAACACTCGCGCGGCACGACGCGTCCTCACGATAGCGCGACGATCTACATGTGACATGTCGCATTTAGTTTTTAAAGAAATGGTGTGAGTTTTGTGAACACTTGCTATTTGTAACGCATCTGTGCAATGAATTTAGAATTCAACACCAGAAGCGACACCTGGAGATCGGCGAGAGACAGGCGGCGCGGCGACCGGTACCGCTGTCTGTCCAGAAGTAAAGCAATGGCCGGAGCTGTCAGCGTATTGGGACTCGGAATCGTCATATGGCTTTTTAGCTTTTTCGTTTTCGGAGGAGAAACGCCCTCCTCGGAAATCACCAACGTCGACACGTTGAAGTTTGCCGCAATCGTAAGTGAAGAAAAAATGTGTAAAATAAATATATTCTTTTATTTTATTAACTGACGCCATCTCTTATTGAATAGCAATGTTGAGATTTTGGCACATTTGTACTATTTTACAAATTTTAAAAACATCACTTTCAAAACTTTTTAGTTTGTCGTAATTGTTTGAAAATACTTGTTATTATTTATCATGATACTTGATATAACTTTGATGCTTTTATACTATTTACAGAATTGATTCAATGTATGTACCTAATAATTCGACTCTTCAGTTATTCAGACATGGCGCAAGAACTCCGACAAAGACATACAACAGTGACCCGTACAGAGACTACGCATGGCCGGGCGGTTGGGGCTCCCTAACGAACGTGAGTAAATCACTAATCATTATTGTAAACTATTTTCAAAACCATATTATTCTAATTTAAGACAATTTATAAACATTAAAGAATAAAAGACTCGCGTGGATGATTTTCCGTGCTTTTATTTCATGAAGTAACCGATTTCGCGCAGTCTTGATTTTTGAAAAAAAAAAAAGTTTTTACAAATCGAAAACATGTAAAATTATTAGACCCCATCTTAACCATAAAGATAATTGTCTACTATTATTTTCATGTCCTCGTTTGTAATGTGTACTCATCAGTTAAATTATTTGTTGGTTGAGTAAATTTACTTTTCATTTAAATGTTTCATCTTGTTGAGGGACAAGGCATTTGAATGGTGAAGATCCATTATTATAATTATAAAAAGTAACTTTGTATTTTTGTCTTCACTTTTGAGTTTATTGAAATTATTTGCATAACTAGTTTCGACCCAATGACCGGGTCATCATCATTTAGTCATGAATCTGATGATGACCCGGTCATTGGGTCGAAACTAGTTATGCAAATAATTTCAATAAACTCAAAAGTGAAGACAATAATACAAAGTTACTTTTTATAATTATAATTATAAATGTTTCATCATTGAACCGACGACCACGGTCGACATAATAAAAAGTATTGAAAGTGTTATTATTTAAAAATTCGAAAGAGAGTCCATCCAGTGTGCATCCGCGGAGTCACATGTCAAGCTAGTAGCGTTCCGAGAGGGGCACATAATATTTCAGTTAAAGCTTATGAATTTTGTTATACTAGCACATCTTTGGACAAATATCTAATCAATTATAAGTTATTTGTGCTTTTCTGTATGCTCACTATTATCAAAACTAGATGATTTTGCTAATGATAGGATTATAGCTGTAAATAATTATTTTATCTCTGTTAACAAATTCAAGTCTACAGTTTGGTAAAACCTTTTGATTTTTTAAGTATACTGTAAAACTATATTATTTGAATAATTTTTTTTTGTTGAAACCATGATAAAATGTAATTGAATTTTGTGTGTATGGTTGCAATATCCTAATTTTCGTAAATATTATAATTCCAGGTTGGTAAAATGCAGCTCTTTAAGCTAGGAAAGAGACTCCGTAAGCAGTACACAGGGTTTCTGCCAGAGGAGTACCTAGACCGAGATATCTATGTCCAGAGCAGTGACATGCCGAGGACTCTCATGAGTGCCAGCGCACTGCTAGCTGGCCTGTATCCGCCTGCAGGGCGACAAAAATGGAATCCAACTCTTGAATGGCAGCCCATTCCTGTACACACCACTCCTAAGATCTACGATCATGTATGTCCTCAAATTTTAGCATCTGAACTTTTTATGAAATTATAAACATTTTAATCGATAGTATAAACAATGTTTCCACAGTTAAATTTCCTTCACCGACTACATGTAAAATTTACAAACTTCAAAGAGATACTGAAATTTTTATTTTCAATTGGCCCGTCCGTATCAAGTATGTTGTAATGAAATTTCAGATGCTCGCAAATGCTAAGAACTGTCCTATTTTTGAGAAACTCTATGAGAATGCAACAAATTCTTTTTATGTAAAAAAGATAGATGAAAACCTCAAAAGTCAGTACGATTCACTCACACTTCATTGTAATGAGACAGTGAAAACTATTCTGGCTGTAGAATTCTTGTATAGCACGCTGAAGGTGGAGAGTGAAAACGGACTAACACTGCCCCAGTGGACTGAGGATTTGTTCCCCGGAGAAATGGAAACCGTCTACTCTAGGAGCTTAGCACTGTTTACATATGACACAGCAATGAAGCGTCTACGAGGAGGTAATATTCTTCTTTTTAAGGCTAAGTTCGGAAAAAAGTGAGGGCTTTCTAACAAATCTGTCACTAGAAATGCTAGTGTGCAGCTTTAATTTGGGCAAATGACAAAATCACTTTCTGAGCTAGCACGCGCGCACTCAGCCGGCACAAAGAGTGCACCATTTCAGAACCACGCGCGATTTGCTCACAGCAACCGACTCTGTCTTGTTCCTTGTACCTATACGAACACAATGTGCTTGATAAGCTCGGGTATTTATTCTAACTAAAAATGATATAATAAAACCCGTCTGTACTTTCGTGACTAATACATCATTATCAATAAGTAATAACTCAATTATGAGTACATATTGTTACGTATTTTATTGGATAGATAATAAAAACAAACTTTATAACAGAAAAGAGAAACATGTAAAATACGTACAATATTTATGGAAGTACATATTTCGCCGTAATAATTGTTGTCACCAATTTCGTCGGAAAATATGAAGTCGATGTGATGTGGTGGTTGCAGGATTGATGTATGGTTGAAAATCAGAAGGCTGGCGAAATAAATTGTGTATTAGTAATTTATTAAATATAACTACATGGAAGGATAAATATACGTGGTTACTGCTTTGATGGCCGCGAGGTCTCTCTGGAGGAGGAGTGGGGTAGCCGTTTATATAGGGTCCCGACGCATTCGTGGATAACGTAAACAGGAAGAATCCCACATCTCGGGGGTATCGCATTACAAGGAAGATGCATATGAAATGCTATTGCGGTTTCACTGACTGCTTATTGTGGATCGAATGGCACATTCCAATGGACTGTAAGACACGTGTTCCGATGTAGGTACTAACCCCACACATACAATAGATAATTTTGGTATTGTATAAATGTTTGATTTAAATCGGATGTTTTAGAAAATAAGTCTTTTTAAACTAAAGTATCAACTTTATTAAGATTTTATCCACCACAAAGGTAAACATATATTAATGCCATTTTCGGTCATTCCACACTTTTCTACTTGTATTGTTGAAAACACGAAACAAACTAAGTGTTGAAAAATAAAATATTAGTGTGAGGTAGAATTTCAAATTAATGAAAAAATATTATATGATAAAAACTATGGTAATGAGGTATTAAAAGAATATGCACTATTAAAAATGTATTTTTTTACTTCTGTTTATTTATACAAGAGTGTAATCTTGTAATCTTAGGTTCCACAATCCATGGAAAATATTTTGTCGTATGACTGCCAAATTGCATTTTTGCATAGGTCACCAGTGCCACCTAGTGTTGAAATAAATTATTGTTACCTGCATCAAACAAGTGTATGTGAGCGTTAATGGGTAAAATTGACAAAAAACAAACGTTTTGATAGAAAATCAAAAATGCTTTCTTTTCAAGACCTATCTTCCCCAATAATATGTGTATATATATGTCTATATAAATTTGTGGCGCCGTCGCAAATTCGACAATATTCAATTATTATTAAAAATAATTTATTAATATTCATAAGTGTCCAATTTATGATTTTTGATGAAATCGAGTGTTCTTTTTGGGGTCATGCTTTTTAAAATTAGAATATTTTCATATTATGTACAGCTCAAATTTTAAAATCAACTAAATGTAAACAAAATTACCAGTTTGGGTGCTATGTTGAACAGATCTTCCTGTTTTAATTTATTATAGATTTAATAAACTATAAATTTAATAGAACTGTCAATTAGTTTTTTTTTTATTGACAATAGTTCAATTTTATATACCCTAAATAAAATATAAACAGCTGCATACAAAGACATTTTAAAAATCAGCCATGAATACATGCTTGTTTTTATGCCTAAATACTCATTTCGTTCTTTTTTCTTTCTATACTGCCTAAATGAAAGACTATAAAATATTTTTAAATAAAAAATTTATTACATTTGGTCTTCTTTTTATTTGTAGGTCCATTATTAAGTATCATTTTGAATGTAATGCAACAAACACAAACTACAAAGTCTCAAACTAGGAAAATGCATTTATATTCGGGCCACGACCTGACGATAGTCAATCTCTGGAGGACTCTCGGTTTTGATGAATTGATATCACCCGATTATGGAGCTATTCTTACATTGGAAATGCATTCTATGGCAGAAACTACAGATTCAGAAATTAAGGTAAAACCATTTCTTAAAAATTCAAATACATTGAAATCACTAAAAAAACTAATTTCATGTTTTTTTTCTAAATTTGTCGAGTATATTGTAATTTTATTCTCTAGAGCATTGGCATATTTCCTGTAACAGTTCTTTATTGTGTTAAATTATTAAATTATAGCTTCCTAATTGATTGCTGGTCGTATCTCTGTTGAAAATTACAGGACTTACATCGTTACAGATAGATGGTGGATGGAATAAATGATAACTTTCACATTACTAAGTTTTCACCGTTCTGGCTCTATCTGTGAACACTAGTTCACAGATACAGCCAGAACGGTACATTCATACTCTCTATAGAGTATGAGTATAGTAATTCCGATAAAGAGTATTATAGTTAATTCTAAATAAAGACATTTGAGGGAAAGACCCCACAGTTCCGATGCTCTGTATACATACTAAATGGCATTGAAGAGATTATTCTTACGCAATAGGATATTTTATTAATGATATATTTTGTTTAGGTCTTGTATTACAGTAGCTCGACTGCCGAGCCGCGCCGAGTAATAATTACCAAATGCGGAGATCCGTGCACTCTGACAGAACTCCTGAAGATTACAACTGATGTCATTCCAGTTGATTTAGAAAAAGAATGCAAGATCCCCTAAAACTCAAGCTCTGAACTTCAAAATGCAACTATTCTGTTTAACGCAGAGCATTTTATCATTTTACATTTTACCTACTTAGGGATTATTTGGTTTGTACGAACTTTCAATAAGCTCCCAGAAACAGAAACTCACTCAATCTTGTAAGCTCAAGCCTAAACCCGAAATCATCCAGTTTATAAATGATAAAACCTTTATTCATAATTCCAATGATGCTCAATCTTAACAGTTTTATATTGCATATTTTTGATAGCCTCTTTTACAAATGATAAATTTTTAATAATAAAAAAAACCTTGTTTTGGGCTGTGAATATTTTTCTCATATTTTAAATAAAACAATCTATGAATTATTACATTAAGTTTATTATAATTTACACTAAAGTAGATTATTGGTTTGGATACACTTGTATACCATACAGAAGTAACATATTCAAGTTAGAAACGTATACTTTGTGATACTGTTGATATATATAATATACATGAAGAACTTCAGCCATAAAGGTTTCAATGCTTATTTGATAATCATATTACGAGTTGGTAGAAAAATAACATTCTTTGAATTTGTTATGCTATATTGAATGATATGTTAAACAGGATATTACTTTGCAACTTGTATGATAGCTGGTGTTGCGTATGAGTTATTTTGATCAATATTGTCTTTTGGTGTATTTAAATAATTTTAAACAGAATAAAATACTCTAGTGATTTTTCGAAAATACGTGAAAGGTTGGCGAAACCGGTCACCAATAAATATTAACATGTGGAAAAATCACTTAAGTATTTTATTCTATTTAAAATATTAAAATGGAATTCCACCAAGAACTCTGTCAAAAATATTGATTATTTATCTAAAAATTGTACAAAATGCTGAACTTTACAATAAGTATATTGACATGAAATTTTATAAGACTTGTGATCTAGTGAATAGCACACTTACTTGTTGGCCGTGGGATCGTCGGTTTGAATCCGAGCGGAGCAATAGTCTTTCAACATTATTGAAATTATTTAACATCAGCTTGATTGTTTTCCTGACCTTGCGGCCCTCTACTATTATAGATCAGTATGATTATTGATTGTTCATTCTTAAAAATTCAATATTTTTGACAGAGTACTTGGTGGAATTCCATTTTTAATATTAAGTAAAATAATTGAGTGATTTTTTCACATATAGATTTTTATTGGTGACTGGTTTCACCAACTTTTCACGTTGGCATTATTAACTCTGTTTGATAATGCCCATGTGAAAGGTTGGCGAAACCAGTCACCTATAAAAATCTATATGTGAAACAATCACTCAAGTATTTTACTTATGTTTTATAATATGTTCATTCTCAGATTATCTTAACTTGGGTGTCTCCCTCCTCTCTTGGAATAAACATTAAAAAAGATAGATAGATATATATATATAGTATGTAGAAAGAAACTAATGACAACTAATGAATCAACAGTCGGCAGGCCTCATGGCCGCAACTCGAGCTCACTGTTCAGTCAATTACTGGAATCGCAACATTTATTCATGTTTTGCCATCATATACAAATTTCACAATTTGTCAAGTTTTACTATTTAATTTGAATTTTATGCTAAAATTCAAGATGACCACATGGACCTGGGCTCCTTCTATTTTTTATTTTATTTTTGTGAATTATTCTTCTTTACCTTAATTGGAAACAGCATTGTTGCCAAACGTTGGGGAGAACACTCACAGTGTTAATTATCATGAAAAATAAAATAAAACTTACATTTTTGCAGAAACATATCAGAGCTCTGGTAATCGTAATCACTTTAGATAAGGTCCAGATAATTTTGAGGAAGGTTAGATAAGATATAAAATACAATTGAGATTCGTTAGCACTTAACACAAGATAACCCAATAAATTTACAATAAATGATATCAGAAAGTTAGTTTTTAAAATATAATTTCCTTTAAAGCTTTTATCACCTCGACCGCATCAATCGTAAGCCTACATTTCTTCAACTTACCTTTCATATTCTTCAATACTGGAGAGTTCAAGGCACAGTTATAGTTCATCCAGTCAATGTTTCCAGTCTTACACAATAATGGCCATAATCGAAAAAATCATTTTTGCCTAAAAATGATTTTCTGCTATGTCTATTTAAAATGAGACAACAAATCTAACAGTCATAAAGCTTTCTTGTGTTCTGGCTACAGTCCCCAAATATTGCAGAGTTAACTTAGACAGATTCTCGGCAAAGGGAGCAAGGCAAAGACTGCTGCATTGTAATAGTTGAAGTTAAATGAAACGGTGGGCTCAGTTACTAGAGTTCACCGGCTGCATGTCCCATTGCAACCTCAAAGTGACGTAGATTAGAATCAGCCTGCCGGCTGGGGAAATCTGATCAGGACGAGTGGATCAGAGCTTTAGTAAAAAAAATCATAGCATAGTAAACTTGCTAAAAAAAATTTTTTTTTAAATTATATATTACAATTTTTTTTCCATTCAGCTGTATTTAATACGCATTGTATAAATACAAATTACAAATGGCCTCAGTCTCGAATCTTCAGTCAAGCGTCCTTCAGCACAAGCCCGCCGGCCCGATGTGGGCACACAAGCCTTAACTCTGATATATTGTCAATCCTGACAATAATTGTACAGTGCGAATTAGCCATATCGCCGACTGCAATCTGAGGCCAACGATCTGAGGCTGGCAAACTGACGTTGGCAATTTAAGCAATTACAAATATTAAACTACACTTTATCAATTTTTTTTTCAGCACAACTATGTCAATTCTAGAAAACAAAAATAACTCTAAAATAATTTTAAAATGCATTGATTGTATTAAAAAAATCATGACTTCCTTTGAACATATCAGAATGAAACTTGTTAAAATCTATAAAATGGTTTACTGTTTTAAAAAGTAAATTAATATCTTCTATTGAGTTATGAACACACACTTCAGAGTTTTTATTATTTATATCATCACAAACTGCAGACATCAGACTGTATGAACACATTCACATTGTTTAGAAAATGAATCTATAAGAATATTTTATTTAAAATATTAAAATGGAATTCCACCGAGTACTCTCTGTTAAAAATGTTGAATCTACAAGTCTCGAAATTACATAAATTTTAACAATTTCCACAATAATTACCAACTCTCACTGTGATTCATAGAAATTGAATAACTGCCCTTGCAGACTGAACGGCCCTGGTGTAAGCGGGTGTGACCTCGGAGAGTCTTTAATGATCTCCAACTGTGCACTTCCTAGATGAAGAGCCATTAGGCACTTAAACCCGCACACACATCATTCTTTATAATGAGAACATCCTGAGCTGTTTGGGCAGCGAGGATCCTCATTACCTGAGTGTGCGGTAATAACAGATTTGCATTATTAGCTATTGCAGATGTAACGCATTTAAACATTTAGAATTTACTGTAAAAAAAAAAAATGTTATTATATTTATCAAATTGTTTGTAAGCATATCTGATCCACATGGCACAGACACGTTTTTTAAAGAATAATTCAAAAAAAGAGATTTGAAGTTATTTCGTAATAACACTCCATTTTAGCAATTTTTACTGAATATGAATGAACCAAAATTGACAAATTTCTCTCGGTGGAATCATCGGCAATTCTAAATATTTAACCATTAAGCCGATATTGTAGAAATAAACAATATATATATATATGACAAAAGAGTAATCAGGCAGTGGCATTGTACAACAGAATGTTTCAGCTTTCTGTCTAAATAGATTTTCAGCTGGTAAAATGTTGAGCGCTCCTTACCGTATTCCGACGCCCGCAGCACCATGAAGATAGGTCAGTCATGTCCGCATCAAATGCCGAGCGACCCTGGTCAGGTCCTATTATCAGATTCGCCTACGAAATTTAGAATAGGAAGTCACCGGTTTATGATGTATTCCATTTCCATTAATAAACAAAATCTACAAGGAATAATCCATCATAAATAACTGCATTTTCAAGCAAAGCTCTTTGGGCTGGTAAATTTGAGAAAAAATGCAAATTTTAAGTATCCAATACTTTTGACCGAGAGTACTCAGTGGAATTCCATTTTAATATTTTAAATAAAATACTTTTGTTATTTTTTCACATGTTTAATTTTATTGGTGACCGGTTTTGCCAACTTTTTACTTTAGCATTACCAAACTGAGTGATAATGCCAACATGAAGGATTGGAGAAACCCTTCATCAATAAAATTTAACATGTGAAAAAATCACAAAAGTATTTTATTTGAAATATTAAAATGCAAAACTATTCATCCATAAGAAAAAATGTGTAGCAACATATTTTTTAGATAAATATTCCTCAAATAATCCATTTTCACTTCATCATTTTGTGGATATATTACATTCCCCATGAAATATTAAAAAAGGAGCAGTCTGTTCAGAGCAAATAGCTGTTGAGGCATTACATGGAAACAATAATAACTTTACAGGAGTTTAAACCAATGAAATTTTGTGCGAATTCAAATTATTAATTGTATGTATATATATATATTTATAAATATATATATATAAACATACATACATGTAAATATATATTTAAATATATATATATTTATAAACATATATATATAGTTATTACACAATATATAATTTGAAAATCTTCAGAAAGTGCAGTAGTTAAATATTGTTTTTTAGAAATTGGGATTTTATTGTGTAACAATGAAAGTATTACAACAGTATGAAAGCTATTTAATGCATAGCATTAATTATATATATTTATTTTGATAGATACGTATATATTATTACGTACATATAATATATACATCTATGTATATATATATACATTTATATATATGTAGTTGATTCTTTATTAATTTAACTGATATAAATTCTTTAACACAAAGGCAGTTATTTAATAACGAAAACAATATGTAAAAGCAAAACAATACTGTTTATACATTTAAAAATTATATTCAAACCATTTATGTGCAATATAAAAAACTTTTCTTTTAATTTTTATAGTTAGAAACCTATGCACTAATGTAAAACATTTCTATTAGATAACATAATAATAATTGGCCTAAATATATATCTAAAAATCAAATAAAAAAGTTTATTTAGAGTTAATTATAATAACAAATCTTACTACCTTCAAATGATTTTAATTATTTTCAAGTGTGAAGATAAGAAAAGTGTAGAAATACCCATGTCAGCGTGTCTGATAACGCAGTATGCGGAGACACAATCAATTCAGATAACATTATGAAAATACATTTACAATCAATACTATCTTCACAGAATGCTCCATGTTGGGCAAGGAAGAATCCAGTCAAAAACAATCTAGTTTTGTGAATAAACCATAACTCACTGGAAATTAAGTGGCAGCACAGCTCGTGAGGAGTCCAGCTTGAAAAGTACACATTATGCTTCCATCCATTCGTGCTTTGCATAAAGGTAATTTTTTTTCAAGTGAAACTTCTTCGATCACGATGGGATGAAACAGTTATGTATGCAAAATACTAACAATTTTGTGCCAAAAATATTAAAAATTCCCAATTTTCTTCTGCGAAACAATGCTATTATCTAATGACAAATATCTGTTGCATAGAGATTTCAAAGATAGGACTGTTTTAAAATAAAACCATCACGAATTGCAAATCAATTTCAACCCATTACTCCTTTCAATAAATAATCTTAAACAATAGTGGTGGAATTACCTAGCACTTTGTAACTAGGTGTTAATAAACATAATTGACAATAAGCAAGTTCATACTTATAGAGAGTCACATGCAGATTTCTGGTAAGTAGGTACATGTATGCTAATAATTTAGAATTTTTGGTATATAAAAGATTAGCGATGGACAAGTTCACTCACAATAGTCAGGCAGGTTCAACAATACAACCTTAAAAAGATTTTAAAAAATATGTTTGAAGGAATAAATATTTATCATATTTTTAATAAAATCATCACAAGGGTGTTCAAGTCCATCACTGGGGCAGAAGAAGGCAGTTTGACAAATGACAGCTCCAGTCAATCGAATCTGAGCGTATTAGCATTTTGTTCAATGAAAACTATGTTTCCAGCTGTGATATTGCACAATAATTTTACTATACAACATCTAGTAGGCTTCTTTTTGAAAGTACATATACTTAAGCGAAAGCCTTCCATTTTGGTGGTTATATAACTTTAGTAACCGATATAATATACATATATCAAAAATAATCATAACAGAAGACCCCCTCTCAAAGCGCAGAACACACCGTATACTTCATTCAGTATAACAATCAAACAATTCCACATCTGACACCACTGAGCGCCATCACACTGCATCCATTTTATGAAGGAAAAGTGGATTCAGTACTTTAGTAAAAAAAATCATAACATAAGAACGAGGTGACGATTCATCAGGCTGCATTCGCAACAAAACATACAGCCACGCACTGCGAATGCGACACGAAGACAACGCGATCCATTTAAACAATTATAAAATGCTAAGTCAATATACCAGTGCGGTACGTCACCGTAGTCCCGGCCGAGAGGGCACTTACGCTTTCTTGGAGGGAGGTATCAGATGAGCGGGGAGCTCCGTGGGAAGGTCGTGGCCATCAATCTTTACTCCAATGAGATGCATGGCGAGAGCAAACTCATCAGAGTCCAGCAACCCATCCTTGTCAATGTCCGATAGCTTCCAGATTTTGCTGAGTACAGATTGAGGTAATTTAGATTTTACCATTTCTGATTTTGCCGCTGTAAAAAAAAAGAGTCTGAATAATGGAAGATTGCGCATGCAGGTTGAGCCTTGATTTAATGTACTCCATATGTCCCTAAGGACAGGATGGATCAAGATGCCGTAGACTTGTGCATTTTTTGACACTTTTGGTTTGAACCAAAAATTCCAATGTATGAATATACTTTCTTTGTCGATTGTAGTGTGAGTGGTTTCACATTAGTGTTTAAGACCAGTAATTTACCTGCTCCTGTTATTTTTCCGTCTACAGGATTCAAGTTGAAGAACATCTCATCGTATTTGGGCTTCTCTTGGTTCACAATCCAGTCGGGGTCACCGTGGCCTGCATCCACTCCCTCACCCCTCTTGTAACCAAAGGGGGATATTGTGTCTTCCACATTTTCAAACGCACCACCTGCAGAAGTTTGCATACATTGATATCTATAACTGCCAATTTATACTAAGCAATTTTTAGCAGCCAAGTTCAACTATGTTATACGCATTTTTATAATTTCCGAGAGTTGACTATAAAAAAACAGCAAAGTTCAAAAATGCAAACATAACTTGATTCCTTTTTAGTAGGATTATCGAAAGCAAGCGCATCATATCAAACAGCAACGTCACTTCACGAAGAGTGTTTGAAGACAATTAAATAGAATTTTGTAATTTTTATTTATATATAAATACAGTGTACTTTCAAAAAGAAGTTTTTTGATATATTTCAAACCTATTTTTATAACGGACTTACGGCAATAACAGACACCCCCTCCCCCCAATTAGTCTGTTATATCGAGGTTTTACTGTACTTGAATTTGAATTTTGAAACATTTCTCATATTTATTAGGTCAGTTAGGATATTCGATTCCCAGGGATCAGTTAATTCTACAATAAGCTCATTTTTTAAAGATAACGATTAGATAACAATATCAAGGCGAAGTCCAATACTACATAAGGCTTCAGGAAAACAGTATCTATTCACTCGCGTCGATTCAGAGAACACATGGCTTTATTTACAATGGATTGGAAGATGTATTCAAAGTGCATTTTGGCAAAGGGTCCAGGATTTATAATAACAATAGGTGGACCTGCAGATTTTGTTAGCCCTTTCAAGCTTCTACCTAATGAAAGGTAAATAATGGCTTCCCAAATAATAGATAAGACCTAGTTGCGGCGATAAGCCCCCTAGGCTCATCGAGGTCACCAACTACTGTTGGAAAGGGTGCATTGAAATAAATGGCATGCGGTGAATCCAAAATCAAGGCAAGCAGTATTGCTCACTGGATATAAACAAGCCTAATAAATTACACAAATTACTTATTATATAATACATATCATGAACCACATTAATGATTTCTTATGAAAAGTTAGTATAAAAATGTTTTAATTATAATATTTAAATATATTTAGGCCGAGCAATATGCTTTATTACTGGTATAGACCACACATCCCTGATTGGTATATATTGTATAGGAATTATGACCGCAGAGGATACATCTACTATATTCCAGCAAGCTACATTGCCGGGGTCTGGTGAAATGGAAATGTCGAAGTAAATATATAATCTGATGGGAAGTAGATTGTGACATAAGCATTATATAGTACATGCATCAACAGAGTTAAAAACAATACTGTAAAATTTTAAATCACAATAAAAGATCCACTTAAATTATAAATTTGGTAGAAATGATCAAAATCAAGATTAAATTTTGAAGCGTCATTATTAACCCTGGTAATACACAAGTCACAGGTTGCCAATAACTGATGAATGTGTCAAGACGCCCGGCATTGAAGTGACTTTTACTAAAGTGCGCTCACAGACTAGATTACGTTACAAATTATTATTAAACAATATATAGTATTTACATTGGCTATCTTCAAACTAAAAATTATTTTCCAGCAATGAAATTACACCCCTCGAATCAAAATGTGCTTCGTGCATAACTGTTCTTAATCAATGTTCATAGACGTACGACCGTGCAGACAATACCTACGTAGATACATTCCAATAAGCAGCCCTCGGACGTGTTTCGTGCGTGCGACATGTGATATTATATTTCAAGTGACAATATGGCTAGGACTACAGCAAGCAGAGACAGATTACCATGAGCTATGTCGTTTAATTGTGGTTGGGGGGTGAGTTTTGCATGCTGTGCTCATAACAAATGATTTTCTGTGGATGTTTGCTTCCAGCAGCTTATCCGGAAAAGCTATACCAATTGAAAGTAAACATACATATTTTTATGCTCAGCGCAATGGGTAATTTTTTAGGTTCCATAAGTATTTGCATCGGTGAGAACGCACCAAATATTCCATGAAGCCAGATGGATTTGTAGATGAAATAAAATAAATAAATAAAACTAAGAACGGATAGGATGTTGATTTTTGTAATAATTTTTAAGGAATTGAAGAAACAATGTTTGAAAATTTATTTTAATACTGTTATACAGCCATCAGCAGAATGAGGTGCGGCCTTGCTGTATATAGCTGCACTGCATCTCAATAACAAAAACGAGCTGCATAATTGTCCAGAGTTGCCTGCCTTCATTGCATGCTGACAATAATCATGTAACAGTTGTTCAATCATTTTATGAAAGATATTTTTGTGATTTTTTCCACACATTCCACATTGAAACAAGTCACATTAAAAATAAAGTAACAAAAATATATATTTTGTTTAAAAATATCAAAATTGGAATTCCTCTGTCTAAAATATAGAATACATTTTATGAAAAACAACTTGAACATTTCTACAATTATTTGCAAGTCACATTTCAGGAAATTTGATAGATAATTTATTTGATAAACCTACTAGAACTTCATGAATTCACCCTCTCAAACCTATACTTTCAAATACATTCAAATTTATAAAGTTTTTGTGTTTCATAAGCCCATCCACCATCGATGTAAATTGTATTTGAACAAATTGAGTTTAAGCTTCGGACGGAGATCTGACTCCAATTGAACTGAAAGTGATTTTTTTTTAATTCTGTTTGATTCCTTTGTGTAAAATACTACAAAATGAACCTCCCGATAATTATAAATTTAAATGAAAATCAGCTAAGGTTCTGGAGAGTCGATGAATATCAAAAAATAAGAACTCTCAATAAGTCTGCTTGCGAAACTTCAGTTTTTGAACTTGGAACCGTCGCTATCATTATTTCAAACTAGCCGCACGTAATCTAACAGGCTCAAAGTTGATTAGATTTGATTACATTAAGATTCCGAAAAATTGATAATAGATAAGGAAATGAGGAGACAAAAGTGCAATTAAAAAAACGATATGAAAACATCAATTAAAATTGTTCAATAACTGCAAAATTTAATTACAAAATTGACGATGAGAATGGCATGATATACAATTGAGAAAAGCAGCACAGAGTTAGAAGAATGAGAGGGAAATTGGCTGCAAAGCTGCAGGCCGATCGGTGAACAATACAGACTACAGCGTCGAGAGGTGCTGCAAATCAACAAATGCAGGAACCTACTCAATACTTTAAGAAATATTGTATTTTAATGTGAAAACCCTCAGATACTACTAAAATGTTGGAATGCTACGTTTAGTTGATTATTGAGTCGAGTGAGTGATTATTTACAATGAGTAATTCAGGTTTGGTTGGGTTGGGTTAGGCAAGTCAAACAATATAATATTTCAAAGTTTATCATTTTTTATCAAAATACCAGTTGATATGATTTTTTTAAAATTATTAACAAGCCAATAAAATTTATTATTAATTATCTTTTATCACTGGGACAGCTAAATGAGGAAAAAACACATTTTTTAATTGGATGAATATATCAAACATGCAATGCTTTATGCACTGGAAACCGTATGCCACCGATTATTACGAATGCAGATAGTCTGGTGGGCATCTGATATTATTTACAATGTCAGATGGCTTTAAAGTGAAACTACAGCTTTCAAAAAATATAAGCCAAAATTTAATGGGCTAAACCATTATGCAACATAATTAGTACGGATAACCCACCTCAAATGAACGGGCTTTTGTAAAAGTTGAAGGTCGCATAACATAAATGTGACAGACATCGGTACGGCACAAGAGTAAATCACGGAGAACGAACAGTCTGTTGCTGGCGAAACCACAGATTTTTTATTTGGGAATGCGGCAATTGCATCTAATTACAATCGAATGCGGACACCCTGTCATTAAATATGAATATATTCAATCTAGAGACTTTATTTAATCACATTATTCAGACCACTGAGAAAATATAATAACTTGCTTGTGAAAGCGATGGCTTAATACGTGTACTGTCATTTTGCATCTGCAAGATTGTGAATATAATATAATATATATATTTTTACACAAAAGTCCACTCCAGAATAAAAATTCTTCTCAAATAATCGAAAAACCATTTAACACTAACATTCCAGTGGAAAGCAGCCTGCTGTTGAATAAAAAAAGTAACTTACGTCGGAAATCAAGCAGTAAATCGACTGACATTGAGACCCAAATACAATAATATATTTCGAGTGCATGATATGTGACGTAAAAAAATCAAAGAAAAATCCACATGCTGATCACAGTAGCCCGGTAACCTTTATCTTTTAATTTGCATTAACAAACAGATGAAATCTTTATTTATTAAGAAGTATGACAAACGAAACCGTATCAATAACCAGGACTAAATACCTGCAAGGACTGCAGTCTATTTGAGATTAAAAGCTTAGCTTTCACATAAATCTTTGATTGGAGTCAAACCAGCTAAAAGATAGAGGAACCAGTGGTAAAAGATGGTCTACTACAGTCTATACAGTATGGTCTATCCTGGTGGATGGTACTAATATGCTGAAAAATCTATGAATGTGTGTCCAGTTTACTTGTGAATAATCAATAAATCGGCTTGCCTTCCCTTTAAAACAACAAAGTATTGTACAATGATAGGACTGAATTTACATCAAATAAATTTCAACATCTCACTGCTGGAATAAGTTGCAAGGTCACTTTGTACTCGTTCCCGGTCAGTTTGTGCTATTCCAGCGCGATGAGTTCACCGGGCTGCTTCCAAGTTAACATAATATTATTTGCTTACCAAAACGTGGAGCTCACAACAATTATTCCTCTCTAATTTTAGATCAATCAACTTGATTGATTATATCTAAAGGCAAATCAGCATTCGAGGACGTCGGAGATAAGAGCCTGTAGTGTCAGGCAGCGACGTGGATTGCATCACACTTCATATATTTTCATCACTTTAATATAAAGGGTGCACCAGTGAGAAAATGTACAGTATATGATCAAAATCAAAAAGCAATGAACCCTTTGATATAAAATATTAAAAACTAACGCCTACTAGTGTACATATAATATATCTGTATCAATTCATATCTGAAAATAATGGTAAAGCTATTTATAAAATAAAAACTTTTTTTTTATTTGAGACATAAGGACTAGAGACTAAAGGTAGGAAGACGAATACAATTGAGTCCTGTCTTTGAAAGATAATCTGAGTAATAACTTCAATTAATGCTTCACTTTCTGGAAAATCGTTAAGTTTCATTATTGATTCGTCACAAGAAAAAAATCAGTATCTTAAAATATAACATCGTAAATTTTTATTTGAAACACTATCGATTACATTATCATTCTACTCGATTTCCATCTGTCTGCTCGTGTGCCTAGCTTTCACATACAGATAACAATGAAACATCATATTTTACATTAGGCAATATTAAATAATGAGAGGACTCAATTACTTCTGTGTAATATTTAAGTACAAACTCGACGGAAGGCAGGTGTGCAACCCAACAAGGCGAGCATTTTATCAAATGGACTATTTAAAGGGTTTTGATTACTTTACAATAGAATTGACACGGTACGATGAATCGTCAATCTTTTGTGAAACTGGACACTGAATGAAAAATGTATTACATAGGGTGATTCAAATCCAACTGCAAAACTAGACACAAGAGCTCTTCAACTGTAGCGTGTGCGGGAGAAGCTGGTTTTCAAACTGAATTCAAGGATTTTGCTATAATTAGCGAAGCAATGAAAAGAGTCAAGTTGACTATGATAATGATATTACAACAGATTGACATAGTCAGTTTCCTAATTTTTAATTACGTGGAATGCGTAAACTTAGTGTATTTGTGAAATTTGGAAAAAGACTATATGATTCCCACTGCACAGACACTTATTCACAGGACTATTTATTATGTACACAGAACCCTTGACAGTATTGTTGGTCGAGAAGACTCTCTAGACGAGAGCCACAAATTAATAATGCAGATCCCACTTGAAAACTTATCAAGCAAAATTAATGAGTGTAGGTATCATGTACTCTCAGCAGTGTTTCAGTCATCTCAGTCCCTTACGGTGGAATTGTCAATATGAACTATGAATCTAGTTAGTAAAATATAAGTAGGCACTTTAAATTACTTTTATTTTTTATTAAAGTATTTATTTTTTATATTGTAAAATATTCAATATTTAAATTTAATTTGAAAAATACATTTGTAAAAACCCCTTCATAAACTAATAGAAGAATGCACTGCACATTAAAGTAACAACTTTGAACTAGTAGTTTTTATACAAAAAATGTTCAAGTGCTTGGTGGAGTTCATTTATATGTGAACTGGCCATTTGATTCTAGCGGTACACAAGTAGTAGTACACAAACAGTAGTTGTAAGTCTTTTCGTGAAGAAAAGAACATTGAGAATTTGGGCGACTCGGTGCTTTTCCCTTCTACCTTGTTTTCCTATGAGCCCATGCTAATAAAATAACCAAAACACTTGTACGCATATTTCAAATAAAGCAAGGATAAACGTATGAGAGTAATAAACTGATTTCTGTTTGAATGAATAAAATGAAAAGGAATGTCCAAAAGAAACAAGGGTATCCGATACATTATAGATTTCTTCAGTAAACATGTCATATTAACTAAAATGTGTGCATAATTAATGTTCTGCCTAATCAATGAAATTCATAATAATAACTACTATACTGTTATAATTGTTGACCCAATTCGATAATAAGCCAGAATCATAGGCAATATATTATTTTTAATAAATCCGTATTTTTCGCTCGTGCAGGTTTATTGTATTAGGTGTACTCAGTTGGGACTCGTCCTTTGAGGTGTACAGTTTTTTTTGTGTTATTGTTTGTCAACGCTGCCCACCCTACCTATTAAATCACTTTTTTATGACCCTTTTATTAACAATGGCGGAAGAATTTCCATTCTAACATTTTTTGAGTTGTTTAATGTTGTATGAGTTTCATAAAAAAACTCGGCAACTGTTGCTTCAAAAAACCTTTGCGATATTTATGGAGATAAAGTGAGTGTTCACAAATGCCAGTAATGGTTCAAAAAAACATAAATTCTGATGTTTATTGTGAGCAACTTAATCGTTTCAATGAAAACATATTGAGAAAGCGGCCAAGTACAGCAAATAGAGGTGAAGGCATCCTCCATCGTGATGCTGAAAAAAGAACATTGTGAAGATCGCGCTTAGTACGGACTTTTTAAACAAAATCAGATATCTGTCATTCACAACAGGGAGTTCTATCATTTGTGGTTATCAAAAAAAATATATATCAAAAAATGATACTGAAAAGAGCTGTAATTGGAAGAAATACAGCAGATGCGAAACGAAAAAAAGGTGAAAGAGCAGCCGAAACTGCCGGACAACATGAAGTGCATTTGGAGTCAAAAAGGTTGAGAGGGCGACAGTCAAGAGCAGTAGAAACACCAGAAAAACATGAAGCACGTCTAGAACAAGTTCGAATAAGAGCTACTACAGCAAGAGCTGCTGAAATTCCTCAACAGCATGAAAACAGCGTAATAGCACACGCTGGATATCCGCTAGTATTTAATAAAATAAAATAATTTTAAAAAATTATTATTCTACACCTCAAAAACGAACAAACTTTCGGGTACACATAATATATATAACGTTTAGGTAATACAAGGTGGAGGTGTGGGTTCATACGTAAATCGATTAATGAAAAATTATTTAATGAACTTGAACATTGAAGTAAGAACAGTTAAGATAATGTAAAAATAAGTGTCTTTATTGTAGTCATATAGATATACATAAACCAATATTAATGACACTCATTGAACATTTTCAATGGTCTGCTTGCCCATTTGGTTTATTTATTTAAATATCAGATATTAAATCTATTATTGGAACTAAAGTAAAAGCATTTGAACTATTCAAAAGTGAATAAATAAATTTAGATGTTTTCTTACCTTTGATTGTAGGGTCTACAGAGTTTTGTCTTTCTTCTTGGGGAATCATGTCCATGAGATGTGCAATGTCTCCTGCCAGCATCTGGTCAACCACTTCCAACAATCGGATCTTCAAAGGGTTAAACTTGAAGTCATGATGCATGAGAGACTCTTGCATCTTCTTAATCTCTGGGAAATCTCCGGGTGATATCTGATGTTCTCTCTGAAGTTTGTCATAGATTTGTCCTAGGTTTTTTATCAGTTCCTTCTTTTTCCCTTCTTTGCCGAATACGGAGGGCATATCCTTACGCAATTCTGAGATGATGTAGGCATGCACTTTAGCCAGACGAGCTCTCTTAATAAGATCGTTGAGTTTACGAAGAGCGGCATTTCTTGGGAGGCTCTGCATATCTTTGAAGAGGTCATGCTCTTCATCTTCAAATAGTCGTCTGTTCACATCGTAGCGGAACGGCTGATCCCAGAATGAACCGATGTACACCCTGGCAACCTCTGGAGTTTGAAGCACTTTACCCAACGACCACATTAACGCGCCATATACTCTCATAAGCTGCTGATGATCTACCATGTCGGATTTGTTAAGAAGAATTCTGATTTTGTCATCATGTCCTCGGAGAGCCTCAATCGATCTTCGGAATTCATCAGATATGTCGAGTTTATGAGCATCGAAGAGTAGGATAATTCGATCCACTCTCTCTGCAAACCATTCTAGCACTCCAGTGAAATCGTATCCCCTGTCGACTCTCTGCTTTTCACCGGATAAAATGCCGGGAGTGTCGATGATGGAGATGCCGTTGAGCACAGGGGAGTTGAGAGTAGAGCACTGAAACCTATTAAGAAAAGCGTTACCGAACTTGCTGAGAGGCTTGAACTGCTTTTTCGGATCGACGACGAGCGCGTTGCCGGGAATGATGCCCTCTTTTTCATCGTACATGACGGCGATAAAACGGTCGGTGGTGGGCTCGGGACCAATGCGAATGCCGGGGAAGTCCCGCTCGAGAAGATACTTAATGAAGGTGGTTTTACCGGTGGAGTACTGGCCGACCAGCAAGATCATGGGCTTAGCGTCAAAATCAGGATCTTCAAGTTGAGGCGAATGGAAGTCATGAAATTGATAATGGGCCTCGAGCGGCAACAGCTTGGTCTTGTAGATCTGCTTAAGCCCTTCCACAACATTTTGGATACTTTCGGTTTTCGTACTCTCCTTCGATAAAAAACTAAACATATTGGATGAACTTTCAGAAATTGCCCCCGTTTGACAAACGTTTGACGTGACTCAACTGAACACCTTCACTGCGGTTCACTGATAACTTCACTGTGCTTGACTTTGCTCAGCGATGTGCGGCCGTCTGCGAGAACTTCACTCGATTGAGTTAGTCTGCGCTTTCGTTGTCTATGCTTCGCTACCTACCTACACAGCCGTAGTCATTGTCTGTAGCTCTCGTAGAAGCGGTATACTTCATTTATTTTTTACAATTGTTTTTGCACTGAAGTGTTGATTTTGATTTTTTAAAATTACTAAAAAAATTATATATTTTTAAATTACCTATTAGAACTAGTGACAAAAGAGAAGTTTATTAAACATTACATTATATTTTTTAAACATTACATTTAATTAAGTTTATATCAAAAATGGATAGATAAAAATAAATTATGTAAAAAACAGGTTGTTGAGGAATCATTATCGATAAATACCAAATAAATAATTTTGAAATTAAAAAGAAACTAACTGATATTAATTTTTCATTTTCAAATCTAACAGCAGATGTCGTTTGTGCAGAGATAAAATATGTCAACACAACTAGTCTGATGGGATACATCATTAAAAAAATTATAATATAGAAAAGGTAATTTTGAACGTATATCTATGAGCAAACAAAATGTTTTTATTTATTAGTTTCAGTAATGTATAAGACGTCTTTCTTCACAATATTTGGACACAGTCCTTTTGGTTTTACTGGTGGCTCTGCTTGAAATTCGATAACTTGACCAGTGTTGTTGTATGGTACAATTTACAGTCTCAGTAGTGCTCACCTCTCATATGTGGGCATTGACAAAATAATTTTTAATCACAAACAGTTACCTCTATATTCAACTTTCATTCTTAACTGACGTCTTGAAGAGTTGGATATCACAAGCCATGAAAATAAAATAAATGGAATAAGTATTTCTGTATATACATTTATATATATATATATATATATATATATATTTCTATATTATCACATGATCAGTATATTTTTAGGTATATTTTTCCATAAGTCATTATTTACTTTAATTACAAAGCTTGTCATAAATTAACATAAAATTGTGTTGTGCTATTATTTATGCTTCACTTAGTGGTGTCTTGATCATGGACATGGATCGTGCAAATATGATTCCTGATCGACGACGAATTCTTTTTCCCATATTGGAGTAGCACAGCATCACTCCGATGATAGTAATCACTCCACTCACACACAGTACATAGAACAAAATCAGTAAGGCTGAAGGACCTGAAAAAGTGGTAAATATCAGTGCATATTACATCATTCCTTAAAAATGGTGAAAGCATCAAAGTATGAGGTCTAGAATGAAGCAAAAAAGATTAAATTTAATTTTCATTCAAAGAAACATTATCTAATAAACACTAGTTGTTATTATTTCAGTGGAAATGAAACAATTATTCCTACAATCGTATTTATGTACCTAATATTTTTATAAATTTAGCCATGAATGAAGATTTTCTTACCTCTAATCCAGTAGGTTAAAGATTGCACAGATATAGTGTCGTAGTACTCTTCAGCCAACTGAAAAGGTTTCCCATAGCATATCCAAGTCCCCACATCAGCATAGAAGGGAGAGTTTAATGTGAGAGAGCACTTTCCGTTTTCCAAATCTGTGCCCTCGTCAGAATATACCGAACCGCTAATAGAAGGGTTTATTCCTAGAATAACACATCAATTATCTGGCTCATAAGCCTACATATTTTTATCACATATTTATATAAGGTGTCATCGTGGCAATTTTTTCAAATGATTAATAAGTACATTGAAATGTTCTTTGATTGGAAAAAATTCACGGGTAATAAAGCCGTGTTGTAGATTTAGGGAATTAGATTTCTGCGTATTATGTTAATAATATTTTAAGAATACTATTAACAAAATCACACTTTGATAATCACATACGGAGAACAGCCATATTTAGTTTTTTTGTTGTAGGGTACTTATATAATTTTTTGTATGTTTGCTGTTGCTTTGGCTGTTAAATTTTTAGAAATAAAAATGCTTTCTTTTTGTTTAACACATTGACTGCCAATAGGATTTTCGTAAAATGTCCAAAAATGGTTTTCACGTTTTTAGGTTTAATTTAGTATAATGGGTCGAAATACAATTATTTCATTTGTTTTGAGATATTTTTATCGGCCATATCGAAGGAAGATAGAAGAGGGTCGTGCCGGCCATGTTCAATAGTAGTTGAATACAGGGCGCATGGCCGACGGGCAGAATGCCAAGCTAAAGTCAGGTATGTCGTCGCTATGTGTCTGCCACCGGTGGCTGACATGGCAGTCAACGTTTTAAATAATTTCTAAGAACCTTTAAAAAAATGTTGTTTTTGATACTTTTTATTTATAAATAGTAAATATATCTAAGACCGCTCTTGCAATCTCCTACCAGATCTGGATAGAAAAAATAATTTAAGTTATTGTAAGCATTACAATTGTGTAAAACCTAAAAATCGCAATCCCCTGGATTCCTATCATCTCAAAGCACCAGTCTATAAATTACACAATGTGCCTAACTTGAGAAACTTCCATGCAATGAAGCTTTTAATCCCTTTCTCTTTCTTACAACTGTTCTTTTAAAATAAATAATGTGCTATTTTCAACTAACTAATCAGTATAACATTTAAAACATATATCATACCCATGCCATCTGGTCTGACAAATCTGCAATATTCCAAGGGAGTTCTATCATAAGTACCGCAGGTGAGCTTACTGCCTCCAAACACTCCAAGAGTCTTTAATAAAGCCACTAGTTTCGTTTCTAAAATAGGAGCACAAATTATGTTTTTAGTCTTCTTCGGTATGACTAAATTATCAAATATCTTATTAAAAACTTACTGTGATACTTGATCTTCATTTGAGTGCTGTGGTCGGGAGCCCCTTTACCCCCAGCGCTGCACACCCACACACCATCATCAGACTTGCTGGCTCGCTTAACTCTCATTCCGCACTCTCCCATCATCAAACCCCTTCCCAGATATTCATAATGATCATTATCAGCACCTATCAAAATAAGCAATAGTTTATTTTAGAATAGGTTACAAATAACTACATGTTAAAATCTATAGAGCTAGGGTGTAAAATATACCACATGAAATTCCCCGAACGAAATCTTCTGATTTCAGAAAACTTACAACTGCATGAGAAAAACCCCAAGGAGAAGTCCATGCCAAAGTCTAAATGGAAAGTTTAAAAAGGAGCTTTATATTTATAATAATATTTTTAAAATTTAATCCAAAAAGATAGATGTAGGTATAATATAGTATTGACCTGGTAAAACAGAAAACATTGTTCCATTTGGGGCTCGGAACCAACAGTATCCAATCACAGTAGGGTAAGCACACATTAAGTCATAGAATGTTCCATGCGTCACATCCAAGTTATCTGTTGGCATCGTGTTTCCATTTCCGTTTTCTAAAAAAACAATATTTTTTTAAACTTTATACCATGTTTATCTTCAAAGATCTAAATCACATTGATTTATTGGCACCATAAGTAATTCTCCTTCATCGTGGCCCAAAAGTTTTGAAATTGACTGTACTTCAGTATTTTGACAGCAAGTTATATTATAGGTGACCAGTTTCGCTTATCAAACAAATTTAAAATATGTACATCATCAAGCATTATAATATTTTAAATAAAATACTTGAGCGATTTTTTCCACGTGTTAATTTTTATTAGTGACTGGTTTCGCCTACCTTTCACGTTAGCATTATCAAACTGTGAGAAACCGGTCACCAATAAAAATTAACATGTTGAAAAATCACTCAAGTATTTTATTCAAAATATCAAAATGGAATTCCATCAAGTAAAAAAATTGTGAACAAATAAATATAATAGTCTCGAATTATATGATGGGACACAACTTAATTAATCCTTCAGTGATCTCTTTAACATCAAAATTTTTCTAAGGGTTTTACTACATATGATATTGTAAAGATGGTAATGAGTTTTTAAGAAAGAAAAAATTATAATAATAATATATCAACAAAAAAAATTACATATATATATAATATTTAATTGCCAAAAATTGTCTTTTTGATTATTCTCTCTTATCTACATTCTTTTTATCACCCGTTTAAGATTTGACAATAAATATCAACTAAAATATTTTATAAATTACCAGGTTTGCTTTCCTGTTGAATTATTATACTGCCTCCAATTTCGTTTCCATTCTCTCCATGGACAATGACACATTGCCAATTTTTTAAATCGTCAGCAGTTGGAGATGTTATCATCATACCACAGTCATAGACCTTGTCTCCAATGTTGTTGATTCTAAAATTGGTTGCATAATGATGGTGTTATTTCTTAAATGGCTTGATGCTTAGTGTGGTTTCTATTTTCTTATATAATACATTGTATTTTTTACATTATTATAAAAATCACAGCATACCTAGTACCGTTTCCAAAGTAAGAATATCTACCGTTTCCTATCCCCTCAGTAAGAATCATCACAAGTCCATCGTATCTGATCATCCGACAGCTCTTAGCAGAAGTCACAACTAAGGAACAGACCATGGTCAGTATGGAATTATCCGGAAAAAGAGTCATGGCTGTAATCACTTCCTTTGAATTGGCATATACTGTAAATAGAAATGTAACTGTCTACAGAACTAATATCATTTAATCTTATTGAATATCTTGGAATTAGTCAATAATTATGATCACCTTTATCCAATCACACGTGCTTAGTTGATAACCAAATTTCAAGTGACTGTAAGATACCTTTAAAAGAATAAAGAAACAAAAGGGTTCTTTACCTCTTTTATTAATATTTCTAAAAACTGCAAAATTATGAATGCTTACTTTGCTTTTCATCCTGAATGGTGACGTTATACTCATATGTGATGGTGTTGGTGGTGTTGGTGAGGCCCACGCGCGCCTTCCACAAACCCTGATGCATGATCAATACACGCTCCACTCGCACGTTGCAAGGCCCCTGGAAATGAGCAGATTTCACGCCACTGGGATCGATGACTTCGCAGAATGCTGATTTCTCTGGACCAAATGTCAAGTCTACAGTGCTACCTAATCTGATGCTCTTCTTTAGATCCACATACGGCAACTCTTAAACCATTAAGAAATAATTTAGGCCACATTGAAGAAGTTCTTAATTCTTCGTTTTCAAGATAAATATTAAAAATAATACCTTTAACGTAAATCTTAATTTCAGCACTGAGGGTGATATGCCCAATGGCCTTGATTTTCCATGTCCCCTCAATAGCAGTTGTGACATTTCTGATAATTACTTGACAATCATTAGATCCGGTCTGAGTGAAGGTGTTGTTTTTTACGTGTCTGTTAGGGGTGATGGTCGTACAATTAAGTAGCTTGTTAACTTTCTCTGCGAGCCTGAAGTAAACGTCCTCTCCTTGGAAAACCTCAAGAAATCGAGGTGGAGAAGTCTGGATTTCCTCTAAAACAAGATTTTATTCTATAACAATTGTAATCTTTCAAAGACACTGCACTAACAGGACGTAAAGTTTAAGTTTGTACACCATTCATAATATCTGATTTTAAAAAAATAACAATATTGTATAGTGCTCATCCATATTGATCTTTAACATTCAAATTCAACACAACTTTAAACTCTTATAATTACACAAGCACCACAGGGCCCACCTTGAGCCGCCTAGTAGAGAATCAATATGTCAAAGGTATGTTTTACAAAACTCTATCATATTCATTCATTATTAAGTCCATATAAATTATAAAATGAACCATTTACCATCAAATTCTACTTTAAAAGTTTGCATTTGGTAAGTTTCCTCAGTTCGGGCAGTGAGTGTCCACGAGCTGTCTGCATCGTCAAGTGTCACTCTCTTGATCCTAACTTCACAATCTTGAAACAAGTTGGTGACTAACTTATAATCAGAGGAGGTGGTGTTGGACCTCGGGTACATCTCATAAATTGTCCCATTGGGCAGTTTGATATGGCAAGTAACTAAATTGTCAAACATAAAACTCATTGGGATTCCGGGGGATATTTCCCCGTTTCGACTGGTGGTGAGTGTTTTCTCTGGAAGGTATTCCAGCTCAGTTTCTGAAATTATAATCAAAACACACAAATTAGCATTCAAAGGCTGAATACTAATAAATTAAAAAGATAAACGAACTACAGATATTATCTTGCTTGGGCAAAATACACTCCAATTTAGAATTATGGTTGAAATGTACTGACGATGCGTTAAAAACATTGACAGTGAACATTAAAGATTGCATTGACAGAATGCTTCCATTTTCTAATGACCTGCTGTCAATATTTTATAATTTCATTTTTATTTTAGGCATTCATACTACTTTAGAGCTATGTCAAAGCTTGACAATTCTGAATAATTATATCATGCCATATGAACAGCTTCATCACATAGTAGCACTAAATATCCACAATAACATAAATTCATTATTTGTGACACTCAAATTCATGAATTGACTAACTAAAAAAAATTGGCAGCTCATGCAAAATTTATTCTGTTAACTGTTAATATTATCAAATTTTATTTATTTTTAGTTATTTGTTCAATATATTTGTAGTATGATGATATATGAGGCAGAAGTTTTTAAAAAAATTCAACAAAAAAATGAAGTGCAGCATAAGTCAAATGCAAGAATTAATAATTTTTGGGAGTAATTAATATTTACTCGTCCCAACAGTATCAAGTTGCATTCAATTGACTGTCACATAAATGTTCCTGAGTTTTTAAAATGAAACAATATTACCTTCATCACTATCTGAGCGCTGAAGAGTTTCCATGTTAATAGATGATTTGTGGGAGATTCCTGCAAAAAAATATTTAACCAAATATTAAAAAACTTTTTTCCTACGAAGCCAATGATTTCACTATCTCGGAAAGTGAACGAAAAAATGTTATAATGTAACAAAATTGCGATGCGTACCATCAGAGTCCTTGTGACAATCTGGCCATCGGCCTAGCCTTTAGACCACCGCTATGGGCCAGAGACCAATAGCTCGAGTGAATCATAACTATGAAATATATTCTTATAAAGTGAATGTTTTAAAATACAATAATTTGATTATTTTCAAAGGTTTTCGCGGCCTCTGTTGGTATATGACACTTGTGTTTTGCCATTTATAATTTCTCGAGTCTTCCTCGAATCAAATGTGTTCGGGCATTCAGGAAGGTCCGCGATCCAGACTCATCGGCAATGACGACGGCGATGCTAGAACCCGCTCGGCTCTGCTCTACGCACGCGAGTCCTCGCATCGCCTCCTGTCATCCGTGTCTCCTTGCACAGAGGCCGCCTCTCGGAGTGGTGCGCTCGTATCTGTTCGTCATACCTCTCATAGAAAAGTATAGTTTCCAGATCCAGTAGAAGAAATTCATTCGTCGCGACCGGAGATACGGATTCGAGTCCCAACTGTGTCCTGTAAGCCACGCGCAGCCTCGCTTGCCATCGTATGTGTACACACGATAAATTTAAATACAAACGTCTGCGCGGATGTTTAAAACGGATCTTTTGAATATTCGTTATTATTTTCACGAAAAACAAACTTTTTTTTCACTTAAAATCCGCTTTTTACGAATAAAACTATTTTTGAAAAAAATCTAAAAATTAGCAGAAGCATAGCGGGAAGATGCAGCGGAGAGATGTCTCGGGGAGGGCGAGCACCTTGTTAGTTTCAAAAAGATTGTTATGACAAATGACCACGAATGTTTGTTCTCAAAAAGTTAAAACGAAGTAGTGTTTGACTAACGAGCTGGGGCGTCGGGAGGGCCTTACCGAAGGAAATCAGCCCAAGAAGGACGAACGAGGCGACCTGTTCTCTCAGCATGTCGGGGCTCGCGGTGAACTGCTCTCGGTACGCTCTAGCTGTGCTCTTCGCCCGCACTGACCGATCCCTCGATAAATAATAATCAAACTTCGAGGTAAGCAGGTGACTGACAATATCTCCAAGATAATGTTACAATGGTAAACTCTTAATCTGCTGGAAGATATGGCCAGTACACGTTTGTTACATCGACATGTTAACCCTTAATAGCATGATTTTTTTTATTTTCCCGTGAAAAAAATCGAAGAGTTAGGAAATTATGTGTAATTTAATTATAAAATAATAAAAAAATATTTGGTATATTTCTCATATGTTTTATAGGAAAAAACTTTGTTTTGCCAATGGGCAACATCATGAAATGGTAGATACATACTTTATATAAACACAAGTAGCAATTGACAAACGAATGAATTTTAATTAAAATATTTATGAATAAAATACTTGAGTGATTTTATTCATAAATATTTAAATGGAATTCCACCAAGTACTCTCTGTCAAAAATATAGAATTTCTTTATTTTAATTATCGAAATAAAATGAGTGGTAGGTTTAAAATAAATCGTTATTAAATCAGTGGCAAAAATTACATACAAATTCACAGAAAGAATTTATTTATTTGCATACCTACAAAAGTACATACAAAAGGGGTACTCTCGATAAAAATAGAATCAAATGAAAATTAAATTTAGGAATCAAAAATTAAGATAAAATAGTAGTCAATGGTTTAGAATGCGAATGAGGACTTGCAGTGCAAGGATTACTTGAAATACGATACAATTATTCGTGGAATTTTTTTAAGCAGTTCTTCTAATTTGTCTTACTGCACTTAGTGCGAGATATGCCGGTGCACTTTGGATATTTGCACCTCTGTCTACTCCCATTTATTGCCCAATGGGCGAACTTATCAGTCCTGATGTTAGGCTTTGATGCCACATATTTGTTCGTCAATTGATAAACTTGCTTCTTTGGGAATGTTTGAAAACTTAGTATTTAGTGCCTCGATTATAGGTCATAGTTTGACTAATTTGTCGTATTTTTCTTGATCTTTATCTAACAAAATTATCATTGAAATGGAGAGTTGATTTTATTGATTCAAATTTGTTAATGGAAATGGCCGAGATTATGTCCTCTACGCCGATATCTGGCCGCCAGTATAATCTCGTATTAAGCAACTGTACCACCGTCATGTATTACTAAATTAATATTTTTGAATAAAATACTTGAGTGATTTTCCACATTTTTATTTTTATTAGTGAAAGGTTGGCGAAACCGGTCACTAATAAAAATAAAAATGTGGAAAATTACTCAAGTATTTTATTCAAAAATATTAAAATGGAACTCCACCAAGTACTCTCTGTCAAAAATATTGAATTTCTTATTATTAAATTCCTATGAATCTTTTGGTATCAGTATTATCATAAGTGTTCGTTTTGTTTGTTGGTGTTCCATATAAATTAGTTTGTTCTCATATAAAAGAAATGAGATCTTCATCGATGAAATACTTGAAGAAATCCAATGGAGTCGTCATTTTGATTATTTAATCTGGCAACTTTGAAGATTCTTTGAATTTAACGAATTTTCATCAATTTTTACATTCTTTTGTTGCCCATAAAATCCTGTTATAAACGATATTTTTAGAATGAGACTTCAATGCCGGTTCAGGTTCTGGTTTAGGTTCAGATTCTGTTTCAGATTCTGTTTCAGGTGCAGGTGGTTGAAAGGCAGGATCCTCTTCATCATCAAAATTGTCGTCACCATCATCCCAACTTTCTATGATTTGCAATATTTCCTTCTCAGACAATGGTTGATTTTTATAATTCGTTCTAAAAATGCACGATAAAAATGTAAAACAATTTCAATGGAACGTATAATTAATGTCAAAAGTAGTAATTCAATCACGCTGTGTAAATAATATAAATCAATGCATTGAAATAGAAACCCTTTAAAAAATGCACGACTCCTTCAATCTGCATAAGAAAATTAAAGAGATAACGAATACTCATAAAAAAAGATATACCAAACCCATTCTTATGAACAGTAATAATCAAGTCATAAAAGAGCACGATGAAGTATTCAAAACATGGGAAGAATATATTAAAGAACTATTTCCAGACAATAGGTCAAAACATATAAATATTGGAAACAATTAAGAGGGACCAGAAATTATGAAAAGTGAAGTTATGTAAGCTCTATCTCTTACGAAGAATTAAAGATCAACTGAACCAGATGACATAATAATGAAATATTAAAGGTAATGCAAGGAAGGATCTTAGACACCCTAGTCAAATTGTTCAACCGAATCTATGACTCCAGGAACCATACCCAAAGACTGGCAAGAATCAATATTTGTCACATTGCCAAAAAAAGGCGAATGCAAAACACTGCAATGAATACGGCTTAATAAGTTGGATTAGCCACGTCCTCAAATTATTTCTCAGAGCCCTACATCAAAGATTGTGGAAAGAAATAGATTCCAACATAAGCGACACACAGTTTGGTTTTAGGAACTCATTAATTACTAAGGAAACTAATATGATTAGGCACATTAGTTCATATATAGAAGATCATCGTGATTTGTGTGGGATCCCACACAAATCACGATGATATTTTTCTGAGAGTTTCTTTAAATCATCTTCTATATATGAACTAATGTGCCTAATCATATTAGTAATAATATAATAAACCCGTAATGGGTAATAAATACGCATCTGATTGACCAATCCATAAATAGATATACTAAGGAAACATTATTCGTCATGCAAGCACTAATCCAAAAATGTCAAGACCAAAGAAAAAGCGTATTCATGTGCTTCATCGATTACGAAAAAGCGTTCGATAATGTCAAGCTTGAACATCTGCTACCTCTTTTAATCAATATATGACTAGACGGTAAAGACATTAGATTCATACGCAATTTGTACTGTAATCAAACTGCAAGAATAAAAACATACATAGGACAAAGCAAAACGAGCAAAGAAATTTGTAAGGGTGTCAGACAAGGATGCATCCTGTCTCCGATGCTATTTAACCTTTAATATAACATACGATATGCTGATGACACTGTCCTCCTAGCAGACAGTGCTGACGACCTACAAATCCTAGTCGACAAAGTCAACGATGCTAGCCGTAAGTACGGCCTCTCCATGAACATAAAAAAACGAAAACTCTCTACGAAAACATCGACAACAAAGTTGTGGAGAGAGTTAAAAGATTTTGTTTTTTGGGCAGCTAGTTAAATGAGAAATGGGATTCTGACCGTTTTATAAGTTTTCTTATAAAATTCCATCTTCTAATACGGTTTCTGTCTATTCTAGCGCTGTTCGTGATAAAAAGTTAAACTAAATTAGTTCAAGAGGTCCAACATAACGGTCACAAAACGAAATGGTTAATTCTATAAGTTCGCATGGGGTTTTACAACAGGTTTTATGGTTTGTTGCCGATTGGCAACGGTATGCAATTAAGGGTTAAAACAAACATTTGTATTGAAACTTAAACAATCCCAATTTGGTGAGTATTTTAAATAATTGAATTTCTTTACGATATGTCGATATACTGAGCTGCCAGGGCTGCCGGCGATGCCAGAGCTAAAAACAAAGATTCTTTATTTTCTGTAGCTTTTCCCAGATTCTGTGCGCAGGTTGTGGGGGTTACAACATGTGGCTTATGTGATAGCATACGGTGGTAGCATACGTGAGTTTCTCTGTTTTCGTTATGGAGTTTGCGTTGGAAAAATAGGTGCACAAAAACCTTTTTTGCATGAGGGCTGGCTTCTATTATAGTTTTAACCAAGAATAATAACAATGAAGCAGCGATAGATGTCGATTAGAATTATATTTATCACATACGTGCAGATGTTATCTGTGCTACGTGTTACAAAAATATATTATGTACAAGATAGGCACGGAAGGTATTTAATTTGATAATAATTATCTTGAGTGATTTTTCCACATATAGATTTTATTGGTGACCGGCTTCGCCAACCTTTCACGTTGACATTATCAAACGGGTCATCAATAAAAATGTATATGTAGAAAAATCACTCAAGTATTTTACTTATTATTTAAAATATTAAAATGGAATTCCACCAAGTACTCTCTGTCAAAAATATTGAATTTCTAATAATTATCTGCTTGTTTCTAGCGAGTAAGTCTGTTGTGAGCAAGAGAGTATGGAGTTTTCTTTAATCGTTTTCAATGTGTGAAAAAATATGCTTAATCACATAAATATACTAATACCTGCATGGGTAAATAAATACGCATCCTGATTAACATTAATCTAAATTAATATAAGAAGAGTTCGCTCAGAATCAAAGGAACTTGCCTGGAGACGCCGGGTCTCTCCTCGATAAGGATGCGAGAGTTATCAATCATTTAGTTTGCTACTAAAAGATGGAAGTGGGCCGTTGGCGGCTGTCTTCACTTCATTGAACGGACGTACAGAACATAGGATACACGTTTCTTTTTTTAATTTTCACCTAAAATAAACATTTTATTTCAGTGATTAGCCCTTTTCCTTAAAACTGTTAAGAACTGTGAGTAAACATGCGCATCTCACGGTCAAGCGCGAGGCGAAAGGCAAGTCCCGAGAATAGAGAACATGGTGCAATTTTTAATGTCCCGGACGATGAATCCGTGTTGGACATTCGGGATGTGGTGAACGTGAGATGGCATCCAATTAACGTGTCGTACACTAAATACCGTCAAGAAATCGTATCATCGCTCGTCACCGCGGCCGTTCCTAAAAGCTACAAGTATTTTTAAGCATAAGCTTTGACAGAAAATAATCGATATGTGATGTAAGGGAAATAAGGGTGCCTTTTCCTGCGCCAGCCCTGGCTGCATGCAGACAAGGTGGGTGGGTGTAAATAGCCAGCAGCTCACGGTTTTTCCAGAAATAAACGCGGCCACCGATCGCTAAAACCTCCGAAAAGCGCCTGCGTGATCCGCCCCATGGAGCGTAACCTTCCGAAGCACGGCGGGCCGGAGCGGAAGGCCGCGGCGTGCCCCCCGTGCCCCGCGTGCCCCGCGTGCCCCTCGTGCCCCTCGTGCCCCTCGTGCCCCGCGTGCCCCGCGTGCCCCGCGTGCCCCGCGTGCCCCGCGTGCCCCTCGTGCCCCGCCGTCCCCTCGGTGGCCTCGATCGGAACAGGGTCCGGAGGTGACGGACGCGAGACACGATATGCGACCGAAAACGGAAAATATTTTCCATGGCCACTTTAATTCAAAACAAGTCGAGGCAACGTGCATTTTATATCTGGAACAGATATTTAGATCGTTCAATTGCTTTGTTCACTGCACGCGATACCGATGTGGACTCGGATCATTTTTTTTGATAAGATTAATCTTTATGTTTCCGACATTGTAAATTTTGAAAATCACGTATGAATTTTATCATGATTAAATACTTGGCTTGTTTCATTGAATTTAATTAATTGTACTACTTATCGTTGGAGGATATCGCATAAATATATAATTCAGATAAATTGGTATTTCTTTTTATAACCAATGAGGTATACTCTCGCTTTTCCAACCGAAGGAACGGAATTGAGCCGATAGGAGTTTTCTAAAGATACCACCTGATCGAAAAGCCGATTCAATGATAGAGAAGAACACCAGCCGCGGCAACCGCCTACGATTTGCCAGCGGATGAGAGTTTGAGAAGTCCCTCGCCGGGTGGCTGGCGGGGGTACACGCGGTGACGACGGGGCGAGGGGATGAGGACTATTGATTATTTCGGGAGTTCCCCTTGTGGGTCTGCAGTCCGCGCCGTTCCGCGGAGTTCCCCGGTCGTGTTTCCCGAAGTGGTGACCCCTCAGTCGGTAAAGCGAATCGTCACAGTCGATCGATAAAACAGAGTGCGATTAAAACCTGAAAGAATTCGCGCGCTTTTTGACAAAGGAAACTCTATTCGATTCATACTTGTGATCGTTCGGGATTTGTGTGAATACCTTCGTACGTTGAACATAATTTCAACTAATATATTTTGTCGTTTTACCTGAATAACCGTAAAATGAAATATGTTATTTTAAACTAAATGATTTTCTTCCGCTTTGATCGACGTTCAAGACATCAAAATTATTGAGAGTCAGTTTCCTCAACTCGACGATCCCATTCTACGGCACAGCCCGGTCATCTCGGCAGATATGAAATGGTCCTTTCTTATTAATTCGATATTACTATGGTGAAGTGGCCCCGAACGATGGAGCGGAACGTGCGCGTATTTACCATGATACTCTTTCAAATTATTCAATTTAAAATAGTATCAGGAATAGTATAGTAATGGCATAGGAATAGTATAATATGGTAAATAGTATTTTTTGATGGCGAGTATTAAATCACAATTTAAAAAAATAATTGATTAATAATCAATATTTTTGAAGAGAGTAATTGGTGAAATTCCATTTTAAATAAAATACTTGTGTTATTTTTACACATGTTAATTTTTATCGGGGACCGGTTTCGCCAACCTTTCACGTTAGCATTAGTGACTCAGTTTGATAATGCCAACGTGAAAGGTTGGAAAAACCGGTCACCAATAAAAATTAACCTGTAAAAAAATAACTAAAGCATTTTATTTTTAAATAAAAATACCTTTGTATTTGTGATATTTTAATATCACAAATAAAAACACGATTTTCGTGTATAATGTGATTACAATAAGCTGACATTTGAAATACAGAAACCGAACGAAAGGTTCAAATTCAGGATACACTCGTGGACGTCTATCGATTTAACGTTCAACTGCCTCAAGACGACAGTTTCATTTGTATTCATGGCTTTGCCTTATTTTTCAGAACACGTGTCGTGCACTCACTACGCATCTACAACAAATCACCAGAATTGTGCGTCCCTAGCCAGTGGATTCGTTAAACTCAATGCTCAAGTGTACCTACTCAAGGAAATAAATATATATCATAGATATTATAAACTAATCTATATCAATTCAACTGCAATATTCTTTGATAATAAATGCATTGTTTTTCATTTAAAATGCACCGAAATCAGGCCACAGAAGTTTCCTGGAAGGAGAGCGCGAGTCACTACAAGCGCACGGAGCCGATATTTATCGATCTTCACTGAAAGCGTGAAACAAGAAACTGAAAAATGGTTCCTTTTATCGAGGCTCCGGCAAGGGTTCACTTAGCTCGAGGTCGCTTGGCGTGAGCCGCCGTGACGCGCGCCGTGAGCCGCCGTGAGTCGTCTCGTGCCGATCCACGAGGTTGCGGAAAAATATGTTTTTATAATTAATTACTTTAAAACTATCAACAATCAACTTTTTCAACTATTTTTTTTACTTGAATTTTGTTTATTTAAATTTAGTCACCAAATTTATTTCATATAAGAAATAAGGTGAGAAATGACGGAATAGAATACGTCGCAATTATTAAAATACACGGACTGGAAGGAAGGAGCATAAAAATCCTTCGTTGATATTGTATGTAATGATTCACCCATTTGGACTATTGTATTTATTGGATAACACTATAATTGGATTGAGATAATTTGGCGCTCGTCCGTGAATTGCCTTTTAAAATTTTGGGTCAGTATATGAAGTCGGTGGTCTCATTCCTTGAGAGAGTATCAAATAATCTCCAATCGGATCCGGTCGCGCGGAGCAGACGCGCGAGAGTAGCGCGCACGCGCCGCTTCCGACGCGCTCTAGGAGTAGTGATCGTCTGGATTCTAGTCGTCTCGAGACACCGGTTTCTGAATCTAACAAGAAGTGGTCGGAGATTCCCCGTGACGTTCTTAAAATTATCTCAGCCCTCTATAAATAAGACAACCGAGCAGTTTGGCGTTACGTCCAGCAGTGAAGGCGGCCTTATCGCGAATGGAGCAAAATTAAAATTATTTTTGTTTGTTTGACAGACTGAAATTTACTCGCCGACACGTTCTCTTGTTATCAAAATTATTGTTCAAGTTCTAGTGGTCTATCTATACAAAAATGTTACAATTTTTTTCAAAATGGTGAAATGTTACAAAATCCAACAGGGAAGTGTCAACCGACTGCACCGTCGGCCGCTCCCGGGTCGGGGCCGAGGCTCTTCGCCGCGTGGCACAGAACGCTCGCTGCGGATGCGGGCATTTTCAATAATCGAGTTAATCAATTGTAAAGTAATGGGGGACATCGGACTACCTGTGATTTTGAAGATCGGCGAGAAGAGGAAGAAGCCCGCCGACGAGGAGGCCACGGGAGACGCCGCCAAGAGAAAGCCCGGCACCGCCGCGTCGCTCGACGGACGCCGCAATCAAAACAACAACTGTGAGTACTCCTTTGACTTCCCTTTTAAACACGCTTCTCTGTACTCAGACATGCGCCAAACACCCTTTAGCTTGTGTATATTGTTTTTAATTGACGTTTGGAATAAGTATTGTTTTTACAGTTGTCGAGAGAGCGCGACTCGCGCAACCGGTGGCAACAGCCTGCGGAACTTATTCAATTAAATTTTTATTGATTTTAATCAGGGCAACGGTAAAGGTTGAGAGTGATCTGATTATGCAGAGTTTTGAATGCCACATAAACAGATTAGAAACGATTCGTAGTCAATCGATTGACCCTATTTCAACGAGCGAATTGTGCGGATAATATAAAAATATTAATAAAATAATACTAAACTAAATAAGCGTATCGAGGATGCCAGCGGCCGTCTCTTGTGAAATTACGATCTCGGGTGATTTCCGTTTCGATGTTAGCCCGTCTTCCCGCACTGATGCCAATTTCAACGAAGCAAACACCTCCAGCGTAATATTATAAAACAAGAAAAATTTTAAAACAGGCATTAATGAAACATTAAATAGTGGATTTTATGACGCACATCCGAGTAGGTGCGACAAGCGCGGGCACACGCGCACTCGGGTGCTCGGGTGCTCGGGTGCTCGGGTGCTCGGGCACGCTAGCGTGTCATGAGCCTTTTCAATTTACTTTGCTTTTCAGTCTATAGGACTAAAATCAAAATAAAATAGCTCGAGCTCGTTCTCGTAAGGATCGCGTCGCGAGCGAATTGCCGTGAAACCGACCGACTAACTTGGATAGGTGCAATGCCGGGTTTTTTTAGAGATCAATTTATTTACAGTGTGTTTACAAAATACGGATAAACCCATCCTCCATTTTTACGTTTTACATATACCCAACTATTGTTGTATGTATTTACATCAAAATATATTTATAATGACACAATATTGATTTATCGAGCTGATCCTCCGAACGGCTGGTTGAGACGCGCGCGCAGACTCTCCCCCGCTTTCCCCCCGCACTCCCCAGCACTGTCCAGCACTCACCAGCACTCTCCCGCACTCCCCCGGACATCGAATTCCCACTAGTAAAAAATATTTGCGCTAACATCGAGCCTCCCGCATTACTTCGTGCGTGAGGAGCCGATCTCGCCTGGCGACTCAGAAAGGCTCGCCGAAGCTCTCGCGGCTCATTTGGATACATCCCTGTTGCGACTGCGCGGTCAATTCTAAAAAAAACTCTTCTACACACAACATAAAATATGAAGTATCCACGATAGGAGAACTGTCGAAAGGAGAATGCCTCGGGTTTCGTGGAAGTTCGCTTTTAGCCGATCGGACGCCGCAGTCGCGAGCAGAGCCGACGCTGTCCAGGACCGGCGGCGAGTTCTTCCGAGCTTCCGAGCGCTCTCCGCGTCGTCGCGCTGGAATTCAACTCGAACAAAAAACGGTCTGGCCGTCAACCGAGCGGGGTCTCACGTTCCTGGACGCCGGGGCTCTCACGGCACCGAGGAAAGGACGGCCCCGCGAGGAAGTCCAACGTCCGGGCGGCCGAAACCAGCGTCGAAACAATTTCTTACCAAATTAGTGCTCAGTTGCTAAAAGTTCAAAAAATGTGCACACATCGTCAACCTTCCGACAGTCCGCCTCGACGTCGGAGACGATCGCGGTCCCCGGGACCGCGATCACTCCATGCCAGACGAAACTGGCTCAGAAACTCGATCGAATCGAGATGTGACACTCGAGCCGAACGCTGCGGATTTCCCGACCGCACTCCGAACGAATGCATCGTCCCGGCGAGATACTGACGGTGAAATCCATGCGGGTGAAATAAAAATGACCTCGCATCGTGTTGCGAAGGGATGACGTCTGTCTGCACGGAATGTTCGCCATGGGAAACGTTCCGAGCGGAAGAGGCCGGGATCGATCGCCGACCGAACTGACGGACTGACGTCGTCCAAAAAATCGACAGATGATCAGAAGTCATCATAAAAAAATCACAACAGATTCGCACGCCTCGACATCGAGGACGGCGGTTGGAAAACCTTTTGGAAACCGGTGACGGTCATCAAATTGCGCTCGCACTTTGTTTTTAAACATTATAATTTATTTAAATTCTTCAAATGGTCAGAATCCGAGTAAATCGTCTCACAAAAATATAAATGAATATGAATCTCCGTTTGATTCCCCATCCCTGGTTCTCGCGGTCGCCTCGGTCTGCGCGAGTCGCCTTCGGATCGGAAGAGGAAGAGTTTCGCACGAATCGCAGACATTGCACTCGATAAAACCATCATTTCATAACATACTTCTATTTGTATTTTTATCTATATATAAAAACCAATATATATTACTTATAATATATATTAATAATTATGTTAAAATATAGTCAAATAAGGTTAAATAAAAAATTACACAGGAGCTATATTTTTATTTATTGAAATATAAATGAAAAATAAAACATCAACATTACGATGCAGCGCCCGCAGTTGAAGACCCGCCGTCGCGTCGAATCCAGAGGCGACAATTATTCAATTTTAAAGATTATGAAAATTCAACTCTATCGACTAGTGATATTCTTTTAAAATTATTAAAAAAGAAAGAGGTCAGATAATTTTTTTTGTCGTTATAAATAAGACTTAAAATTTAAAATTATTTTATAGTTGTTATTTAAGTTTTTCCATATTTCATTTTCATTGTGGTAAAAAACTGTACTAAGAAATAAAAAAGTACTTCTGAAAATATTTCACATTTGCTTTACTTTTATCATATTCCCGACTGGTCATATCATTATTTTATATAACCATCAAATATTTCACAAATCCGAGTTTATGCAGAAACACGTCTCAACAGTACAATTTTGGATAGTCGATTAACACATGAAATTACGAGAAAAACCCTTGCATTTTTAATGTAATGCGATCGTTTCTTTGTACGATTTTAATTTAAAGAGCGAGGGCAGGGGAGGCTATGCCTCGCTCGCCAAAACGGTCTGAAAGTTCCCTGAATATAGCGCTGGATAAATTCAGATATATATATATAGACAGTGATGCGTCCGATTCGACACGGCCGGGACCACCCCCGCGCGCATCGAGCCTCCCTACTCCCTACGCGAGACTAGACACGAACGCATAGCAGATTGACATCAAATTTCCCACAACTGTTTATAAAAAAAAATGATCATTCGACCGCGCTTTGGTCGAGGAATCTTCTACAGAAATTATAGCTTTCTTCTGCTTTCTTTCTTCGCGGAAACGGTGGCTATCAAAGCGACTATCTTTTTAAAGTACGACCCGCGCTATCGCCGAAGAGAAGACTCCCATGGCGGCGCTCGCCAAATGCGACGAAGCAATGAGAGAATTCCAAAACGCGGGTTATATCGGAAGTCGGAGAGGTCTCCGGAACTACTGAATTTGCGAACTTTCATCTTCACTTCAGCAACTAACGTCTAGCCGTCCCGTATTTTGACATTTCCGAACATAGGCAAAATATATTTCTTTCGTAAACTTTGGGGCGGGGGCGGGGGCGGGGGCGGGGGCGGGGGCGAGGGCCGGGGCGGGGAGAGGCCCGGAGAAGGCCGCGGGGGGGGGAGGCCCAGAGGAGGCCGCGGGGGGGGGGAGGCCCAGAGGAGGCCGCGGGGGGGGGAGGCCCAGAGGAGGCCGCGGGGGGGGGGAGGCCCAGAGGAGGCCGCGGGGGCGGCCCGCTCGTGCTTCCGGCACGAGATGGCAGCGCGCCCACCCGCCGCGCGTCGCGGCCGCGAATAACCACAGGGGCACAGCCGGGCACAGTCGGGCACAGCCGGGCACAGCCGGGCACAGCCGGGCACAGTCGGGCACAACCGGGCACAGTCGGGCTCAGCCGGGCACAGCCGGTACGATCAATCGGGCGTTCGAGAGTAGAAATTATATTTTTTGGAGCATTTTATGCTCCTCCCGCTGCACTTCTTCATGACTTGTGAAAAACGAAGATGCTAATCGATGCTATCTCAACGAATAGAAAACAAAACGATGCGAAAAAATATCGAAAACGTGTTCGCGAATAATATATTCGCGATTGCGCCCCCGGCCGACAGATTTAGTCGACATCGCTGCCGGACCGTCGGGTGGTCATTTCGTACTGAAAGTTGTGTAAAATAAACTAAAATTTACGCAACACCTCCGGAGTGCGGCAGCGGGGCTCGTCGCGTCGTCTGTCTGGCGTCGGGCGTCGGGCGTCGTCTGTCGTCTGTCGGGCGTCGGACGCGTCGCAATCAGCGTCCAGCGGTGACTCGCGCGTCTCGGTGACCTCTCGTGCAAGATGTATTATCTTGTGTTTTTTTATTTGTGAGAATAATGTGTCATTATCGAACGACACTCAATCCGATCGTGTTTGTTTTCGTATTATATAAGTAAAAATCGCATCGCGTCGCATTTGCAAGTTGTTGGAGATCTCTGGTACGTTTGAATGATTCGCTAAAAATATATACATTTACTCATAATTAAATATAGCCATACGATAATCAAAATATTGTAATTTTACTGTATCTACTGTATTTGAGTAAAAATATCCGCTTGGCAAATATAACGATTCAAACTGTGCATTAGCGTATGTGCGATACGGATACTGGACGTATCGCTTCTGAGATGCAGACGTACGAGTATAGCCGCGCGGGAGGGGACCGGGGGAACTATTCCAGCGAGTTGCATCTAAAGAATGTTTACAGTAAGATCTTTTGCGAGTCAATAATTTTGAAAATTATCCACACGCATCTAAGTAAGATAATTTAGACGAGATTTATTAGTAAAAAGAATAGAAAAGAGATAACCACTTAAGAATAATGATCCGGGTTATTTTATGATTAAACATCAAAATAATCAGTAGGTCTTATATAAAATCGACTGCATGATTTAATTTTATTCGACAAACAGAAAATTATTTATTTTGGCGCGTTTCAGTATATTGATTGTTCAAATTGACACATCGTTCCAGAACTTCACTACAACATCACTATGTCAGCATCCATCATCAGATGTAATCGACAAACGTCTCGTTTATCTAAAAGTGTGACAATTACGTTTATTTGATAATTACTCTTGATTATAACTGCGAAATATAAAATGTTTTACCGTCAAAATCGTACGAAAGTCAGATTTTCCTTCCCTTGATTAGTAATTTAACATAACATGTACTCGTGCTCATTAAATTCAAATACGCCACGCGTGTTCTGCCTCTTGACCGCATTTTCTAAATTTGTGATTGTTTTGTGTTGTCTAAGCAACCGAGAGAAAACACTTCATTGGTTTATTTATTGTAACAAATATATACATGTACATTATACAAAATAAATATATACTACTAATATAAAATTAAGCGTGTTCCTTCGTGGATGTTCTCGAGAAGCTGCCGAGGAGGCGAGTTACTGAAGATCGGTTTACCGTTCGTTCCAGGGCCGCCCGGTGTCGGTCGGCTCTCGCGCGGCGGGCTGCGGCTCGGGCTGGCGGGCGCGGGGGCAGGGGCGGGCACGGGGGCAGGGGCGGGCACGGGGGCAGGGGCGGGCACGGGCGCGGGCGCGGGCGCGGGCGCGGGCGCGGGCGCGGGCGCGGGCGCGGGCGCGGGCGCCGGGGCCGGAGCCGCCCGCTCGCTGGCCTCGTGCGTGGCGCCCCTGCACCCGGACGCTCTGCGCCGAAAACTGGAGAGGGGCTTGCCCTTCCTGCTCGTGGACTGCCGCCCCTTCCTAGCCTACAACATAAACCACATCCGCGGCGCCATCAACGTCAACTGCTCAGACAGGTAACCCCCGCTGACACGTTCCGGAACTCCGGTCGACCGGAGCCGCGTCAGACCCGCGTCAGACCCGCGCCGGGCGCACCGAGGCCCCGGGCACGCAACCGCAGCCGGCACCGCCGTTCGCTCCGAGGCGAGGAAGTAACGAGCGGACGGTGACCGTCCACAGGTTCAACCGGCGGCGACTGCAGCAGGGCAAGGCGGGGCTCGCGGACCTGGCCACATCGGCGGAGGGCAAGGAGCTGCTGCGCGGGCGCGGACGCGGGCGCGAGGTGGTGGTGTACGACGAGGCCGTGACGGACCTGGCCGGCCTGCCGCCCGCGCACCCGCTCCTGCTGGTGCTGGCCTGCCTGCTGCAGGACGACCGCCAGCCGGCGCTGCTCTTGGGTGAGTCGAGGTCTACCTTTATCGGTTTAAATAATTATATCGTTAGAAAGAAAGTTATTGAAAAGTATTCTTATTGTATTTTGATTAGTTTGAGTAGTTTTTTTATCAACGTTAGCTCGCGTCGCGACAGAACGACTCTCGCCATTCGAACGCGCGGCAGCGCAGGGTCTCTCGGGTCGCTCGTCCGTTCGAATAAACTCCTCAGAATTGAACTTTTTATATATTACCATGTAATTTGTTCACCGCTGCCCGGGAGCGCCCGCCCCGCGCCGCAGAGCCTCGCTGGAGCCGCGCCCAGCGACGATTTTTGATTAATCCTCTAATTTGTTTTGAGAGTCGTACTGTAGAAGTAGTTGCAGCTTTCCACCACCAGATGGTGCTGTTCGCACTTGTCTGGAAAATCGAACACCTTTTATAAAAAAACAAATTACTATCATTTCTATAATTTATTAAATGTCAATTTTTTAATTATCCTGAATTAATATGTATATGTATATATATATATATATATATATATATATATATATATATATATATATATATATATATATATATATATATATATATATATATATATATATATATATATATATACGTATATATTTATATGCATATAGTGTACAAGTAAGTCCAAGGAGGTGATGCTGACCTTCACCATATAAACCGGACTACTCAGGATGCCAGCTGGAATTTGCTAGTTGCCCAGCTTCTGCTAAGGCGGCGGAACACTTCTTCGTTTCATATCTGTTACAATAACAGAGTTGCAAAGTAATTCGAGCCTTATAAGACAACCACGGCCCGCCTGGGTTGACTCATCGGGACTTTAACGCCGACTTGCGGAGCAGCCGGGGTGACCCGAACGCAAGTATTTAATGGGTTTATTGTTTTAAGTTTAGTCGGTCATCTTATCAGCAATCTTACTAAATAAATAAATTGTATGTTTAAATTCACGTAATAACGAATTTAAGGATTACGTGCCGAATAAATGCATCCCCATATTGACTTTCGATGTGGGGCCTCGAGCCGTCTGCGCGCAGATGTCGGATGCGGGTTGATGAAGTGCGGTCACCTCTGCGTAGACTTGGCCGTCTCCAGTGGAACGTTGCATTTCAGGCCTTGTCCTCGAGGAATGAGGCATCGTGTAAGGTTGACGATGAACATAGCAGTTTGAATAGTGGATGACTTCTACTCGGCATGCGGTCGTACTATCCGGTGTCCCTGGAATGGTTGTACATGCTATGCCAATAGGTTATTTTAATGCAAAAAAGTAAAACCAAAATTAATAAGAAACTACCAATATTTAAGGATTATTATTTATTTTTAAGTATCTTAGTCTATTACGAATTAATGACTGAAACAAGTCCCAAAGAGTGTGTCCCAAGACATGTTATTTTTAGTTTATCGAGAAGAATTATCGAAGAGTTAATTCATACGTTAGTGTAATGATTGCTCCCACACGAATTATATATATAATATAATGTATAATAATATGTATGTATATAACATATTCAGAAAATTTCATGGATTCAAAAGAATCAGGAGCCAAGCGGCAGCCGCCTCCGACTCGTCAGGGTGGCGAGGGGCGACTGTCAGCGTCGCGAGCCGCAGTGGGTCTGGTCCCCCGGCCGAAGCGCCTCCGAGTCTGTCCGCACTCCGGTGCAATGTCAGCCGCCTCCGACTCGTCAGGGTGGCGAGGGGCGACTGTCAGCGTCGCGAGCCGCAGTGGGTCTGGTCCCCCGGCCGAAGCGCCTCCGAGTCTGTCCGCACTCCGGTGCAATGTCAGCCGCCTCCGACTCGTCAGGGTGGCGAGGGGCGACTGTCAGCGTCGCGAGCCGCAGTGGGTCTGGTCCCCCGGCCGAAGCGCCTCCGAGTCTGTCCGCACTCCGGTGCAATGTCAGCCGCCTCCGACTCGTCAGGGTGGCGAGGGGCGACTGTCAGCGTCGCAGCCGCAGTGGGTCTGGTCCCCCGGCCGAAACGCCTCCGAGTCTGTCCTAGCATCGAAGGCGATGCATTTTGCAACATATGATTTACATGTTATTGGACACATCCAACTGGACACGTGTCCGGGACCGCGAGACCGCTGGAGGCCCGCTGAAGCAGGTTGGCTGTTCTCGGACTGCTTGCGTATATTTTATATGCAACGTGTAGGTTATCGATTCACACAAGAAACGATGAGAAAAATCTAATGTAATTTCTTATTCGACATCTGTAGGATCTTTCGTTGTTTTGTGTGTGAATCCTTTGTTTAAATATTATGTACACAAAAATCCAAATTTTACAATACAAAAAATTAGTCATTGATGCATATATTTTTTTATTAATTTAATAATTTAATTTTGATTTAACGTAAAAAATGTCATTATCGACACAATAGTTTCGAGAGCCTCTTGAGAGTCTGTCCTGTAATGCGAATAATAAATGTTGTGAAATTTATATAAAGTCTGTGAGTCTGTAATGAGTACGAAGAATAATGAGGAATTTTGCTGAAAATGCTCACTTTAAAATGTTACAAACAAACATGGAATTTTTCATTCTACCGTGAGTAGTTTTCACAAGATCAACTGCCGAGGGGAGTCACCGTATTAATTTTACCTGAGTGGTAGAGTATTAATTTTACCTGAGTGGTAGCGGCCGGGCCCGGTGACCTGCTGCATACATCTCCGGAGGATACCAATGGCGTCACTCGCCGTTGACTCACTACATACCAAAAAAGTGTTAAAAATATATTTACGTTTCGACTGAGCGTTCTTCATCGATATTTGCCTCATTAATCGGTGAATTTCTAAGGAAATTCATGGATATGACGAACCCAGTGAAGCATTTTTGTAACTACTCACATTTTATTAAATATCCTATAATGCAAAGTGACTCACGTGCACAAGCTATATTCGCGGTATGTTTGATAGTGGGACATTTTGAAATACCGTAAAAATGTTATTATTGTAAAATAACGTGGTAAAGTGAATTTCTTACCTCATTTTTATAAAATACCCGTTAAAATAACGCAGCGACTGCGGCTGTCGTGGCCGTCTGCCCTCCTGGCGGCACTTTTCTGAAAGAAAGCTCTTTGATGTTACTATTTGCTTACGCGGAATAAGAAAATGGCTGAATAACTAGCAAGTTGAACATAACCGCATTTATTTCTAATTACTTCAATCGCTCGCCCCGCTCTTCACTTCGGGCGCGGTCGTGTTGTTTCAGACCAGACTAAATGTCTAATTGACGGGCGACTCGCGGAGATACCCAATATTCTGAAATACTACTACTACTACTGAAAAAGAACTTGATATTTATTAACATCCAGTAAATGATAGGTCAAAGGTCCCCACAGACCCCAACGCCACTGACGAATGTGAAGTGTGTAGCGCTGTCTTACTTTTCTCCGTGTTTACCATCATTATAAATAATGTGACCGGTTGCGGTTTATAGTTGAAAGTATTTAAACTGACTATCGTGTACTATGTACTTGGACGTAAGGAACAATACTCGTACAATAAACATCGAATGCAGCTACAGACGACGCCAGAGCTCCTCGATGTCTTGTGTGCCGGTGTTGCGAGTTTCTAGCTAATGTAACAGTTCTGTATCGTTCATGTTGAATTAATGTTTATTGCATAAAAATAGCCAAGAAACGACCGACGGCCATTGCATAAGAATATTCTACACATATTTGTAAAACATCATTTAATAAAACACCGCCATGCCATTATTAGTACAGATATTGGACCTATTATTATTATACTTAAAAATACGCATTCAAGTAAATGACTATAGCCATGTTTGTACTTCTAACAAGTTAAAGTTTTATTGAACATCGCTTTACATTGAAATGAATGCACATCATTTTCGAAGATACTTTCTAAAAAGCGTTGAACACTTTAAAACTATTTTTGGATTGATATATTCAAAGCTGCTTGTGAAAAATAACTTTATTCGATATGTATTTCCGCATGCGTGATTTGACATACTAGAGTTCCGAGTAACGCCTTGTCACCCGCCGCCATTCGCTTTGTCCTAGTCCGGCTGCGGACGGTTTTCCTGGGAAATCGCAACATCTGCAGCCACGCACATGAAGTGGGAGAATAAGTCAAACTAACAGGAATTTCAAAATGTTATTATAATAACCGGAATTCATTCATTCAATATAATAACCAAGTTACCTTTTCACAGGGAACATTTTTCATGTTACATATTTCAGGTAGATATCGAGCATACTCTTGATCCGAGTGCTTGCTCTTCCATCAATCCGAGTTATTTTGTGTAAGAATTTCGTGCTTCTAAAGCAGAGTTGTCGCAAACAAACTAATCAATTAATTAATCGATGAACTCTTTGTTATATGTAAATTATCAAATGAATTATTATACAGATTTGGAATCAGACGGACGACCCTGCTGTTCTCACTTCATATATAAATTTTGTAGATCTCAGTTTTAAACTAATAGTATTTTTTTATGCAGTAACGTGCAGTGATAGTTTCCGATTTTTAAAAGGACTGTTTGATACTGAACTGCAAATCTTTTTGCAGTTAGTATCAAGCGTGCCCAGTCTCACCGCAAGCTACCGGTAAGGTTAGGTTAAAAACGTATCAACCTCACGAACTTGAATCTGGATGAAGTATTATTCTTAAATTTTCAATATTTACAAATTACCTCAAGTATAAGGGGAAACAAATATCCCTCAGCAAAAGAATGTCCTCAATCCATTCTACCCCTCCGAGCCTACCGAGGCGTGGAGCTGCGACAGCCGAGCACGGCGGATTGCCTCCCGTCGCCCGAGCCGCCTGCCGACTAAGATTTCCCGGATTAGAATGATTTACTTTAATGAAGCGATAATGCGAAGATTCGGGTGCACGACTCATCTCAAAATTTCCACAATCATTTTCGAATATTCGAATATACGCAAGTTGATCTGAACATCCCATTTCATCGCGTCGCTTCATCCGAGTTCGTCACCCTTCAGCAGCGCCGGCCGGCCTTTGTGAAGGATTTCCGGGAGTCGAGGCCGGATAGTCTTTGCAGTTACTCTGAAACGCGCGCACTTGAGAAATGAAATTGACTTCGTCTAAAATGAAAATTGTCATCACCAAATATATGCGTTTGTTCAAGATAAATTTTGCGCTACTCTGACTTTCATAATAATAGATCATTTAATGTCGATCTAGCTACTGAGACAACTCAAGCTCGATTTTTTTTGAGGCGCCGCTTGATCTTTGGAATTTGATTGATAAACCGCAAGTCGAGTGAGATGAATCACGACAGGAACCGCTCGGTCGTTCCATTCAAGCCTGCTCAGAAACGTAAGCCTCGCGTCGCCCTTACTCTTACCCTTCTCGACCCGTTACTGTCGATCATATTCAAACTTAAAACTAATTTACTTAAAAACCAATTTTGTCCTCTTCGATCGATTCAAATGTTTATAACTTGTAATATTTGACATTGAACAATTCGAACGAGTACATCACCTACTGCTGGACTTCACTTATATTCGAAAGAATGATAGAGGATAAGCTGAAGCTCACAACTGCTGCTGCATCGCTTCATAGCAATGTTTTTGTTTCTTTTCTCAGTGGTGCAGGATTTAAGTGTTGCATGCCCTATTAGAGATTAATATTGAACTACCTCGGGACCTGGCGAGCGATAGATGCAGTCGCTTTCTGATTACACTCGTAGGTGCTTATCGTGGAAAAATTTATTTTATACTTTATAAAAATAAATTACCTCCGAATGCTGTTTCAGTGCTTTGTGTTTTATATGTGTTAAATATATAATTAAATAAATTTCATAATTAAAATTTTCCAAAAGATGTAAGGCCGACCTCGGCCGGGACCGCCCGGATGCCCGAGCTGTGATCGCAAGGCAGCCTTTGATCGCTGGAGAATCAATGTCACTTCTCATCGGAGCGGTGAATGAATCAGGTCGCCAGAGACAATCGCCAGATTCTCTGAATCATTTTCATCCTTAGCGGTTTTGACGTCTCAAAAGTGAGAGCCAAGTTCATATTAAAAATACTGGAATAACGCTGTATTTTGATGATTACCTTTTCGTTATTTTCCTGCCGGAGTGGGTTTCTCAGGCTAACGAGACCGCCCGCCCGACGTGTCGGCCCGGGATCAAGGCCCGGCGCATCAAGATCTGATCTCACTTATATTTGCCGTTTATGTATGTATAATAAATTCTACAATAAATGTGTATGGGATATAAAATATTAAAATCGCTCCGAATAGGCGAATAGGCCATATTGCACACCATATAGTGTCGAATAGCAGCTAGTCACATAAAGATTCTTCCAAATAAGACGGTAAAAAAATATGTTCTCTCTCTTGTGTGACGCTCGAAAAGAGGTGATTTTAAGCCGATTTTATAATAGAATACATTAATTTTAATATTCCATGACCACAATTGAGTTGATAGGAATAATGGTCCATATTCCGCGATATCCGGTCCGCGCTGTAGACGCGCCAACCAACTCGGCAGAAGAGCGCGCGGCCCGCCCGTGACTGGAGCCGGACCTCCGACTGTCGGATGACTGTCGGGGGATTGTCGGGTGACTGTCGGGTGACTGTCGGGTGACTGTCGAGTGACTGTCGGGTGACTGTCGGTCAGGGGTGGCGCTCGCTCGCGTTCTCGGAAGGACGCGGCCGGCGACTCCTCGCGCCCTCGGGAATCGTCACCGATTGTGACTCACTAAAGGATCGCGTTTGTCAGAATTTATGTTTTATTTAGATGTGAAAAATATGATCTCCGTTGCACGTTAGTCAACATTGACGTCCTGTCATCCCAGCGGTTTTTGTCTGAAGACGTTGACTAAAGACACATACGATTTAAATATTTAAATAAAGTCCATTATTGATTTTTCCACTATCATTTTTATTGGTGACCGGTTTCGCCAACCTTTCATGTTGGCATTTTCGAACTGATGAACTGTCAATCAATTTGATAATGCCAACGTGAAGGGTTGACGGAACCGGTCACCAATAAAAATTAACATGTTGAAAAATCACTAAAGTATCTTATTTAAATATTAAAATGGAATTCTCTCTGTCAAAAATATTGAAAACATACAATTTCGACACAAATCGTCTTCGACCATATTGAAACAGGCGCGTGCCCGATAACAACTGTTCGGAGTGCACCTGTCAGGACGAAGATCAGCCCGGGGACCTCTCGATCGGGTTTCTGCGGTCTAGCGGGTGAGTCGACGAGGCGACTGATATGTACTATGAAAAAATCGAAGGCATTCTTTTGACGAACCTTCATTTGGCTCACTCGGCACCATTTTGTTAAAAATATTTTATTTATTTTTTGGAAAATTGTACAAAGTATTTTAGGCTAGATCGCAGGACACAACGAGACTCGTCTGTTCTCACTTTATAATATTGTCATAGCCAAACGGTCACGCCGTCATTAAAATATAAAATAATACTACAAATATAGATAACTCTTCAGTAAAAATAAATTTTTAAAAAATTACGTCTTTTTCTGATCGGCTTATTTTTTTTTAAATATAATATTATTAATCCAAATATTATTAGATATTCGATAATATCAATTTATTCAGCGGATACTCGCAGCCGCATTCGTCGCTCCGTCGCCGATCCGCCCCCGAAGGACGGGAGCGGCGGCGCCTCGACGGACCCGGACTTGAGGCCGCCCTCCAGCCGCCCTCCTGCCGCCCTCCTGCCGCCCTCCTGCCGCCCTCCTGCCGCCCTCCTCATAAAACACAAATTAACAAGCCACAACAAACGCTCTGTCGTTCTAATATATTCACTTTTCCGTATCTCCATCTCGAGGGCACGAATGTATATCTGTCTCCTTTTAGCGCGTCGCGATTGTCGGAGCGTTTGACCGCGCGTCTCGTTCTACCGCACGTGACGTCGCGGGAGCCCCGACCAATGGCGGCGCTCCGCGATGACACACGCTCGAGGCAGTGCGTCCCGCCGCGGGCCAGTCACTCGCGCCTGTCCCCGCGGCGAGTCGCGTGCACGTCTAGGCTGTCGCGGAGTAGTGCGCGCCAGTTCGCGTCAGTTCGCTTCAGTTCGCTTCCGACTGTCGACAGTGATCGGTATAGTGACACAGAGAGTCGCGTTTGCGTGCAGCGTTCCGGTGAAAGTTTACAGTGTATCTGATCTTGTGCGAATTTGACGGTTCATCGGTTTGCGCTTCCTTTTACATAACGTTCTGTTGAGCGTTATTGAATTTTGTGTGCCAAGTGCTGGTGATAATTTGCGAAGATTCCGTCGATTAAGGGAGCTCGTTCGGGTAGATCTGCGGCCGGTGACCGTTCGAGTGTCAACATGAGGATAAAGAGACAATCTCCGTGCCTGGTGTTGAGGTTTATGCCTCTCCAGCCTGTCGGTGAGTTCCCGTACCGCAATCGTAACGCAGAAAACGTGCCGACCGTCAGTCGGGAGAAATCGCAATTTACTATTATAACGAGACGAATTTTCGTCGTAAGTGTCGTGATAACACAACGATGCGCCCGTTGTAAAATGAATAGCTTAGTAACATCTTCCCGGCGAGATCGGAGCCTACGCGTGTGCACAATTATTCGGTTCCCAGAAGTGTCTATAGCGAATATTGGCTTATTTACGCGTCACACTCCGCGGCCCGCAAGGTTAGCTCGCCGTGACTCATCCGCTTTGAAACGATTCGCTCGCAGGTTACTGAACAAGCTGCGCTCGGAAATTACGTGCTTCCACGCGTACACCCTGGCGAGTTTATACGATTCACATTGGTAATAATCATTCATCGAGTGTTCTAATTCAATTGCTACTTTATGTTTCCGTGGATGTATATTATTTACGAATATACTAGTAAAAATATAGTGGAGGTATTATAAATCGGCCTGCAGACCCACCCGCTTCTTATCCGTAATATAAAAAAAGTTCAACGAAAAATTTATTATTTAAACAAAATAAATATTACATCTCTATTCAGCCGACTGTGATGTTTAGTAATAGTTATATTATCGTGTCACACTTGATCAAATTTGTTTTTTTAATTCGTCACCGAAAGCGGATAATATTTTATCGATTCCGGTTTACTTGTATATTAATATTGTAAGGGATTTAAAAATAACCGCACCGATACGGTTATAGAACGCCTCCGCCTCGTGACTCACGCTTATTTATTTAAATTAAAATCAAACCAAAATACTCACACAAACGCGCATCGATAATCATCTGGCAAGTCAACGACTTTGCAGATAAATAATAGGCATTTCTAAATGCTCTTTTTTTTTCCGAGTGGAAGAAACTCAGGAAAACACGCCAACAACACGCCGACTTGGCAAACTCTTCGCTTTTACATGGCAACAATATCTATCTTATCTCTACAAAGTAAAACGACACGGCGACGCAGCGGCTCACCTGCGAGGCGCGAGGGCGAGGAGCCAGGGCGAGGGCGAGGAGCCAGGGCGAGGGCGAGGAGCCAGGCCGAGGGCGAGGCGCCAGGGTGAGGGCGAGGCGCCAGGGCGAGGGCGAGGTAGCGCTCCACCGACTCGCCTGGCATTGTCGCCATTCAAGCTTTTGTTACTTTTCACAAATATCGATGCCTCTTTTGATTATAAAATATATTTTTCAATGGAGCGTGTCAAGAGAGTTTCGTGTCGTGGAAGAGTGTACCGCCTCCCAGTGGGCGCTGGAGCTTTCCAAGGGGGCGGTGGCGGGTCCAATGGAAAATGAATGAACTTTTTGCATTTTATTTTTGCAGTAGATTTTTCACAAAAAAAAACAGAAAATGATCAAAAAAACTCGGAACATTTTTTTTTACCTGGGCAGCAATAAATAATTTACAGAAAAAAATTATAACTGTTATTTTGCGCAAAGGGGGCGTTAGAATTTTTTTTCTTGTCAAGGGGGCGGTGTTCAATAAAAAGCTGGGAACCTATGTGCTAGACTATTGCAGAAACATTGGTTTTCCCATACGATTGGCATTGTACGTTTTCTGTTTTATAAAGAGTTTTTTCTATTGTTTTCTACCAAACTAGCAAAATTTTCTCCTAGGGCAAAAAAAAAAATTGAATAACTGACAAAATGCTTTTGCGATCATTCAATTCGGCGGTTGATAGTATATTCTGTAGTTTTATGTCGCATTTTGGACTAGTACATACTTAAATCAATGTCATGCAAGCGGGTCAACTCGATTTGAGGAAAGTTTTGCGCGTTTTTATACGTAATGCCCCCGCGGCGAGGGCTGCGCTGAGAGTTTACGAATTTAAGGTTCTCCAAGGCCTCGTCCTGTACCTTGTATGGCAGTATGTCCGAACTATTCCGTATCATTACACCCGCCTGTTGTATATATGCTGTGGTCAGTTAGAGTTAAATTGCAGACCTTCCGGAATGACATCTGCCACTGGATTATCTGATATGTGTATACACTTCAACATAATAAAATTGATTATAATTTTAACTAAAATCTTTGCAGTTCAACAGTTCACTTGCCGTCGGTTTTGATGCCAATGGAAATTTGTAAATTGCGTAATTTGCGAGATTTGTAAATTTGTAAGCTGTCGATCACACGCGCGTGACTTGTAAAAAATAGTATTTGTTATTTATTCTCGTTTGCATCGGTTAGTTAGTCGTCTATATGTAACTCACGGTTGTAAGTTATTATATTTCCACTGTGTGGCGTGCGTTATCGTAGGCTTTGCAGATTACAAAAGAAATACGTCGCGTATTTAAATCCGTTAGCATATACGTGTTGATTTAGTTTCACATTTAAATTAAATTAAACACATTTATAATGACAGTACTGGATTCTTTAGAAACTCTACAGTACATTTGAGGCGTTTTCAATATACTCGTTCTTCAAAGATTTTATTTGTTTCTCGTCATTGTTATCGGTGCACCCCGCGAATGTCTTTTATTTTAAATAAATACAATATTCACACAATCGACTCGTTGGATACATCATAGTCGCGTTGATTACATAAGGGGGTCCTAATCCTGTCCTCCGCTCTCCGGGACAGGCGGCTTCCTTCCGTATGCGACGTTTGTAATTCCGGAAACTACACAAAAGACGAGCGAGTGCGCGATCTGTTCGGACTACGTAGAAAGTCAGTTTCTCGTTTTAGAATAACCGGTTGTTCAAATTTGTCTTCGCTTGCAGGTGGACACAAGGAATTCCACCGGCGACACAAGGAGCTGTGCGAGGACGCTCTGCTGCCGGGGGTGCCTCCCTCCCCGTCGCCCTCGGGCCCCGCGTCCCCGCAGGCGCCCCTGCCCAGCCCCCTGGAGCCGGCCGGTGAGTGCTGACCTCCTTCTGTGAGTCGTGTGGACTCGCCTTACGTTGGAACTCTTCTACGCATTCCTCAGAAAACTAACGAGTGATGTAGGAATTAATTTAACCACATCACCGCGTAATTTGGTAATAGTATAAAACATTAGATTTGCATCTGAATTGCCTAATTGTTTGTATGTGTAAATATGTATGTATATATATATATATATATATATATATAAATTTTCACACTTAACATACAACATCTAGGTAATTACGATCATTCAGTTTCTCCGTCAGCAGGAAAATGGATTGCCGAGCGTTGCATCTTTGGAAGTAGTTTTGAGTTCTCGCGGAGTCATGGGCCAGGAATAGCTTATCACTCCCGCGAGCGCGGCCCCGTGCCGGGCGGGCTATTTGCAGATGTGTTCAAAAGCAACTCTGTCGGGGGCCGGACTCGAGCCGAGATAGGACTTATCAGCGGGCGGTGACGTCACGGCGGCGCGACCCCCGCGGGTCCTCGACCCACCCTCGCTCTGCTGCCGAAGAATGACGTGCACTTGTGACCGCGACTACTCGGTGTTCTAGAAACTCCCTTAATCTCGGAGATGTATATTTATTATTTGTATCAAGCAAAATATAAGTATGGACTCAATTTTTCGTCTATATATTCCAAAAGTAGAAATTTAAAGTATCACTGATTAATTTTGTCAAAAATAAAATAGGAAAAATACGTAAAATAAATACATTTTTTGACACTGTATATTTCAATTAGATCCGTCATTTTTACAGTTTTTCAAAAGTTTTTATTGGTTCAGATTTGTTTTTTGTTCACATCGATGAAAAAACGCAAAATAACCTAAATACCACCCAAGAGATACCGGTTGACGCCATTCCTCCGGGATTCCCCGCCCGCCGGCGCCCGAGCGCTAACTCGTGACTGACGCCGCGATTCACCGGCGAGTCCTCCGCAGGTTCGATTCGCGAGCCCGGCCGATGTCGGAAGCTAGTGGAATATTTTCCCGATGCGGTCAACGCATTCAGAGAAACCCGGCAAACGTCACCGGGTCCTCGTGCCGTGATTCAACGGACAGGCACGAGCGAGGCCATGGTGTGCCATTTCTGCGATCGATCTACGAAGAAAACCGTGACATCACCTCCCGGCCGATCGATCGATCGACTCGGCTCTGCAATTTTTCGACCTCTGCCGATGCGGTCGCCGACCGCGCCTCCGGTGCTGCGTTTCGCGATCTGCGGGTTCGATTGCACGATAGTGAACAAACTATTCGAGTCGATCGACTCGCAGTGCTCGAAACTCGAAAATAGCAAAATAGATACTGCAGCGTCCAGGGCTCAATGTGCATTATCGTTTGCAGACATTGACAACCATCCCGCCTCCCGAGTGCTGCCGTTCCTGTACCTCGGCAACGGCAAGGACGCGGCGGACCCCGGCCGGCTCCGGGAGCTCGGCGCCACCTGCGTCCTCAACGTCACCTGCTCTCTCCCCTCCCCGCCTTCCGGTGGCATCACCTACAAGCAGATCCCCGCCAGCGACAGCGGCCAGCAGAACCTCAAGCAGTATTTCGAAGAGGCTTTCGAATTCATCGGTGAGTCCGGACGCTTTTAACATATCATCGGATGCCGTCGCGCCAGTCGGTCGTCGATTCGATACTTGTCAAATACATATGATACCGTTTATCACAAAATAATCCATGCCTATCGAAAGCGAGCGTCGCGAACTCTGCCGCGATGTGCTTCGCGCTCGGCCGTCGTGCAGACCGATCTCAGCGGGACCGCCGTCGCACCTGGCGGTCGCTAAGATGGACGATGGCTTGGCACACTTCCACGCTTCGTTCCTCGGGACTCGCCCCTGGCTGGAGACGTCGGGTCCTCGGTCGCTTCCATTTTAGTCTAGGCGGGCTGACACCGCCCCGAGGTCCGGAATAGGCGGCGACTCACCCGGCGAGGCGCCCCGTCTGCCCGTCTGCCCCGCGCCCCCCGCCCCCGCCCCCCGGGGACACATTGCAGCGGTCGACCGCGTCCTTGTCGCTGACCGAGAACTTTATTTATTTTTGCAATATTTAAACATATCAAAAATGTCGCGCTTCGTGAGCCTTCTGCACATCCGCGCCTCGTAGTCCGCTACTTCTTCGGGACTGCGAGGCACGGAGCTCCGCCGACAGACCTGTCGTCTCCGTAACGAGCGCGGTACTCCCGACGCCGATGAGATCACTCCGGACTTTTTGCAGCTTATTTGTGGATTTTGAAATATTTCGGGACAACGGTTCGCGCGGTGGTCTACGTTGACACGGAATCCGCAGACTCACCGAGGAGCTTCCCTGTCGGGTGAGATCACTCCAGGATCTTTATTCGCGTCCGGAGATATTTCTGCCAGATATTTGCGGACAGCCGGAGCGCCGCCGAGTGACTCAGAGAGGCGGAATCCGGCCGACGCTCGCGGCAGTCGGGTCAGCCGAGTCCGCGTCCGCGATTCGACTCGGCCGTTTCGTAACGCTCGGGTGATGAGTTGTTTATTTTTTTTTTTTTAATATCGAATAGTACCGGTTTACCTAGATAAGGTGCGATAATAACGTAAATTTAGATCGGGCCGAATCGATAGTGACGTAAATAAAGACATCTATTGATATTCGACGGTAAATATTCTAACGATAACGACGGGAAGGCAGTTGCAAAATCGTCAGATTATTTCCAGTAATCTGGCCATTCGTGCCTTTCAAAATTTCGACACGATACCCGCCGAGGGTTACGCAACTGCGTTGCCGAAGGCGACCGAGTCGGCCCGAGCCGACCCGAGCTCGCAGAAAACCATCGCAGGCGGAACACCTCCAGGTGGCATTTCTCGCAAGGACCATCAGCGTCCTTGCCGCGCGACTCCCGCGGCCGACGACCGGAGACCGGCGACCGGCGACCGGCGACCGGCGACCGGCGACCGGAGACCGGCGACGACCGGTCCGTCCCGCTCGGGCTCGACCGGAATGCCGCCGATGCGCCGCGAGTCTCGAGCGAACGACTCCGATCGTCTGAGCCGATGTTATCGGGATGGCGCAACTACCCCGGTCATCCGGTTTTGTCGATAATTTCTTCACGGAATCTCTCGACCTGCTTTCACTGCTCAGTCGGTGATGTCAGACCGCTCTCTGGTGCTCTTGTCGTAGATTCAAATCTATATTCACGCTCGACCGATATTACAGAATAATTGAAGCGCCTCATCAATAAACTCGGAGGAGGTGCGGTCAATTCTTGTCGCCCCGTTCTCTGATTAGCGAGACCTCGCCGACATGCCGAAGCTCGGGCCTCATGTCACTTCGTAATTTTTTTTTTGTCTTATCTGCTCTTATTTATACAAGCCCCCGAGGGATGCGGACGCGGGGCCTCCTGGAGGGCGCGGCGAGCTGCTGCAACACTGCCCAAGTCTGCCGTGGCTGCTTACCTCTAAATATTTCATTATCCTCCACAAACATACCGCGAGTACTTTGTACCATTCTCTGTTGTCTTGCTATTTTAATTAGAAAAATCGTTTTCGTCGCATTTTGTTTTCGTATTTTCATTTTTCGAACAAATCGCCGTAGAGTTATTTTTTTCAGTTTGTATTTTTTGTTCGGGATAATTTTAAAACAGTATTCAAACACCTACAGTACGAATGTTTCAAAAGTCGTAGCTCTGATTTGAGGATCGATTGTATTGTTTATTCAGCACGATCATCATATATGAGATATCGGTGTCTACATTTCACTAAATAGTTTTAGGGATAATTAATCAAAAGGCAATTTTCAAACCAAAATTAATCAAATCGAGAGTCACTTTAATCACCGGTATCACCAAAATCATCGGTATAGTGATTTTGTTCATAAATTACATTCAAAGTGAATTTACAACCTATAGGAAATACCTTGTAGGTGGGGGGGAGGGGGCTTTTGATATTGTTTCTGTAGCTTGCTGCAGAAGTAATATCAGGTCTAAGTTCCAGAGCTTTGCAAGGAAATTATTTTATAATAATGTTATTGGGCAGCAGCAATACGCAGATCTTTCTTTTGAATATAAAACTGCGGTCTAGAAAGATCCGGGGACCCATTAAACTATTCTCCCTAAGAAAACCATGAATAGATATGGAAGTATGTTGACGAAGATGACCGACCTTCTCTGAGGCACCATTCACTCGATTTGGAATCGCTGAACCTTTCGATGCACGTATTCAGATCCGGACTGTCCGTTGCCGCATTTGAAGCGCAATCGCGCTCGGCACGCAATCTGAAGTTACGTCGACGGTGCTGGAAGACATCGAGCTGGAGCTCACCGCGACAAGCCAGGGCGAACCGGGTGCAGCACTCGGCTATCGACTGTCGAACCTGCACGCTCCCCTGCGAGCTGTACGGAAGCAATCGGAGTCGATCGCGACCTTTGCCGACGTGAGACACGGCAGCGACAGGTGGGCTGCGGGCCCCGGCGGCCCTCGTTCACTTCCTGCATGACGCATTTAGACATGTGCGACGGAAGTAGGTAGATAACAGAGTGCAGGCAAGCCCGGTATCCAAATGGACTAAACTCCTGACTGGGTGAAAAGTATAATATATTAGTAAAAGTTAGTTATTTCACTGAATAATCACCACGCTTTCGTGTTCTCCACGTCTTCCGGGAAGCGGACGCGGCGGTGAGAGTTGAAAGTTCTGCACCGAGTGGATTGTGATGCAGGCGTAATGAGGTCCCCTCGATTGCGTCACGTCCTGGACGTCAGCACCGACTGACTTTTGCTTAATGTAATTTGTCGCAGCCCACAGGTCAATAGATATTTGCTGTCAATTAATTTGATGTTATTGTATTCTATATAAGTATTTTCTATTGTCAGTACTAAAGAACTTTATTTTGATGACTAGCATTGTCTGAACGCACGATCGCTTTTTTAATGTACATTTGAAAGCAACAATAGGTTTCTTTTTTTAGTAGGGCGCGCATTTACCTCAAAATTTGTAAACGGGGGATTTTCCTAATGCAAGAGCTCTCATTCTGAACTGCATTCTCATGAAACAAAACCGTGAACTATCGCCGACCGTCCGCCCCGGCAGCCGCTCGGGAGGAGTGAATAGAAACAATCAATTATTCCGAACCGCAGCGCCAGATGCAAATGATTCACTCGGACGTGATACAATATTAAACGTGCGCTACTAGTGGGGAAATAACCGTCGACCCCGGGGTCGCCGGGGGGCTGTGACGCATTCGGGGATAATTGTTATGGTAATGGGGCGGCAGTCGGGCCCCCGGATGCAGCGGATGAGTCACCGCGGAGACCGACCCCCTCTAAGGATGCGAGGGGGGCACCTCGGAGGACGACGTGCATATTCCTTTAAACTAGCTTGAATCATGACTGACGCCTTTTGTGCATCGATGGGGAAAAAAATGTTCGTTGAATTTTGGGAATTGTATTTTATTTTTGATTGTATCTCGTATATTAACGACAACCTCCCGCACGCCGCGGGTGCAGACGCGGAGCCGCCCAGTGCGAGGAGCAGCCGAGGCGATCGTTCCAGCGCTGGTGCTATTTCCGCCGGCGTGACTCAGCGCTCGCGCGGTGCGGGCCGCGTGACGTCACGGCGCGCGCCACAGCTGTCGCCCCGCCTGTCGCCCCGCCTGTCGCCCCGCCCGTCGCCCCGCCTGGCGCCCCGCCCCGCCCGGCAGACGGGGCGACGCGGCCAGCGCGGGCTAGTTACGAAACAAGAGCACTCCGATCGACTCAAATTGTTGAAAGAATGGAAAAGGTTCTCAAATTAAGGCCAATTTTCGATTCCAACAATCTATTTTACTCAAATGCGACCTCCTAGAAAGAGCGATTTGACATTTCCGAAAGAAGACAATACGTCGATTGTCAGGGGGCCCGACTTGCACATCGTCACTCCTGCCTCCTCGTGGCCCGATGACCTCGTCCGCTGGAGGATGTCGCCACTCTGAAATTTAAACTTATCCTAAGAAAGTAAATAATTTCGGGGGAAATGTATTTTACTACAGAGAAACTCTAACACAGTCTCGGAAATCATTCGGCATTAGTATTTACTACCAAAAATCGAGTCTTCTCGGAAATTCTGCTAAATAAAAAAAATTCTCCCGGAGGATGACGTTCTTGACGTGACGTTAGAGCTGTCTTTGAATGATTTTCGAACTTTCGCACATTTATTACTCGCTTGCAGCTGGACGTCGAAAACGGCCGCGGAGCGCGCGCGACCTTCGCGCAGAGTTTAACCGTTCCGGTCAATGGAATGTCCCATTCTGGTAATTTAACTAGAATTAACGAGAACGCTCTCGTTCTCGAGCAATGAACAGGCATAACAATACACGACGCCCGTTGCCGCAATCGAGTTACAATAGTCTCGCGTCAGACGCCATGCGATGTTTTCGTAAAAAAAAAAAAACTTCTTTTAAAGCGATCGCCACTTCACCGAATCGTAAAAGCTTTCAATTCAATTCGCGTATTCTACAAGTAGCCATACAAAAACTCAAACGCTAACGGAGACTCCGCCCCGAGGTTCGGTGAAGGGCTCGAGGTTGCGAAGCGAGCAAGGGAATGGCGCGGCGGCTCATTTTAAACTCAGCTGTGCGCACTCGCTCGATGCGGTGCTGGCAATATTGCGGTACACTCGGCCCGCTGAACTGGGAATCGCGATCGTTCGTATTTCTGACCGCAAGAGTCGGACGATGAAATGCAACTCCACTCGGACGATATCCGATCCGGCGTGATCCTTTTCTGCGGTCGACTCTGTCACGCTCGGATACAAAATGATGTTGAAAATGTCTCATTTGCGGTTTTCGTGATATCATCGTTCTCCATACGACTAAAATTAAACATTACGGCATGGCCTTCTCGGAAAGTTCAGCGCCTCCGGCCCGTCGCGAAAGCGAACACCGCTCGTATCCCCGTCCGACTGAAGCCGCTCATTCTTCGCAACACTCGTCCGAATCGTATCCGTCATTAGTCTCGTGTTTGTGTCGAACTGTCGAACGAAACGATCGAGTACAGTCGGCCGCCGTCCCGCCCGGACTCGCCCTTCCCTGTGGAGATGTCCCTTCCCACTCGGAGCGGAAACCTACTCTCCGGGTCCTCGAGTACTCGGAGCGCGCAGAACCGCGCAGAACCTCGCATCTGCCGCGGGAGGTTCACAATTCTAAATAAGTGACTGCACTGAACAACAACACAACTGACAACGACAAAATTGCATCGTGACTAACGTTTTCGACCATTTTCTTCCTATCAAATATCTATTAGCGTCCATTTATGGTACCTTTTTTAAATATTTTTGAATAAAATATTTACCTTTTTTTTGAAAAATTCGGTGAACTCGCAAAGAAAATGGTCGATAGCGCTACACCCGATACATTTCGTCGGCGGGTTGCCAGTTGTTGTGTCGCTATTGTCGCTCCAAGTGTAGTGCGCTTTCGGTTAGCAACAAAAACGCGACCGAGAATATCGTAAAATACGAGTGCTTTCCACATTTGTAAATTCCTCAAATGTTTACAATTTGCATTATGGACTTAATATTTAATTCGTTCAGAAAATTAATCCGTACTCTTGGTTTTCTGAATATTATCCAAATACAATAAAGAGATAATTCTTTTCAAAAAAAAACAATTGACTCGGCAGAGATTTATTTTTCACTTAAAAATGATCGCAGCAAAAGAGGCCGTCGGCCGCGACCTCCGCGAGTAGCCCCGCGAGTAGCCCCGCGAGTAACCCCGCGAGTAGCCCCGCGAGTAGCCCCGCGAGTAGCCCCGCGAGTAGCCCCGCCCGTCCACGCGACCGCCCTTTATCTTTCATCTCCGAGGCTGGAACTCGAACCGTTCTTCTGTGGCATTGACGCCATCTCCTTGCTAGCCGTGACTTTGCGACTCGACACCGAAGGACCTCACCGGTAATGCTTGAATAACGATCGACGACTCTGAGAAAAGCCTTATTTTAAATAATAGTCTCATTCTGGTTAGAATCGCTGCTGAGATCCGCGCGGCTTTTCGCGTCACCCGACGGTGGCCGCACGGCTCAGGCGCGCTTTCGATTATATTGTCTACGTTCAATATCACCCTATGCTCGTTTTGACTACTTCATTTTGCTGTCGAGCAAACGAGTCACTATTTAGCGGCAGAACGTTCTGCTGAACGGCCTCGGAGAGTGGAGTCGCGGGTCACGGGCCTGTCGCGAATCTCTCCTGACCCGGGGGCCCGGCCGAGGAGTTCCCGCATGACTGACGAATTTCCCCATGGCCATATTTTCGATAAAATCCCCGATGAGGTTAATTTTTAATACCATTTTGCAAAAAATATATCTAGTCAAGACCTCTGCCCTCGTCGCGATACAATGACCGAAAAATCAATAAATAGTGTCATCAATTTGCAGCTAGCCAATAGCGTCCTGAATTGCGTTATTTACTTAGGTAAAACCATAAAAAAAAAAAAACACTCAAAATAAATGGACGGCTATTGGCTAGCTGCAAGTCGGTGGAGCGATCTGTTGCTACGGGTGTGGGTAGAAGCCTTTATTAAGCGTAATTGACGTAATTTTTCGATATTTTACTAACTATCGAACAGTATACAGCGCTAGGGTGGAGCTGATTTTCCGAGAAAACCGCGGCGACGAGTGCAGAGGCGAGTCTCTTGGACCACGGCAATTATCCCAATGCGCAATGCAGAATGTATACAGTACACGCGCCAGAAAGACTCGTGAATAGGTGTGTACGCTGTGACGTCACGCAGGTGTCGGCATTGGCTCGAGTGCTGGCGTCGGCCCGCGCTTCTGTTTGCATAGCGCTTAAAAAATAATAATAAAAACAACATATCTGCCACGAATCGTTGAAATAATTCTAAGAGGTGTCTTGAATACCTAATATTTTTTTAATGAATTGATATCTAATTAATACCCATTAAATACGTCAACTATTTATATCAACTGTAAATGTTCTAGGTGTAATGATAAATATTTTTTCCCAGGATACCTAACCTAAACACGCAGTTTTATAAATTACCTGGTAAACATTTTCACTGGCCCGCGCGGTGTGTTATTTCACAATGAATATCATTATTAACTATTTGTTATGTATCAAACGGCTTACAATATTTATTTGATCATGACCATATTTTAAAATAAAATCAAGTAGAAATGTCCCTTTTTATATTATAATAACAAAGTACTTTGTATATATTGTTATTTCTCTGTAAGTCCAAATATGTAACGAAACAAAACGCAGTTCTCTTATCGCCCAATATAAAGTCGATTGGCGGGGAATTCCCCTCGCACCGCACTCAAGACGCCACGAGAAAGCGGCCACCTGTCACGCGGCGTGACGTCACGCGCCGCGGCTGTGACGTCACGCGCCGCGCTTGCCGTGACTCACCGCGACTCACCGCGACTCACCGCGACTCACCGCGACTCACCGCGACTCACCGCGACACACCGCGACACACCGCGACACACCGCGACACACCGCGACACACCGCGACACACCGCGACACACCGCGACACACCGCGATTCAACGTTCATGATATTTATCTTCGAGTGTTTTTTTTATTATTATTATTATTCGTATCACACGACATCGTGTTGAATACGATCGATTGACTATCGGATCTCCGTGGTTTGGGATTTAATTATAATATTTTGTTCTTTCGCTTGCGGGTGTGCCCTACTCTCCGATCGACTCTTCTCGTCGAAGACCGCCGCCGACCCGCTCGACGACCGCTGCAATCATCGAGAAGAACACACAAAAACCAAATACGAATATCAATAGATACATGAAGAACGGTTTTTTTTATTTTTGCTCTTTACTAAATTCTCGGATTAACATCCGGCCTTTACATTTTCATTAGCGAATGACAAATTGAATTTACTCGCAGTTAAATTTTGCTTTTTTTAAATTTTTAAACGGGGCAAAGATTTGAGTAGCGTTGCTTTTTATTTAAGGGAGGATTTTGGAAAACTTTTTTTTTGTCTAATTTCGGAATTGAAAACGACGGATCGGTTTTTGTCAACACTGCGGTGAGTCACCGCGCGAGTTGTCGTTTCGCAAGACAGATTCGTTTTGAATAGAATATATTACGTTGTAGTCAAATACGAGTAAAGATATTTCATACACTCGGAACTCAAATTTCTACAGGTTATTTGATATATTTCAATCGTTATTCAATTTTTTAAATCGCTTTCATCTTTATTATCTTTAAATTAGCCTCCAAAAATAGTTCTTCCTGCTGAGGTTTAAAATTTAATGTACATAATTTTTTGTTTTTTTTTTTGTCTGAAGAACCATACTTGTTGCAGACTTAATATATATCGCAGTTAAGTAAAATAATCATCAGGTAGCAAAACAAAAAATATATTATTTTTGTGGTAACACATATAAACGCGGAGCAAGCGTTGAAAGTTATCGTATAATAAATTTATTTTGCGATTCTTCTTTGCGTACATTGCAAGTGGTACACTTGCAATGTCGTCCAGAGCTATACTATTCGATACATCACCCGGTTACCGCAGCAAATACAACCTTGCATATTATTATGTGACTCACTCTTGGGTAATAATATGCATTATTGAACCGATGTTATAAAATGTAATCCAACAAAATCCACCCAAGATCCGGCCGACTCCGGTGAACGCGGTCGCCACGCGTCGTCTGGCCGCGACGCCGCTCGACTTATTCACTCGCGCATAATACTAAATACTATGCAAAATCCCGATGCTTAACTATCAGTAGTTAAGCATCTCACCAGGGTGCGTTTAGCAAACTTGTTTGCAACGCTCGAAACGAGCATTTCTTTGAATGGAACAAGATGTCAGCGGTGGCTTCGAATCGCTCAGAAATACATAATTACATCGGAAAGGAATTTGTCCGTCTGCCGCCTCGCCTTGACGCCCACGCCGAGTGCGATGCCTTCGTCCCTCTCGCACCTCGAGGCGCAGCTCGGCTGCTCCTCCGCTGGTCCTCCGCGATCCTCGCGCTCCTCGCGCTCCTGTCAATGCTCACGATTCTCCATTCAAAGGGGGTGGAAGGGGCTCCTCGGCGCCGAACCGCTCTTCGCTGTGAGAGTACACGAGCAGGAACGGATGATTAATAACATTATCATAATATTTATTTTGCTGACATGTGGTATTGAATCATTCGTTGTGCAAATTGATCGGCAGCGAATGAGTCACGCGACAAATGTTTTTTATCGGAACTTTTTACCTCCGTTGAATAATTTAATATATTTTTTTCCCACATAAACACGATTTAGTCCTGAAATAGCGTTATGTTTTAGTTTATAAGAAATTTGAAAAACAGGTTTTAAAATGTTGTTTTCTTTTTTCAGAAAGTGCCCGCAAGGCCGGCACGCGGGTGCTCGTGCACTGCCAGGCCGGAGTGTCGCGCAGTGCCACCATCGCCATCGCCTACCTCATGCGTCACCAGAAGCTATCTATGCTGGAGGCCTACACGCTGGTAAAATCCGCAAGGCCCATCATCTCCCCCAACCTCAACTTTATGGGGCAGCTGGTGGAGCTGGAGCAGGCGCTGCGGGCGGAGGCCTCCTGAGCGGGGCCCCGCGGCCCGTGAACGCCTCAAACCTCCAGCCGACCGGACGGCCGTCTCCGCCACCCGCCAGCCGCCACCGGCCACCCGCCACCCGCCAGCCGCCACCCGCCAGTCGCCACCCGCCACTCGCCACCCGCCGTGCGGCCAGGGATGCGCGCCTTGGCGAGTGTGAATGGAAAGAAACATCAACGTGAAGAGCGACGAGGCTTCCTTCAACATTATGTGAACTGCGAAATATAAAACGCCATCTTTTGGCCTTAAATCTACGCCATTTTACAATGATGCCTGATTTTATTCCACCTGAGTAAAAATCTAAAGAGCGTCACGAGTAAAATTAACCGCTAGAGTGTGACTTCTGAGTTCACCTCGGCTATTGTGCTGGCACGAAGACTTAAAATAAAATCTATTCGGTCTTGTGAAATACTCGAATATAGTTGAAATTGGCACCCTCACTAGAATTTGTAAAATAATTTTCAAAATGCATTTAATTTACTTTTATAATGACAATAATGACGTTATTATTGTAGAATGTCTATTGAAAGCTTATTTGGGTGTTGGATATCATGGATGCAGATATCCACTTTGCCAATGTAGAAAGGAAGCCGCGTAATTGAAAGGAGCATATCAATGTTCACACATATCGACGGAGAAAACTTAATTTATATATATATATATAGTAAGTATATTGTAATCATAAAAAATAAGATTAACACCCTGAACTGACTGTAAAGTAGCTAGTAAGTTTGTATAAAGTGGATAGGAATTTGTACGGGTTCAAATATATATTTATTGTGTGTAAAGTAAGCACCGGCAGTGTGCAAATTTAAACTTGACTGAAAGGTTCACTTAAAGAACATGCTGTTTCTAGAAAGAATGTGAAATACCTTAAATGAATTTAATATTTCAAAAAGAGGCTTCATGATAAATTGAATAAAAATATACAATTATGGTTGTTTTATAATAACAGCACCCATAGCAGAAATACCCACAAATATTGGCATCATCAAAGCTAATTCAATACAAATAAATATATTCTCAAATTTAATGTTCATTTAATGGATATATATTCAAATAGATGTGCAGTTGAACTCTTTTTGAAATATTTTTGATTCATCGGTAGCATTAAATAATTTTTGTTGAAGACACAATTAATTTATGTAAATTGTAAATATGTTCAGTGCCAATGCACACTCAACTGAAGTGTGTTTTATGAGTTGCCAGTGGCATGCGGGGAGCAACCCGTGTAGCATAAGAAAGTATTGATAGTAAGAGACGACTACCAGGCCTCAGGTGTGTGGGGGTGGAGCAAATTCTAGTCTGTTGGGATATAAGGCTGTGCTAATCATTCATTTAAAGAAACAAATCCTCGATATTGCTTATTGGAGAAAGTCACTTGTGTTCCTGCAAGGATATATCTTATCTCTGATTAATGTTAACCATATCAAACATGCCTTAAATTTTATTTTCTTCATTGATGTTCTCATATTCTCAACTGTATATGGAATACACATATGTGATTCTAAGGTGTGGTTTTTTCAGTATCAGATTTATATTTGAATGCCAAACGAAGAGTTGGATTACAATAATGCCATAAATTGCCTTATATTCAATGTAGGTCTTTGATAACTAGTGACAATATCACCGACTAAGCATAGAGAACAACGGAGCGAGTAGCAGAGGTGACAAGTCGAGCTAGTCCTCGGGCGATGTTACCTCTCAGTTTCCATAGAATATTCGAAAGATTTGATTTCAAAATAGTTCATAAGCAGTCCTGAATTATTTTATTTAGTTTGTATAATTTGTGTTAGTGATTTTGTAGATAGTCGTAGCCTTAAGCATAGTAAGTGATCATAATTTTGGCTGCTACGTGATGTATATTCACGTTTGTTACAATGGTCAAAAATATTTTTATATTTATCGTCACTCCTCTGATATCACTACTTTAAGGCAAAACTTTTCACATGTGCCTCTCAATTTGTATGTTATGTAAAATAAATATATACATGAAAAAATTATGGTTTAATTTCTTAATTATTATTTTATTTTTTCCCAAGCATTCTGATAATATTTTTTGACACCCCGTTAATGCTTAGGATACCTTCCTTCATCTCGGAATGCTTATCAAAGCAATACTAAACGGGAAGAATACAAACACTGATTTAGAATTGGAAATAAATATTTTCTTATGTATCTTCTTTAATGTCACTACAATAACGTCACTGCATATTAACACACTAAAGGCGGGGCGGGTACTAGTACCCGTTTCGCGGACTGCTGTCTAAAAGCAGGGCACGTATTAATACCTTTTTGAATGTGTTTACTCTAAAAGCAGCAGAAGGTCATTTTACTCTTTAGGTTTACAGCTCATAATGTTTGTTTAGGACTCGTCAACGTTACTTCTACCAATACTGTCCAGTGATTCTGAACAAAGTGACAATGAAGAAGTGGAGTGGTCAGAGAATGATAATCCTCCAATTATTGAACAATTTTTAGGACAAAGTGGTGTTGTGATGCGAAGTAATCCGCAAAGTGTGTATGAAGTGGTTCAACTTTTTATAGGAAACGATTTATTTGACTACATACAAATCAAAGAGTGTATAGACTAGATTTCACACGTGCAATTTTACGCGAATTTTGCCCACTACGCACATCAGTTTAGTCAATTTGGTTAACCGCTTAAAGTGTGTTAACATCTCATAAGAACTCTAAAATCAAGCACATCATAGAATCTATTGTATAATATCACATTGTGATCGGGTGATTTTTTTGTCACCTAGGGGCTGAGATCGGGGTTTTTTTTGATATATACGTCTCAAATTACAGTTTCTGTAAAATAGCCTTATCTTTCGAACTATTGGGTATTTTTCAAAAAAACTTTTAGTGTCTTAATCTAAAATAATTGCTTTATTTATTTATTATACATACATGTTTTGTACACAAAATTACTATACAATAAATGAAATGGAAAGCGAAAAACACACTTTTACGATCAAAATTACATTGTTATAAAAAATCACAATATTTTTGAAATTTTTTATTAGATCTAATCAGAAACAAAACAACCTAATAATGCGTCAACGCGATAGCGTACAAAACACAGTCTCTGTATATTTAGTTTGCAGTAATAACTATAGTGTTCTGTTGTGTATAGTTTACCGTTATTTTTTATGACCATGGTTTCAAATACTTCGATATTTTTTTGTGTCGTTAGGTGGTCTAATGTTTGTAAACAGCTGGCAAAAGATATGGCACCGGTACCTGCTCGGATAAAGCGAGCGTTCATCCGTTTCCCGTATACCACCGCCAGTCTATGCAGAACGCATAAATGCGTCTCCCGGCCTCTAGCGCCAGGCAGCGAGGAACGCATTTATGCGTCTCCCGATCACAATGTGATATAATATTATATAATGCAATCAAATAAATCCACATAATTCTAAAAACATTTGTAAGTATTTACTATAAAATCAATTTTAATATAGTATTTAATAATTCATATTATATATAAAAATATATATTATATATAAATATATATATTTTATATACTGACTTTTGTACAAACTCTACAATTATATACTCTATAGTTATATTTCATAAATACTGCAGAAACACTCTGTTTGATAATGCCAACGTGAAAAGTTGGCGAAACCGGTCACTAATAAAAACAAAAATGTAGAAAATCACTCTAGTATTTTATTCAAAAATATTTAAATGGAATTCCACCAAGTACTCAAAAATATTGAATTTCTTATCTAAATAAAATAACAAAAAACAGTTGTGAGTATGACTCATGTTTATAAAAATGGACCAAATTATGGCATGTGTGGGGAGATGTGCTAGAAAAGAAAAAAGATTGGACTCAATGGACACATGTTGGCGTCTGATTCATTAATCGCCTTTCCCTTTTAGGCTAATACTTACACATTTAAAGGTAATTCTGTGTTTTATATTATTAACATTAATAATATGTAATGAATATAGAATCAACTGTTTTAATATACAGTTTGAATAATTTTGATACTATTTTAATTGCACATTATTTAGCGTTAGATTTTTTAATCACATCGAAAATATAATCATAATATACAATATATTTTTATTATTTCTCTATATGGATACTGAATATCCGAATTGTAATAAGGTGAGGAGAATTATTTTTGCTCTCATATCTCTGGTATATTCATGATACTGACTGCACTCAGCACTAAGGGCGGACTCGAGTGTCAAAGTTGCCATGCATAGTTCGCATGAATAACTACTCTTCACATTTTAGTTTGTATATTTGACTGTGAATACTAAAAAAAAGGTTTTTTTTATTTATTGATCACTATTTTCAACAAATTTTTATTCATACACATGTTTTTTACATACTTTAGTCAACAAAATATTATAAATGTATCAATAAACTTCGGGAAGAATTCAATCAATCAACCCCATCAATTCCGCTGAAGATCTCTAATTGTCAGGGTTAAAAGTAAAACATTGCCGGAATCAAAGTGAGGTATTTGTTGCTTTATTACAAATAATCAACAAGTGAAGAGTCCCTCGCAGCGAGCGCTGCGGCACCGCCGACCTCCGGGAGGCGCAGACACCGCTTGTGACTGGCGACAAGTCTGCGCTTGAATATAAGTTTTATTCTTATCCGACACGAGGCTAGCAAGGTATTTTCATACATCAGAATTGAAGCGAAAATTGAAAGCACATATTGCCATAAGCCGGGTGCGTGACGTCACGCGCCCCTCGCAGCGCAGCGCCAAGCGGGTTGCGTTGGGATGTTATATAAAATATATAACATCCCAACTCCCTCTGATCGCTATCATTAGTCAATTCTTATATTCCAATAAACGCGGTTAAAATTAAAAAATATTCATTTGTTAGTAAAATCATACTTTTTAAATTATTTATTTAATGATTAACAATATCACTTTAAACTTAAAATTCGAATCGGTGGAAAAAACTTCAAATTGGAAAGTCTAAGTACTATAACAAATTAATAAATAAAAATCATTCACTGGCGTATTGCAATATCTTTATCGTTGACTCCGCGGTCGATAACCGCTGCTCCGGGCATCCCGAAGGGGGAATAAGATTTCAACTCAATTTTGTATCAGTTTATATGTTTCGTGAATCGAGGAACCGCAGAGGGGTAGAGCAGAGTACGAAGGGGTTGAAATGACGTTTCAATGAAGGCATGACAGAAACAGAGAGCGACAACAATAGACGCGTCAGGCCGCCTAACGCTTTCGAGGAAGCGGGCTCGGTGGTGCGCTCCGCGGCGGGTCCGGCGCAAGAGAAGGCGACCGAAAAGTCGAGGCGGAAGAGCAAGACCTGCGTTTGGAAGTGAAGGGAGCGGGAAGGGGGTAGGCAGGGATGCACCCTCACCCTGCTAGAGAGCGAGCCCCGCTGCCGATCTGCCGGTGACTCACGCCCGGCACCGGGACGCCCCGCCCCCGACGAGTAGCAGAGCTGATCGTTTTCACAATATCTTTTCAGATATATTAAAGGTACCAGGTTTCATTTTCGAACCAATTTTTTTTAACTCGATAATCTAAGAAATTTAGTAAATTATCAATTCTATAGTGTTTAAGTTTACTTATGATCTAAAATATCTTTCTAAAAATTTATGATATATTTTATTAAATATAAGTTATAACAAAAATTATTATAAGTGTGGAAAATATAAAATTATGGATGGTGAGTGACATTTAGGAGATATCTGAAAGCCAACTTGCATCTGCTACCTGCAGCTTTACCTGTATCACTGCAGGTAAGCGCAGGCGCTTCTGTACCAAATGGCGTGGGAGCTCCAGGCAGATATCGTCATCATCTGCGAGTAACACTGTGGTAGCAGATGGACCAGTGATCCAACCTTCATGACAGCAGTCGCAGTCATTGGCGATACGCTCGCTGAGGAAGCTTCTGGTAATGGCTTCCCCCGGATTTAGGTTGGGAGCAAACGGCTAGAGGTCAGACTATAGTCTGAACAGCTACTAAGTATCGCCTAACCTGGCACTATTGGACTTAGAAGGGTACCTCACCCGGCTGGAGCAAGAGATCAGTACACACTCCAGAGAAGTGCTGCTCGCCAGAAACTTCAACATGAAGCCTGCCGAATAGGGCACAGGATTAAGATATACGCGAGAGAACTGGTACTTGCATACATGGTATAGCTGGGAAAAGCTGCGCTCCCGAATTGACAAGAATCCCTGAGGTCCGCCATAAAGACTTGTAATGAAGATACTCCAAATCCTATAAATCGTCCCTGACATCACACCTGGTCTAGTGAATGCTATTTTGGATACGCTGTTTCTGTTATGCCCCATCACTGAGCGAGTTGCGCCTACCGTGATACTGACAGAAGGAGACCCCTTCTTCACCATGCTCGAGCTAACTATCACCCCAAACCAACTCCCTAAAGGCAAGGCACCCAGGCCTGGTGGAATCCTCAATGAGATCGTCAGGTTGACCTTGCACAATGATCCTGCAGCAATACTGGCAGTTTTCAATACGTAGATCAAGAGGGCCACCTTTCCCAATTGCTGGAATACTGCACGCCTAGTGCTAGCCGGTAACCAGGTGTCTTCCTACTGACTTTTGTGCCTTCTTGATAGCTTTTGGAAGCTCTACGAAAGACCCATCAAGACCAGACTCAATAAAATTGAGACTACAGGTGGTCTGTCAGAGTCCCAATACAGCTTCAGAAGGGGCAGATCAAGTGCGGTCGCAATCAAGAGGGTCTACCGGAGATCTGAAATAGCCAACACAGGGACCTGGCATACCAAGCAGTTGGCTCTTCGCATAGGACCTGGCATACCATTGTGCTCGTGATACTAGACATCAAAAAGGCCTCCAACAGCGCTCATAAGATAAGATCTTGAAGGCGTTGGAGAAGAAAGGCGTCATGACATATATGTGAGCTGTCATCGACAGCTACTTTTGTGGCTGTAGAGAACGCTACTCACCCACAGGAGGAATAATAACCACCACTTGCGGAGTGCCTCTTTGGCCCGTTCCTGTGAAATATCATGTACGATTCGGTCCTGAAAGCTTCGAAAAATTATGACTGTTGCCAGGAAGATGTTGGGCCTGCAAGCTGTATGCAAGAATCTGAATGAAGTGCTGCAAGGGATCGCTCAAACACTGGGCGCCTGGAACTGGGAGTGCACAAAACGTATAAATAATTACGCATTGTAAAGTATTCGCTGCATATTCATCACCTGCTGAATTGTTTCTAACCGTCAGTTACTTTAATAAGTTTGTTTATGTGTTCCATTTTCGTGTATACACTTTACACACAAATATATAAATATCTACTATAATAATAGCCATTGTGTGTTTATTTGTATGTTTGTATGTATGTTTCATTTTTCCGTTCTGTATAGAATATCTTAAAAGATACAACGCTGATTTTTTGCACATAAGTTAAGTAAATTTTTCCGCAGCTATGTGCCGAATTTCAAGACGATAGGATAATATTTTCATTCATAAACTTTAAAATATGCTTTAGCTAAACTTTAATTATATACTTCACTTCTTCGCCGTGAGATGTCGTTCACCGCGAGAATTTAGACGCATCGTTCATCAAATTCGTCATTTTGTGACGGGCTACATTACTAGTTTATTTATAAAGAGGATTTTGGGAAATAAAAAATATTATTATGCATGTTGACTTTATTTTCATATGAATTTTTATATTAAAATATTATCCCAAAACATCATAAATTAAATCATAATGAGTACATATATTCAGTGTACTCATTATGCACTGATGTTAAATTTCATAATTATATGACATTTAGTTTATTATTTCAACTTATTTTAAATGGGTGAACCATTTTACCAATGTTTAAAGGCCTCTACACACGTAGCAGCAAATCGTGCCACAAACTTGCAGCTAGCTAATAGCGCCCTACATTGCGTTGTTTGCTCAGGCAAAACCATAAAAAAAATACCCAAAATAAAGGGACGCTATTGGCCAGCTGCAAGTTGGTGGCACGATTTGCTGCTACGTGTGTAAAATTAAAAATTGCACCTTTGTTCTGCAATATACACTACACGTAGCGTTGCTAAATGTAGTGTTGCTACATTTGGAGAGGCAGTTACAATTGGAGAGGCAGGAACAAAAAAGTCTATTCTGTAGATAATTTATTAAAGTTATTACAAAAAGTAAAACACCTCATAAATAGGAGTTAAATGATAAAATGGGACTAATTGTGGATCAATCCAACCCCGAATTTGAGAACTCGGATGATCAGAATTTTTAGGACTGAAGATGTGCCGACTGAGATCATAGATGTAGACAAAGCTAAGTAATAAAAATATACATGCTTTTGGCGACAGTATTATGTGGTTTAAAATTAAATCTTAAAAATTTGGAACGTTTGCCTTTGATACTATTAAACTTTTTTCCACTTCTATTTGTAGTATTACATACCTCCTACATTGCATATGTACTCATCCGAGGTCTTGATGTAATCATAGCAGCTTTTTTTTTTAACTTTCACAAGAAAAGCACAAATTATTTTTACTAACAACCAAAGATGGCAATAAAAGATGCACACAAGCCATAAAAGGTTATATTTATTCATTTACTACCCCCCTTTTGTTGAATCCAATCAACATAAATACAATATTACCGCTCTATGAATTAATGCAATTTTTTGGAATGTCCTGCCTCAATTGATGAAAAATGTTTCCAAACCATTAGTTCTCAACGATGTACAATTGCTACGAAAAGAAAATATGGTGACAACAATAAATAAACCGATACAAAATCACTACAAAATGCTGCCAGTTATAAAATTTAAGCGTCCACCAATTAAAATTTTTGATAAACCAACCATTGATCCCTTTAAATGTGGGCGAAACATAAAATGAAAATACATAGCAAAAAATCCTATAATCAAATTTATTTCCCTAAAATGTATGACCATACAGCACTAAAAAAAACTCCAGTATTTGTAATTAATACACACCAAATCGGTAGATCCATTTATATGGCAGTACTTAGTACATTCTGCTTGTTTGGTACGAAATGTCGAAATAAAACGCTTTCTCTAAATGTAACTTACTACATCGTATCAGATACGCGTAACAAAATATATTAGTCTCAAATTTTATTAATTCGTGTACTAAGTATTTATATATATATCTTTAAAAGTATTTTTTTACTTTAGAATTTAAATGTTACAACCTATTTCTACTTTATTCATACCTAAAAAATATGTCGATCGACTGTCAGAAAGCGGGCGTTTTTACTTTGAAGATTGCTACGATTCCGACTCGCCCTGGATTTCAGGAATTCTAAGCGATGTCAAAGAATCGCTCTCCACGTTTTCTTTACAATCTGCTTTAGAATTTTTCAATGTAAGTTCATATTTATTCATATTCACCGATTATCATCCTTCTGCTTTCTGCGGACAAACCTCTGTCGGCAGGGCGGGCCTAAAATGTATGAACCCTTGATTGTCCAGAAATTATCATCAACCAACTGTTTACATCTCGACCTCGAATCGGTAGTCATTCAGAGATCACATCCGCTTCACGACCACACAGTGTTTAGAATATTAATTACACAAACTTACCCACAGAATGAGCACCAGGCAGGGCCGGGCGCGGCTGGAGATGTTATGGAGCTGTGTGCTGGGCCGAGTTCTACTACCTCACACCTATGGTAGCATCTACACTCATGTCTATTTCCTGCCATGAGCTATCTAGAAGCTCTAAAAACCACAGGGAGATTGAGAGGCAGTTATGAAGGGCCAAAAAATTACTGCAATTTATTAATTCCAGAGAATGAACTCCTTATTCAAATGGTTCTTTGATTTTTTTATTCTACTCAAATATAATGAATACAGTTCAAATTCATTCACACTGCTGAAATATCCATGTCAATTCCTAAAATAAGAGAAAAAATCAAATCAGTATAGTAATTATTAAATTAAATCCCGAGTCTAAGACAAAAAAGCTTGGGAACTGCTCCTGTATAACCAGAACCACCACTTATCTTAACAGTGAGCAGAATTCAATTTCAATAGTAAGGTATCCTGAAGCAGTTTGTTTATTGTCAGCTTGGAGCTCTGTGCGGAGGCAGTGGTGCTCGGCAAGGAAGTTTTGTTCGTGGACACCTCTAGCGACTTCTCTATTTCACGCTTACAAGGTCAATTATTTTTACATGATATTTTTACTTAAGAGAAGACTTAAGAAAGAGAAAAATTAAAATTAATTTTGCAAAGATGAATAATTATCATATGTCTATTTTGTGGATTGAACGTCAATCAAGTGCGTTTTAATTATCTTTACAGGCTTATATTACTTACTAGTATGATTTGGCATATTTTTTCACATATTAAAAATGATTCAAAGAAACTCAGAAAAATATCATCGTGACTTGTGTAGGATCCTACACATCCATCCATGATATTTTTCTGAGAGTTTCTTTGAATCATTTTCAATATGTGAAAAAATATGCCTAATCATATTAGTAAAAAATAATTATCATTCAACATCGCAATCTGTGTCAACTTCTGAATATACTACTGTCACTATGTCTCAACCAACATAATAAACTGAATCTCTATTTTTCAGAAGTATTAATGGATTATCTACGGTCAGAGTGTGAGGAGAGTACTCCAGAAACTGCACAACCACTTTTAGAAAGAATTCATTTCTTAGAGGTTTATGGAGCAGCTGAATTCTGTGCACTCGTGAACTTCCTGCCCCACCTGCTAAGAGAACACCCCAAGGTCCCTCGAGTTTATCTTTTTAATAATAATATATTCCACCAGGGTTCCATTGCCCACAGCTAAACTACCAAAATTAAATTCATTAATAAAAAATGTAATTATTGAATTGGATACATAAAATTGTGCATAATTTTAAAGGCAATTATAAGATAATACATAGTGACACAAGTATGAAGGTATGTTACTAGACTACCATGATTAAAAATCTTCAGACCGCTTCATTGTTACATTCTGTTTCAGATAAGTCTTATCATCATTAGTAGAATTCCATTTCCCTTCAAAGATGGCACCTCCGAGTTACAGAGAACTGGAATATTATTCCGTACAATGGCAATACTTAACGCTGTGATATCACACTCCGGCATCTCCGTGAGTATTGGACAGCAAAATATTATAATTTCTTGCAAAGTTTTGTTAAATGATAATGTTATTTTGAAATGACCATTAGTATCAGGTCTATAACTTAAAAACCGGAATGAATCATTGACATACGTGTCATTTTGAAGCTCTATTCATAAGCTGCCAAAACAGTCAACAGTGTTTGATTTTGCTTGTATCATATTTTTTCAATCATGGAAAAATTTTAAATATGGCGAAATAAACAGCATTTGCGGGAAGTTTTGCTGTAAATGCCTATAATTATTAAATTCAAGTCATAAAATACCAAGTTCTACATATCAAATATGATGAGTGCAGGTGGCACAAATATTTATTTCACGTACTTTTCTGTGATTATCATCTTCAAATAATAAGAAAAACTTATTCTCAATTACATTAAGCATTCCATGCTTATAGAGTTCAAAACTTTACACATCTCAATAAATACTTGGATACACATAATTTTAACCAAATATCTGAGAAAAGTGTTGTAATACATACAAAAATACACTCTCTTCTCGAGTATGAGATCTTATTTAGCAACAAAACAAAAGTTCTCAATGTTACCATCATTTTTAAATATTGTTTATATGGATATGTTTGTGGAGTTTCAGGTGGCAGTGGGCAGTGAGGTTAGTGCTAGAGCAAGTGGGGCAGCACGTGCCATGGGAGACGCCTGGGCGCACCGCTGTGGCTGCACGCTGCTGCTGGCCCCCTCCCTCGCAGGTCCATTCCTAGTACTTGAGCTCTTTCATGTTTGTATGTGATCAGAAAGTAAAGAATTTCTCTTGCAGATGGTTTGTGAATCTTCCTGCTGCTATCAATGAGACAAGAGAAAGTGTAAAGGAGTGTTTCGCCTACCAACGCAGAAGAGCACAGAATGAGGACAGGATATTAGAAATTATACACACATACAAATTGCATTCACTTTGTAAATCTTTTATTTTTATTAGTAACTTTCATAACATGTATGTGGGAGACATAGTAAACATCTTATACAAGCAAAGATAAAACTTTTTTCTACAAACTCAGTAGATGACGAGTAAAAAATAGGTGCAATAAAAATTTATAAAAAATATTTCATTAAGATTTTTATAACCTTATTCCTAGTAATGCACATACAAATAGCACGCAAACAATTCAACTGCGATTATATCAAGCATCAGAACGCTAATATTTGAATTAAGTATTCGACTGTCGCTGTCGGAGTCTACGAGGCGAGGGTCACTAACACGTGCTCGAGGTCGCCAGAGAGATCATCCTGGAACATATACTCTCCGTCAGAAACCGGCAGTCATCCCATCTTGCCGACCGTAAACCATCCTCATCCCACCTACCTAGCGCCTCCGACAAATACTGAAGCGTTGAGTCAAGTTATCGCGAATACGGACAGACAGGTGACTTCCCTCTGACCTAATTGGCCAAGGTTACCAGCAGGTGACTTAATTCACCGTTGATGTCTTCCTGCAAATCAAAAGAGACTGTAGTGTTAAGGCGGGCGTTTTTCCTGATTCCCCAGTTAGGTTTGAGTCATGCATGCGAGCCGGAAGATCGGAAGCGACGTGGTGTCTGAAGGTAAGCGGTGCGAGGATAGATTTTCGCTCGGCGGGATGTTTGTGAGTGACACAAAAATAATATAATAAATATTTAATCTTCCGGAAGATCACATTGAAAATCGTAAGAGTTGAAAGTCTTTTAGTCAACAAAAATCACACCAGTATTAATTTGGCAATTTATAGTAGTACAGTCGAATCCTTGCTAAGCAGCGTGACACGGCTCGCCTTACTCGACAAGGGCCAGCAAGACCCTCTTGTAATCTCCAGAAGTGTCCCCCTGAAATGTAATCAGTCAACCATCAGCTCATCTGAGCTACGGCCCGCCATCTCTAGCATTTAACCGTAATTTAAGACAATCTTTTCTAAAATATAAATTCTGACTTATTACTAATGTAAAGACATTTGGATCTTGCACAATATCTCTTATTTTAGGCACTGCAATGATAGTCAGTATCAACTTGAAATTATCAAATAGTAACATTAGTGCTCAGGCTTCATCATTAGACAAAGTACCCGTATGCGCCAGCCAATTGCAATTGCCAAAAAAAAACTTACAGTCAATTAATTGCTCTGTTCTCGTTTCATCAATACAATCGACGGGAAGATTATCAATTATTTAAAACAAGAATTATGAAATATAGTATGTAGATAAACTGTTAAGATAACCATAGAAGAGATTAAAAGGTTATATTTGATTTGAACTTATAAAAATCTATAATAATTGCACTTTAAAAAAGATTTTCACTTTTTTAAGATAAATATTGATTTGAGTGAAATATATTCTAAAGTTTGCTTTACATATTGAATGACTGAAATCTTTCACCACTATTACTAGATGTAAGTTTCTCACTAGAATGTTGAGTTGCCACAAGAGATGTCATATAAATCTTTGAATATATCATTGACTAAATTTTCTTTAAACTCTCATCAGAATTATAAGTGGTGTAATTTAAATGATATTTATAGACCAATAGGTAATTTATGCGCATCACCTTTCTTAAAACTTACATCATTCACAGAATTTGCTTTAATAGGCAACTAAAAATATAAAGATGATAAAGAAAAGAACTAATTAATATAAAAACTTAAGGTCGTGTTTATACTTGTTGGCATGATAAATATTCCACGTTGTTTAATAAAATGAAAGATAATCTATAATTTCAACCAAAAAAACTAAAATATACATTATATTTGCGAATTTAAAAATAATCATCCAAGTGCAAATCATATATAATTTAAAGTGCAATTGTTTATAAACATCAACAACCGCATTATATGATGCTTTAAGAAAGTGGAGGTGATAAGCCAGTTATTAGATCCCCTTTCCTCTGAGGCCCATCAGTAAATACCGTTCCCTTAAGTTAACCGCTCACAGACTTGTCATAAGCTTCATTGAAATCAACAAGGCAGGTACACCTAGCAATTTGCATCTATGTTTGACTGACTAAATAAATAATTTCAAAAAGAAACATGGTCAATATAAAAATCTAGAATTTTAAAATTGAGCAAGTAAATTTAAAACGAAAAAATAATGACATAATTCACATTCAGAACTACTGATTTCGTCATTTAAGCATGCAAATTCATCAATCAATGGAACGCTACTTAAAATTATAATGAGTAGCACAATCAACTAATCAATTATTTATTTTCATGTCGAACAAGTGACTCATTTCAAAAACCTACTGCAGTGAGTGTATGTTAGTCGATTCAATCTGGCAAATCAGGAATTCTCCGTCCCTCTGAATAACATTTGAATACTTACAGAGATCCAGCTCTCCAGAGGCTTTCCGTACAGATCGGCAAAGGCGGCCTTAATGTCTCCCAGGTCAATCTCCGAGCGGCTCACGATGATGCGGATCAAAGTTTTATCTGTGGTTCCCATTCCGGCCATTGAGTCATGCAGGCGTTCCGCAAAGTATCCCACTTTGCTTTTCACGCACTTGACTAAAATACGAATTAGCAGTTAATAAACCAGTCTAAGTGAAAGGTATCATGAATCCACCTTTCATGCATAAATCTCAAAACCCACCGATGCCCAAAAGTCCCTTCTCGATGCTTCCAGAGAATTCGGTCCTGATGCTCTCCTCAATATCACTGCCAGACAATCTCTCATATTCCAGGAAAATCTTGAACAAACCAAATAAAAAATACTCTTTTGTACATTTCTAAAAGATAGTTTAAACTACAAATGTGGTTCGATGAAATGTCATCTCACCTGCCGCAGCTGCTGGTATGAGCGGGTTACGAGGATGGCATTGAAGGTGGATTCATCGGTGCCCCACTGATTGGCCGCATCCACGAGAGCCTGAGCATCGGCAGTGGCAGCGTCCTGATCCACACCCTGGTTCTCATCACGGTTGGCCATGCACAGAGACACGCACAGGCGTTTGAAGTGCCCTGACGTGTCTCCTTTGAGGTCTGACTCCAACGACTTGCCATACACTTGAGAATAGAAATGTCACTCATTAGTAAATCTATCATTTCTTACTTGCACCCTGAACGATGCAATTAATTTAAATTATAACCTTATTTCATAGAACTCACTCTCTTCATAGAAAGCAGAGATGGTACGGATGCCATAATTGGAAAGAGTGCACAAGATCTCCACGATGGCTTCCTCATCAGTGCCCACACCCGATACGGCAGAGTGCAGTTCTTTGGCATAGAACTTGGGCAGCGGCTCCATAAGAGCGACGATCACATCCTCGAACTTTCCACCCAACTCACTCTTCAGCTCACTCTTCAAGTCCTGATTCAATATTTAACATTCAATAACAATTAAACTAGTTCAGTTTACAAATATTTTTAAAACAAAGTTACAAACATAACATAAAATACAGTCAAGAAAACATTCAATTCATTCATGACTACTAGAGATGTTAGCGTAGTGGATTGTTAGCTGTATATTGGTTAGGCTACCTTGCCGTAGGCAGTCTTGAAAGTTTCGGAGATCTCCAAGCGCTGCACAATACCACGGCGCGCAAGAACGTCGATGATGGCACGTTCATCCGTACCAAAGCCTTTCATGGCCGTACGAAGGGTGCTGGCGTCTGCCTCTGCATCGAAGGGCTCAGCTGGGTACACTGTGGGTGTACACTATTAACAAAAAACAGTTTAACTATCTGCAAAGCTAAAGTAAAATTTATTCTACCCCTTGATTAACAGTGAATGCTGAATGAAACTCCTGCAGTTAAAATGACAACTGGATTGATTGATAAATTCAAATTATTTAATATTTATATTTGAACATACAAAGTTGCAAGATGACTTCATTTATGAATCATTACACTGTACAGAATTCAACAAAGGTCATTCAATCAGTGCTGCGCAGGGAAAAAAAAAAAAGAAACATTTCCAAAAGAAATGGTTTCAAGTGCAGAGAGATAATCGTATTTGTTATCAGTAAATTCTATTTTTAACTGCTTCACCATTTTTCAGTACCATTTACATAACCTGAGATTGAATTGAAATATTATATAAATTAAATATTTTATGAGAAGTTTTCAAACTACCAGTACTGACATTGTCCCAATTATCCAGGAAGACACTGCAGCCACTGACTGGGATGTTTATAATTTAGAATTTTCATTAGGGTAATATCGTTAGGGTAATAAAAAATTAATTTAATACTGTCGTCTGGCATGCGCATGCATATAGATGAGTCTTTTTATGGGATACAAGTGTTCTGTAACAAATTAATTTTTCTTTAAGCTTTTAATTTTTTAAATATTTTTTTACTATCGATTTCATTAAAATATACGACTTATGTAATGCGATTGTGCCAAAATAAATTATGTACATTTTGTAAAAAGTGGGAATCGATTTCATACACGATGAGGGTGATAAATTGTTGATATTTAGCGTTTCTTCAAAACGAGTACTGAAATAGAACTATAATGTACACAAAAAGTCATCATTATCAAAATGGATACAATTGTTTAGAGCTTTGTATTAATATGTTTGTTGTCTGAGTATTTTTAATCAAGATGCTATTATTGTACGGGTATATTTTAATAATAGTGTCCTGTTGGATTTCATAGTAATATGCTACAGTCTGCCTTTACTTATAATCTTGCGATATTTACTTACTTCAGCCACTATTATAATAATCAATTAATATATTTTGGTATGTAAAGTGAAAAACGTAATTGTAATTATGATGGTTCACCTTTCAGGTCGAACACCTCGAACGGCGATTTAGATCTCTAAGCTAGCAAAAAATCTCACCTTGAACGGGTAATACTGCTGGGAAGTCATCTCGGCTGATTCACACTGCAAAGAGCAAATAACAGTAAATTATTTCATGAACAAAATTCCGCCACGGGCCTCTCGAACGCCGGAGTATCGCGCGCTGTCCGTCACGGATACGGATGTATGTATGGGTTATAGAGGTTTCCAGCACTATCCGATGCCGATCTACACCGATACACCTAGCCCGACCACCTAGCCCGACCACACTGCCCGCCTCCGCCTCCGCCGGCCGGCGACACCCAATAAACCCGGTCGCTGGTCAATTACTTTCTCAATTTAGGGTTCGCTTTTCAGCACCGATTTTACTAAACTAATTTCCGGTCGACAAGTAAGAATAGGCACGGGCGTTGCACAAGCTGAGCTCACTTTGCGAACGTACACAAATCATATGATCCATGCAAAAACACTTTTATTATACTAAAAATAACGATCTCACAATATTACTCCGGATATTATAAAATAATTATACATAATTTAGTACTTACATGGAGAACTCGTGGCGAAGCACAGAACCGACGGGAGGAGAAAATGCGACTGAAGTAGGAGTTAGACGGTCCGCAGTCTGTACTCGACGAAGGCCGGGCCGAGGGGCGGGGCGGGGAGAGGGGCGGGAGAGGGGCGGGAGAGGGCGAGCGCCGTGTCCGACCACGAGCTCCGAGCGTTCTAGTAGTATTGCTAGAACATACTACGCATTACGTAGCTGTGAAATTATCATCATATTATTGGGAAAGAAAAGAATTACTGCGAGCCTCTCCCGCTGGGAATTCAAGTTCATTCTGCGTTCCTAAGTTTTGTGCAAATATAAGCGGTACTTGTAGAATGTAGATGAATAATATGGAATATGACGACCGTTCGAAGCGGAGAATGGCGCGCGGCCGGCCGAGCGGCGGGGAATTCGGTGATGGAAAGTTACGGTTTGAGAGTTCGAGTCAAACTTATTTATACACACTCCCTGTCACCGATCTCATCGATCCACCGCTGGATGAAAGCCTCTCTCCCCCCCCCTTGAGTTGGTAACGTACAAAGAGACCTTCGTTATTTTTGTAAACTCGTGACCTAAGAATAAGATATCACCAATCGAAGTACTTTGTTCTTTCTAATTGCGAATGGAGCGACACTCAGAGGTCGACGCGGACGATAATTACGCTGCGAAGTTCATTATTCTAATGGCCGATGGCATTTCCGAGCCCTCGTCGCTCGGCGAGCGGGCAAACCGAGCATCGTCACGCCCTCCACGCGATGACATCATCTGCCGTGTCGGCATCCGGAACGTCATGACGTCATCGTCATGACCTCGCACCCGACGCTTCGATGATGATTCATCATCCTCGAATGACAGAAAACCCGCCTGCGGGCGTCGCATCGTCCGCCGGGGTGGCGCCTCCACCCCTCGGGCGGGCGGCGCGCCTCGCTGGCGGCAGAATGACCTCGAGAGGAAAGTTTCAATGGCCGATCGATAGTTCAGCTATGACGGGAAGTAAGAGTAACGGCCTGATACACTTTCGAATCTCCACGCTTACTCGTTTACGTAATTGTAACATAAATCGGTATTGTTCAGAATCCCTACTGTTTAGGTAGGTAACTGTCCGGTAACCGCACTAATGAACAATATTTTTACATCACGCGACCGAGATTCGTCTTCCAGGACGGAGATCAAACTTGCGAACCGTCAATGAAGAGTCAAAAATTATAATTACTTTTTCAGATAACTTACATTTTCTCGGGTCAGGACCGCAGGGCTCAAAATATATTTGAAATTTAGGAATCGGTATTGATGCTGAAGTCAAAGATTATATAAATTCTCACTCAGTTTGATAATGCCAATGTGAAAGGTTGGCGAAACCGGTCACCAATAAAAATTAACATGTGGAAAAATCACTCAGGTATTTAATTAAAAATATTATAAAAATACTGTCGAGTCAGAAAAATTCAAAGTGAGATAGATATCTTGGATTATTAAAACATCAAGAAAATCTACATTGTTTACAAACCAGTAACTAGTGATAGTTTTTACTCACTCGTGGTTGGCCGCACTCCAAATGTTTAAGTGGAAACATCTAAAGCACCATCACCTCTCGTTTCAATGACACAGTCGATGTATCTGTGTTGTGGGTCTTGGCAATTGTTTTTTTGTGTGATAATGATTTTCTTCTGATATTCCGTACCCATTTCAATAGCACTTCTATAATACTTCTGATAAAATTATTTTAGTAAATTTCGCAGAATCTAAGACAGATTCGATGCACTTGAGGCACACCGAAGTCCCTCGAAACTAATTCCAATTTAAAGAAAAAAACCATATCATCTTTGCTTTTTACATAAATTGACTGCTTTCTCAAATTCTAATAACAATATTCCTGTGTGTGTACCAATAGTCAATTCAGTTATTTTTTGCTTGTTGATGGTATGACCTTTCATGTCATGGACGATACAAAAGGGTTTGAGCTCCACTCTGATTATTTGTTTATCTAGCTTAGTTTATAAAAATCTGATTGATGAACTGACATAATTCAGTTGTTAGTCATGTAGTAAAATCTCAGCACAGTGAACCTCTCCACTGTCAGCTGGCCGACCTTTATACATATGTGAAGATCATTCAAAGTATTATACTATTACAACACGATAACATTACATGCAGGTATTTTAGGTTTTGACAATGGTATTTCTGAGCAAAACCAGACCCAACGCTCGAACCAGACTCCAGTTTAGAAAAAGTAAGTCCGAGAGCTTGCAATATTTACACAATTTGTAAATGTGATAAATTTCAAAATGTTTTTGTAATCATTTTATCATAATGTTAAAAAAATACAACTAAATATGTAATAAAATAAAACAAACAATGGGTACAGTCAATATGGGAGTATATTTTCTGGTGATATACAAAAGGTCCGACAACACCCAGTGAGGGCGAAAGACTTCTGGTGGTCCACGAAGACTATTCTAAGCCTCTAGTCTTCCAGGAAGAAGTACTGACCAGCTCGTTTTTGATCCATGTCCTGAAATGAATTTAAAAAAATTCTAGATCAACATTCACTTGTGGTTTTAAATATACAATAACGACAGTCAGTTCTACATTTAAATTGAAATTAGATTTTAGTCTGCTTTGGTTTTGTCAATATTTAATAGAAATCACTACTGCCCATAAACAGCCAAGCTGAGTCCCCGTGTGTATCTCACAGCTTATATCAGTGAACGCATATTTATTAGTATTGAAAAATGCTGTGAGTGACGTGGACTTACCAAAGCTATAATTTTATTTTAAGTAGTCATTCAACGAGGGTAGAGACATCAAAGCATTTGCTTCTTCTTCAGATGTCTCTCCTCATAGGAGGTGGTGACCATTTCATTGAACATATCCTGGGTCAGTCTCAAGCATTTGCTAAAGACAACCTTTTAACTCAGATGACTGACAATAACCTATATGTAACAGGGCTTCATAAATAACTGATTGTTTCATGTGTGAAATTTACTTGTATATTTTAAATAGTAAGTAAAATACTAAAAAGTTGGCATTATCAAACAGGCTCTGTTTGATAATACCAACGTGAAAGGTTGGCGAAACCGATTACCAATAAAAATCTATAAGTGGAAAAATCACTCAAGTATTTTACTTATTATTTAAAATATTAAAATGGAATTCTACCAAGTACTCTCTGTCAAAAATATTGAATTTTTAAATTTACTTGTTTCATGCCAACTAAAATGCTAGATAAATATCTGGTACTTTTTTTACTAATTAGTAAAAAAAAAAAATACAATTTTTATGCTCAAATTCATTAGTGAGTGACAACAAACCCCCTGATGGTTTTCAAAAGAGTAGCAAATATTTAAACCCTTCCAATTCCACTTAACATTCAATGAGAAATTTTCATGAGTGCACTGACATCACATTTTTCGCCACATCTTTACGGAGTTAAGTACTCTACACAGAGTACACAAATAACACACCTTTACAGAGGCAAACTTGTTGATGCGAGGCCGGAAATTATTGGGGTCACGGCGGAAGGTGATGCCAAGGAGCTCCAGGAAGCGGTTCATGCCATTCAACAGCGTCTGCGGCGCATGCGCTGTGGCACTCACGGATGGAACGCCTTCAAACACAATCACTCGATCTGCCAGATAGGTAGCCATTATGAAATCGTGCTCTACGACAAAGCCAGTTTTCTTAGCGTGCAAGATGAACCTGGAAATAATTATGAAATAACACTATTACATATGATGTGGCAGTGTTCTTTTAGTAGCATTGTTACTAAAAAAAAGCAATATTATCTTTCAAGAGTCATGTTACATGAATGTGCCAAAAAATATTTTTACTTACACTCCATTAATGAGGCATATATACAAATATTCTGACAGTTGCAATATTCTAAACAATCTACTGCTCTCAAGACTCCTTAAAAAGGAAGCTTATCAGTTCCAAGCCTAAACGGATACTCCGAGGCAAATCAGATGATGTTTAGCAGGGTTTGGGTTCTTGACCAGTTTACCAATCATAAACGTAATTTTACTTTAAAAAAAAAAAAAAAAATTGCTATGTTAAATGTTACTACAAAACTAACTCCAAAAAGAGACATCAGTACAGTAATACTCCGCTTTACAGATACGTTCCAGAAAAAATCGCATTAAGTGAAATTCGCGTACATCGGGATTTACAACTAAACATACATACATAGCCATAACTTATTACAAAAAAATATGAATCATTTGAATCAATCATTTGAAAAATACATGTGTTGTCTTTTGGGTAGCGTTTCTTTTACGTTCTTGTAAAATACGTTCATAACACCCAACGCTGTTTTTAATTGTTAAGAGAAGTCAATGACTACATTATGTTCATACAAATCAAATTCGCGTTATAGTGAAACCACGCATAACGGGGTCGCGTAAAGCGGGGTATTACTGTAGACGTATTGCAAGTCACAGATTATCGCCTGAAACGATAATTTCTTAACATACCTCTTGATGACCTTGGCGGCTACGAGACGCTGCTCAGAGTCAAGGTAAGCAGAGGGTTCATCTACTAGGTAGACATCAGCAGGTTTTCCAAGACACAACACAAGAGCCACTCGCTGCAACTCTCCTCCGGACAGGTTCTGCACTTCCTGATCCATAATTTCTTCAATCTTCATAGGCTTCATGACGTCTGTGAGGAATTGCGGATGAACATAGGCATCGCGGATCTTCTCATGTAGAAGATGGCGCACTAATCCCTGTGACTTGGGTGAGATTTTCTGGGGCTTGTAGCTGATGTGCAGGGGAGGCAGCTTACCTGACTCTGCAACGTCGCATATAAATTACTACTTAGACAAATTATCTCAGAAACAAATAGTACTAAGAACTACAAGAACTATAAAAAAAATTGTAAATCATCATAATTGTTTTTACAGGCTACTTATGAGCACCTCAATGCGTAACAGTTTTAATTAGAAAATATTTTACAAAAACAAAAAATTTCTTACTCCAATAATAAAATTTGAACTAGACTTGTGAAAGGTTTAAAAAGTTTTAAAAAGCAAATCAATTGATATAGATTATGAGTAATTATCTACAACCGAGACAACTTGATGAGATTTTTTTATTCAATAGGTGAAAAGTTTGAACACCAGGTAAACGAGAATTTCCTTAGATTGACATAAAAAACGTTTATGTCACCGAATTAGATCAACTAACCAATGAAGGCGAGCTCAGCACACAAGTTTCGAATGAAACTTCGATTATATAGCTATGTGGTACCGAATATCTTACATACCATCTGGAGACGAACCGGTTAGAGCGTGCACCAAGCACTTTTGGAATACTGGATCGAAAAATAGTTCATAAAGTTCAATCATTGCCATTTTTACTAATAAGTATTCGATTGTAATATTTTAGTCTTTCAATCATAATAACTATTCGAGCGATAATTATAACCTCCAAATTTGACACGCGAACCCGACGAAGAAATATGCGTCAAAAAAACTACATGACATTTTATCTACGTTCTCATAGAAATCGTGCGAGTTCTCAAATATAAACGAACATGTCCAAAGCACTGCGGAAAGACAGAACACCGTACATTATACGTGAACACAACATCCAGGGCTTTTAATTTTTGACAGCTCATGGCAAGTACCGTGAGCATAGCGCGAATGTTACAGCAGAAAACCAAAATACATTGCCAGTATAAAATACAAATAATCCATGTTATTCAAAACTATGATACGCGAAATCAAGCTACGATATAGCAACATTTAAGACGGAAATTTAGGAACTTTGAAAAAATTAGTTACACATCAGCGTATTGATTTTATTTAAATACAACAAAAAAAAGATCAAACATTATTTTTTTTTTTTTTTCATTGTGAGAAATTCTTAAGGTTTGTAACCTACAGATTCATATCAATGACAGAAAGTAAATAATCTTAGTCAGCAGATATCTCTAAATTGACCCACTGTAATCCTATTAATTTAATAATAGTATTAGATTAATAATGTATTTATCCAGGTTTGGAATAGGAAATGTATTTTTATTTTTTGAAACAACTGTACCTGTAAATTTTTATAACAGATTTTAAGTCTCTGGTTACATTAATAATAAATAAATGATTAACTATAGCAATACTAATAATAAGAAAATATAGGTAAAAAAACAGCTTTCAAATATGTATGGTTATGACAATGGTTAATATTATGCTTAATTACCTTTTTGTCAAAAAGGACAATAAAATATTTGAAAATCTGTGCAAGAGGATGTTTTTTCCTTATGATTTTTTTTTTGATGAGCGTTGTCATATGTTCAAGGTTAAACAATCAAATAATGTAATATGAGATTATAGGGATCTCACTAACCTTCATCAGCTTCCAGATTGCCAGCAAGCATTCGGATAAAGGTCGTCTTGCCAGTTCCATTCTCTCCGAGCAGCACGAGAATCTCAGAGTCAGAAAATTGACCTTTGTGTACATCTAACTTAAAGTCTCCCATCGTTTTCACCATCTTGGGGTATTCATAATGCTTCATGCGCTTTATCTATGTTGTGAAAAAAATGTAATTTATACATAAAAATTAAACATGATAAATTTACTAATAAATCATTTTTTGAAAAGAATCTTCCAAGTTATATGTCGAACACATTGGAATTTTTTTAACAATTAGATATCTTAATATAGTTTGTGTATTCAGTAATAATATTTCTGATGAAAAACATACTTCCTCCTCTACAGCTGACTCCGATACCTTGAATATCAATGATTCTGTACGAAATCTCATATTCTCTGTAGGCACGTATCCATCCAAAAATATGTTAATACCTGCACAAGAAACATAAATTATTCAAAGGATCCTGGGACGATGATGCTGGATTTCACTATACGGATTTTAAAAAAATTAATAATTTTTCCAAAAAATAAAATGATGTAAATAACTTTGATATATTTTTTGAATTCAATTTTTACTTATTACAAGAGTGAGTCTTTCTTATTGCAAGTTGCTTTATCTCATATGTTTGTATTGTTTAACAGATACAACATCAAATTAATAAAATATTTTAGTGATAATGCCAACATAAAAGATAGGCGAAACCGGTCACCAATAAATTTATACATGTGGAAAAATCACCCAAGTATTTTATTTAAAATATTAATAAAATATCAACAATTCATTCATTCCATTGCCATGCAGTGGACATGAAAGTTGCCAATAAAGACAACCTTAATACATAAACAAGGACTAGTTGCATAAACTATCTCAATTGATGTAAGTATAGATTTCATGTAAAAGATATATATTTAAAAAAACCACCTCAATTATGCATAATTATTTATCTGTGAGAAGATTTTATTTGTAAAATAATGAATATTATTAGAACAATAATTAAACATGCTACACTTTAATGTTAGGGAATTTACTATGCTTGATGAATTTTTAATAAGTGGATATAATCAAAACTGAAAATAAATAAAATGTACTAAAAATATTTAATACCTTCACGCACTGAGAAGGGCATTGTGACCACCCCGTAGGCTCCAGGCAAGCCATACAGGCAGCAGATAAAGTCCGACAAGTAGTCCAGCACTGACAAGTCGTGCTCCACCACGATTACAAACCTGCACAGATGCACAATAAGAAATCTCACACAAGCACCAAAATAAAATACGCTCCCTTTTCCTCAACTAGATTTACATGATTACTTTAAATGGTAATTTCTATTTTTTAATGTATAATTTTTCACACCAATGGAAACTTCAGTCCATTGGTGTGAAATTGAATTGACATTGAATTGTATGGAAGGCATAGCAAAATTGACAGCTGATGAATTTAGTGTTATAAAATGAATAATTATTTAATTACATAATTTAACATTCACAAGCTTAACTCATAGCCTGCAATTAATGGAGATGTTAATTGCAATTGACTTTCTGCTTCGTTTGTTGTTAAAAAATAAGACTATAGTTGAACACTTACTTGTCGGGGTGTATGAGTGAGCGGATGGTCTGAGCAGCATTGAGACGCTGCTTGACGTCCAGATAGGAGGAAGGTTCATCGAACATGAAGATGTCTCCGTCCTGGATGCACACCATCGCGCATGCAAACCTCTGCAATTCCCCACCGGACAGAGCCGAGATGTTGCGGTCTCTAATGTGAGTCAAATCTGCAAAACATTTCCATCACACCATTTACATTTCAAAAGGTAACCGATCTTTTAATAATACAATTAACACTCATACTTATATAATATTGTGGTGCAATCTCACATCCTATGCATTCATTTTACTATACATGGACACATCTCCAGCCTTCTTGCCATCCTTGAACTAGTAATCAAGGTAGTAAGCACATTCACATATCTACATTAATCTTGTGTGTGCAGGTGTAAGATAAAGTGATTTGAGTGTGAGCAAGAGGGAGGGACAGGTGCTGTTATTTTTAAAAATAATAATAAAGATGTTCTAGGACATGGGTGGCCAACCTTTTTCAGCTGCCGCGCCAAATTAAGGAAATGAGATTTCCTACTGGGCCATACAACAAAAATTCATTTGATATAATAGGTATATAACTTAAAAATCGGAATTTTTACCAACATTTGTGTATGCGCTGTAGCAAATCATTGATATACGTGTCATTTTGAAGTTCTATTCTGTCAAATTCAGTAACAGTGTTAGATTTGCTCGTGCGCATCATATTTTTTTAAATCATGGAAAATTTTTAAATATAGCGAATAAACAGCATTTGCGGGAAGTTTTGCTGAATCACTTTTTTGCTAAGAAAACTACAGCCGAAAGTCACCGTTTGCTCATGGGATTGTATGGCGAACATGTTCTTGCGAAAAAAGTGTTTTGAGAGGTTTAATAGTGGCGATTTTGACATCAAATACAAAAACGGCCTGGACAGCCAAAAAGGTTTGAAGATGAAGAATTGAAAGCGTTACTCGATCAAGACTCGTGTATCACACAAGAAGAGCTTGCGGAATCATTGGGCCTGACTCAAGCAGCTATTTCCAAGTGCCTAAACGCATTGGATAGGGGATATCCTCAGTTCACAGAAGACTTCTGACTTTGTGCTAGAACAATTTTCAATGCATACTCTTGCAACCAGGTCAAGGTATACGTGCATAATTTTTTTTTCTTCCATTTTAGCCTGATGACAAGCAGCCAAAAATTACATCACTCGAAGCCACACTAGCTTTGGCGCTGATGATCCAAAAATACTCATTACAGAAGAATATACAATGATTATTGATCATTCTAAAATAAACTCAAATTCAAATAAAAACAGCATGTCATGTTCTAAAACTAAGTGTGCATATAAAAGTCTCTGATATGAAGATACTATAGATTTAAATTACTTTTAAATTTATTAAATTGAATAATTTAAATTAGAATTTATACCATACTAGAGATTTTAATTACCAAGCATGCGGCAAATCTCCATTTGATTTTTTCTCTCATCTTTTTTGTCCATGAGCTGACCCACAGTTCCCTTGACAGCTTTGGGAATTTGGTCAACATATTGAGGCTTGATGAGAGCCTTTAAGTCATCTTCTAATATCTTGGTAAAATAATTTTGTAATTCTGAGCCACGGAAGTACGCCAGAATTTCAGACCAATCAGGTGGATCCTAAAAATAAAATATTATAATGAATTTCATTCTAACATACAGATATATTTTCATTTGAGGCCACAAGTTTACTGAAAGCAATTCGCAGTCATCATTTTTAAACATCGGACAATGAACATAGCACTCAAAATAAATTACAAGATAAAGAAATAACTCTGAAATTTAATATTGACTGCTCGCACCGTGAAACGTCCGAGATTAGGCTTCTGTTTGCCAGCAAGGATCTTGAGAGCGGTGGACTTCCCGATACCATTCTGCCCAACGAGCCCGAGAACTTCTCCAGGTCGCGGAATCGGTAAACGATGAAGCTTGAAAGAATTCTTAGAATAGCGATGTGTAGTGTGCTTCTCCAGGTTGGATGGTAAGTTGATAATTGTGATGGCGTCAAAAGGACATTTCTGAAAGATATATATAAATACAAAAATGAGATTATATTCAACATTTTCGACAGAATTCCATTTTAAATGAAGTACTTTGTTTGAAAATCCCAACTAAATAGGTTGGTGAAATTGGTCACCTATAAAATTAAAAATGTGCAAAAATCACAAAAGTATTTTTATTTAAAATATTAATTATGAGATTGGTTTACGTAAATAGGGATTCAGGTTACTTTCAATGTCCACTTGCTATTATTAAGTAAAGTACAAAAATGGCACATTCACACACAGTATTTTTTATACCTGTAACTTACACCTTAAGAGATTCACAAGGAGAATTTTAGGTCACATCCCTGACATTCAGATTAATCTTGTGAATTTTCAGTAATGGTTCTTAGAGTAATAACTAATTCAATGAAAAATTGCCCAAGCAATCTGACCAGCATTGACAAACTAATTCTAGTCAAGACAATAGCCAATCATTTTATCTAGATAGTACATAATATTGGAAAATAATACAAGTATCGGGCAGCATCTCAAAAGAACGATCACGACAGTACCTTGACACAGATACCGCAACCGATGCAGAGTTCTTCGGAGATGGCAGCAATCTTATTGTTAGGGGTGACTTCTATGCATAGCTTGCCCATACGAACCACAGGACAACTCTTCTTGCACTCCTGTCGACATCGTTTAGGCTTGCATCTGTCGGCATTCACGATGGCAATGCGAGTTTGTTTGTCCGTCTCATCATTAGCCTTGTTGCGAGACATGACTGCTTAAAAGAAATCATTCGAAATACTTAAAAATGAATTGATTGTTTATCAAAATCAAGAATGCCGTATTTAATATTCCAAGTCCAAAATATATATAAAACATCCATATGTCTAAATGGAAATATTATAACCTCAAATATGTAATATCATACTAAAGAGGTTCACAGATGCGTTGTCTGGAGAATAATAATTGTATTTTGCGCTAACCGTTGTGAATAAAAATGAAGACCAATATAAACTTGGGCAATACCTGTCAAAGTCGAGCGAACGTTGACTGAAAAGTCAAACGGTCGCGTGTCGCTCGGTGAGCGAGCTTGAAAGGAGCGAAGTTTGCAATTGAAGCAGTGACAGGTTGCGGCCGCATCCTGCGCTATTGCCAGCCTACAAAACCAAGCCATTTCACACATTGCTATGAACTTATTCAATTACACACAAAATGTATCCAACTCTCTAATCTCACCTAAGCTATTTTTAAGAGCACACATTACGCTAAATAAACCACAGAATACTCAATTATTATTGACCATTACATTTTATTGGTTAAATTGCAATTTAAATCAAATCATTAATTTAAAAAATCAAGTGAGACATTTTATTTTTGTTGATAGCAAGACTATGTTTACATCTAATATATTCAATCATCTATTTTAAAATGAAAAATTATATACAGTAATAAATACTTAATCATCTATATCAGGAGTGAGCAACCTTTTTAATCAACGGGCCAATTTAAATTTTAAAAAATTTGGCGGGCCGCACATAAAATAAACATTAGAATAAAAAAATATAAAATTTAAAAAAAAGTAAAGATTTTGGTATTTGTTTTTTATCCGATCACCAAAAAACTTGTACCTAACCTAACCCAACGAATCGAGCGGTCGTGGAAATCTACAATGAACGAAATAAACGCCACAACGGGACTCATCGTCATATGATAGATTCTTATCTCTGCGAGTACATATACATTAAAAAAATTTACCAAGTACCAAGATTTTATATACAAATTTTAATGCAAAATAAAAACATACAAAAAAAGGAAATTTCTCAGGGCTCACAAAAAAAAAAAATTTTAGATGTTTACTGAATTTTTTTTTTTTAAATCGGTATTATTCTGCATGTCATCACTTCCATTTGAAAGTCTTCGGGAACTGTATTCACATCTATATTAAATAGCGAGGAAAACATTTTCATGGAAACTGTCTTCTCAGCTTTGAACATTTGGAATCGTAATTGAAATTCGTTGATTAAAATGTCTATATGTTGTGCGTATTTTTGAGAAGTAGTAACGTTTTCTTTTTCTAAATGTGGAAAGTGAGACACATTATTCTGCAAAAGATGCTGTTTCCACAATTCTAATTTGCGCTCAAAGCCCTGAATTTTATCATACAAATTGTGAATAAACTGTCCTTTGCCTTGAAGTTCCACAATAAGATCGTTGAGATGCTGAGTCATGTCGATAAGAAACCCAAAATCGCACATCCATTCTTTATTACCAAAATGAGGAAAGGTATATCCCTTCATATCCAAGAACAATTGTATTTCGGTTTTTAAGTTGTATACTCTTTTTATTGCACCTCTACTAAGCCAACGTACTTCAGTATTAAAAACCACGTCGCCATATTCAGTTTCTAATTTAACGCGCGCGACTTTATAAAATTGATTACTTTAATTATTGTTATTGTGACATTTGGCAAACTCAATCTTTTCGCACACAAATTTTAATTTTAAAATTCAAATTAAATTTCAAATTTTAATAAACCTAGGGTAAAAGATAAGTTTAAAAAATAAATCAATTAATTTTTTTAACAAAATTTGGTTTTGAAATATCATAATTTTATAAAATTTTTCAACATTTTCAAGACTTTCCTGGTGAATTATGCAGTGGTTAACGAATATTTCCCTTCCTGTGACCTTCTTAATGTCTTGAAATAGCCTTCCCGATACTCCTACCTCCATGCTTGACATTGCTCGTGCTCCATCTGTCGATATACCAATAATCTTTTCTAATGAAATTGAAATATTTTCCAACACAGACTTTAGTTCATCGTACAAGTCTTTGCCGGTTGTAGTCCCTTGCATTGGAATCAGTGAGCACAATTCTTCGGTAATATTAAATTTGGTGTCAATACCACGTAAAAATATAGCCAATTGTGCTGTATCGCTAATATCGCAACTCTCATCAAGTGCCAAAAAACAGTATTCGAATTTTGCAATGCGTTCACGAAGCGTTGTTGCTATGTTCTCAGACAAGTCTTCAATTCTCCTTGCAATGGTGAATCTTGATAAACTAATGTTTGAAACAATATTTATTTTATCAGGAAATGCTATTTCTGCAACAGCAGTCAGACATTCTTTTATCATCTCTCCATTCGCAAAGGGTTTCATTTTTTTGCCCGTATTTGACTGACAACAAAACAAGCCTTTACTGCCGTATTTGATAAAATAGCTTGATTTTTAAAAATAGTCTGTTGCTTTCCTAAGACAAGTGAATAACTCGTTACAAAAAAATTGTTTCGGTTTAGTATGTACCACCATTTAATTATAATTAATTTTATAACAATATATTGATGGGAGAAAGTCGATAAAATAAATTCAATTTTAAAAATGCTTGGCGGGCCGCATAAACATATTTAACGGGCCGCAAGCGGCCCGCGGGCCGCGTGTTGCTCATCCCTTATCTATATGAAATAGCTAGGTCCTCAATAGCAAACTATGGTATGAAGAAGGGACTTGCTTCAGGGGCTAAAATAACCCAGGTTCTAACACATAAAAAAGAGAAAGAGCTTACCATTAAATATCAGACCATTCGAATCCACAAATCAGCATTTTGAGACTGGTGGAGTCCAAGGGCTGGCAAATATCAGGGTGTGCTTGAAGAATTATTTTACACAATGTAAAATAATTACACAATTTTAATCTTCACAATACTCACACTCTCTGCTCTACACAACTAGATTTTAATGTAGGTTACAGCTGAGGCTATGGATACTCCTTTAGATGAGACCACCAGCTTCTTCGATTAACGATGATCCATAAAGAATTTATATGCAGTATGCTGGAAGTACACCAGCACTAACTTCAACATTTCTTCTGACGATGGCTTTATCTGATTCCCATGGGAAGTTTTGGAAGAATGAGTTTTACTTGAAGGGCAATGCTATATAAGACATCAGGAAAACACTATTGATTTGATTGGGTGTCCATGTAGATGAATTCTGTCATCTTTGATTGTGTCTTTTTTGCTGTTTGTTTGTCAGTATAAAGGTCGCTTGAGTGAAGAAGTTCCACTTATTCTTATGTATTTAAAATGGGAATTAGAAATTTGACTATGATTAAGACATTTTTAATAAAATACTTTTGTGATTATTCAGCATGTTTAATTTTATTGGTACTGGTTTTGCCAACCTCTCACGTTGGCATTATCAAACTGAAAAACGTGAAAGGTTGGCGAATTCGGTCACCAATGTCATGAAACATGTGGAATAATCACAAAAGGATTTTATTTAAAATATTTAAATGGAATTCCACCCTCACACTCTGTCAACAATATTGAATACTTAAGACTTAATAAGTGTTTTCAAATTGCTTCCTCTAAAAAGTTTAATGCAACTACCTATGTCAAATATTTATGCAGTTGAATTTCAAACTTCTCAGACAATAACTTTTAAAGTTATTAAAATAATTGCACCAGAATAAATTATTTTTAGTAATTTCGCCGTTGATGTTATGTTACTTGTTGATTATGGATGTAGATCAAAAGGCTGGCGAAATGTTTGCGTATTCGTTTATTTATATGAATTGGACAAGACAGAATAATACGTGGTTACTGGTCGAGTGCCTGCGTCTCTCTGTGGGGGGCGCGTTGCGTGCTGGGGTTGTTGTAAAATTAGAAAGTCTCTACCTGCGGTAGGGGCGGAGCTTAACAAGTCAAATATTGTAGCGGTGTATTTGCACTGACCGCTACAGTAACATGGACTGAGCTTACCATTATTTTTTCGTGAGAATCAATAAAATAGTTTTGGTAAATGTAGAGGAAGATTCATGATTGACCAATATTACAATGTATTGTTTTTATCTATTGAAACAATGGCAAACCTGACCTATAATTAAGACAGTGGAAGGAGCACATGAAAAAAACAAAGCTGATACTATCCCGTTCCTCATGTTACAGGGGTTTGTTTAATAATTGAATTGAACAGTGATAGTACCAAGCTATTAAATACATCATACACATTCGATAAACTACCTACAATTCAATTCTAACTAATTAAAATAGTAAATTAACAACATTTTGATATTTGCAATAAAATCATGTGTAGTTTATTAATGAAAATGTTTTGTACAAATTTGTGGTGCACTTTATTTATTGAATCACTGTTCAATTCGATTTTCTCATAAATTCGGCATAAATGTAAAATATCAATAGTTAAAATTTTGAAAAACATCAGTTATTTGAAAACAAATAAAACATAACATTTGTATTAGACTATACAATATTGTATTTTCAAAAATATATAATGGATGGATGGTGGCACTTTACATTTCCAAGGATAAAAACAACACATTTCATACAGCAATAATTTTTATGAAAGAATATTATTATAATGATAATGTCATCATTATCAACAAAACGTTAACAAATCCTCAAATTAACCTTACCGCCAGCAGTTCCAATATTAGAAATTGAAAAAAAAACAAAATTACTATTTACCATTTTAAAAACGTACACTTATTCAGTGAATCAAAACTCAGTAGGAGTTCTTAATTAAAATTGTGCATCAGAAATTTAAAAAAAACAGATATTAGAAGAAAGTGATCGGTTGATCCTCTCAAAAGATACATTTGAAATTACGAAGGTAGCATGTACTTGAAGTTTCAACATTGTTGAAAATGAACGTCATGAAACTTTAAACAAGTCTTACATATCATCTGATAGTTATAGATAGCTTCAGCGCACAATCATACATAGAAAAACAGAAGTTCAGTCTTGAATTTTCAAACATTAAAACGCAGTTATGAATGTTCATTGCCTCAAGTAATAAAGTTGAATCATAAATACTTGGTTTTTTGTATCATTCCTTGGTAAAATACGGTGCTTAAATAATAAGTAGAACCAATTATCATACTCAGTGTGGTACATAGCACACTGTATCAAAATTCATGGTAATTGGGGTTCCGTTTAACAACAATAATGGCATAAGTTACTATATTTTTGAACAAGACTATATTCTTAAGGTAAAAACACTCATGTAGAGCTGCTAATTTCAGACTCAGTACGACTGCTAGCATCGCAATGACAGCAACATACATTCTTAGCATACTTCAATAACAGAACAAAGGGTGTGACTACTCTCTTCAGAATGCTCAGAAATTGAATATGAGATGCATTGAATAAACTTTTACAAAATATATGCAGTTAAAATTAAGCAATGACATCAACAGATTTGAGAAACGCTTTGTAAAATTAACACTAACCACTACAGATTTGAGTAGACATACATTTTTTTGTAATGGCCAAGACCAACACAAGCACAGATGCTTTGTGATGATTCCATATAAACTTATATTTAACTTTTTTCAGATTTGTATGTGAACATGCATTTATAAGCTCTAATATTTTGTTGTAATCAATAATTTTGACAGAGAGTACTTACATAAAATATTTAAAATAATAGTAACTTGTTGTACCAAACAAATTGTAACAAAATAATTACTGTATTTTTTGACCAAAAAACATTTTTAATTCTGTTAATCTTATTCAAAGATTTGACGTTTATTCTCATTTTTCTATCCAGATTGTGATAATATTATCACAATGTTCACATTTCAAGTAAATTTAAAAATTCATGTGAAAGGTTTTTGGATGAAAATGTGAAAAAAAAGATACATAAGTATTTTTAACGCAAATATTTTAGTATGTCAGAAAAAACTTGTGATGTCACTTAGTCAGCCATGGGTGTTAAGCTCCCGGGACATTTTTATTCTGAATCGCTATTGTTGAGCATCAGTTTACGAGTTAGTCAAGGTCGGGCTGCGGCTCAGCAGCGGGGTCAGAGTCACTGCCCTCAGGCACCCACAGACCCGAGTCCACGCAGCGCTTCATGAAATAGACTGCCTCCTCCTTCGGCATCTTGGCAATAGCTTCTTGCAGCATCGGAATGTTTCTTTCATTGAAGCACTTTTGAAGTTCCTGTAATACGTGACAAGCAATAAGAAACAATACCCACTAAAAAAAGAAATTAATTTTTTCATAAGTTTTTCTAAGATAGGTAAGTTTAAAGCTCTTGTGACAATATTTGAAGATTAAAATATTTATTTGATGATCAATTCCAGGGTAAGTAAAATTTATTGATAAATACTTTAGACATCAGGAGGAATGCAATACTGCATTTTACATAAAGAAAGTGATTGAAGTAGTATTGATTGAAGAATCCAATCCATAAAAATTTAAATATAAAACCTGTTTTATATTTAAATGGTGAAAAAAAATATCTAACTCGAAACTAGGATATATACTCATATTTCTTCCTTGTCTATAATAAATATTTGATCTTGGTAAAGTCTAATATATTGATTCAGACATACAATAACACAATTCACAGGAGAATAAACAACAACTTTGCAATCAAGGATATATAGATAGTAATGTTTATAACTTTTTACATCATAAGAATTCTCATGTAATTTATTAAGTACATTCTCATTTACTGTGAAAATTACATGCTCTGATTATCGATTTAGTATATGATTTGTTAAATTTAAATTGCAAACATATGAATCTAACTACCTCAGGTAGCTCCTCGAAGACTTCCTGAGGGTCAAGGCCTCCAGGACCGAGGCGCTCGAGTCGGTCTGCCTCCTCCTGTTCGCGCAGAGCCTCCTGGATTTTCTCCCCAGCCCTCTTTACAATACGGGCCTTGAACTGCCGCAACTCGTCCTCAAACGAATCCTTGTAAGACACTTCCGCTACCTGGATCCTGCAAATGTATCTCAAACAATTGATTCAAATTTATCAAGAAGTACTTTAAAAACTTTCTGTTAATTTCTTAATAGCATTATACCCTTAGTTTATATCAAACCATTCTCAAAGCTGACCAAAATACACCAAAAAAAGACATAAAATACAATTATTTAGAATCCTTGGTAAATAATCTACTATAATAATAGCCCTTGTGTGTGTGTATGTATGTTTCGATTTTTGGTTTTCTATAGAATATCTTAAAAGATACAACGCTGATTTTTTGCACATAAGTTAAGTAAATTTTTCCGCAGCTATGTACCGAATTTCAAGACGATAGGATAATATTTTTATTCATAAACTATAAAATATGCTTTAGCGAGTTTCAATACGTACGAATTATATGATTCTGTTGTTCACCGCGAGATTTTCAAATTTAGAACTTTTACAAAAAAATTAATTTCCAGTTTGTCAGTTTGACACAAGTGCCATCTCTATTTTTTTTATCGAAATTGCATTAGAAATTATTAACCACATCATTAAGGCAGTTGCTCCCAGCCATTTAATTGCCTCTGGTGTCCAACCGGACACCACAGTCAGTGCATTACCGGGCGAAATCGTGTCATTTAATTAATTTAATTGTCACTTTATTTTTCTATATCGAAATTTGATTTTTTTACACAGTATTGAAAAAACTATAAATTATATTTATCTAATTTTTATTATTTGATTAACGTCCATTTTTAGGGTAAAATAAAATCTTAAAGATGTTGAAAAATTGGATAAAATGACGACTTTTCAAAACCAAAGTTTGTTAAAGATTTTTTTTTTTAATTTTAAAATTAATAAGACGCACATGGTTTATATTTAATCTTTTAATTCCAATTGAAAAAAAGACTTTTAAATGTTTAGGATTCTTGGAAAATGTACCAGCCGAATCTCCAAATTCCTACATTTTAATCGGAAAAACACATATTTATCATAATAATAGTATATTTATAAGAAATAAAAATATATTGTGTTCAGAAGAAGGGATGTACCAAACTTTTTACATTTAAATCTTATTGATTGGTGCAGTCGATTTTTCGCAAAACGGACTAGAAAATGATCAAAAAAAACTCGATTATGGGACCTAGACCCTTAATAACTCAAAATAACACCGTCTACGCACAGAAAACGTAATTAAAAAAGAATTGCACAATTGAACGTGATAAAGACTGCATCAAATAAAGAACAGTGCAGTGAAAAGTGATGCGTTGTTTGTGACACGAAATGTGACATAAATGTCAAGCAATGAGTTGGAAGGAAAACGTGAGTAAAATTCGAGTACGCGCATCGACCTCAAGACAAAAAGAAACTGATGCACAGCGAACGCTGCGTTTGTCTTCGGATTAATTAGTGTGACCTGTCGATTCTGCAATGCTTTACATTATCAAGCAGAAAACCCATCAGATGGAAAGTTCAACAGTTCAAGTGCACAAAGATAAAGTGAAACTACCAGCAAGGCCTATTTCCCCAGTATATTTAAAGGATATTTATAATGTAAATTTCAAGAGAAAAATAAGATCATACAATAACAGTATATCTTTTGCATCAATGGGAGCTAAATTAACAGTGGGCCACTCTGCTTCAAAGTTCAAGGCCAAGGTATATCACAGAACTTCGCACCTTCATCCAACTGATGGTACAAAATTAAAGCATTATTCATCTTATTATTGTAAGCATTGTTCATCGAATGCGCGTCATTCTGTGACGGGCTACATTTCTAGTACTATAATAAACCTGGTGAAAATTTAAGTTCACTGTCTGATCATCAATTTTTCTTCCTGCCTTATTTCTCTATAATGACTCTCACCTGGCAAAAAATGAGGAAACACAGCCTCTCGGGTCAATGTCCAACTGCTTAGAGAGCTCCAGAATGTACTGCATGCAAATAGTCTGGTGAGCCACGTGTGCCATCAATTCGTGTTTCTGTAATTCACATATTGTCAAATGGGCTAAAATTATGTAAGAATTAGAATGTTAAAAAAAAAGTATATATATATATATACATACATACACATATTTATATATTTAAGCCATTCATGTGTCATGTTGTTAATTTTGAAAATGGCCTAAGTCAATTTATCCCTCTAAAATCACAATTGCGTGTTGGATTCATAGAAAATTTCACTTTCATAATAATTTTTCATTACTCAAGACTAATCAAACACTAAATAACTATGTTGCACAATACAAAAATATTTTTAAACTTATTCAGAAGTAAAACATTAAATATATCGAAACAAGAAAATATGACTTAGACTGCTTTCATATCTACGGGCACACACAAAAATATATATAATAAATATATTTATAATAAATATATTTATAATAAATATATTTATAATAAATATATATATATAATAAATATATATATATATATAGTATATATATATATATAATATATAATATTTTTTTTTACATACCTATATATTTTTTTACATACATATATATATTTACATACATATATATTTACATACATATATATTTATATACAGAGAATACATCTAGGTAATGAGGAAGTTGGGTATCCTTAGAAGAGTGAGTCACCTGCTCCATCTCGAGGTTGATGCACCAGATGACAAGGTAATTGGCTGTCTCCTCGCAGACTAACTGAGGTTGGTCTTGCAAAAGTTGCTTGGAGTCATCGTATCGCCGGAGCATTCCAAATTTCTTCAAAAGCTTTTCATTGTCCTTGATAAACTTGCGCATGTTCTCTTCGCGCTGTTCCTCTGACAGGTTCAGGTCACTAGGTGCTACGGTTTTCTTGTTAATGACAGTCTTGGTGAAGCCTGACTTGCTTATAGTGTCAACATTCCAAGGAGCAGCTTTCTCTTTTTTCTGAATCTCTTCTTCCTTGTTTTTGAGTTTCTCGCTCTCCTTTTCTAGTTCTTTGAGAGCTTTTTTCATATCTTCCATGTCTGTTCCAGATTTATCAGCTTTTTCTAATTTCAGCTTGGCTTCAGTAAGTTTTTTGGAGTTGTCAGATTTCCTCTTATCGAGTTCTTCCATTTCCTTTTTCCTCTCCTCCATGCGCTCGATGCGTGCCTGGTGCCGCCAGCGGAACAGCGAGCCCGTATCAATATTAGGATGTGTTTCATCTTCATCATCAGATATCTAAAATCCAATCATTACACATAATTTTCTACTGATTTTCATAAACCTAAGAAATAAATTATGAGAATTCGAAATTCTATATAAATGTGGTGTTTCCTTAGAAATAAAAGTAAAATTTACATAAAACTTCAGTATAAAATAATAATTAAAAAATTATACTCATTAAAACAAATATAATGATAAACCTGTGAAATTTTTATTTATGGCATAAATTTACACTCACATTTTTTTGATATTGCTAATTTGGTAATTTTTTGAAATTAACAAATTAGCATAATCAAAAAACTATTGTAAAAAATGTAAGTGCAAAAGCAGTTAAGAGATTTCATTATTGAGTAATCATGGGTTAAATTTACATAATTTTCATTCCTTGTATCCAGAAGTATATACTTACATTCAACGCAAGAATCTTAACGTGATTTTTTCAGCAGTTGGAAATCAGAAACTTTACATCTACATACACAAAGTTAACCATTACGCCCAGAATATTCCTTAATTAAAAACAATTTATGTTATAATTTACTTATTGATGAGTTCCTACGTCGATTGATTTACAAGTCATACTACCAAATAAAAGTTTTTATTTTGTTGGTACATTGTATTACTACAAACCGTTTTTCGGTCACTCGTTAAAAAAATTGAATTAACCAAACTGCAAGTAAACCTAATAAATAATTGAGTGTGCATTTTACCACTAACCTAATCAAAGTATTTTAACCTCAAACTGATAAAATGTTAAAAAATATAATATATTTTACCTCGATATCTTTCCATTTGCTGTAATCAACCATTTTCAGTAAAGAACTGGTGTGATGACAAGAAAAAGCCCACAATAAGCTTCAAATTATAAAAAAAAACAACTGTACTGTCAAAAACACAAGTTGGATGAGTCTCTGGTTGGTTGCATTTCGAGAATATTCTAATGATGGGAATAGTCGGTTATCATCAATCGAAAAAATCGTTTGTTTTTAACAGTCGACTAAATCGAGTATATTCGATTCTTAAATGATGAATTTTTTTTTTTTTTTTTTGATACCAATGATATTTTTTCATATCAATTTTAAAATACGCACGGACACAGAATTAATTATTTTAATAATTAAAGTTTCTCATTTGTTCTGAAAAGCTGAATATTCAAATTATATTTCTCATTCTGTAAAAGTACAAATTTGATCATTTAAAGCTTTTATGTATAATGTCTAAAACAAATTTACAAAACAACCATTTTTTAACAAACTTTACAGATGTATGTGAAACTTTGTTTTTACGCATTCAATAATAAAATTATAGATTATATCTGTTCCATCATATCATGTAAGTTTTAGAGGTCAAAAATAACAAAATTATATGGTATCTAAGATTTATTATACGACTCTCTATTATAGTATAATCTAAGACTTTGTTAAATTAATATATTGTGGAACCTTTTTCTTTTGTTATTACCCATTACATATGAAAATAATAATTAAAGATTTAAAATAATGAAAAATCTTTTCACTTAAAATCGAATCGAATAATAAGTCACAGTTTCATCAGTTATAAGGTCTGATTTGATTGGTTAGATTTATTGATCAATTAAACATTATGTTAATATTACTACAGTAGACAAAGCATTACATCAGTATTGAAAAATTTTAAATGCTTTTTGGTAACTCGAATAGGTTAGCCTTAAATTTTTATTACGGTAATAGTGTTCTAATCATAATAAGAATATATTATAAGTTGTCTATGGAATGGCCTTGGATGCGATTGTCACAATGTCAAATTTGCCCGCGCTGTCGTTTCGTAAAACCATTACCAGATATTACCACTTCAAGAGTTTGACACTTGGTGGTTAATAGTTATTGTTATCCTGTGATGTAGTTATAATAACTAACCAATAGTTTGAATTCAATAATTATGTCAAATATTAAAAATACTATTTTGACTCTAGAACCGGATGCTGTTAAACTCTTCATAGGAGACATTAAAAACTTATCCCAAGTCAAAGATAGAAAATATGTTAGCCATATTTACAGTATGACGTTAAAAAATATTTTGATTGAAGGAATGGTGACTGAAAAATATAATGAGAACCGCCCCATTCTAAAATTCCAAGTTGTGGATGCAACTGGTTCAGTAAAAATTGAATATCTGTATGAAAAGCTGAAACCCCGAATTGCTGAGCATTTATTAAGAGGGGACTTTAATAGACAAATAACATTAAAACCTTATGATAGAATATCTAACAGAGAAGAAATGGTGTCAACACTAAACTTTTTAAACAGCCGGATTCCAGCAAGTACCCAGCAATTTCAGATGAGGGTGGGAGACTATGTTTCTGTACTTGGTGATTTGAAGGTCTATGATGATGGGCAGAGGAGTATCTCTGCTTTCAAATGCACTGTAACAGACATCTATTCATACCTAGTCTGGAAAAGAGAACTGCAATGGCTTTACAAATATCAATACAAGGAACAAATCAAATATGTCAAAGTGACTGCGCCAGCTACTGTGAATACCTAATAAAAAATAGCTTTAAAATATCTATACTTGGTTATGTTCTGGGAATTGGATTTGTGTGGTGATGGTTTTTTTGTCTATTTTTATAGAAATTGTAGCTATATACTTCTTTAAAATTTGTACTGATGTATCTGGATAATAAATGGACAGCTTATTTTTATACACCATCCCAATTTCTAATACATTGAATTTATTGCCTGGAAAATACAATGATTACATTTAAAGATTTTTATAAAACTGCTAGTGTAATTTATTCTGATAAAAAAATAATTAAAATAAAACATATTTAAAGATTCATGTAATATTGTTATTGTAATTAATGTTTTGAAAATGTTGTTTTTTTTTTAATGTACATGAATATAAAACATATTTTTTTTAATTAAATCCATTTCTCCACAAAGCCACACGGAGGTTATTGATTAGTACAAGAGTAATTAAAAATGCAATGATGGCATTACAAATAAATTAAGTTGATTGATTGCCCATACCTGTGGACCCATTATTACAAGTCTAGCAAAGTTTCAATTAAAAATGGGATGGGATATTTATCAGAATGGGATTGGAAACTTATTTCATTAAATCACATGAAATATAGTTTTCTGCTGATTCTTTTGGATTTCTTAAGCTTTCAAAATAAATACTAATATAATTTTTTTAAAAGTCGGTAGCACTTGACAACTAAGTAAAAAGGCATTACATATAAGATGCTATATATCTTAATATCTTATTTGAGAGGTGTTTTTCTATAAAATTAATATCATTATAGAAAAGATTCATATTGTACACAAAACCATGAGTTTTGATGATGCACATAGAGATTGAATGGGCTATCATTAATAGAAGTCATTTCCAAAAAAGGTTTTTTTATAAGCCAAAGGGAATGAATACTTTGTCTTAACATGACTGGGCACATATAATTTTGATTTAATAATCTAAAAGAGACAATCTTCAAATCTCAAATTTCTCCACAAAACATTTTGATGAAAGTATAGCTAGTCGAAGCAGCACACCTTACCACCGTGTACTATTTCAACTGTTTGAGACTGAAATGAAATGAAATGCTGGAGGCATATAGTATAAATAGGGTTTTAATATACATACTTTACATTGAATCCCAGTGACCTATACAAATAACATTTCAAAACACATTTCAAAAAAGTAGACATTACATCAAAAAATTGACTAGTAAAAAGAACATAATAAAATAGCAAAGCAATCAATGCATTTAAAAGAAGTATGAGGGATATATGAGTGCCTACATAAAATTGTTAGAATGTCCTTTTTTAAAAGCGTATGGTGCTATTCAATGAGAAGGAAATCCATCTTTTATTATTGTCGCTTACATACTCTAATAGCCCTATTTCTTACTGAGCAGAATAAACATTGTATTTTATTTCGGTTTCTTTGGTGCAATTTTTGTAGTTTTATGTTTAATACATCTGTAGCTTTCCTTTTGTTGCCTATGGTTTTAATTATTTGCTACAGAGTTTTATAATATGTATTCTACCCTTTTTTAATAAATATTTATATAATAGCTGATATATAATATCAACATTGTATACTGTATAAAACGAATTGTCTGATATTTCAAGTGGCGATGAGTGACGGTGTAGACCACTGGTTCCCAAAGTGGTCAATATCGATGACAGCAAAAAATTAAATTGGGGGTCTACGAGCTGTAAATGGGGGTCTACGAGAGCAGATCCCTTTTAAGCAGGTCATCACCAAAATTTAGGCATTCTGTAAATATCATAATGCACCTAACACAGATTGTACCTATGTACTTACATAATAATGCTGTTAATCCTGCATTATGGACTATCGCAAGAAGGTTTTTGATAGCTTTTCCATCTTCATACCACATGTAAAAGGGTTTTAGTGCGGTTGTCAATCTTACAAAAAAAAGAAACTTGGCCGCTAACCGAAAAGCCGTATAATGAATCAATTATTCTAATACAAATTCAATGGGATCGGTTCCAAATTTGTTAAATATGTAACACTTTTTATACATTCTGGCCATATTTTTTTCCAAACATGGTTCATTGTTCTTAATTTTAATTCCTTCCATGATTCACTGATGCTGTCAACAGCATCCTTGATGTTATAGTTTTTCCAAAATGTTTTAATTGAAGCTTTACCATCGGTTTCCCTTATAAGTTGTCGGAAATTTCAGCGTAGGTAATATGCCTTAAAAGTGGCTATTGCACCCTGATCCATTGGTTGGATCAGAGCTGTTGTATTTTTCGGAAGGTACTCAATCATGACATCTTCAGATAACTCGGATAAATTAGTAGGATGCCCTGGTGCATTATCCAAAATTAGCAAAGCCTTGTTGGTTAAGTTATTGTCTCGCAAATATTTTTTCACTTCTGTACAAAAGTGACTTTTGAACCAATCCTCAAAAGTAGCTTTAGTAATCCAAGCTTTCTTGTTGGATTTCCATATGACGTGTAATTGATTTTTATTTAGTCCTTTAAGAGGCCTTGGATTTTCGGACAAATATATTAAAAGTGGCTTTAAAGCTCAAAATCACCCGCGGCATTTGCACCAAGTAGCAAAGTTAATCGTTCTTTAGACACCTTATAACCAGGCGCAGATTTTTCGGTTTTTGAAATGTACGTGCGATCAGGCATTCGCTTCCAATAAAGCCCTGTTTCGTCTACGTTAAACACTTGTGCAGGTTTATAACCACCTCTTTCAATAATTCCCTTTTAAATTTTGGGATATTCCTTAAGTGCGGCCTCATCGTCGCTATCTGCTTCACTTTTCATTTTCAAATTATGCAAATTAAATCTATTTTTAAATTTTTCAAACCACCCTCGGCTTGCTTGGAATGTTACATCTTCAGGAGATTCATTAGTATCTCCATTCTTCAAATTTTCGAAAATACTTAAAGCTTTTTCCTGGATAATCATTTGACTCATTGGCATTCTCCGTTTGTTATTGTCCTCAATCCATATAATCAATATTTAAAATAAGTTTTTTAATTTGTACATACGTACATATTGTAACGTGCTAGCGATAGAATCGATGGAAGCAATTCTACTCCAGAGTCTACTTCTAGTCCATAGTCCAAAAACATCAATGATCGAGCGACCGTCGTTTAGGGACGACAATACGCGGTCTTGGAGAACGAGCGACAAGGCGACCGGGCCAGTGCTTGACAGAGAGTCCTTGGGAGCAGTGCTTGACAGAGAGTCCTCGGAAGGAGTGCTCGATAGAGAGTCCTCGGGAGTAGTGCTCGACAGACAGTCCTCGGGAGCCGTGAGCGCGAGACAGTCCTCGGGTGTCGTTGATATAAATATGTTGTTAATATAAATAATGTGAAGACTCTGTATGATATAGGTTAAATATAAATAGTGCAAATAAATCATCTTTTAATTATTGAGACCCGGCGCGTTACAATATGTACTTACGTACCAAAAATGTCCCTAATTATTTCCAATTTTTCCAGTTAATGTGTAACAATCAGTAATAAATATGTGCATAAAACACTCATAGACTCTAAACCAGCCGCTCTATGAGCACACACTGAATAACGCTCGTAAACAAAATAACATTGAAAAAAAAGTTTTTTTGGCCGTTATAGCGAAACATTTTAGGCCGTATATCGAAAACGTGCCATAATTGAAAAGGGCCGTTATAGCGAAAGGCCGTATAACGAGCGACCGTATAGGGAGGTATAGGTGTATTGATTTTTATACAAAAATCTAAGAAGTTTTCAAGTCCGATAATTAGTTCTAGTGATTCGTATTCTGATAAAAGTGACAATTATGAAGATAAAATACAGAAGAATGGTCTGTAAAAGATGAAGCACCATGTATTGAACAATTTCTTGACAACGTTTATGTTCTCCTGTGGCTGTTAATAATCCTGCAAATTTAAATGTACTCTCATTGTGCTTTTGCAGACTTAATCACTGTGAACTTATTAGAAGATGTTGGTAAAGGATTCAAGTAATGATCATTGAGTATCATGTTCAATATTATTATATTGTAGGTGTTTATAAAATATTAACAAAAGATCATCATCATAATCATCACATGCAAGCTTAGTAGCAAAAACGGTTTTGGGTTTTGCTACTAAGCTTGCATGTGATGATTATGATGATGATCTTTTGTTTATTGAAACACCTGCAAATTGATAGATCACCATTAGATATCTTAAAAATATCCAGAATACTTAACTGCTGTTTTTAAAGCGCTCCACATCACGAAGCAACAAATTGCCCTCTCGTTCAACAAATTAAACAGTGATGTAGCCACAACCAGTAGCTTTTGTGAGATTTCGCCGATATTCACTGGTATATGTCTACACCATTGTTCAATTTGTTGACTAGAGGGCAATTTGTTGCTACATGTGTGGAGCGCTTAAATTAGGTATAATTATTTTATAGAGAGTAAGGAAATAAAATTCGCACATGAAATAGGAACTAACAAATAACACCCTGCTCAGCAAGGAGGCGGGGCAGGGGCGGGGCAAGCCGCGTTAGAGTAGCGCCCTAACGAGCGCCTGTCGAGGTCTGGGCTTTCATACAATCGGTCGCCCTAGTATTTATGTCCTCCGATTTTCTAGCCCACCAGCAAATCGGTTCATCAGTCTACCTGTCCAGCATGCTGAATACGATGCCGTGGTTGGCCACGAAGGTGGCTCCGACCGAGGCTACAGCGGGTGCGGCAGCCGACAACGATACGGGCAAGGCAGTGTTCTTGGATGTGAAGACGACGGGAGGTCCCGTAGAACCACTGTTTCCGCGCTTCGAAACGACGCAGGGAGTGCAGAAGGTGGACGTGGTGTTCGACAATATCGGACCCGTGCTTCTGGTGCTGCGGGCGCTGGGAGCGCTGCCCTTCACGCGGCCGCGCCCCGGCGTCACGCAGGTCTCCGCGGCCTCGCTATCCGCGGGCTACTCGGCCTTGCTCTTCGGCTCGCTGCTGGGTTACGTGGCCTACGTGTCCACGCACCGCGTGAAGATCGTGAGCTCGGCGGAAGGCCGTTTCGAAGAGGCGGTCATCGCCTATCTCTTCACAGTTTATCTTTTCCCGATCATCATCGTACCCATCCTGTGGTACGAGACGCGCAAGGTCGCCACAGTGCTCAACAGCTGGACCGATTTCGAGGTATCGTTCCTTTGCTCGCTATTCTCTCGTTGACGCTCGACGATAGACCAACTCCGTGAGCGAAATATTCCCTTCGCAGGAAAACTACCGCAAGGTCTCGGGGCGAGCGCTGCCACTGCAGCTGCGACGCAAGGCCCTCGCCATCGCCGTACTGATCCCCACGCTGTCCACGGCGTCTGTGTTCATCACGCACATGACTATGGTGCACTTTCGCCTCACGCAAGTGCTGCCCTACGTATTCCTGGAGATGCTCACGTACCTGCTGGGCGGCTACTGGTACCTGCTGTGCGAGACGCTGAGCTCCTCGGCCGCGCTGCTCGCCGACGACTTCCAGGAGGTCAGGTTAGGTTAGGCGGCGAAAGGGGGTCATTCCATGACGTGACGCGTCGTGACACGGGTCCGTGTGATGTCGCAGGCTCTGAAGCACATCGGACCGGCGAGCCTGGTGGCGGAGTATCGCGCGCTGTGGCTGCGACTCAGCAAGCTGGCGCGCGACACGGGCGTGGCGCACTGCTATACCTTCACATTCATCAACCTGTACCTGTTCCTGATCATCACGCTCTCCATCTACGGCCTCATGTCACAAATCTCAAACGGTTTCGGGACTAAAGACGTGGGGCTGGCCGTAACCGCCTGCCTCAGTATTTGCTTACTATTCTTCATCTGCGATGAGGCCCACCACGCATCGCAAAACGTAAGTATTTAAGCAAAAACCACTCGCGAGCGTCTCCAGGCATGATTGTTACAGATATATAATGCGCGGTACGCAGGTGCGCACCAACTTCCAGAAAAAGCTGATGATGGTTGAGCTGTCATGGATGAACTCGGACGCGCAGACGGAGATCAACATGTTTCTGCGCGCAACGGAGATGAACCCTTCGTCCATCAGTCTGGGCGGGTTCTTTGACGTAAACAGAAATCTCTTCAAGTCGGTGAGTGAATTGAACGTAAACGGAGTGGCCAGAATAGCTGACGACGGACTGTGATGGACGCTCTATTCGTTGCAGCTGCTGGCAACGATGGTGACGTACCTGGTGGTGTTGCTGCAATTCCAGATCAGCCTGCCGGACGAAATCAGGACTGTCAACATCACTGACTCTATGGATATGGAAGATGAGGAGAGACGCTAATTACTACAAACCGGTCTACATCTTTATGTTACAGCGGTTAGGTGAATTGTTTATAGGTTGTTTCATATTTATGGTGTAGGTACTATGTGAAATAAATAAAACCAGATACTTTAAATGATTATTGAATATTTAAGAGATCCTGTTCGTTTTTTGCGGTTCTGTCCCCTAGAAGACTTTTTACGTGAATAGCTATTTAACACTATACGTAGGGGAGATGTAGGCAATTGAAGTCAGTAGGCAATGGTGGTTACCCCATTATAACAAAAACCAAACGAGAGAGGACGATATTTTTGAACCCAATCGCTACCTGTGCACAGGTAAAGCACTCTGACGACGGCTCACTCAGCTCGCTTCTCGCGTTAATGAGTTACAGAAGTAAAACGATTTTGCGCCCTTCTGATATAATTTTCCAAGCGGACAAATCCGAAGGTAAGGCACAAACTACTTGGTGTTTCTTTCTATGACTGTGATATTTAATGACCATAGCACTTTAAATCGTGATTTAAAACCCAGTTTGCCATTATAGGTTCAACTTTTTTAGTTGAATTGTTTTTTTCTCGTTTTCGGCGATGTAGGCGATCGGAGTCAGATGACCCCATTGCCCACACAGCCTAACTTCAATGAAAAAGGCACTTTAGCCATCATGCTAAACCTTCTGCAGATGAACCGGTCCTATTGATACTGGATAATCATGCAAGTCATATTGCACAGGTCGCCCATGAGCATAGCGAGAAAAACCATATTCATATGCTGTCCCTACCGCCCCATGCAGCCATTGGATGTGTCATTTTTTGGACCACTCAAAGCAGCATACAAAAGAGAGTGCGACTTTTTCACGAAGAACCGTCTCGCAGGAAGGATAACTCCATATGGTGTAGCGTCCTCGGTTCATTCAACATCCGAGAACAAGCCAAGAATCCAAGATTTCATCCAGATGCTTAAGATAACATATGTTCTCAAGACAAGACAAGTAAGAAAGATGCAGCATGCAATGATTTGACAAAGACACCATGAAAAAACCCACAGAGGAAATGTAATGGGAGGCACTAACTTAAATTACATAACAAAATAAATCAACCTACTAGACCTCGATAGCTAGGAGTCGGGCTCGAGGAGCGGCCTGTGACCCGTAGTTTTTGTCGGGGGATTTTTCTCGTCGTTTCGTGTGTACCGTGTACCTAAAACATCCTTTTAAACCGAATCGGTCGTTTCAGCAAGTCCACGCCCCGCGAAGGCGTCGAGAGACTCACTCGGGAGCGCCGGGCGGATGCGCAGGCCGCCCGCGACGCCCCTCTGCAGCCGGCGGCCTTCAATTAGTATTCCACAAACATATCTGTAGTCATTTTTATTATTTTTATCGATCAGTTATTCCAATACTTGCAGTAAATAAACGATTAGATTCCCATTTACATCCTTTTATTGAAATCAAAATAAACTAATTCAAGAATAGTCAAAATTCTGAAAGAGCGATTAACTCGGGTTAAAATATTCATATTAAAACGTAGTATGGTGTTCCGCGGTAGAACGCTCGGGACCGAAAGAGGCTGTCGCGACGCGCTGCCTCGCGGCCGACCCCACGCTGCCGGCTCGCGTCCCGGGACTGAAGCACCCACTCGCAATCGATTTTAAACATTTTCCGGGTGGCGGTCGCTATAGAAAGTCGTATTTCGTACACAGATCCGATCGACACTCTCTCGTGAGGTATTGTCAGACTGCATTCTGATTCGAGGCGACACTACGCAGGCGGGTCAGCTCTGACTGACTGCGGTTTTAATTTTTTTGATAATAATAGAGATCAATACGTGTTGCACATTTCGAATAAATATTAAAAAATTTCCATTTCGTTTTGACGCGCTGCGGGGCCGAAGGGACAAACCCGAACCGAAACGTCGCGAGACGGGCGAGACGCCTCGCAGACGTCAGTTATCCACGAGTCCGGTCAGAGTCGACCCATCCGGACGAGTGTCGGTTACCGATCGAAAGTAATAACGATAAACGATAGATAACGGAATAAACTCGTCGCACGTTCTATCGAGGAGCGCCCTGCCAATACTGAGAGACGTTTCCTCTCCCGATCTTCGGGAGGGCGCGTTTCGGGATCGCCGGAAGACGACCTGCCGGACGAGATCGCGGGGGCCAACGCGGACGAAAGCGCGAAGGACGAGTCGCCGACGGAAGAGCGAAGACGAACGGACGCGGGCGGAGGCGCCCCGAGGCCGCGCGGAGCCGCCCGGGGCCGCCGCCCGCCCCGCTCCGCCACTCCGCCGCTCCGCCACTCCGCCACTCCGCCACTCCGCCACTCCGCGGCCAGTCTGCGCCGGCGGCCGGCCCGAGTGCACGCGCCCGCACCCGCACCCGCGCCCGCACCCGCGCCCGCACCCGCACCCGCGCCCGCGCCCACAACTCCGCGCCGATGGCTGCCTAGCTCGATCCACCGCGAGTGCGCGCCTCGCACGTGCCTGAACGAGGACCGCCGGTACGAGGGGTTCGCTTTTCCGCGATTCGGTGACGACCGGGTGTCGAGTCGCCCGGCCCTGCGGCCTGCCCCTGCGCGGACAAAGAGAAGGTAAACACGGCGGCCTGAAACCTGTCACCGCTCGCTCGGCGGGCGGCGCCGCGCTCGCCGGTTGCACAATACCGACCGTATCGAGATGCGACTGCCTACGCGAGAGCCGTCGATAATGTGAGCACAGGCTGTATCGAAAATGACGACTTTGACGCTCTGGTTCTGTTAATTTTTACCTACCGATCGAGAGAAACGCCGATCGTCCTTCGATCGTATCGCGAACGGAGCCGATTCCGCCGAAGCGGGCTCAGGATTGGACGAGTTCCGGTCGGATCGCCGCATCTCCTGCCCTCCTGACCGGCCCTCGCGAGCGGGCGGGGAGGCCCGCTCCGGCCGCTCGCGCTACCTTTCGTTGGAAAAAAATTTCTTTGCTATTTCAAAAACTGCATTCTCAGATTGCCATTTATCTGAGAGCGCTGGTTAATTATAATAAATTCATTAAAAGCGCGATTAGGGAATGTTCAGATTTATTTTGTAAACGGAAACGTCCGAAACGAAAACTTTTCATACCTATTTCGCGGGCAAAATCGAATTGCATTTTTGACTAAGTTTCTAGTTGCAGTCATTGCTGTTAACATTATGTTTCGTAGTCGAAAAGTTTTCTGTAAATAAAATTGACCGTTCGATTTAGAAATCGGCATTGTCAATGTACAGCATAATAATTATAAGTTTAGCGGAACTGATCGACGTCCTCGCCTTTGGAGCACTCGCGACGCTCGTTCTCAATAAAAGTAACTCGAATGATCGGAGACTGTCCTCGATGTTCTATACACGGTTCGATACGAATACGACTCGAAAAGCGACCGAGAAAGGTACAGCCGGAAGGACGCGGCGGGGAAGGAGCGCGAGCCGCCCATCCCCCGGCGCCCCGCCGCCCCGCAGCCCCGCCGCCCCGCCGCCCCGCCGCCCCGCCGCCCCGCCGCCCCGCCAGACCTGAGCGGCCTCGTCCGGCGTCCTCGCGGGGTCGCCAGATAAGACGCGCGGGAAGCGCCAGACCGGTATCCGTTATCACCGTTATCATCGGTAAACAGCGAGCGGACGGCGCGCTCCCGCCGCTGAGATCGTGCAAGTGATAGGCGAGTGAATCTCCTGCCCGTCGATCCCTTCTCGCCGGCGGGCGTTTCGACTCATTCGATACGAAGGACTCGGCCGGGCGGAACCCGACCTCGGCGGGGGCGCCGTTCCGATCGTCCGGAGATAGCGACGCTCGTGCAAATTGCGGAGAGTCGTCGTTTCCCTCGACTCCGGAAAACGCGGCGCGGTCTCCCGACGCTGCTGACTGCCGGGCGACGGCCGCGTCGGACGATTGCGAAATGCGACGGCTGCGAGACTCGCGAGGACGCTCGGCGGGGGACGGGGGCGGGAGCTTCAGTGCAGCTAATTGATAATTATCACTGCCGACGATGGCCACTCGTTTCATCGCCGTCGGTGCCCGCGCAAAGAAAAAACTCGCAAGATTGTCAGTGCCAATTCGCTTCGAACGCGTCCTCCGATAGGAGAGCGTGGAAGTGAAGGAGGAAAGAATCTCTCGATGCCGAGAATCGTCCCCGCCCGGAGAGACGGAGCGCACCTGTTCCGAGAGTGTTCCGCTTCGCCCCGAGCGAGACGAGGCGAGACGAGACGGTTTCCGTTCGATCCGGAGAGCCAGACGAGTCGGCGGGAATCGGGTGCGCCCTCGGAGCCCCGGCGGCGGCGACCTCGCGGCCAGATGGCGTCAGTCGGACGGGTCGCAGCGAGCAGGTGTGTCGCCGGCCTCGTCGGTCGCCGACCGGGCGGTGACGCGGGGCTCGAGCGCCGGCAGCCGGACCGACCCGCGAGGTCGGGGAGGAAGGAGCCGAGCGTGAATCACCGCGGAGATAGAGGTCCGCCGCTGCCGTATAAGGAAAAAACGCGAGAACGGCCGACGGACGGCGAGCTCGCACTTCGTGACTTCTCGCTTCGTCCGTTTGCGCACTCGGTGCTCCCTGCATTCCCGAACTGTGAAGTCCGACGCACTTTGCATTCCATTCGAATAGATATCGCTCCCGTCGGGTCGCGAGCGGTCGGGTGTTCTCCCAGCGGCGGACCGGCACCGAAAGAGGAGCGAGCGAAACCGATTTTTAGTCGCCGATCGAATCGTCATATATCAATCTCACCTCTCCTCTTCTTCACCCACGGTGTCTTTAAGTTTTCTGGGGAAAATATTTTCAGATACTAAATAAATAATGTGAATTGATAAACTCAATAGTTTTTCCGAAACGTCGAGTATCCAAAGTGCGACGATCGCCGCGAGACGGGGCCGGCGTGGCGACTAGTCCGGTGGCGTGCGGTGACCGTTAGCGGAGCCGAGCTCGCGCGCAGGCCTCGTGCGCGCTTCCGGCTTCCGGCCACTGTCTTGGCGCTGCACGAACTGGGAAATACTATCACGCGGAGCTGAGATCTTCTTTCGCTGTGCATGCAAAAGAAGAAAAAATCCGTAAGAGTGGAGTGCTACTCGTTTCGAGCTCGGCGCGGTGAGTCGTCGCTCGCGCACCATTCTGGAGAGTCAGAGGGAGAAGAGTGCAGGTCACATTGTCCTAAATTTATTGCCTGTACATTGCCATTGCCATTGCCGTTAGACAATTTTAATCAATTATTCGGTTTGCGTAGATAATATTTTTAACGCAATGATTGCATTAGAATTCCATGTGTATTAAATCCATAAAAAATGTATCCGATAGATAATGATACATCTCCTGGTGATTTATTTTGCAAAGTTGCACCCGTAGACGAAACGAGTGAGCCGTGAGTTAAATACCGACAGTTGCAACCGGCGAAACCGTTTACTAAAAAATAAAACACGTAAAATGAAAATATCACGACAAAGATATTATTTTTAATTCAATGAATATATTATTAATTCGAAAATATGACAACGTGTGCTACTTTGGGATGCGTAGTACAGGTATGCGGTTAATTAGCTTTTCTCAATATCTAACAAATAAAACGGTACCGCATATTTTAAATACTTCCACAAATAATGCAGGTTTCGACAAGCGATAATACACGATAAGCTAAATGTCAGAGACGTATCGGACAATACGCGGCCGCAATTACCTGCCTGCCTCCTACGGCTCTTCATTTTCAGATTATTTGAGCATTAATCTCTCCCGCTCGTGGATGAGAGATCAGTTCAAATATCAGTAGATATAATTGCACGGTTGGATCTGAGATCGCCTTCTATATTCTATAATATGTACACGCGAGTATCAAATGTTACGATATCACCAAAAAGGGAGGACCGTGTGGACCACTTTTTGCGTTGATAAAATATTCAAAAGTTACTGGATCTTTTTAAGAAACCAGATTTTTGTAGTCGACGCTACCGAGAGGAAAATCTAAAAGTCAGCTGGGCTACATTACTCTACAAAGGCAAGAGCGCTCTACCGTTATCGTATAAGACCATAATTCAGGTTCGGGCCATTTCGTAGCACAATAGATTACACTATGTTCCTAAAATACGCCAATATAAATAAAACTAAAATAAAAAAACCGTTCTATTAAAGTCCGGAATCGATATAGCGTATTTATGCTAGACCAGGGATCGGAAAGCTTATTAACCAATGAGCCAAATATGTACATTACAACGTTAAAAAAAAATTGAGAGCCAAATCTGTTTATTGATTTAACAAACCTCTATTATAATTTAACTCTTCATTAAATTACGGGTATACCGAATAAAACTTGATTTCTTTATTTATTATCAAACAAACGCCCTTAGGGCTTGAAAGTTTATGTAATAATATACAATTTTGAAAATATACATAAAAAGATATGAAATAGAAAGTGTAATATAAAAACTTAAGGTTACTGTAATATAAAAAGAATGATAAGAAAGAAAGTTTTATAAAACACACACACACACACATATATATATATATATATATATATAAAAGAAATAAAGTGTTATTAATTATATGCAAGTATCAAGATCAAAACATCAGAATATATTCTCTACAAGTCGCACATAAAAATGAAGATACAATAATCGATAAAATCGTTCCTAATTAAAAAATTAAATCATGACAATGACCGACAAACATTTAATGCGAACGATGTTCTTGCATCTCCTTGGAAAGTTTAAGTCCGGTTTGTATGTTGTTAATTTTAATTTTAGGCACGATTCCAGGTTCTCATCAATAAGACGACTTCTCAGTTTACTCTTGATAAAGTTCATACTTGAAAAATATTGTTCGCATTAATATGTAGAACCGAAGATATTTGTGCCAGATCCGCACTTAAGGGGTCATAGAGCCCCATGCGGCTTCGGGGCCGCACTTTGCCGACTGCTGTGCTAGACGAATGAATCATACATATTCATTCAACAAAAATAGGGACACAGGTCCCCCGCGTACATTTATCAATTGAAATCCTCGCTCAGCTGCAGAGGCACGGGAGCTCGAGTACGTTTCGTGAATAAATCATTTACCTAAAACCGTATACAATAAACCTGTATGCAGTTCTGCCTTCTCCGGCTCGTTTCGGCCGCCACTGCGCGTCCGGTCGGCAGCGCGGCAGGCACAATCACAAAGAGAGTGAGTATGGTGGATTTCGATGTATTTCACAAATAAATGCTACTCTACAATTCCCACTGGACGCAACCGGTTCAAACTTCAATTCATCTTCTCTTCATCCCTGAACTTTATACGGGCTAGGAAGACGGTCACTTCAGAATAGAATAGAATTAAAAAAAAACGACTAAAAATATAAGCGCCAGTGTTGGGAGTTATAAAATGACTGCAGAATTTATAGGGATAGGGGTATATACAATCCTCGAACTCTCATGTGGCGCGGGTACAAAAGGTACTATCGCGTTGCCGCCGACTGCGGGACTGCGGGACCACGGGACCCAGGGACCCAGGGACCCAGGGACCCAGGGACCCAGGGACCCAGGGACCCAGGGACCCAGGGACCCAGGGACCCAGGGACCCAGGGACCCAGGGACCCAGGGACCCAGGGACCCAGGGACCCAGGGACCCAGGGACCCCGGAGGGAGAAGGGACAGCCTCGGAGATCTCTCCGAGGAGCGAGCGAAGGCGCTACTCGGCGACGCAGGTGCGCGTGAACTTAAAAAGAGGATTCCCAAAATGCAAGTTACGACTGTCATCTGTAAAATTACGGAGGGTCAAGAGTTTCAGTGTACGAGAGAGTATTTGCAGATAAGATCGAGAAGACGCACAGCACAGCAGTCCGATAATCGGTGGGTCGTATTTTGGACGCGAAGGGTCGATCTGCCGGGGGACAGGACCGCCGAATGCGACCATCGCCTCTGAGCCTCATAATTGCTTCATCGCCGAGAGGCAATTCTGAGCCTAGTTTATCGAGAGAGTGCAAAAAACTATCGAAAGGTCCCCGTCAAAAATTAATTTATTCGTAAAGTGGTCTATATTCCGGGAGATCCAGTGGAGGCCCTACCTGAAACGGGCGGCGCGCGGGCAGACGCTCGCGCCCGGGCCGAGTGGGCGGACCGGTCGCCGCCGACGGCCCCGGCGGCCCCGGCGGCCCGACAGCCCGACAGCCCGACAGCCCGACAGCCCGACAGCCCGACAGCCCGACAGCCCGACAGCCCGACAGCCCGACAGCCCGACAGCGCGGCGGCTCGGCCCGCCCGGCCGCGTTCATTAGCAGGTGACAGTTAACTCTTTCATTTTGGGAGGTATATTTTTAAAAATTTAAAAAGATAATTTAGTCTGTCATTATACGAGTAAGCATTTGTGAGGGATGGAGTCCGCGATGGAACCCGAAGCGCGTCACCGGCGCGAGGGTTCGACGGAGAAGCGTGAATGCGAATGCTTCACCTGTCACATTCAAAACCGTCAATATTTGATAGAAATTACTAAAACTTTGAACTAAAATCGTATCAATCGAAAACCTCAACGCGGAAAAACTAAAAAGAGATTATCGACGACGCGCGTTCGCGGTTCCTCCGGCGCGCGTTATCCGCTCGCGGCCTATCGATGAAATAATGTAACAATAATAAAACAAATATTAATCACCCAATTAGGAGAATAGGAACAATGATAATGCGGTGGGCGCTATCGCATTAAACCATCGTTCGTAATATCCTTACACTATAGCATAATCATATTTTCATAAATAGCGGGTATAATAAATAAAGCCCATTCATACCAAACTCTAAATTAAAATCGCAAGTTTCGGAAGCCGGTGTCGGAATACCGATATTGCATTTCATTGATATTCCACTGGATCAGGCCCTGACTGTATCGGAAAATTGACACGATGTCGGGGAGGCCGGACGTCGGCTGCGATACGAAATAAGTAAAGAATTAACTCCTCTCAATACTCAACCCGTTTTAAAGCGCCGCTCGAGAGCGCGGCTGGGGCGGAGCTGCGGGTCCTGGGTTCGAATTCAGCCGCGACAAGTTTAACCCTTAATTAATATTTTCTACTGTTTGGATACTCGCCTCCTGCTCCTGTAGAATAATGTGGCAAATTATCTAATCTTGCATGTCTCCGCATCGTGCAATTGACAAATCACGCTACTTTTGAGCATTGCGGATTATGTTTTTGAACATTTTAAAATAAAGACGCGACCGATTTTAACTCCATTGATTTACTTAAGTAATAATAGCCATTGTGTGTGTGTTTATGTTTCATTTTTTGGTTCTCTATAGAATATCTTAAAAGATACAACGCTGGTTTTTTGCACGTAAGTTCAGTAAGTTTTTCCGCAGTTATGTGCCGAATTTCAAGACGATAGGCTAATATTTTCATTAATAAACTACTTAAATAAAACTAAAAAATATGCTTTAGCGAGTTTCAATATGTACAAATTATATGATTCTGTTGTTCACCGCGAGAATTTCAAATTTAGAACTTTTACAAAAAAAACAAGTTTTGACGCTTCTTAGAAATATCCAGTTTGTCAGTTTGACACCATCTTTATTTTTTCATCGAAATTGCATTAGAAATTATTAATCACATCATTATAACTCAAAATGCCTCCTAAAAAATAACACCGTCTACGCACAGCAAACGTAATTCAAAAAGAATTGCACAATTGAACGTGATAAATACTGCATCAAATAAAGAACAGTGCAGTGAAAGTGATGCGTTGTTTGTGACACGAAATGTGACAGAAATGTCAAGCAATGAATTGGAAAGAAAACGTGAGCAGCGTCTTCTTAAAATTCGAGTACGTGCATCGACCTCAAGACAAAAAGATACTGATGCACAGTGAACGCTGCGTTTGCCTTAAATGCGAGTGCGTGTATCCACATCGAGACAAACAGAAACAGAAGAAACAATAAGAAAACTCACACAGGATCGTTTGATAGCGCTCGCTGTCCCAGAAAAGATTACTGCACACAATTGTGGATTAATGAATGTGACCTGTCGATTCTGCAATGCTTTACATTTTCAAGCAGAAAAACCATCAGATGGAAAGTTCAACGATTGCTGTCACAAAGTTAAAGTGAAACTACCAGCAAAGCCTATTTTCCCGGTATATTTAAAGGATATTATGTCAAATCCAGAAAATATTTATAATGGAAATTTCAAAAGAAAAATAAGATAATACAATAACTGTATATCTTTTGCAACAGGTCCGGTGGCAGAATCATTCAATGTTCAAGGCCAAATATATCACAGAACTTCGCACCTTCATCCAACTGATGATACAAAATGAAAGGAATTCATTCAATTCATCAGCCAAACAATATATTCAAACACTATTGCATCGTTCATCGAATACGATACGATGTAAAATAATACAGCCTTATAAATAAACTCACAATGATCTATCGGAATCGGTAACCATCAGTTTCCACATGTTTAAATTTATCGGTAACCGGTTTCGCCAATCTTCACTTTCATCACTTTGATCACTCTCCGTGATACATATGCACCGCAATGAGGGGCACTCACTCTACGTGTTTTGCAGCCTCAAGATGGAGAGTCGTGTGGGCCTGGAGTACATCGTGGAGAACAAGGAGTACGCGGCCAAGCTCGCCGCCGCCCTCGACAGCCCCAGCGCCGCCGTCAAGCGCCAGGTGGTCGAGCTGCTCTCTGCGCTGTGTGTCTATAGCGCCGCCGGCTACGGCCGCGCGCTGGACACCCTCGCCCACCACCAGGTCAGTTCTGGCCTTTGCGCCGAACCGACACTCGCAAGCGAGTATCGGAGTTGCCGAGTAACGCAACGTCCCGTTACCCCTCCGCAGAGCCTGCGCGGGGAGCGCTACAGCTTCGGCGTCGTGGTGACGGAGCTGGAGAAGGCGACTCAGCCGGACTACCGCACTGCGCTCGTGGCGTTCGTCAACTGCCTCGTCATCTCCGCGCCGCGGCTGCCGGATAGGATCCGCGTTCGAAATGAATTTATAGGTAACGCCCATCATCAGGTCGAACATGAAATACCGTTATGTAAAACGACGGATTGAATTAATATGTTTTCCTATTTCAGGATTAAATTTACTTCCAATTCTCGACAAATTAAGGTGAGTAACGCTCGATCATCATCGAAAGTCTAATAAATGCAACGACCTGCGCATACCGCACTCTTCATCGGCCGATGCGCAGGTCCCTCCGAGGCCCACCGAGTCATCCGTTTTCATGGCAGGTCGGACGGCGCGAGCGGAGATCTGGCCGTGCAGCTGGACGTGTTCGCGGAGCAGCGAGAGAGCGACGAGGCTCGCGGCCCCGAAGGCATCAATCTCAATTCCGCGCTGGACGTCTTCGGGGCCGTGCTGCGCCGGGTCTCCGGCACGCCCCACGAGGCCGCCTTCCTCTCCATTTTGCAGCACCTATTGCGTCCCGAGCCTGGAGAACCCGCTGCCGCGCTCGCTTGGGACGCCGCCGAGACTCTCGTGCACCGCGCTACGCTGCTCGAGAGCGAAGAAGATGCCGCCCGGCTGCTGCGCGCCCCCGCCCCGCCGCCGCAGCCCAAGCCCTGCGCCCAGTGTTCCGCGCGCAAAGGTTCCCTGCAAGCCGTTCGCGCCCTGTCCCCGCCTCCTGCGCCGCCCCCGCCGCCCCCGCCGCCCGCCGTGACCGCTCCGCCGGCCCCGCCAGCGCCGCCCGCCCCGCCAGCGCCGCCCGCGCCTCCCGCACCACCCGCACCCGTTCCGCCCCCATCAGCTCCTGCATTTTCTTCAGGACCGCTGTTGCCTCAGCAAGAGACTCCCTTGCCGCGCACGAAAATGAAAACTGTGAATTGGAACAAGATTCCGGACGGCAGGGTGGCCGGCACGGACAACGTGTGGTCGCGGGCAGCGGCGGGCGCGGCGGGCGCGGAGCTGGATTGGGAAGAGATGGAAGGCCTGTTCTGTCTGCAGCCACCGTCCGCGGGCTCCTCGCCGCGCCTCGGCAGACCTGAACGTCTTCGCTCTGAGATTACGCTACTGGATGCCAAGCGCAGTCTCAATGTCAACATCTTCCTTAAGCAGTTTCGAAGGTAGGTCACGGCAGAAGCAGCAGGAATGAGGTTGAAGTTCGAATAGAGAAAACTATGTGGCGCTTGCATGATGGTTTCGATTACCTTAGAATCATTATTATATTTAATTTTATTAACGACAATAAACTAACTTCGCTCAAAAATACTTCGCATGTGTGATATATTACCAAGAAGAGCGGTTTCATTATTCAAGCGATTATTTTCCTGTGCAGTTCGAACGAGGAGATAATGGAGATGCTGCGTACAGGCGCACAGGGGGCTGTGGGAGCGGAGCGTCTCCGCGGACTGCTGCGTTTGCTTCCAGAGTTGGACGAGCTGGATACGCTTAAGGCCTTTGCGGGGGATCCCGGTGACGCGCGGTTGGGCAACGCCGAACGTTTCCTCATGCAGCTCGTTCAACTCCCGGACTACAAACTGCGAGTCGAAGCCATGCTGCTCAAAGAGGAGTTTGGGGCCACGGCCGCCTACTTGGAGAGCTCTATCGACGCTATCCTGGCAGCAGGAGACGCCCTCGTCAACAGTCGACCGCTGCAGGAGGTGCTTTATATTGCACTGGTGGCCGGCAACTTCCTCAACGCGGGTGGCTACGCGGGCTGCGCGGCAGGGGTCAAACTGTCCTCGCTGCAGAAGTTGGCGGACATACGGGCCAACAAGCCGGGGATGAACCTCATGCATTACGTCGCCATTCAGGCCGAGCGTCGCAGCGAGGAACTTGCGCGCTTCGCCGACGATCTGCGGCCGCTGGAAGATGCAGCCAAGACCACGGTGGAGCAGATTCGCAACGAGCTCGCCGCCCTAGATGCGCACATCGCCAACATCCGCCGCCAGGTCCAATTGCCGACCACAGATCCTGACATTGAGCGGCAGATGGGAGAATTTCTTCAGGTTGCCTTATGCACCTTTTACTGTAACTGTAGCACAGCAAATAAACAAATCATTACTAAAATGAATTCCTCTTCTTTCAGACGGCCGCTGAGGAGATGGCAGCCCTAAATAAGGACATGGAGGAAGTGGAAACGACGCGGAAGACTCTAGCAGAGTTCTTCTGCGAGGACCCGGCATCCTTCAAAATCGAAGAGTGCTTCAAGGTTCGTTAGTTGCGCTAATTGTCCTGAATCGCGTCTGAATCACGCTCGGAAGTCGAATATTTCGGTTTGCAGGTGATGCTGGGTTTCTGCTTGCGTTTTCGAGCCGCCAGCGCCGAGAACGCGCGGCGCAGGACCCAGGAGGCCCAGGCGGCCGCGAGGCGCGCCCAGCGAGAGGAGCAGCAGCGCCGGCGCCGGGACAGCCCCGCGGCAGCGCTGTGCTCGGACTCCGAGGGAGCGGCCGGACTCGTGGACTCGCTCCTCAGCGACATCCGCGCGGGCTTCCCCGGCCCTGCGCCCGGACCCGCGCCCTCGCCGGGTGAGTCTTCGTCACTCCCGCTCACCCGCTCACTGATCGTACTTCACAACAACTGCTTACTTCAAAATCATAAAGCCTTCATCAAAAAAAGTCATATCTAATGAAGATTTTCTAAAGAAGACTCGTTTTAACAGCGTAACTAAACATGTACTGCGATTATGAATGGCACTGTGCATTCGTATATTGTGTCCGGGTTTTCAAATATCAATCAAATGTCTTCAGGTTTGACAAGACAATTATAGATCCCCAACAAATACTATTATAAATTTACATCGACATACGAAATATTTAAAAAAATTCAAATAATAGAGCCGTGCCTCGCAAGCCTGCAGGCGCGAGCACGACAACCACGCGGGCGGCGCGAGTCGCGCGAGCCTCCGCGTGTGATTGTTCACTGCGAGAGTTCACAGTCTATTCTATCCAATGACTTGCCGTCGCTTTCATCTCTCGGTCGTGTCTGTGATTACACATTCAAGTGTCATGTTTATTGATTCATTTTTATGCTACTTACTTACATGAATACTGTTCTAACTGCCTGCCGCTAATGACTAATAAGTGACTAATAACTAACCGTTCACTAATATTGTAGGTGTTTTGTGTTTGTGCCCTCCACTAACCGCGCGGCGCCGGCGAGTTCCCCGCTGCCCCGGCTGAGACCCCGGACACTGCCCGCTGACGTATGACTTTCGCCTCTAACCGCCGTCACGAAAATCCGGCGCGATCTGACCGAGTCTTCCCGTTTCAGAGAGCACACCGGCAGGCAGTCTTCGAAGACGTCGGGCTCGCGAGGACGGCGGCGATGAGGACGGCCTGCTGCTATTCTTACGAGCCTCCACTGACGCGCAGCGCGAGCGGCGCTCCTGGGGCAGTCTGGATCGTTCCTGGGCACGCCGTGGCGGTCCCACCCGAGCTCGCCTCGAGTTGCCTGGCCCCGCACGCGAGCGCCCGGTCTCTCCGCGCCCGCCGCCCTCGGCCCCCGAACCCGAGAGCCTTCCTGCCCCACGCCAATGGCGCCAGAAGATCGAGTCTTGGCTGCGCGCGAGTCGCCAAGACGACCCTCCCCGAGCGCCAGCGCCCGCCCTCTGGAAGCCCTCCGCGGCGCTGGACAAGGACGTCGTGGGCGCGATGGAAGCTATCGAAGGTTCGTGCCGATCGGTGCCGTCACGGATGTCGACTCTCGGACTCCACAGTTATACAAATGTTTTCCCTTTCAGATGTGCAACCTCAAAATCGCGCGACGTCACGACAGAAACTCGAAGAAACCGCCGAAGACCTTCGCAGATTACGGAGGCAGAGATCCGGGCAGATCGTCGAACCGACCGCTTCTCCCGGTCCCCTGGGCGCCATCGAGGAGGAAAAGGCGGGTCTTCCGCCTTTCCTTAGAACCGATATTGAGATCGACTCTGACAATATAGAGACTCCTCCCGTCGTCAGGAGGACCTTCAGTCTCCCGAGCGAGGCGCGGGAGCCTTGTCGCCGCTTCCGCCCCGAGCCCGACGTGAGCGGTCTGGGCGAAGGTTTCGACCGTCGCTCGCTCGTCCGTCGCACTCGCCGCTATCGCCGCCCGCCCGACGGAAGCGTGCTCCCGGTTCCCTCTCCTGCGTCCAATTCCATCCCCCCTCCAGTCCCCGTTCCCATCGTCATCGCTCCTGCCCCTGCGATCGACCCCGCGACCGTCTCCACGCCTCCGCCCGCGCAGCGCGTCGTCTCTTCTACTCCGGTGCTCTCACCGGCGCTAGAATCGGCCGTCGAACGCAATCGTCGGCCAGTCGCTGACGATAAAGACTCTCGTCTCCGGAAGTGGCGCGATCGGCTCAAAAAGCGAGATTCTGAGATCGGAATCGAGAAAGTGCGTTCCCGTCACCGTACCTCCATCAACCGCGAAGATGTGCAGAAAGCCATCCGCCAACTCCGTTCGCCGGCGAGCGGCACTCCCCGCGCCCCGCGACCCCGCTCTGACCACGACCTCAACGACGAGGGGTTCGAGGAGACGCAGAGCCTCAACTCTGAGAGCGCTTCTCAGGGAGCTTCCTCCGGCTGCAACGACCAAGAGGACGGCTCCAAGGCCGAGCCGGTCGTCACCGCACTGGCCCCGCCCGTCCCGCCCGTTCCGCCAGGTCCGTCTGTTCCACCCGCCGCAGCCGTTGTTCCCCTCGGCCTACGGAAGGCGAACTCGCAAAGCAGCGTGGGTAGCCTGCGAGGACGCGGCTCCTTACGCAGCTCTCGCAGCTCGCTCAATTCGGCCGCGTCTGCCGCATCCGCGGCCACCGTCAAGCGCTCGCCCGTTGGACACCCCCCCCCCTCGTCGCGCACCACCCGTGGCTCTCGCGCCTCTCGCTCGAGGTCCTGGCGCCTCGCGCTCTTCATCCAGCGGCAGTTCAGCGGCCGGTCCGGGAGGGAGGCGCGTGCCTGCCGCCTCCGTCGCACCGCGCCCTCCTTCGGGCTTCATGCGCCCGACGCAGGCCAGCCGCACGAAAGTGCAGAGGGGACCCTCCCGCGGCGCTCCCGTCGAGTGATCGTCGTCGCGATGGGAACGGAATCTACCCGCGAAATGAACTTTCGGCGTGATGCATCGTCGCCGCAGACCCGAGCGATGAACCGCGTTGTCGCAGCTGCCAGGCCATCCCTTTTCGCAGGACCGTGGCTCTAGAAGTTTCGCGACGCTTGTGTACACATTGGAGCGCATCCGCGACGGTGATCGCTCGTGATGAGAACAGTCACAAACACCTACTAACAACCGGAGGGCACTGGCGGTTTCGGAGCGGCGAGCGAGCCGCCGGGCTGGCGGCCAGGGCGGTCCGCCAGCGTATTTATTCACTAAAATTCTAATCGACTGACAAATAAAGTCTCATATTTTCAATTTATAGTCTTTTATTTGAAGAGCTATTCCGGGAACACTCTCAAATTGGAGAAGGCATAAGGGATTACAATCATTAACAATGTGGGAATATATTTACAAGATATCACTCACGGGAGTTTCGCTCGTCTGGCGAAAATGTGGCGGCGTGTACCGCGAAGCGGTCAGAATGTAGAAGTAGATAAAAAAAATAAATCCAAACATGAAAGCTGGCGGCCGTCATTCTTCCGGAAGCTTGCCGGCCGTCAAGCGCGTGAGGCGTCAGGAGGCCGCACTGTACAGGGACTCTCCAAACCACTCCTTGTGTTCTTCCAGGAACCTGCAACATTTATGAGCGTCAACACCCGGTTCGCCACGCCGCTCTAAAGCACGGAGCTGAAGGTACTCACTGGACGAATATGTCCATGTACTCGATGATCAACTTGAGCTTGGCCTCTGGCATGATGATGACACTCAGGTAGTCAGGCAGCTTCACGAAGAGCCGGGAGAGGTGTGTGGCACCATACACGGCAGCAGGGAAGGGCGGCAAGTCAGGCGGAACAATGCGCCAAGGTGGACCGGGGGGGGCGGGTGTCTCAGATGCGCCGCTAGACTCTGATGTGCCCGGGCTGGCCGCACTGCAATAAACACAAGAACTTGTAGTCTCTAATGCTTGTCATAACTAGCCTGGAGAAAAGAGAAACACTCACGAAGAGGAAGGACCCGGCCCACCCGGGTCTGGTGGTGGCTCCTCGGGAGGCTGGGGAGCAGCAGAAGGGGACTTATGAGAACGTAACCTGCAACCCATGAAGAAATACATTAAACTCTCAAGTTGTAGTTAATATCTAAGTTAAAGATCCAAAAGTATGTCTGGTACAATACCTTTGAGTGTTCAATTAATGTCAACATCATAAGTTTACGACTTTTTATCAAACAAAAAGATTTTAGTTTCTACACCTGAAAGCTGATACCAATATTCCTAAATGTTCCCAGTCTCTGCTAATAAAATTCAAACTATTGATGATGCAAAAATTATCTGATTGGCCAGATTTTTGTGCGCCAAGAATTCTAACCCATCAAACAACTGCATTTCAGGGTCACTACCATAGAAAAAGAGTTACTACAGCATCTGCATCATTGTAAGTAATTGTTTTTTGTAAGAAGAAATAAAAAAAATATGTTCAAATTATAACGTGATTGTGTTTTGTTAAATTAATAATAAATATTTTTACTTAATAAAGTAATAGTATAAAGTTTTTTTTTAACATACCGTAATGAATAGTTAATTCGTGTATAGAACATGCAGGATAATTAACTTAAGGGTCTAGGTCCCATAATCGAGTTTTTTTGATCATTTTCTAGTCCGTTTTGCGAAAAATCGACTGAACCAATCAAAAAAATTTAAATGCAAAAAGTTTGATACATCCCTTCTTCTGAAGAAAATATTTTTTATTTCTTATAAATTTACTAATATGATAAATATGTGTTTTTCCGACTGAAGTGTAGGAATTTGGAGATTCGTCATGTCCCTTTTCCAAGAGTCCTAAACATTTAAAAGTCTTTTTTTCAATTGGAATTAAAAGATTAAATATAAACCCTGTGCGATATATTATTTTAAAAATTAAAAAAAAAATCTTTAACAAACTTTGGTTTTAAAAAGTCGTCATTATATCCAATTTTTCAACATCTTCAAGATTTTATTTTACCCTGAAAATGGACGTTAATTAAATAATAAAAAATAGATAAATTTAATTTATAGTTTTTTCAATACTCTGTAAAAAAAATCAACTTTCGACATACAAAAATAAAGTGACAATTAAATAACACATGTCCGGTTGGACACCAGAGGCAATTAAAAGGCTGGAAGCAACTGCCTTAATATAAACACAGATTCTTGCTTTACCAAATTCCCAGCTCAAATATATGGAATATGTCATGTTAATTGCTAAGTAACCTGCGGGCAGACTCGCAAGGAGCAGGACTGGGTGGCAGATGGGAATACTCCTCGGGCCCCTTGCTGTCTTCGTCCTTCCTACAAACAGAAGTCCTCTTAAGTGGATGATCATGTATCATATGATGGCTTTAACCTTTCTAAAGTCTTATGTTCAGAGGTGTGCTTCATTATACGAACAAAAGGTTATACATATATATATATTTATATATATATTTATATATATATATATATATATGCATAATATATATACACATGTATAATGTATATATATATATATATGTATAATATAAATATACATATATGTATAATATATAAATATATTACAAAAACTGATGATGGTTATTGAATATTTAATAAATTCCCATCTGTCAATTATTTTTGAAAAGACTAAGATGTCATTTCACCATAGCAAGGTGGGGTGGGGGTTAATTCCACTAGCCTCAAAATTAGATTTCAAGGATTTTTCCTATCGCTTCAGATGCAAATCATTTTATAACTATAAATATATTAACAGTAAAATAAAAATACAAAGTTATTACGGTAAAGCTCGTGGGTCTCTAAAAAGACGCGCTTCTAGAGCAGACTGAAACTGGGCATCTTCAGGAGGGTACAGGAGTTGATCACGCAAGATGAAGTCAAAGTAAATACGCAGACCATCTGCCACTTGCCGGATCAGCGTCAGTCTAAAACAAGAACATTATGTCTGGTCAACTATCTCGGAAATGGGGATAGTAATAGAGGGTCTTGCAGGCTAGCATATATTGTGATAGAGCAGAATAGATGTAGCAAAGGAGCTTTGAGGCCATTTACTTGGGACTGAAAGCATAAGAGAAGCTAATGAATATTAATTCACAACCATCACATTACACTCTTTTGCTTGATCTTCTAATTTAGTGTTTTTATGAAGAAAATTGCTAACCAGTAAAATTGATTGTGTATCCTAATATTTTAAATAAAATTATTAGATTCATCCACATGTTTAATTTTATTGGTGACCAGCTTCGCCAACCTTTCACATTGGAATTATCAAACTATCACTCAGTTTGACCATGCCATTGTGAAAGGTTGGCGAAACTGGTTACCAATAAAATTAAACATGTGAAAAGTCACAAAATTATTATATTTAAAATATTAAAATGGAATTTCACCATGTACTATCTGTCAAAATTATTGAATAAGTGCAACCTAATTTTCCCTTATGTTTCCCACTAACCTGATCCTTACCACACATTATGCGTGTATTTATAAAATCGATAACGCACTTCACTCTCTTAACACATTGTAGTTAAGTCGCTTTTGGTCGACTAGTACTAGTGCGCGGGTCGCATAAAAATATGTTTTTGATAGACTGGCGATAAAATGCGGGTCGCTTGTAAATATACGTCTGTACAAACCAGCGCACTGTTTGTATGCCGTTACTAAGGTCGGAACTACCCAGGGTAGTTTTGGTTAGCAACACATTTGTTGCGCTGAGAAAACGGTACATACCTAAACGGTGCGTACCTGACCCTACTAGCGGTCGTATGTTTCTCCAAGGTTGGTTTTTCATTATAATTTACGTATTTTGTTTGAAAATTTTGCGTAAAAATTATATTGTGTTTGTGATGGTAAAAAAATCCTAAAAACTTTTTTTTTTGTGCCTTTTATATCAGAAGGTTGACTTTTTTTGTTTTTTAATTTGCTTACTACGGAAGAAGGCCCTCCTCAAGATCCAGGATCCATATCTATGTTTAGGTAAACATTTTTTGTATAAAATTTTGAAATAAAGTATATAAAACGATTTTTTTTTTTCAATTTCCATGAAAAAAAAAACTTATGTTCGAATGTAGAATTTATGTCCACAGAACTGTGAATAATACAATTATAAATAATACAAAAAAAGAAATATAAAAATCAAATGAGTATTTTCCAAGTTATCGCAATTTACCCAAATGTTTAATTTCGCGCGAAAAACGCCCGCTCCACGCATAGGTCCGCGGCGCAAGTCGTCCGCATACAATGTGTTAAAAAAGTATTACGTAGAATCTAATATATATAATAGCCATTGTGTGTTTGTATGTGTGTATGTTTCGATTTTTGGTTTTCTATAGAATATCTTAAAAGATACAACGCTGATTTTTTGCACATAAGTTAAGTAAATTTTTCCGCAGCTATGTGCCGAATTTCAAGACGATAGGATAATATTTTCATTCATAAACTATAAAATATGCTTTAGCGAATTTCAATATGTACGAATTATATAATTCTGTTTTTCGCCGCGAGATGTTGTTCACCGCGAGATTTTCAAATTTAGAACTTTTACAAAAAAAACAAATTTTGGATGCTTCTAAGGAATTTCCAGCTTATGTCAGTTTGACACAAATGCCATCTCTATTTTTTTATCGAAATTGCATTAGAAATTATTAATCACATCATTAATAACTCAAAATAACACCTTCTACGCACAGAAAACGTAATTAAAAAAGAATTGCACTATTGAACGTGATAAAGACTGCATCAAATAAAGAACAGTGCAGTGAAAAGTGATGCGTTGTTTGTGACACGAAATGTGACATAAATGTCAAGCAATGAGTTGGAAGGAAAACGTGAGTAAAATTCGAGTACGCGCATCGACCTCAAGACAAAAAGAAACTGATGCACAGCGAACGCTGCGTTTGTCTTCGGATTAATTAGTGTGACCTGTCGATTCTGCAATGCTTTACATTATCAAGCAGAAAACCCATCAGATGGAAAGTTCAACAGTTCAAGTGCACAAAGATAAAGTGAAACTACCAGCAAGGCCTATTTCCCCAGTATATTTAAAGGATATTTATAATGTAAATTTCAAGAGAAAAATAAGATCATACAATAACAGTATATCTTTTGCATCAATGGGAGCTAAATTAACAGTGGGCCACTCTGCTTCAAAGTTCAAGGCCAAGGTATATCACAGAACTTCGCACCTTCATCCAACTGATGGTACAAAATTAAAGCATTATTCATCTTATTATTGTAAGCATTGTTCATCGAATGCGCGTCATTCTGTGACGGGCTACATTTCTAGTAATATAATAATAGTTTAAAGATCTCCATGTACTAAAAATTACCCTAAGCATATACTTAACTACTTGGACAGGTTTTGATTTCACTATCAGAATAACATCATGAAAAATTGTTACAGGAAACCAGATACATAGGCCACAGTCAGCGACACATAACTGAGTCAGCTGTAACTGCACTAGCGGTGTATTAAATGAACACAAGACTGCACCTGCGTGCTTCCTGTATAGGATCAGGGGCGGGCGCGTGGCGTACTCTTCGTGCTCGGGGTTCAGCAGTGGTGACACGTGCTGTGTATTGTTGTACACAAGCTTCCAGAATGTCTAGCACACTCGGTTTCACAGGAAGTCGAGTCAGGCGACCTCTCTTCATAATCAGATGGTAGTCATATGTTAAGCGGTCTCTGAATATGTAAATTACAATATAGTTTTAATATGTTCATATACTAATTTTGAAGCTTACAATATGTGCGCCTGTGATGCAACAATAGCTTGGGTTGTATTAATATTTATTAAATGTTTCTTAAATATTTGAAACATTTAAAAAAACATTTAATAAAGTCATTTCACCTGAGACCCGGGCCCAGAGCGATGGCAGCAATAGAAGGCGAGGGCAAGTCTCCCGGCAGGTGCTGCTTGTCTTCGCATTCGCTTGATGACCCTGAGTCTGAGGAGTCCAGAGCAGCTCCATCTTCCGCTACAAGCAGTATTGTAAGATAATAATGAGTATAATCAAATACACTAATACAGCGTATATCAAGTAGTATAAAAGGATTTATACCGGCCGCATTCTGTGAGCTGCCGGAACTGTCGCCCTCGCAGCCACTAGTGCGCGCCCGCTTAGGTGCAGCGCCACTAGCAGCGGGGACTTTTTTGCGGTCCCGTCTGTAGAGATAAGCCCCTCTGAAATATATATATTTATATTATTGATTTTTGTGAAGACCGTCTCACAGGAAGTACGATTTTGCCTATACAGGTTTGATTGATTGATAATGATTAAGTACATTTTTTCAAATATTAAAAATTGATTAAAGAAACTCTTAGAAAAATATCATCGTGATTTGTGTGGGATTTGAACCCACATCCCCAAGCTTAATACACCGGCCATGTGGGTTCAAATCCCACACAAATCACGATGATATTTTTCTAAGAGTTTCTTTAATCAATTTTCAATATTTGAAAAAATGTACTTAATCATTATCTATATATATTTAATTTAACTTAAAAAAAAATTGTAACCCCAGGAGCAAATGTTGCTCATTTGTACCAATATTAATTCATTAACTTCCTAATAAACCATTTATTATATGAATAACCAAATTTCAACGATAAAGGATAGATATTATAACTTATGTGTTTAAAGGGGATTATATTCAGTTGACTGTAGTAGGCCAGTGATGATGAACCTATTGAACTCTTTGTATCAAACATTCAGGAAAAACTGCTGAATTTTTATAACTAAAAATGTAATGCAGCAGACGTGCATGCTCACAATTGAAGTTGGGATTTTTCAGCAAGCGTACGCTGCAATTGTCGGTTGTCTTCGGTATCTTTGAGAACAAAGTCTTCACTGACGCAGCGATCCCACGAGGAGTTCCACCCCTGGAAGTGAATAAGGTACTCCACTGAACGCCGCCCGCGCTTGTCCTTGGTTTCAATTACTTCCAGAACCTGTATAATCAATTGCAGGGTGCTAAAATAAGGCACAAAAATAAACATTTTTTATCTAAAAATCAGTCAAATCATATTGTTTATACCAGGGGTCGGCAAACTTATTAACCAATGAGCCAAATATATACATTACAACGTTTAAAAAAAATTGAGAGCCAAATCTGTTTATTGATTTAACACTAGTATAATTTAACACTTCATTAAATTACGAGTATACCAAATAAAACTTGATTTCTTTATTTATTATCAAACAAACGCCCTTAGGGCTTTAAAGTTTATATAATAATATACAATTTTGAAAAGATACATAAAAAGATAAGAAATAGAAAGTGTAATATAAAACTTAAAGCTACTGTAATATAAAAAAGAATTATAAGAAAGAAAGTTTTATAAAACATATGTATATGTATAAAGAAATAAAGTGTTATTAATTATATGTCTTGCGCGATTAAAAATAATACCCGGGGATATTTGTGCCAGACCCGCACTTAAGGGGTCAAAGAGCGGAATGCGGCTCTGGAGCCGTACTTTGCCGACCGCTGGTCTTTACCAAAGTATGATTGTATAAACTGAACCCTAATGACTTGCAAAGAAGTTTCAATCCAAATTGATTTTTTTAAATATTTTTCAAAGAACTTATGAAAGTAGAATTCCTTATGACATAAGTGAATTTTGATATTTCCACATGTTTTATTTGATGAAACAACCAATTTGACAATAGTCATGTTAGCTCCTTCATTCTACTAAATCATGCTGGATCTTCAGTAAAGCAGGTCGTATGGAAATATCAATAAACATTGTTAAGTTTTTAAATTTTGACTATGATTTATTGATTCTGATCAAATAATGAATACACTGCAAACATAGATGTCGTTTTTACACTTTATTGTCACCAAACGTAGGTCGATAACGATGCTTGTCCTTTCTGTTCAAGTTCTTGCATGAAAATGTCCTGCCAAAAGAAAGGAGTTAAAAAATCTAGAGAACTGTAGTACTGAGTAGAACTGAACTGTAACTGTATTAATTGTAGTGATGTTAAAGTGCCTGGGTGCTTTCAATTGTGTAAAATGCAATCTAGAATGATCCATTCTTATGCATGAAGTGACTTGTGATTCAAGAAGTCTGTTTTAAGTTAAGTCAAAATTCATCACATTATGAGTTCCATCAAGAATAAAAATGATTTTTTAGGACCACATGGTAATAAATTTGTATATTTAACCTTTTTTTTAATCAGTACACACATAATACACTAATACTACTTTATGTAATTTAATTGTAATATTTTTGTAAAAAAAAAAAATAGTGTTATTCCAATTTATTTGTATTACTAGTAGAAATTAGTAGCTTCAAGTAAAAACATGTTGGAATAACACTGAACATATTATAATGAAATTCCACTAAAAACTATCTGTCAAAAATATTGACTCTAACTGCTACGGTGTTAATAAAAGTTATTATTTTAAATATATATATAAATATATTATTTATATATATATTTAAAAGTACTTTATGGGTGCACTAAAACTAAATGTGAATTTTAGCAGAAATAGAGAACATTTTGTTTGTGTTTATTTACATTTCATATTTTAGTTACATTTATGTATTCATAGACAATACCCGTTGATTTCTTTATTAATTTATTTTTATGAAACTTATTTTCACAATCTAGTCTTTTGGGAGCTTTTAACTATTATGGACAAATGTACATTTATCGATATGGTATTCCTTTACTTTACTTATCTTTTGGTTTTTCATAACTATTGCCTATTATTAATATTATTATTTCTATTATTCTAAAATGTGCATTTATGTAAGTGGGGATTTCCAAACTTTTGTTTTTTCTCAACTATCACTTCTATTTATAATCTTTATCTCAAGGTATAAATAAGAGAACACAGAGGTAACGGAGACAGTTTATGGAATGACATTGAAGATGTCAAAAAATAAAAGTGCTCTTGGACATACTCGTAATACAGGGTGTCCAAACAGAGTATCGAGTATTTATTAGTTCAGTAAAACAAAAACTACTAGTAATCAAGTATTTTTTTTATTGTTGATTATAAGAATACAAAATGGAAAATTATTTCGAAAAGATGATGTTATCCAAATGGTGAAGCTGCTGGCACTCTTCTAATCTGGAATGAAGATTGAAAGTTGTTGAATCGTCGCAGCACTTCGTTTGCAAAATTCAAGCGATTTGCGTATCCTTCAATTCTTGCACCAATTGAATTTTATACGCTTTTAAATGCAAATCTTTCTTTAAAAACGAATGCAAAGATGATTTTTTAATGTTCAACGCTTGCCTTCGCTTTCAGATGGATAAAGACGGATTTTGACGAACTGAAGCTTCCACTTCTTCGATTGTTTCTTGGTCGCCCTCATTCAGTCCACGACCAGGAAATTTACCGTCGCACCTGTATTTTCGAACATCTGGATCCATTTTCTAATGCTATCGTCACTTGGTGCATTGCGTGTACGATACTCCGCACGATACAAATGATGAGCAGTCACTATTGAATCACCGTTACGATAATACGCTCGTACACAAAAAGCGTGTGCGTCCCGGGGTACTGCTCCATAGCGACTAAAACTCCACAAAATGGTGGACTCCACGATTTCCTCCCCGCGCCTCTCAGCCACTACAAATCAACTTCAACGCTAAAACAAATACCCGATACTCTTTTTGGACACCCTGTTAGCGTGTTATCAGCAATCTTCGTTCCAGATTAGAAGAGTGCCAGCAGCGTAACGATCACCATTTGGATAACATCATCTTTTCGAAATAATTTTCTATTTTGTATTCTTATAATCAACAATAAAAAAATACTTGATTACTAGTAGTTTTTGTTTTACTGGACTAACAAATACCCGATACTCTGTTTGGACACACTGTATATCCAGAAGGACAATTAACCATCAGCGACTTCTTACATATATCTTCTTATATCTACATATTATAATCACACAAAAATATATTCTAGCAGTATGTATTGTTTTGTTAAATTCAAATTATCAAATTTTAAATTTATTATAGCCCTTCGTAATGATAACGGACAGCCTATACATTATAAATCTTATATTTTTTATTAATAAAGTGTAAATGTATATTTATATTAAGTGTAATTTATACTTTTTATGAGATTTAAAAAGTTCACTAAAAATAAAAAAAAACTTAAATCAACTTATAAAATGCAATATTTAAAATTCATATACCTACCTTAACACAAATTCACGACTATTTTACACAAATAATTAAATAATACATAAAAAAAATGTTTTCTACCGCTGATGTTTAGGCTCAATAAGTATTCGCAAAGGGTTAAATATAATTTTATTGTTACAATTTATATTTTAAAGATGTACAGCACTCTTAGTACAGATATGCAAAAACGTCCAATAATATCTCAATCAATGACAATTATTTAAAATAAAAGTGTTGATGTTGGTCTATAATATTTGGTCATAAAAAAAAGTAGCAGATCTTGCAAATTATTATTTTGTTAGAAAAATATATTGCAAAAACATTTCTTTTAAAGAGAAAATTCTTACATTGAAAAAAAAAATTGCACATTCGCATTTTACTGTGAGTTTTACTGTAAGCTATTATGACATTATTTTTCAAGTTACGATTCATTCTAAACAGAAATGTTGCGATTGAACAGTATTGTAGCATAAATAAATATTAGATTTAAAACACTAAAGGATTTAAAAGAAAAGAATTTTATAATTCAAAATATCAATTGAGTAATCAATATGTTTGACAGAGTTTCAATATCTTAAAGAAAATACTGAGTGATTTTTCCACATGTTCATTTTGCAATTAAGTGGACAAGTGTTAAAGGGAGGGGTATTGATTGTTAGAGAGAGAGATGTAATGATTGACAGGTTGTAATTTAAAAGGGGTAATCACAGTAACAACCGCTAATTCAACATGCCAGGTTTCACCATAGGCATATTTATATCATTCGGAGTACTATTTTACTTTCATATTTGTAAAGAAAAAATATATATACAATATTTTTGGCCGATAGTATTTGATAGAATTCCATTTTTATATTTAAAATAAATTACTTTTGTGATTTTTCCACGTGTTAAATTTTATTGTTGACCAGTTTCGCCAACTTTTCACATTGGCATTTTCAAACTGAGTTTATATCAAACTCAGTTTGATAATGCCAACGTGAAAGCTTGGCAAAACTACTCACCAATCAAATTGAACACGTGGAAAAATCACAAGAGTATTTTATTTTAAATATTTAGAAAATATATATTGGGAAATTGCCAATTAGATTTTTTTTATAAACATAGAATAAATAATATTATATATATATATACATATATATATATATATATAAATATAAATTAGTATTTGATGCAGTTATTGATTAAATTGAAGCGCACAAATGTACGTATTCAATATTCTAAGGAAATTAAATTTTCGCGGTAATATTACAACACTAACGTACTGCAGGTGTATAACCAACTAAAAAATATGCTGAAGAAGTGTTATGCGGTTTAAACTGGACCTCTTTCTTTAAAAAAATATTGAACCTGTTCAATAGTAAGTTAGACGCAGTAATATGGTACCTTAACTGCCCAGTTTGACGTTTGACAACGAAAAACATGACTCCAAATATCTGGAAACAAGTTTTAAATACAACATATGTCTATGAAATATACAATTACCTTAATTATTTAGCATCTTGTTTAAGAATTTACAATAAAACTGCAAATGTATCATGTAACTGTTGTGTGGGAAAGCTTTTTCAAAAACGTAAACAATAACAATTATTCAGGTAATACCTTTGAATCGTACAGGACTTTGGCTTTTGTCGGGTCGGGTTCATAACACAGAACTCTTTCGCCTTCAGAGAATTTATATCTATGGCCTCTCGTTGATACCATTGTTATAATGATAGCTAATTATGAATTATTTATATTTTAAAATGTCTTAACCTACAAATAAACTAAATTCTGCCGGCATCGTCGAACAGCCATATTGGCGTTGCTCGGTGCTGCCACCGGGTGCAGAATGAGCGCCCGCGCGGCCGCCTCGCCCGGCGCCTCGCCCCGCCGCCTCGCTCATGCCTCGCCCCGCCGCCTCGCTCATGCCTCGCCCCGCCGCCTCGCTCATGCCTCGCCCCGCCGCCTCGCTCATGCCTCGCCCCGCCGCCTCGCTCATGCCTCGCCTCTCCGCCTCGCTCATGCCTCGCCCCGCCGCCTCGCTCATGCCTCGCCCCGCCGCCTCGCTCATGCCTCGCCCCGCGCCTCGCTCTCCAATACTGTAGAACCGTAAGTAAATTTAATTATCTACATAAATGTATGATTCAATTGTTCCCTGTTGTTAATAAGGTATATTTAATTACTTTACTAGAAATATCAAAAAAAAAATTATAAAAGCGCTCTATAACAAGGACGTTTTTCGATAAAAAATTTAACTGCTACAAATTTTGTATTTTGTCTAACCAATAACCATTTTGATCTTTGAAAAAATGCAAATATTCTAACTAAGCTTTATCTATCGAAGTATGTCCAGAGTTATAGTTTTTGCGTAAATAATTTGACCGGTGAAATTGAAGACTTTGCTTTTAGGAAAACTACTTGGCTTTTTAAAAGAAAAAATTAAACGTTTTGTTATAGGATTTACAATTGAAATATATTTCCGGCCGGCAACACCGCGCCCCGTAGCTCGTGTCGCTGTTTTTGTGGTCCTTTGCGTTGGATTTGATTGTTCATCATCGCAATGGGAGTATTTTGGATTTTAACCGTATCTTTACTGTTCTACTGTCACCATTGTGGAAATTCTATTAATTTCTAACATTTATCTTGTTAAATTAAGATTAATTTCTGATTAAATAAAAGGTAACGAATAATACTCATCATGGGAACCAGTACGGCATCGAGCGACTTGCACTCCGACAAACTAGCCAAGCTGCAGGCTCGAAAGAAAGAATTGGAGATACTACTGGCCGCTAAAAATGAAGATCTTTACAAACTGTGTGTTCAGGAAGTAAAACTGACAGGCGTTATGCCTCCGGAGGCTCCGCACGATGCTCCTGACGCCTCGGCCGAAGGCGAGTCGAGCAGGGGCGATCGCAGAGACAGTGAGGGGGGTCATCGTAAGGACTCTGTAGATAGCTCCCACTCTCGAAAGTCGCGACATTCGCACAGACAGGACAAAACCAAAGAACCTGACGTTGCAACTAGAAAGCATACATCTCACCGTCTGTCTACTCCGTCTGTTTCCGGGGTCTCTGTCAATCCTCCACGCAAAGACTACACTTCCGCTAACTATGCATCCTTGGCCCATGACAGTCGTGATACCTTCTCTTTACATAGTTCACAGACTTACCCCACTTTGCAGCTGTCCCCGGAACGACTACCGCATAGAGAGCAGCGACGTCCGCACGCCTCAGCTGATACGCTGCCCGCTATCTACTCTCGTCACCATATCACCACCACAGAACACGTCGATAGACTTTACTACAACTCTCGACAGCCTGAGACTCAAAGTTTCTCTCGAGTACATGAAACGCACTTCAGTTCCAGTCACCCAGACATCACTACGCAGTACTCTCATACGCTCGCCAGTACTTCTCAAGTACCCGGACCTGGGCCGCTGCTGTATCAGTACGCCTCACAACTTCGAGCCCGCAGCCAGCACCTTGGACCCGTAGTGCCTGCAGGCCGACGCCGCGATGCTCGACGTCACACTCTGCAGCGCACGCAAACTTATCATCTCACTGCTCCTAGTGATTACCCCCCTGAAGCTCTTTTATCGCGCCACAGTCGAGCCGAGCAAACCCATCAGCCCTCTCAACCTCCCCAACCTGCCCAAGCCCATCGCCACCCATTGACTCTCTCGTCTCAGAGTATATCTTCTCAGTTGTTGGCTCTCAATAATAATTCCACACACTCTCTATACTCTAACCAGTTTGGAGACAATCAGGATCAAAAAATTAAGGAGAAGGAATGGTATGAGTCTTCTTTGGATTCTCCTTCTGGTGTTGGCTTGAATCTGTCTAGAGAATCTGTCAAATTTTCTCCTAAGAAAACGTTGCAAAGAACATCGAGTGTTTCACATTCCCATGGTTCGGTGGTAGACGAGAGTCTGGCTTCACCGAACGACTACACTCCCATGGTACTCAGTCCCAGTAGCTCTCATATTTCACAGAGTACCGTCAGTCATCCTGGACCCCATAACTTTCAGAGTCCTCATACTACGGGTCGTGTCCCTTTTGAATCCCCCAAGAACCTCACTGTTGTTGAATCCGGCAAGTGGATTCCCTACCGAGAGGTTACAAAGCCTTTTGAGATGTCAGACTTTTACAAATATTCTACAAAATTCCGACAAAGTCACAACAATGCCATTCCTAAGCCTCAAATGTCCAAGCCTGTTGTGCCCGACAGCCCGGGTGGGTCTTCTCTCTCATGACTGTTTAAAATCAGTTTTCTTTATACGTCTAATGAATTTCAAATTTTTCTTTACTGAGGTTCAATTAAAATCTAGAAATATATTAAATAATAAATCAATTGGATTAGTGATGAAGAACGTACCTATTTTGTACTTTAAAATTTTCTTTTCTATAAATTAAAAGTAGAAAATGAAAACAATGATGGATACACAATCTCCCTGAAAATTTTACTTTCAGGCTTTGAATGAGTCAGTGTGTACTCTGGATCTTCCAAATATATAATTCATCATTTAATAAATTTTTATTGCACAAATGCGCAGGAACTATAAGTTTACTGAAGTCTTATTTTCACTTAAATTATGTTTATATTAATATTTTACTTCTTACAAACAATAGCAATATGGTATACTGCAGCATGCACAATAGTAGCCTGTAAATACACCAGTGTTGAGACTAATACAAATCACTCTTAGAACTAAGAGAAAAATCCATCCAAAAAGTAGATTATAAATATTGACATCAGTCAATGCCTTAATGGTTTCTTTTTATATGAAAATATATTAAACTGCCTTAAATTGTGATATCAAAAGATATAAAGCAATATTACTCGCCTTGAGGATGTTTATTCTTCCGACAATATAATAAGAGGTATATTTAGATGTTTTTATGATGTGTTATGTCAAAATTAAACTATTTTTATACAAGTTTTAATACAATTTATATTTTTGCCACTAATAAAGATTAAATTATGGTTTAAGGAAAAACATTTTTTATTATAAATCTTGATGATCCATTAATGTTTGTTGACCTTAGATATCTTGTGCATATGAAGCATCGCTTTTAAATATTGAAACGGTATGCCAGCCGAGCGCTTGCCTGGGTTGAAGCCCCCGTTCAGATAATCATCATCACTTCCTGAAAAAACAAATATGAATTGCATTATCTTAAAATGAGACCTTAAAGTGTTCAATGATGAAAGGAAAGCAAATAGACCTGCTCCTGGTACTTGTCCATTGATACAGCCCTCGTCCCATACGTTGGCACAGCGCTTCCCAGGATTGAAACCTCCGTTTAGGTAATCATCATCTGACCCTGCAAAAGTAAAATTTCCTTTAAGATTTTATTTTTTTACATAGTTAATGAACAAAAGAAATCCATGTTACTGGTAAAATAGGTGAATTACTTAGTTTAGTATTTTTAATACGGCCTATGCGTTTTCTGACCCCTTTCCGCGAAGTAACAGAGCAAGTTCATTTTTATACCTTTGTGAAATATCTAGTAAGAATTTTAGATCAGTAGCTCACAGATGGCATACATGGATTGTACACAAAACTACAGAAAAAATTAAAGCTTTAGCAATAGCGCCATTGTATTACATTCTCAACCTGTATGTAACACTATTAGTAATAATAGTATCAAACGCGAATTATAATTGTTTTGCTGACTGTAGTTACTCCCTAGTTTTTTATACTAAGGTGTGCAAATGACAAAATGTTATATGTTATAAACAGGTTTTTACCAGCTCCAGGCACCTGTCCATTGATGCAACCTTCGTCCCAAACATTAGCGCAGCGCTTGCCTGGATTGAATCCACCATTTAGGTAGTCGTCGTCACTTCCTAGAATAGTGTTCATAAATTACATGTATATAAATATTTTTATGAATAAGTTTTCAAGGATTTTTTTTCAAGTTTGACGATTTATTGTGAAAAAATAGTTACAAGTTCATTTTTCAAAGTATTGTCCATTGCTAGCAACTACTTTTCCCATCTTTCTGGTAATTTTCGGATACCATCTCGAAAAAAACCATGTGCCTTTTGATGTAATCCATGAATCGATCCAATTTTGGACTTCTTCAAAAGAGCGGAAGTACTGATCCTTAAGAGCCTGCGCCATCGACGAAAACAAATGGTAGTCGGAAGGAGCAATATCTGGGCTATATGGCGGGTGGGGTAGGACTTCCCATTTCAGCGTTTCAAGGTATGTTTTGACCGGCTGCGCAACATGTGGCTGAATGTTGTCATGTTGCAAAATTACCTAGTCGTGCCTCGCCTCGTATTGTGGCTGCTCGGCACAAACGCATCAATTGAGTTTGGTAAAATTACCCTGTGATGGTTTCACTTGGTGGTAGCAGGTCATAGTACACCACGCCCAATTTGTCACACCAAATAAAGAGCATGACCTTTCCACCACAAATATTTGGCTTTGGTATCGATTTTGGCGTATGGCCAAGCATTCCCCATGATTTTTTGCGCTTGGGGTTATCGTATTGAACCCATTGTTCGTCACCAGTCACAATACGATGCAAAAACCCTTTCTTTTTTGCCATTGGAGCAGCTGTTCACAAATAAAAAAACGGCGTTCGACGTCTCTCGGCTTCAATTCATACGGCACCCAATATCCTACCTTTTGGACCATTCCGATGGATTTTAAACAAACGGATATGGCTTGTTGAGTCACCGAACACGGCATCTTCAAGAAGTCTTGAAGATGCCGTGTTCGGCGAAAGAGCTCTCACTAATAGTGAAATTAACGTAGTCTCCAAAACCATTTGGTTTTATTTTATTGTAATAAAATGGAGTATTACAAAATAAATACCAGTTCCATTAATAATATATATATATACTATTATATATATATATTATTATAATATATATATATATATACTATTATGTATATATATTATTATAATATATATATATATATATATATATACTATTATATATATATATATACTATTATATATATATAATAAAAATGAACCTGCACTGTTACTTTGCGGAAAGGGGTATATATATACTATAATATATAATAAGTTAATCAATTCTTAATTTGGGAGTATTTTAATATTTACCGGCTCCCGGCAGTTGTCCATTAATGCAGCCTTCATCCCAGACATTGGCACAGCGATTGATTCTGGCACAACTGCAGTAGAGAAGCAACATTGACACTGTCAATACTAACAACTCCAGAACTTTCATTGTGACTTCGTTAGGAATTGGAATGCTCCACTCCCTGCAAACTTGGCATATTTATTCTAATCCAAGCCGAATTATCTTTTAATTATTTGTGATAAAGTACTTGAAATATTTATTAATCAATAAGACAATGAAGTATGATTGATATTCCACATAATTGTAAATGATAGATAACAAATACAAATAGCTAGGAAATTAATTTTCTTCATAAGTACTTTTACCTTTCAAAGGTTTTTTCTGGCGAATAAAAGTTATTTTGGTTATCTCTTAATTTTTTTTTACTAAGAAGTATTAATATTTTAAATAATACTTCTTAGTAAATGATTTTCACTTTATTGGGGACCGGTCTCTCCAACCTTTCAACTTAGCAAAATCCAAGTGGAAGCAAAAACGTGGATAAATCAAAATAGTATTCTATTGAAAATATGAATTCTGTGTATGCTCAGTATGTAGTTTGGGTAATTCCCTTTGAAATCATTGCAATATCATCCTTGACTAACTGTGCACATTAAGTCAACATTTGAAAGGTTGGCGAAACTGGTCAACAATAAAATTAAACATGTTGAAAAATCACACAAGTACTTTATTTAAAATATCAAAATGGAATTCCATCAAGTACTCTCCGTCAAAGTTAAAAATATTGAATATATTATGAATATTATATTATAGAGTTTTACAAATTACTTATTACCAGCAATACTCTACCTTTTTTTTCCTTCGAGCCACATACATGTTTGTTATGTTACATGAGCTGCAACATTTTTGTGTGATGATCTTTTAGGCCAGAGGTGTCAAACTCAATTTTGCAGAGGGCCATATATTAAATTTAGTATGTGTAGGCGGGCCAGATTCAAATAAAATAAGTCTAAAAGCTCTAAAAAAACATGATTCTTCTTTCTGTGGCCGTATTGATACGGCTCGAGGGGTGGATGCGGCCCGCGGGCCGTATCTTTAACATGACTGTTTGAGGCTATCCATTTAAAATTACTTAGTGGGGACCTAGTTTTACATTTACTCCCCATGTAATAAATAAAACACATTACCTAAATATATCCAAAAGCTTATTTAAAATTAGTGTGATATTTGATATTGGGATAAACTATTTACTAGTTTAGACAGATCAGGTTTATAATTGCTAGTTATTACTCTTAAAACATCATCATGGTAAGAATCAGTAACGCAATTTCTATATACATTTTTTGCATATTTAATATTGAAATAATGGTGTTTTGAGCTGCATGGTTGAGTATCACTGATATAAACCATTAAAACAGCTTACATAGACTTCATTTAGTAAATGACTACATAAGACAGATATACTTAATGTGTTTAAAAAATATTTATTAAAATTCACTTTTTATTTGATTCTTAGTGTATGGTTAATTCTACAATACAGACCTTTTCTAAAATGAACAAACGATAATGTCTAGGCGAAGCGGTAAAAGACTTTGTGGAAGTAATGTCATTGTGGGAAACCTATTTTTTGACAAATAGCTTATCACGCACTTTACTAGGAAAACAGATTTAATATATTTAAAAGCAGGAATACATGATAATACATAAGAGAAGTGATGACATCACTCCAGTAGCGACCTGACCTAGCGGTGCTAGAGTGTAATAGGTGATGATGTTAGCCCTTGAATTACCTTTATTCCTATCTTTATACCTATTTGATAGAAAATTTATTGGAAAAAAATTGAGATGAGAGTAATTTTCATTGTCCGTTCTTTTTTTCTGCTCTAATACATAGAAGCTTCAGGTTGCAGTCAATAAATTTATAATATTTCCTCCTTTCTCTTATCTCTACTCTCCCACTTTGTATAGCTGCACTTTAAAAGGACTGAATTACAATGTGTGTACTAACATACAAATCGGTGATTGATATTTGTCATCAGTTAATAAATCTAAAATTCTTCTATTTGATGGTGAATAATAACAATTTTAAAAAAATCGGTTCTTTTAAGCCTTAAAATGAAAAATAAAGATAATCAATATTTTTGACAGAGAGTACTTAGTGGAACTCCATTTAATATTTTAAATAAAATAAAATACTATGATATAAAATAAGTGATTTTTCCATGTTAATTTTTATTGTAGACCGGTTTCCCCAACCTTTCATGTTGGCATTATAAAGAATGCCAACGTGTACCAGCGAGTGCCAAAGAAAATAAAGAATTAAAATTCCAAATAAATATTTATTCAAGGTAAAGACCGTTTGAATGATACATTTTTAGGATAAGATGCCCCAAGATGAGCACCAATGTAGATATGCAGGCTTAATGGGTGATGTAATAAAAAAGTTTATTTAGTAAATAATGTTTCAAATTAATAAAACTGAGTACCATCTCACATCACCAATGGCAATTACGTAATTTTAATTGTTGAAAAAGTTAATACTGCAACCCACTCAGATATGATTGTTTGGTGGTACATGGGTGCACCCTGGATAAAATGTCAAGTTACAGACGAACTAGCGATTGACGTTTGTAAGGAGTTATATTTTTTTAAGTTTCACACAGTATCAACAATGATAATTTACTTCAAAACAGACGCTCGGAAAAAGTTAATTTTTGTAGCAAGTAATGTGACTCAGATTTATGAATTTGTACACTATTCGCATAGCGAAAGTATGTTTACGTTTTAAGTATCTTATTGACAGTACAAAAAATAGAGTGAATATATTGAGAAAAAACTGGAGGACTAGGACTGGCGCTCCATGCGCTGTAGCACTCGACGGTAGGATCCTTCTAGGGCCTTGTACTGACTGCTGAGACGCTGGAAGCCTTCCTCTTGACCACTCATGGATAATGCTGCTGCATACTCCTCTGGTTTCAGAACCTTCTGAAGTTTTTTTATTTCATTTTTCTTTTTCTAAAAATAAAACATTTAATGATAAGAAATGTGTACTAGCATTAGGCATCAGGCATCATTTCTTTACCCTCGACAAACCAGAATATAACTTTATTCCATACCATATAAAAACCAACATAAATGAAAATGTTACTAAATTTCAAACAAAACTGTTTTTAAATATTGAAATCCATAAAATTGAGATCTGGGGGTATCTATTTCTTTTTCATCTTTCTGTACACACTAAAACACAAGGAACTGAAAAAGAAATATCCATAAAAAAAATGCGACCTTTTGAAATTACCAAACAGATAGACTGGTGACATAAATAAAGAATTCATAACTATATTATTTCCAGTAAATATAATCAAAACACAGTCAGTGGAGTGGAGATAAATAACAGATGGCGCAGCACAAGTGGCAGACAGTTAATAACTGCTGATAAGCTCGCTAAGTTTCATAAGAATAAGCATGTTGGTTGACGATAAAGGTAATTTAAAGAAAATTATCTTTTAAGCACTATTTTTATGAAATTCAATATTTTTGACAGAGAGTACTTGGTGGAATTCCATTTTAATATTTTGAATAAAAATATTAAATTCACTCAAGTATTTTTATTCAAAATATCACTATTTTTATATTTGAAAAATAAATAGCACAAAAACTATGGTTTTGTGCTATTTAGTTCTCTTCGTGTTAGGATGATCCTGTACATATAAGTAACAAAATACTACATCAGTCATGTCAAAGATACGGCCCGCGGGCCGCATCCGGCCCTCGGGCCGTATCAATACGGCCCGCGATCGCAATGTGTCACAGAAAGAAGAATCATGTTTTTTAGAGCTTTTAGACTTATTTTATTTGAATCTGGCCCGCCTACACATACTAAATTTAGTATATGGCCCTCTGCAAATTTGAGTTTGACACCTCTGTACTACATGCTTTAAAACTATATTTTTTTTTAAATTCAAAAATATATATTTCAAATTTTGGTGTTTTTATTCTTCCCGAAATTAGTTGAGCTTAGATGCCACAATGTAGGATTGACATAAAATAGACATATGTGGCTTTATAAGAACCTGGTGAGGTGCGTTGAGACGGTTTTTCACATCGAGCCTGTAGAGCCGGTAGTCGTGCTGGTTATCAATGTTAAGGTGCTTGAGGCGCAGGATTTCATAAACTCGTCTTGCCTGCCTGCTGTTGACTTTCAGCTTGCTCCTCGCCTGATTTGCCATATCTTTGCTGAATCTGCACAATAATCAAAATCATATACAAGGCATTAAGATGTGTGGTTTTTAAAGCTTAAAAAGTAAAAACTAAAGAATAATAGACACATTTCAAATGTATCTTATTTTTAGGTGTCACAGTCTATGAATTCATGTTATTCATAGATTTGGTCTGCGTGTGATGAATTCTTTCGGTTGATATTTTTTGCACAGTACAGATACACATTCTAAAGTAAAATATTGACAAGTAAATTATCATCACACAAGGATGCAATTGTGAAGTACTACAACATTGATAATTTATTAGACTTATATTTTTGCATATTTGGTGCTGGCTACTAACATTGGATATTTTTCTGCTACCGTTTCATTCTCAACAAAACAATGTGATACTGACCCTTTACTCAGGCAATCGGCTTGGAAGCCAGGCAGGTCTTCGCAGTTCTGAGCATCCACAAAGTCTCGAATGCGCTGGAACTCTTCTGAAGGATCCTCCACAGTGATGTCCACCACAGTGCTCAACGGGATGTAGTGGGAATATATGGCCTGGAGAATATCAACTCAATAACATTGGAAGAATTTATATTGAGGCTCATCACATGTCACATTATTAAACATGTCAACATGTTACGCAAATAATGAACGTGCCTCGTCGTCCCGTGTCCTCATATAAATATAATGCAAGAGGCAGTAAGTAATATTACATGTAAAAGTTGAGCGCCTAGGCCGAGACGCTGGAAGGGAGGCAGCACGAGGGCCTGGGAGATGCGAGGCCGGGTATGCAATGGATACGCATAGTAGCGATACACCGTGCTCATCCCTGCAACTGCTCGCCGTGGTTTGCCATCGCTCCCCGTGTACCGCTCGTACCTGTAATGATAAGAACTATTTAAGACTGATTTCAAATAAAAGGTGAGGGCATTCTGAGAAATCGATCGCTAGAGGCGCTAGCGCGCAGCTATAATTTCAACGAATCACTTTTAGAGGTCACGCGGCCGCCTAATCTGCGCACACAGCACAGTGCTGCTCGCAACCCACGCGAAATTATCCCGTAAAACCTGACTCTGGCCTGCTTCTCGTCGTGAGCTACATTGCCCGGCGTGTACAGGGGTTTACCTATACTAACGCAATATGCTGACATGAGCTGCCGGTCAATGACTTCAGGGTTGCACCTGTCGTATCTGAATATATATATATATGAAAAATATATTTATATTATTTGGCACGCTACAGCCTTCAACCTTAACCGAACTTAAGTGCTATTGTGCAAGCATTTGTTTTTTTTTTTAAATTTTGTTAAATAATCGCTTTCAACTAAAAAATAAAAAAGCTTTACATCAATAAATCCAATTGTAATCTATTAGTTTGATGCAAAAGTTTTGACGTTTTTGTATGATCCCAACGAAAAAAAAAATTACAGCAATTACAGCAGAGCGATACTGTCAACAGTTTGTAAAATTAAACATTGCCCTTGAAAAAAATAGGCCAGAATTAATAAACAGAAAAGGGGTAGTGTTCCATCATGACAACGCGCGACCACATGTGGCAATGATCACCCAACATAAATTAAATGAGTTAAATTGGGATGTAATTAAGCACCCACCATATTCTACAGATCTAGCTCATTCAGATTATCATTTATTTAGGTCACTACAAATTTTTTTAAATGATAAAAAAATTTATACAATAGAGCAGGTTGAAACATCCCTTAATACATTTTTCGCATCAAAATCAACAGAATTCTACTCCAGTGGTATTAACCCTTTGCGCTCGAGGCCGTTTCCGCGCAGACTAATCAGCAACTCGAAGCGTTTCGTAGCACTTTTGGTGAATTTTTCACCTCTAACTTAAAATGATCACTCACACAAATTAACACATAAAACTTTTTTATTTTAATATTTAATATATATTTACATCTTTACGAAGATAATTTCGTAAACATAAGTCTTTGTAATTTTGCTTTGTATGATATTTCATGTAACAATTGCCGAGATGCATGCCCGGCTTTTCGGGACAAGTATCACAATAGTATGTCGTTTGATGTCTTTTGCCGGGTTTATTTTTTTGATAGCAGACTTTGCAATCCTTCCTAACTCCTGTTAGAATGTTATGCAGCTTTCCACTTAAGCGGATATTTTCGGAATCGCAGGTTGAAGTGAAGCTCTAGCACGTGTCTGACGAAAATCTCCAGTCAATTGCCGAACTAAGGTTTTCATATACCGCAAGTGATTAAGCGGCTGTTCTCCTCAGCTGTTTAGTGATATACACATTATCATAATATTATTATATATTATAAACCAATTAAAATAATGGTACGATAAGTGAATGAAGAGGATATTGTGAGAGAGAAAAAAGTCTATCCTTCAGTGCAATATAAGTATAAGCAAATAAGGACCTACAAATGAATTATTACGATAAGAAGTACAAGCAAAATATATATGGGTTGATTAGGTACACATCTAGTCATATTGCCATGGCTGTCTAGGTCGAACTGAGACCTAAAATGCAGTTCGCTTTATGGTGCCGCACTAATCTTAGATAATAAATTCTAGCATAGTTTGAAAAGCATAGTAAAATTATATAGGCAGTGCTTAGTAACGAACTTTAAAGAACAAGATCACATAAACATAAATAGTTATCACCGCACATCGAATTTCCGCACCAAACAATGTGGTGCGGAATCCGCACCACTCGAGTTGCGGCATTACATCGTATGGTGCGGAATCCGCACCTCTCGAGTGCAAAGGGTTAACAAATTAATAGAAAGGTGGGAGAAGGTTATAAGAACCGATGGAAATTATATTATTGATTAAAAAAATAATAAAAATCGAGAATTTTTTTTTAATTTTATTTAAAAAATTACGTCAAAACTTTTGCATCAACCCAATAGTTATTGATTTTTGCTTAAACATTAAATTTTTTAAATTATTATGAATTATTTTCTAGATTTCTCATAAATATACAGGTACCCAAAATATATAATGAAATATTAATTTAAAGTCTTCTTACATTATGAAGAAGGTCCACTGGTCGTCATCCACATCTATGAAGGAGGCAGCGTCCACATACCATAGCAGGAAGGTTTGCAAGCGAGCGTGGAAGGTCAGAAAGTTGGGAGTGGTTGTTTCACAGAAGTAAACTTCAAAACTTCTCTCTGCACCATCTGCTGAATTAACAAATTACTTCAATGTTGCTTTCTACACTGCATTGCAGTTGAAAAAGTGAAACAAGTATGAGTTGAAATGTCAATTAAGTGGTTAAGATTGTTGACTGGACCAAGAGGCACTTAGATCAAACCCGACAGATCCCCTAGTTGTTGCAGGGTGCCTATTCTGGCTCAGCTGTAGATAATTAGTAGTGGTATCTGCAGTCAGTGTCTATGAGCCAAGCGTTAGGTATACGTTGCAAGATTACGACCACATTTCATTTCTTGTTTTATTTTAAGTATTTTGACTGCCTGTATAGCAAGGCTTCGTGGGTGAAAAAATTAACAAAAGATTACATAACTGTGGTTTTTGTAGATTCCTATATAATGAAACACCTGTTAAGAGAATCTTTGATAGCACATCATATAAGCTAATTTATTTAATATACTTCTGCAGAACCCAAGAATATCTGAATTCTTTTTCACGGAATATGCACAAATACTGCTCCAAGAACTGAAAATAACAGGAGGATCTCCGCTTATGGTAAAATAATTACGTAAAACATGTCATGTGGAGTGTGCCACTTAGGCAAGGTGCCAAACCAAAGGATTTTTACAATACAAATATGTTTTCATATACACGTCACTACTATATAATTTAATGTTGAAATACTTATTAACCCTTTGCACTCGAGACCGTTTCCGCGCGGACTAATCAGCAACTCGAAGTGTTTCGTAGTGCTTTTGGTGAATTTCTTATCTCTAACTTAAAGTGATCACACACACAAATAAACACATAAAATTTTAATATTTAATGTATATTTACATCTTTACGAAGATAATTTCGTAAACATAAGACTTTGTATGATATTTCATGTAACAATTGCCGAGATGCATGCCCGGCTTTTCGGGACAAGTATCACAATAGTATGTCGTTTGATGTCTTTTGCTGGGTTTATTATACATATTATCTTAATGGTATTAGATATTATAAAGCAAACCAAATGCTAGTGTTAGTCCTTTTGCCACGGCTGTCAAGGTCGAACTGAGACCGCAGTCCACGGTGCAGTCCTTAATGGTGCCGCACTTATCTTGGATAAGAAATTCTTACGATGTTTGAAAGGGAGATAACATAATCTTTGTAAAATTATATAGGCAGTGTTTAGGAACGAACTTTAAAGAACAACATCACATAAACATAAACAAGATATCACTATAAATAGTTATCACCGCACATCGAATTTCCACACCAAACAAAGTGGTGACTGAGACGCACCTCTCGAGTGCAAAGGGTTAATAACTTGGATAATTTTTCATGAAGCTACTTTTGTGAAAATATTTTTTTAGTAACATCAATGTTGGTTTAAGTTATTAATATATAGAAATTAATTAGAGTAAAATGACCTACGTTGTGATATTGAGAATGAATGAACCAGATTCCCATGTGGCACGAAGTTGTCATCTTTGGATAGGCTTTGGATGAAGTCATGAAGGTTAGTGTTGTACTTGGGGGCGAGCACTGCAGACAGCTTTCCTACAATGTCATCGGCCTTGACACCATCAAACTGAGTGGGATCTATCTGGAAACCCAATAGAGATTTTCATATTCTGTTAAATTGACCATGTAGTTTAAGACACCTGAATGAACTGCTTGTACACAAAATATATGTGACTGTATCGATAAAAGTATTTATATATATTTATATATATATATAATACTTTCATAGATACAGAGAAAATAGAAGAGAGATAATTCATAAACAAGTTTGATCTTTATTTACAAGTCAATCGGTCTATAGTCGGTAACACACAACCAATACTGCACTTATTTCCGATGAATTTTACTTGATCTTGCCGATCAAGATATGATTTCAATTTGATTTATATTTGGTGTCTCCCAATCAACAAAGATCCAATAAGAACATATTAGATCTGTGAAAACTTTGGGTGTTTTGAAAAAGGTTCAAGTTCAAGTACAGTACATTCACCTTAAAAAATATATTAAATGCTTATTTTTCTAAATAGTTTATCAAATAATTAAAAGTTAATATTTTTCTACATGAATCTAGAAGTGCGATTTTATTATACCAGTGCTAACGAAATAAATTAACATATTTTTATAGGCTAGTGAGTTTTCAGTTCTAAAATTAAATAGTTACGGCTCGCAATCAAGACTATTCTTTTCTGAAATGAGTTTCAATGTGAGTTTGGCAGTCCTCAATAGAGAATCTCCAAAACCATCGGAGCTGGAGCACCATTGAATGCAAATAAGACCTTGGAAAATGCCTCTGAAGCACTATAAATCTGATCTTATACATTTCAGTTTCTTATCGATATGCACTGACTTATGCTGAAGGACGATCACCTCTTAACATGCAGCCTTTCTATTTTTGCATTCAGACACTAAGTTCAATCACCTCTACATATATTGTTGGATAACTAGGGTTCAATTTGGCAACCATGTCATCACCATGGCCGGCTTGACATTCTGACTTAATACTCAGGTAGATCAAGTAGCATACCGAATTCAATAAACAATTGAGAGCGTTTCTATTTGAAACTCAAAAAAAAATCCTGCTTATCTGCTTGTAAAATTATCCAAACTGCACATACGGAAGTGTATAACGTAAGTAAGCAATAACTTGACAATACTAAGCGCTCAATCAACAAACCTTGTCAGTGTAGGTTATTCCTAAATAAGTTTGCAAGGAGGCCGCACTGTAGAATAGTCGAATCTGTAGGTCAGTATAGCCAAATATATTTTCACTATCTCCAAAAACTTGATGGCACATTTCCGGCCCAAATGATGTATTGTCATCTTCTATGTCATTAGGAGTTCGAACTGTAAGCAAAAAGTGATTTTACGATCAACGAGAGAAAAATGAAGAGAATCAATCAAAAAATTATCATCGAAACAACGAACGATTTAATATAACCGGTATGTACAAGTAGGTACTTACCCAATTTGAGTTCTAAAACATCATTGGCATCCACAACCAAATGCGACAAGGCATCCATTCCGTGAATTACAGTAGTTCTGATTCGAATGACTAAAAAAGAAACATTAATATACTCTATTTCTGACACAATCAAAACATTGAAGAATCGAACGGAGTGAATGAAGTTGCCGCCAAATTTTATTCTTACGATAAGCCCGATTATTTGTGAGAATAAAACGGTTTGCATCGATTGACTTACGTACTTGATTATATTACAAGGTATACGAGAGAGATTGAGGCACGTTATCGTTTAGAATATAATATAAAGGTGGTTTTTGTAATCTGCAGCCAAAGCGCCTTTCGTCTGCCGACCATAGCCAAAAACGAATAAGGCAGGGTTTAGGAATAAGCCGAGATGAACGAAGAAATATTTAAAAAAGACCAATTTCCGAGCATATGCGAAACCATAGACAACGAGTGACAGTTCATCAGTTTTACCAATAGGAAGAATTCAAATGTGGTTATTTATATTACGAAAACCAGCCTGAAGTTCTTTAGGAAAATTGCATTGTGGGTATTATGTGACGTCACGATGGCCTAGTTGGGTTAGGTTTGTCGTAGAAATTTTTGTTAAAATCTTGTCATTGCCCATGTTAACGATACTTGCAAGCTTAACATTTCTGCTTTCGAAGAAAGACGCATATTGCGTTGCGGCTGTAAACAGAAAATTGCATTCGAAAGTCGCGTTCATTCTAAAATGAGTCGCCATGAAGGTAGGTGGTGGTGATAATCAAAATTTACACTAAACACACTAATGACTTTCGTCTTCTGTCATCTTTATTGCGAATGTGGTTTTATATCTAATCCAAATCGTATTTCGGCGCTTTCACAATCTCAAATAATGATATTTACGTCTCAAAATGTAGTATTGACCTAGCGTATTAGGCGAAGGACGTGTATTAATATTTTGACATTTTCTCCAGGAGTCAGCTGTGATTCATGTTTGAAAAGCAACTTCAGAGGCCGCCGATACAAATGTCTTATATGCTACGATTACGACCTGTGCGCATCTTGCTACGAAAATGGAGCCACTGCAGCTCGGCACACCACGGACCACCCCATGCAGTGCATACTCACAAGATCCGACTTCGGTAAAAAGTTTAATATTTATCATTCCAGGCTCTGCTTTCAGGACTCTGCTGTCCGCTGACCCAATATGTAACCATGTGCAGTACTGGATGTCTGCAATAGATGCATAAGTCGGTCACAAAGGTGGCAGGTGGCAAGGCTCTCGGGTGTTCATTGTATTTCCCACTTGCCACTCACTGCCTTAATATTAGTTATTTATTCAAATATCCTCCACCAATAGATGAAATCTTGCCAACTCCTTCAGTGTTGACTATTATTTTCAATTCTTTAAAAGTAAACATAACTTGCTTTAATTAATGGTATTGTGCAATTGATTTAACCGGTACTACACTAAATTAAATATGCTACTTTGCTCAGTAGTTGTTTATTAATTGAGCAAATGGGACTTTAAGATACAAAATTTTACCTTCACTGGCAAGTTTGGTAAATAATATTGTTTTCAATGTCATGTTCTGATTAAATTTTTAATTATTATCATTGACTATAAAGAAAAACCTTACTATTTCAGAATGAAGCCTAGGCCATTCTTGTGATTTACCATGGCTTCCTGATTTTTTGAGGGTCACTCTACAACTTTGCTGTCATTTTATCTTTCTCACATGTTTTATTGCAGTTTCTAAATGTGCTACACTTGGATACTTTCCATTTGTCCCTAGTAAACTTCACAGGAAACTTATACAATAGTAATTTGCTACTTCATAATGTAGCATTTAAGTATAGATTTTTATAATGCACGCGCTGGAGTAGTCTTGTAGTTATAAATAAAGAATTGTAAGTATGTAAGGGGTTAATAATAGCCAATCTTATTCATGCCGAAATTGTTTACATATATTATTTACAATCTCATTTTAGATAATTTAATTTTAACAGTGATATGTTCAGGAGGTACTCAAAATAAAACCAATGAATGTTTGTAAATGATAGCAACATTCCTATATTTCCTTTGGCGTATTACCCTTGCATGTTTTGGACTCTGACGCAACTCCATCTATTTGTTTAGTGATTCTCAAATCCATTTGAATATTTCATCAAACCAAAAGTTTTGGTCATTCTTGTGTCCATCTGTTACTGTTTTGTAAGCTAATTTTTTTATATTTAAATAGCTATAATGGATTTATGTTAATCTTTTGGTGGATCGTACAATACACATGGAATAATGGATGTGTACTTTTTTTCACTCTATAGATCTTTACTATGGAGGCGAAGCGCTGGGCTTGGAGCAGCCACAAGCTTATACATGTCCGCTGTGCAACCGCATGGGCTTCACCGATGCAGGCCTACAAGAACACGTGACAGGTGCACACGCAGACACTTCCCAGGAGGTGGTGTGTCCTGTGTGTGCAGCTTTACCAGGCGGCGAACCCAACCTCGTGACGGACGATTTTGCTGCCCATCTTACCCTCGAACATCGCGCTGGCCCACGTGACCTCATCTCCTTCCTCATATCCTTTTAATATTGATAATCTTGTTGATCATTCTTTGAGAGAAGTCATTTTTGTTTTAAGTTATATTATTGTTGATATTAAATAATTATTTTTTCTATATTTAATATCTATGACAGAGTGATTAAAGAGTGATTAGTGATTTTTCCACATGTTTAATGTTATAGGTGACCGGTTTCGCCAACCTTTCACGTTGGCATTATCAAACGAGGTGAAAACGAAAATGTAGAAAAATCACAAAATTATTTTATTTAAAATATGAATAATTTTTTCTATTGTGTATGCTCAGTATGTAGTTTGGGTAATTCCCTTTGAAATCATTGCAATATCATCCTTGACTACCTGTGTACGATGAGCCGACGGCAATCAGACATGGAGGTGTGCGACGAAATCCTCACTCCGGACGGGGAGTTGGGGCTCGCGCCCGGCGCTCTAATATGCATTTCAGGTCAATATATTATCATTACTATAATTATATTGGATCTTTCAGAGTACTTTCATTGTTGTTAAGGGAGTTTTGTCTCGTAATATTTGTTAAAGGATGTCAAAATCCATAAATGAACAACAGGGAAATGTTAAAATTAGGTGGATTTTACTTTTTGAAAAATTCTGTTTGACAAATAAATTTTTATGTATCAAAATTAAAAACATTCCTTTTATAGTGCATCTGGTGGGCTAAGTGCCCTTTCTCCGTCCTCGCGGGATGCAGTGGTGGATCCCATTGCAGAACTGCTGTCACAGTTATCCGGCGCACGGCGAGTCACGGGACCCGCTCAACCCGCCGCCCCCTCACAGCTACAGCAACTTCAGATGCAACTGCAGCTCGAACGTCAGCAGGTCACCGCAGCCCGCCAGCAACAGCTGGATCGCCTTCCACGTCGTCAGCAAGCCGGCACTGGCCCCCCTGCCCCTGCTGCTGCCGCACCGCCCGCCCAGCCCGCTCCACAACCTACTGTAGAGCCCGCTGCCTGCGACTCTCCTTTTTTGCTTGCGCGCTTTCTGAGTGCAGCACCTGGCGAAGATGAGCGTGCGGCTGTAGCAGCTGAACGTGATCGACGTGCTCAACTAGTGTCAGCAGCATTGCTGGGTTCATTGGCACCGCCGCCACTGGCACCTAGTCGCCCGCCTGCGCCACCACGCGCACCTCCTGCACGTCCACGCGCACCTCGGAATTCCAAACTGCCTGCGCCTCCGGCACCTACGCCTCCTACTCCTGCTCCTGCCCCTGCACCTACCTCCGAGGGTAGGTAGTGGAGAAGGATGCTGGCAGAGGAACAGGAAGTGGGCGAGGAATGTCGGTGCGGACTCGCAATGTTCACGCTTCGACGATATGGTCGGCTCGGATGACCTGTCGTGAAATAATCAAATTCGATCGTTACTATTTTTAATTTAATTTTATGCTATCAAAATTGATTTCTTTCTTGCCGGATGCGAGAGGGACGTCTCCCCATTGGAGTGTTGAAGCTTTTTGTGTTTTGATTATATTCTGTCCTCTGACCTCCTGTAGTGAATAAAGAAATTTGTCGTTTTAAAGTTTATTTCTTCCGCGTTATTGGACTGCATCCATTGTGAGAAATCAGACCGGCCCCGATGGCACGGGATCCTTGTTCAAGGCTAGAAGGCTTTTATTTTATTTTGTGAGTAGCGGGTCGTTTAAATAGAGTAATGAATTGCAAGCTTATAATTACTGTCTAGTCAGACTGAAAGAATCTATTTTGAATAGGGTAATGTATAATGCGTTTTGGCTGTTTTGTTTGGTCCGCGCAGAGTGAATATTGAATTGTACTTGTGCGAGTGCAGATTATCATGTAGTGTAACGGTATTTTTTATTCATTTGATTGTGTTACTCAACTCATTATGCACTCCCTAGACATTTGTTTATATGAAGGCAATGTTCGTTTGCAGAGACTGAAACCTTCTGGGAGTTGTCATCTGTCTAGTTGTGTTTTTTTTCTTGATATCATTTGAGGCACGGTCCAAATTAAATACAATCGCATTGACAGTTAGCAATATATTTTTTTGTGCACAATTAGTGTTTTGACTTTTATGAATTGCATAATGTCAAATGTATAAAAGTAATGTATGCAAACCCACAGCAAAGTGAAAAATCGACTCTTGTATGATTCGACCCTACGCTGATGACCAACTGCCTTCAGGTGACAAGGCAGTGGGTACGGGCGTGATCACTTTTGTTTGAATACAAATACCACTAACTGACCGACATAATGGACTATCTAAATTCTTATTTTAGTAGCAATCAGTTATTCACAGGCGTAATTTATACATACTAGTATTACATACCTAAACCTATTATAGAAACTGTTATAATCTTTAACTACTTTTAATATGTTTTTGACTTTAAGATAAAAGAAAAAAAATCTGAAAACACTTAATCTATGAAGAATAAAAATTCACCTTAAGTTGTATTATTTATGCTTGTACAAACAGTTATTAACATTATTTATTTGATTAATGCGATATTGATCAGTGAACTGAGAAGATATCAAAGGTGCTAAATTAATGAGGTATTACACCCAACGTAATATCCTGAGTATCGGGCAGCAGTGTGGTATTTTCTCCATCTTGGGAGCTGTCATCTCAAAACTATGAACCTAGTGGCTACTTTGAATAAGTTACTACAATAATTATATTATGCTTTAATACAATCAAATAATATGCACCCGCGCTTGTACTAATGAAAGTAACGTGCAACAAATAGACAATTGGGGATATATTTTTTTATACACTCCCACTAATTATGCATTTTATTTCCTAACATTAAAATGAAACAAGTCAGCTCATGTGAATTTCAGTCAGGTCGTTTGCATAATTAGTCAGTCTGAGAGTTGCACACTCCTCAAGTTGACATCGCGGTGTTTGCTGGGTCATCCCTCACCGAGGCATTAATACCTCTGTCGGGGGGTACTTCACCTTCAATAGTGGAATGGCTTCCTCTCGGGTATTCTTCTTTTACTGTTTTGTCTTTACTTTTCACCCTGACAGCTCGGGCTTACTGGACCTTCAGGCATGTCGCTCACACATTATATAATATCATAATCAATCTGTTAACTAGTATAAGACAGTTCTTGTGGTATTATTGTTTACTTCTCTAAATCGGTTTCATGATAAATATTATGATGTTAAACATAGGGTATGAAGAATGAGGTTTATTTGTTTCATTTGAAATAAGCTAGGTACCCCTAAATACAATTTATAACATCAACATACAAAACTGTGTTTTCATATCATAATACCAAGAAGAATCCTATCCTTTGCACCTTTAGCGTCTTGCAAAGGCTCACATTCACAACTACACTTAAATAAATTTAATTTCTATTAAAGTATGAGTTTTTATAAAAGTAAGTATAAATCTTAAATTTCAGCTTTGCAGGTGTGATACCTGCAAGTTACAAGTTGTTAATGTTGCTTTTCTCTAGGTTGTGCTTTTTTTATATTTTTAAAATTAACTCTTTTCTATGAGCATAATCAACAGGAAAAGAAAAGAAAAAAATAATTTACTTAATTAGTTTTTATTAGTTTTGTACAAATTGATGTGTAAAATGAAAACAAGAGAGATCTTAACTAAATCTCCAAGATCAAGCGGAGACATCAGTTGCAGAATTGTCATTTAGGTTTTTATCATTCCAAATTTTGCTTTTCGCTTTTCTAACTTCTCCTTGTTTTCGACGTCAACCATAATTTTGGATACCGAAGTACCAAACCTTTCTGCTCTCTTCTTGAGAACATCAAGGGATGCATCAGAAGGGAGAGCTGTGACATTACCGAACCTGGCCTTGCGAGCTTCTTTGGCGGAAGATTCTGTCATGGGTATGCCAAAACGCTTAGCTCGCATCTCTAATCGAGCTTTGGCATCTAACAACGGTTTGGTTGACCGGGAGTCACGACTTGCAGTGAGATTCTCGCCGTTAGTCTGTTTATTGGTGTCGAGGGTGACGGGCGCAGTGATAGCTGCTCTGTTAGGGATGATCTTCTTGACAGGTGTGAGGTCGGGAGCGGTATTCACAGCCAAATCGGACAAAAGCTTATCTTCGAGAGCTTCGGTACTGGGCGGAGCCCGGCGCTTGAGCGTCCGTGATTGTATGCGAGGAGCCGTACCAACAGCGACAGCGACGCTGTTCAGGGACTCGCTGGCGACGGTTGCCACTTTATCCACAGCGGAAATACCGATTTCCGAATCATTCAGTTCTTCGCCGATCAAGTCATGAACCGCTTTTTCATCATCTTCGTCTTCATCATCGAGTACGCCATCGGAATCCAGTTCATCGGAGTCGAGTGTGTCTTCGGTGAGGCTGTCTTTGCGCAAAACACTTTGCAGTCTAGCGACGAGTTCATTCTTGTCTCCGGATGTGCTCAATCCGCGGCTTTTTAGCTCCTTTTTTAATTCTACGACTTTTAATTTTCCGATATCAGCAGATTTTGTGAACACAGTGGAATCTGCCATCTTACAGATTTTTGACGTCCAAAAGTATAACTATAAAATATTGTTGGTTCCAAACTATTTAGTTAGATGTGTTCATATCTAAATAAAAATAGCTTAGGTGCCGTAGTGGTCTACGCTTATGATAATTATAAATGTACGCGAATGGTTACAAAACAAATCACAAACGCCAAACGAGCATTGTAGCTGAGAATGGACAATAGACGTTTTTGGGCAGAGATTTTCAGTGGATGCTTATCTCTGGCAGACATTTTCTGTACAATAGACATTTATTATCAAAGAACTGATAAAGGCTTCACCTTGAAAAGCCAATTAAAAAAAAATTTCAAACTAAACAGAAAAATACTATGTTGTACTTGCGTTTTACAATGGTATTTTGATTTTTTCAAAAAATATATTCATGAAAACTTTTTTATGGGGAATTGTCCTCGATAGCGCCTCCTCACAACTTGTTTTTTCAGATTATTTTAATTCGTGTATTTTACTATCATAGTAGATTTTTTTAATTTCTTCCACTATGGATTGACTTACTGGTGGCTTTAGGACTTGAATTCGTTTTGTAATAGGTGGTATGCACAAAAAAATATTTTATAATGTATTGATTATATTTACTTTGTTTGATTTTAAAAAATTTGAAACTTTACTAATACGTACGTCTACAACTCTGTTATCTGATTGACGGTAATTTCAAAAGTCTGACTATCATCAGACCAAATTGATCATGAAATCACGTTAGCGTATTCAACGATTCGATTTTAAATGCTAAATATTCTCTATTATATTAATTTTTGATTAATGTCAATCAGAATGCGTTTTTATTTACCCATGCAGGTATTAGTATGTTTATGTGATTAAGCACATTTTTTCATACATTGAAAACAATTAAAGAAAACTCTCAGAAAATATGGTGGGTTCGAATCCCTCACAAGTCACGATGATATTTTCTGAGAGTTTTCTTTAATTGTTTTCAATGTATGAAAAAATGTGCTTAATCACATAAATATTCTCTATATCATGCTCAATTTTCTATTATTTGATTGCTCAGGTTTGTGCGCAAACAATTTTTACTTATGGGAAATCACTTAAGCAAATATTTTGGCAAGACAACTTATTAATTTTGCAAAATATTTTGTTCTTTCGTCCCGTTTAATGGGTTGTGCTAATTTTAGGATAATACGATTTCACCCGTTTCATGTGTTTTAACACAGTTTTGTATCTGTAAATATGTTCTTTCGCGCAAGTAATCTAACTAATGAAATAATAAACATTTGCCAAGAAGATACTTGGAGTCTTTTATCCAGATGGAACCGTAGTATTATATTATAAAGGAGATGAAGGCAATTGAAGTCAGTAGGCAATGGTGGTTACCCCATTATAACAAAAACCAAACGAGAGAGGACGATATTTTTGAACCCAATCGCTACCTGTGCACAGGTAAAGCACTCTGACGACGGCTCACTCAGCTCGCTTCTCGCGTTAATGAGTTATAGAAGTAAAACGATTTTGCGCCCTTCTGATATAATTTTCCAAGCGGACAAATCCGAAGGTAAGGCTCAAACTACTTGGTGTTTCTTTCTATGACTGTGATATTTAATGACCATAGCACTTTAAATCGTGATTTAAAACTCAGTTTGCCATTATAGGATCAACTTTTTTGGTTGAATTGTTTTTTTCTCGTTTTCGGCGATGTAGGCGATCGGAGTCAGATGACCCCATTGCCCACACAGCCTAACTTCAATGAAAAAGGCACTTTAGCCATCATGCTAAACCTTCTGCAGATGAACCGGTCCTATTGATACTGGATAATCATGCAAGTCATATTGCACAGGTCGCCCATGAGCATAGCGAGAAAAACCATATTCATATGCTGTCCCTACCGCCCCATGCAGCCATTGGATGTGTCATTTTTTGGACCACTCAAAGCAGCATACAGAAGAGAGTGCGACTTTTTCACGAAGAACCGTCTCGCAGGAAGGATAACTCCATATGGTGTAGCGTCCTCGGTTCATTCAACATCCGAGAACAAGCCAAGAATCCAAGATTTCATCCAGATGCTTAAGATAACATATGTTCTCAAGACAAGACAAGGAAGAAAAAAGCAGGCAGAAAACGATTTAAAAAAGACATCATGATCAAAAAAAGTAGGCTAAAGCTGAGAAAGACAAGCCCCACAAGATGGATCCTCAGAATCTAAAAAAATAAATTCTGCGAGAATCGAATAATACTTCGGAGGTGAATACTAATGACGATGATGCAAAAGACCCGGTGACCGGTGTCTTGTATGCGGCGAATTCGGGCGAGACATTTAAATGTGGTTTTGGTGCACTTTTTGTTGGGTTTGGACTCATATAGATTGCACTGGGCGGAACTCAGTCCACATTATGTGTGCGACATGTGCCGACTACCATTGCCCACACATTAAACACCATTGCCTACCGATGTGGGCAATGGTGATCAAACTTGTTTTTTTTATTTTTTTTAATGATTATTATTCTTAAATTAATCTGCCAAAATGATTGAAGATGATCTCAATCGTTAGTTAAATAAGTAAAATTTTCAATAGGGCTAAATTAGTAAATAATTAATCTATAGATTTTCTCTTATTTCAGTTTACAAAACAGTGACCCCCATTACCTACATCTTCTCTACCTGTTCGACTGAGAGATAGAGATAGAAGTTGTATTCTTTCATTTGACAACTTTACAGATGGATAGCATGCTCAGTAACGAACTATTTAACAGTCGGTTTGAAGACAATAAATTGAACAATATGTAGATATTTTTACTCAATAGCACTTTTCATTTTCATTATTCATGCAAGTAATTTGATTAAGGAAACTTTCGAATATTTGATAATGCGAAATCGACTGAAGCCTTGTTTTTTTTTTTTCTATTTTCCGATTGATTTTCTTTCTTTTATATGCTGATTGATTCTTCTCTTTATTGTTTTAGATTTTTCGATTACTCCCAATATTAGGCTACACCATAAAGTTTTAGAATGCTTTGACGGCTCGATATCGCGTCACGATACAACACAACCTACAAAAAGTTTTCACTTTCAAAATTGCAGGCGGCGAGTGCGCATCTCGAGCGGTCGCTCGGAACCTCTGTCCCATTCTTGAACGTGATCTTCAGTTCCACCTCGCTTGCGCTCATCCCCAGTCGAGAGTCTAATTTATCGCGCTTTTAAAATATTATCGGTTATTCCTTAACACCTCTCAAACTTAACAAAATAATCGAAAATGGTCGGAGAATACAAAACCCCGGACGTCCAGCTTCTCAAAGACCTTGCCAATAAGTTGAGAATTCACAGTATCACATCCACGGACGCGTCGAAGTCTGGGTGAGTGATGATCAAAATTTCCTTTAAAAATTGTTGTTTTGTATTTGAAAAATGCCGGGTAGGTTAAGGTTGCGATGGCTCTTGAAGGTCCCCTGAAGGTGACTTTGGGAGAACGAGAGCAGGCTCGCCAATGTCACCCTTCACTTTCCCATGTCGGATGCCGTGGCCCACATTGGCGACGTCTGACTTCCACTGCGGTCCACCACCGGCACTCGCCCGCCGGCATTTCTCATCGTTACAAACGGCCATTTGCGGCTTTAAATTAATTACTGCTTAGGCTTATAGACGACACTGGTAAATGTATTTATTGCATATACGCGGATGTCTAAGCAGCTTTTGGCTACACACACTTTTTGTGGTGTCATTTCTTTCTCAGTAAATACATTTACACGTGGTAAATGACAATAATTAATTCTCCAAATAATCATTTAAGTAGGTAGTAAATTATTTGTTTGCAGATGTAAACTTACCCACTTAGTAAATAATATAAACAATAATAAAAAATGTGACCCATTAATTTGCATATTTTTCATGTTCTTGTACATTATTATCAACAGCAGAAAAGTAAAACTAAAATTTGAAGGAAATCCATAGTAGTTATATTTGCTCTGCTTAGTATATTATTTATCTGTGTTGGAATATGACTATTTATTCTTTCATCAATGGAGGGAGGAAGATTTCGCCTCAAAACGTATTCTCTGTCATTATTGTTCTTCATTGCCTCTCAAGTTCCCATTCATCGATACGGTACGATACGGCTCATATTGATAATCTCAGTCTTAGATGAACTTAGGGTTTTATTTATGCTCTGCAGCCACCCGACATCATGTGCCTCCATAGCAGACATCATGTCTGTGTTGTTCTACAACACTATGCGCTACAACTACAAGACCCCTCGCGATGCCTCCAGTGATCGCTTTGTCTTATCCAAGGTAACTTTTGGCTTATACGTATACTAATGTTGGAATTTACAATTCTCTCAATTGACCAGTACAAGTCTATATACTCATTCTACATTCTGCTGTTAGTTAAAATTTGATTTGCAACTTCGAAGATATATTTATAATGCTGCTTGAAATGTATAAATGCAATTGTACATTTTTAAAATTATTATAAAAGTAATAAAAAAATGTTTTATGTGGGTAACTTAGTTCCTGTCTTCAGAATTTTCAATGATTTGAGTTATATTTTAGTGTATTTTTAACCATTGCATGTCATCTAGTAATCTATATAGTTTGGTTTCCTTGAGATTGGATTAGTAAAAGTGTTACACATGGGAAAGATTATTATCAAGGGTATTACAACTATTTTCGCAGCATCTTCAATCTTAGAAATTTTCTATTTACAAATCAATTTAATTAAAAAATAGTAATTGTAATTTTTTGTTTGTAAGAAATTTTAAATTATCAAGTCAATTGTCACAATCCAATCATCTCACTCGAGAAATATGAACGCTGACTCAAATATTTGTCATTTCTAATGTCAAGTAAAAAAAAAATTCTTTCTGAATGAAGTGTCAATCTTATCTTATAATACGAGTGTCATTAATTTATTTTGATTAAACTAATGAAAGTGTAACGAAATATGAAAATTAAATATTAAATTACAATTTTTTTTTATTAGTAATAAGATAATCAGTGTATTGATTTCTGCCAACCAACTTATGCAAGTTCAAAGTTCACTCTTAATCATTCATGCTTCAAATGCAATTTACACAATTACCAGTAAGTATAAATACAAATTTCACTATCCATTTATTAATAAAATTTATTCCTTATTTTAAAATCCATGTTTTTTTGTTTGCAAACTCCATTTTCATTCGAATTATTTTATGAACATTTTTTATGTGAAAATTTTAAGCCATACCGAGATATGGCCTAGTCCTTCTTGGCCTACCAACAAAATCCACGAAGTGTAGCACGAAATAAGACTAGTGACCAGATTTCTTGAAGGAGGCATACTTTTTACATTTGGATTTCTCCATAAAGCCTGAGACCAGAGTCAACCTGCCGTTGTTCGTCCAAATGTTTACTTACTGTCTTTTTCCTCTAATTTCAGTGCTTTTTAAACAATGCCGTTATTGTTGCCTAATCAAAATTTAGAAAGAAGACAAAAAAGAAAAATACAGTTTGTTGTTAATCGTATCACTTATAAATTGGCCTAATTCCGTAGTGCAATGAACCGCAGGAAAGAAACATGGATTTTTTAAATAAATTAATTTTAATCTTACAAATTATTGTATATTGCTCATTTTGGGGAGAAAATATGATACGCGTAATAAATAAAACATGCTATCATTTTTATTTACCAAAAACATTGATTTCCCAACTATGATATATAGAAATACTATGTGCCTCAACTGAAGGCTTGGTATTAAATTAAATATATTTAAACAATTATTTTACTGTGTTAGTTCATGGTGTTTATAAATTCTAAATAAACTTATTCAGTATACAGCTATCCCCCGATAAACACTGTACTTTATTTACACAACTTCACTTTTAGACATTTTTTAAACACGGTAGTAAAAGAAAAACAAAAAATTCGGCAGTCATTTTTTAATTCTGTTCTATTCTGAATTCCATTTATTTTGAATCGCCCGTCTTCCTAGTGGGTATAAAGTTCTGGGCTGCGGAGACATGCTTAGTGAAACAAATGATCGTGACAGTGATTCTAATGAAGAGAAGTGATAACCAATTGCATCCACACCAAAAGTCATCCATGAAGAACTTGAATTAGGACAAAAATTGGGTAATCATTTTCTACAAAAAGACTCGGATGTTAAATGAACTATCCTATTTCAGCGAGATATTGATAAACGCTTAACTCAAATATGAGGAGGTATATAAAGATTTGACCAAAAATCAAACGCAATTTGTTAATTACGGATTTCACTTTTGTTACGCTGATCTGAAATTATTTCTAATTCATCTAACACGAACTTGAATCGTATCAAGTACTATCGAATGATGTAAGTGACATCATACCAGACAGAAAGAAAAGATTTTCATTTATATGTAAAACTAGCGGATACCCGGCGTGTGCTACTACGCTAAATAAAGAAATCAAATACTTTTTATTTGTTCAAAAAAAAAGGAAATTTTGTTTATTTATTAATTTTTTTTATCTTAATGCTAGCGGATATATTGAGGTGTTTAAACATAAAGATTTTTCGGCGTTTCAACTCTGGAGCGAGCAACATAAGAGGAATGTTGCGAAAAACAAGAATTTTCTAAGTTCAAACCAGCAACACTTACTCTACTTACAACCAATTAATAAACTGAATTTAATTATTATTTTTTTAATTTAAGTGGTCTTAAACCACCTTAGTATTATTGGCTTTCAAATGAAACCGGTTTGTGGCACATCGGTTGGATGTTTCTAAAGCTAAGCGCAGCCAGATCCCCGCTGGTTTTTGAGTTTGTGTTTTATATATATAGATGAATAATATATACCGTTATATTTTTGTCATTTTATGAATGGACCGTTATTTTTAAGATGTATTTTACATCGAAGTAAATGACTGAATTAACACATTTTCGATTTATATGGTTTTTCGCATAAAAATCTACGATTTAGATTTACACGATTTTCTATGAAACCTATCTTCAGTGTAAATCGGGGGATAGGTGTACACGCTATTGCATATTGTGCTATGCTTAGGGTCATGCGGCTCCCATCCTGTATGCGGCCTTTGCAGAGGCGGGCAACTTTGATGTCAGTCTTCTCAATGACCTGCGCAAAATGGATTCGGATCTGGAGGGACACCCCACTCCTCGTTTGCCGTTTATCGACGTTGGCACGGGGTCTCTGGGTCAGGGACTCGCTGTAGCCTGTGGAATGGCCTACGTCGGCAAGTACTTCGACAAAGCTCCTTACAGGTCAGTTAAGCCTATGAATAAAAAATGACTTCATTGGCTCAAATTTTTTTGTTTACCGTGAAGTTCATCGTTTATATTAATTAACATTTATTTTTGATGGCTAAGACTAAATATGTCTGCCCATAACATAAACTACTTGGTTTAGTTTGTTTGATTTTTTTCAATCATTATTAACTTTCACCGAGACTGACTTAATTCTATATATTTTCTGTAAATTATTTTACATTTTTTAAAAGTAAAAACAACAATTTGGAACCTCACATAGCCTAGTTTTTAATGTATGTCTTATTAGATAATGAATGTCATAAGCTAAACCTGGAGTGTTTTCACCTTGAATGGCCAATGTGATTACTATAAAATAATGTTAATATTCTCTTGTAATTTAACATGAGAATCAAGAGAATTACTTGAAAATAAAAATTATTAAAAAAAAATCAAATTGGACTTCCACCAAAGTACTTTCTGTCAAAAATATTTAATATACTTAAAAATAAGTTAATATTGTGTAAATTAAACTTGGGTGTATTTTTTTTTTTACTCTCAATAACTGCATAGATTGAGGCTTGTGTATGTTTTCTAATTCAGCTCATAGGCAGTAGCTTCTTAACGTGTTAAAGAAAGTGGTTTTTATTGAACAGGTTGTTTTATTATAGCCTGAAGCATTTTTTATCATAACTGATAATTGAATCAGATGCGTATTTATTACCCTTTACGGGTTTATTATATTATTACTAATATGATTAGGCACATTAGTTCATACATAGAAGATGATTTAAAGAAACTCTCAGAAAAATATCATCGTGATTTGTGTGGGATTTGATAAATACGCATCTGATTGACGTTAATAAAAAAATCGACATATGTATATGATGGTGCGCGTCTTGGCTAAATTAATAGATTTTAAAAATAATGTCCAGGTGGGACTAAAATCACTTCACTTGTTACTTTGTTCAAAAAGTCCAGTGCTTGCAAATCACTAAATATTGGTTGGCCTGGGCACATTGGTTCATATGTAGAGTATGATTGTTAAAAATTCTCGATAAACGGAAGTGATTCGTTAGTACAAGGGTTAGTACACCGGCCATGTAAGCCAGGGGATGTGGGTTCAAATCCCACACAAATCACGATGATATTTTTCTGAGAGTTTCTTTAAATCATCTATGTGCCTAATCATATTAGTAATAATTGATTGTATGTTACTTTAATGTAAATTTCAGTATGAAATAAGCCTTTCACGCTGATAGTGGCCATTACATTAAATATTTCATAATTATCTCAAACAAGTGATATTTATTTCAATGTGTGTGTTAATTTTGCAGGGTGTATTGCGTGATTGGTGATGGTGAAGCAGCTGAAGGCAGTATTTGGGAGTCATTGCATTTTGCATCGCACTACAAGCTGGATAATCTCTGTGCTATCTTCGATGTCAACCGCTTAGGTCAATCTGAGCCTACATCTCTGCAACATCAAGTATATTTAATTCTATTCATATCCATTTAAACATTTTTACTTTGCACAGTGGTGATTGTTGTAATATTTTTGTGCAGATGACAGTGTATCACGAACGTATGGTAGCATTCGGATTGAATACGCAGACAGTGGATGGACACGACGTTGCTGAGCTGTGCAAGGCCTTCCACGGAGCTGCCAACACTTCCGGCCAACCTACGGCGTTGGTATGTAAGACATACAAGGGTCGCGGTTTTCCCAACATCGAAGACTTGGAGAATTGGCATGGCAAGTCCTTAGGAGTCGAATCTCAGAGAGTCCTCAAGGTGAGCATATTCACTATTATTTATAATTCAAATGTGAGAAATTCTATTATTAAAAATTGTGTACCATTATTTTACTTATTAAATCATTCAAGTACATCAACAGACCTCTTTTTACCATTTGGATTAAATTTTTTTTTCTATTTTTCATTTAGCATCTTCAAAGCCAACTGTCAAATCCTTTGGCAAAGGCCTCTATTGTAACTCCCTTGGTGACTGTTCCATCCGTGAACTTGTCTGACATCAGTCTGTCCACACCGCCTCAATACAAGGCTGGCGAGCTTGTGGCCACACGTCTCTCCTACGGCATCGCCCTCAAGAAGATTGCAGATTCTAACCCGAGGTCAGTGAACTTGTCTTCTGGCATGCACAAACATAGTGGAATTTATCCATTAAGAAATAGAGAACCTAAAAATCAATGATTTTTCCATTTGTAGGGTGATTGCTCTAGACGCAGACACTAAGAACTCCACCTTCAGTGACAAGCTGAGAGCGGCATATCCAGAGAGGTAAATGAGTATAAATGCCTGCAGCTTCTTATGCTTGTTTATAACTTACATTCCAGTTACAAGTAACGGTGTATTCCAGATATATCGAGTGCTTCATTGCGGAGCAAAACATGGTGGGGGTAGCCATTGGAGCAGCATGTCGAGACAGGACGGTTGCCTTTGTATCCACCTTTGCTGCTTTCTTCACTAGAGCTTTTGATCAGGTGATTACACAGTATATATATATGGTGTGTGCATTCATTTTTTCGGATTTTCTAAAAGATGGCATCATTGTTGCGCTTTTGTTTTCAGTATATGTCATATCGCTGAAGTGTATATAAAAATCTTTTTTGAGCTCTCAACATGTCAACTTTTGTTCCAACAAAACGCAATTTGCGGGAAGCTTTACTTTTCTGTTTCAATTGGAAGAAACAACCAGCTGAAAGTCATCGATTGCTGTGTGAAGTTTATGGTGAACATGCTCCATCGCAAAAAACGTGTGAGAACAAAGAACGTCCAGGTAAACCAAAAAAATTTGAAGATGAAGAATTAGAGGCATTGCTCGATAAAGACTCGTGTCAAATGCAAGGAGAACTCGCAGAATCATTGGGAGTTGATCGAGCAACAATTTCAAGACACTTAAAAGCATTGGGGAATGATTCAAAAGCAAGGAAATTGGGTGCCACATGAATTGAAGCCGAGAGACGTCAAAAGGCGATTTTGCATTTCAGAAATGCTGCTTGAACACCACAAAAAGAAGTCATTTTTGCATCGTATTTCACTGGTGATGAAAAATGGATTCGCTACGACAACCTGAAGCGTAAAAAAATCATGGGGTAAGCCCGGACATGCATCAACATCAACGGCCAGGCCAAATATTCATGGCGCCAAGGTAATGCTGTGTAGTTGGTGGGATCAGAAGGGTGTCATCCGCTATGAGCTGCTGAAACCAGGCCAAGCTATCACGGGCGAGTTCTACAGACAACAATTGATGCGTTTTAAGCGAGCATTGGCAGAAAAACGGCCAGAATATGCGACCGGGCACGAGTCTGTAATTTTCCATCTTGACAATGCTTGGCCACATGTTGCTAAATCGGTTAAAACCTATTTGGAAAACAGTGGATGAGAAGTTCTGCCTCACCCGCCTTATAGCCCAGACCTTGCCCCTTCTGACTACCACTTGTTTCAATCGATGCAGAATGCCCTTTATGGAATACGCTTCACTTCTGAACAGGGTATCAAAATTGGCTTGATTCTTTCTTGGCTTCAGAAGACGAACAGTTCTTTTGGGATGGAATCCATAATTTGCCCGAAAGATGGGAAAAAGTAGTAAAAACAGCTGCTCCAATGGCAAAAAAGAAAGGGTTTTTGCATTGTGACTGGTGACGAAAAATGGGTTCATTACGATAATCCCAAGTGCAAAAAATCATGGGGACCGCCTGGCCATACGCCAAAATCGAAGCCATAGCCGAATATTCACGGTGGCAAAGTCATGGTCTGTATTTGGTGGGACCAATTGGGCATGGTGTACTATGAGTTGCTACCACCAAGTGAAACCATCACAGGACAACTTTACCGAACTCAATTGATGCGTTTGAGCCGAGCACTGCGGGAAAAACGGCCACAATACGAGGAGAGGCACGACAAAGTAATTTTGCAACATGACAACGCCGCCGGTCAAAACATACCTTGAAACGCTGAAATGGGAAGTCCTACCCCACCCGCCATATAGCCCAGACAATGCTCCTTCCGACTACCATTTGTTTTCGTCAATGACGCAGGCTCTTAAGGATGAGTACTTCCGCTCTTTTGAAGAAGTCCAAAATTGGATCGATTCATGGATTGCATCAAAAGACACATAGTTTTTTCGAGATGGTATCCGAAAATTGCCAGAAAGATGGGGAAAAGTAGTGGCTAGCGATGGGCAATACTTTGAAAAATGACCTTGTAACAATTTTTTCACAAATCGTCAAACTTGAAAAAAATCCTTAAATACTTATTTGTACAGGTAATATATATATATATATATATGTAAAGCAATGTAAGTGCTTTAAGATTATGTGCCAGCGAGACTCGATTAACCGACGCGGACAATGTTAACTGTGTTATCGGCCATCGACCATGGCTAATGATTATCGGCAGATAAAACAGAGAGCCGAGCGGTCATAAATGAGAGTGAACCATAAGTGATATCGTGCGCGTAAATCATATCAGAAATAATATAATATAAAGTGAAGTGGAGTGGACAAGAGAGATAAATTGTCGTTTCTTTACCATTTTAGAGCAACACCATTGTTTTCTACCCACACTTCATAGCATTATATATATATATCATGTTGGAATTTTCAAACGAAGACGAGGTAACAGTCAAAATAAAAATAATGTCTGGAAAAAATCTAAAAATAATTTTTATTTAAAAAAATATTTAGAACACATATGTATTAGTACAATGTTAAACAAAACGGCCATGAATGTTTCAAACGAACGCGTACGTATATTTTGAAACATAAGATGACATAAGCAGACAACTTTCAGGTAACAATTCAATGGATAGTCATTAATTGAGTGTTTTATTACAGATTCGCATGGGAGCCATCAGCCAGACCAATATCAACCTGGTGGGCTCTCACTGTGGAGTTTCTATCGGAGAGGATGGACCCTCTCAGATGGGACTTGAAGATCTCGCTCTTTTCAGGACCATCCCTACTGCAACTGTATTCTACCCCAGGTATCTGTTACTGCACGGGTCCCCAACCTTTTAGGACCCAAGAGCACAAATGGCGCCCGCCGGTCAGGCGGCGGGCGACATTTATTTTTTCAAGATATTTTTCTGCTCCCGAAAGTCGTCCTAAAGCCCAGCTAAAAAAAAAAATAGATCTAGAAGCGCTACTAAGTTTTTGGCTTTCACATATAGATGGCGCTAACTACATATTAAACGAAATAATTTTTTTTAATAATATATTACGGATTGGCTGGGCTACACTTGGCCAAAAAGTGTAAAATTGGTGGGATGAATGGTTTCGGTCCGACGGTCATTTTATTGTCACGGTATTCGTGTACTGACAGAGACATGGCAAAAATGTGTAGCTAGCGAGGGACGATACTTTGAATAAACTATTTTTTTTGAAATTATCCACTTTTCATTGTAAAAAAAAACCAGAAACTTGTGGCACACCTAGTTGGACATTTAATTAATTTAATTTTCACTTTATTTTGCTATATCGAAAGTTGATTTTTTTACAGAGAATTGAAAAAACTATAAATTATATTTATTTATTTTGTATTATTTAATTAACGTCCATTTTAAGGGTAAAATAAAATCTTGAAGATGTTGAAAAATTGGATAAAATGACGACTTTTCAAAACCAAAGTTTGTTAAAGATTTTTTTTTTAAATTTTTTTAATAATACTGCGCACATGTTTTATATTTAATCTTTTAATTTCAATTAAAAAAAAAACTTTTAAATGTTTAGGACTCTTGGAAAAGGGACATAACGAATCTCCAAATTCCTACACTTCAATCGGAAAAACACATATTTATCATATTAATAGTAAATTTATAAGAAATAAAAATATATTTTATTCGAAAAAAGGAATGTATCAAACTTTTTGCATTTAAATTTTTTCGATTGGTGCAGTGGATTTTTCGCAAAACGGACTAGAAAATGATCAAAAAAACTCGATTAGGCAGACTAGGCCCTTAAGCTCCAAAAGGTACGTCGGTGTGATTTTGTTTATTTCATAAACATGTTAAAATGCATAAATATAATGAATATTAAAAGTTTTATTTTATAAACATTGGCCCGCTCAGGTAACTAGCCGCCCTAAACCAGACGCTGAATTGTAAATCCAATTAAGATTATTGTCCCATCGACGCTCGGCAAAAATAATTTTATTGCCCGTCGGTACCTGTCCTAAACCGAAAATATTTTCAAAACCCACAAACTCCAATGGCGTTCTAAATTTTCGCCCACTGTTTAATTAATTTTTTTATTACTAATTTTTTTTTTTTTTTTTATATATTTTTTTTTTAACATAAATATTTTTTTAATTGTGGTCAGAGAGCGGCGGGCGCACGTAAAATCGTCGGCGGGCGCACGTAAAATCGTCGGTGGGCGCCATGGCGCCCGCGGGCACAGGGTTGGGGACCACCGTGTTACTGTATTCTTTTCTAATCATACATAGTAAAAAGGCTGAATTTTTATACTAAAATAATGGTTATAACTTTTGTGTGTATTTGAAGTGTTCTTTTTGGCATATTAAATGCCAAACTTATATCAGTCTGTAAGGTCATACTTTGGAATTCATTTTTTGGAATAATGCAGTTATATTTATCGTAACCCTTTTTGCACATGAAATAATGACAATAATCTTTTATTCAATTCAAATCGACACCTTAATTGAAGTCTGGAATCTTAGGTTCTTTAAACCACAATTTTGTATTGTTATATTTATTTTTTAAAAAGGAGGTTGTTTTTTTTTTCATCATTTCGTGTTATTTCTATGGTCTTTCTTTTGAGAGGGTTCACAAAGTGGTTATAAGGTTGACTAATTTGCGACAGTATAAATTTTAATTGTTATTTGTACCATTCAGTATCTTAAATTTATCCAAAAAGTTATTAATTAGGAAGCTCTCGTAAAGTATTGTTTCTGAAATTCATAGTACGCTCAAACCTCACTGCACAATTTGCAAAAGATCATTCTGAGTTTCACATTCAAATTATTTAACTGCAATTTTGTTTGTTATTTGTAAATTTGAATACCAGCGATTATGTTGTTTGTTGTTTATGTTAATTTATCATTGTTTATGTTTTATAGTTTTTCAGAAAGTTACAGAGCATATGCCTAATTTTTTAAGGCAATTAAAGCTTCTCAATGCAATTTTTCTTTATACTGTATAAAACAAGACCTTAGAGCACGGGTCCCCAACCTTTTTGTACCCAAGAGCACAAATGGCGCCCGCCAGTCGGGCATCGGGCGCCATTTATTTTTTCAAGGTATGTTTCTGCTCCCGAAAGTAGTACCAAAGCCAGCTAAAAATAAAAAAAGGGTATATTTTTAGGTGCGCTACTAAGTTTTTGGCTTTCAGACATAGATGGCGCTAACGCCGCTAGACAATTCTAAACTTGTGTTGTTTTATATATTACATATCAGTCATCAATAAGCTTTTACAATCACACACATTTCACATCGCATTTGCTGAAAGTTTTGCTTTTCTGCTTTAACTTGAAAAAATGCAGCTGAAGTACGTCGTTTTCTTGAGGAGGCCTATGGAAAATATGCACCATCGAAAACTTCCTGTTAAAATTGGTTTAAACGCTTCAGAAATGGCGATTTATTATTGGATGAAGATGTTACCCAAACACAACATCAACTTACGGATGCATTAAACGTGTCTCGCCAAAGTATTTTCAAACGTTCACATACCATGGGAAAAAATCAAACGGAAGGAAAATGGGTTCGCCGTGAGTTGACTGAGAGACAGATGGAAAATCAAAGAACTCTCCGAATTTTTTTTTTGCGGCACGTAAGAAAGAGTTTTCTGCATTTAATTATTACCAGCGATTAGAAGTAGATTTATTTCGAGAATTCTAAAGGCAAAAATCATTCACCTGGCAAAGCATCATCAACATCATCGATGGCACGGCCTAATCGTTTCGTAAAGAAGACTATGCTATGCGTTTGGTGGGACCAGAAAGAAATCGTGTACTAGGAGCTTCTGAAACCAGGTGAAACTGTCAATGGGCAGCGCTACAGACAACAACTGATCAATTTGACCCATGCAGTGCTCGAAAAACCACCGGAATGGGACATAAGACACGAACGAATGATATTGAAGCACGACAAAGCTTCGTGCCATCGCCCTTCCATCGTCCAGGAGACGAATGAAATGGGATCTGCTACCGCACCCACCGTATTTACCAGACCTGGCCCCTTCCGATTTTTATTTGTTCGGTCGATGGCGCATGGATTGGCTGGGCTACACTTGGCCAATTTCGAAAAAGTGGAAAATTGGATGCTTGAACGGTTTTGGTCCGACTCGTCGTTTTATCGTCACGGTATTCGTGTACTACCAGAGAGATGGCAAACATGTGACGATACTTTGAATAAACTATTTTTTTGTATTTCTTTAAAATTATACACTTTTCATTGATTGAAAAACTTAATGGCACGCCTAGTTGGAAATGGAAAAAATACTCAATTCTAAGAATATAATTATACAATATAAAAATTATTGTGTATATTTTTATGTTAAATAAATAATAAGTAGTAGTAAATAAAAGTATGAAAATTCTGGCAATTGGTTCGAATTGGGGCAAATATGCAACGATGAAATAATTTTTAATAGCAATTTTAAAATGTACATTTATAGCTAAAAATTTCAAACAACAGGTTAGAATAAGAAAAATATACTGCACCAATAGAAAAAAAATAAATCCCAAAAGTTAAATGCATTCCTTATTCTAGAGGTATTTTTTTTTTTTCTAATAAATTTACTTTTAATATAATTAATGTGTTTTTCCGATTGATTGGAGATTATTATGACCGATTAATTTAAGTACTTAGGTGTCCTTTTTTAAATTGGATATAAAAGATTACACATAAACCTACGGTAAAAGATTAGTTTAAAAATTAAATCAATTAATTTTTTTAACAAACTTTGGTTTAGAAAAATCATAATTTTATCAAATTTTTCAACATCTTCTAGACTTTATTTGACCTTTTAAAAGGACAGAAATTAAATAATAAAAAAATAGGTAAATATAAATTTTGATTTTTATAATATTCAGTAAATAAACCAGCTTTCAGCCCAGTAAAGTGATAATTAAATAAATGAAATAATGAAACGATTTCGATTTCCGAGTGAGATCTGTACTGTCAATAATAGGTGTTTGTTTTTTCCCTGAAAGCTTTTCACTTTTTTGCGAAACGTGTCATCATATTTTTTTAACTGTCGATTTATTTTTCTTTGTTGAAAGTTGTTTTTTTTTTCACAGAATATAAAAAAAGCTTTAAATTATATTTATATATTTTTTTATTATTAAATTACCGTTCTTTTTTAAGGTAAAATAAAGTCTTAAAAATGTTGAAAAATTAGATAAAATTACGACTTTTCAAAGCCAAAGTTTGTTAAAAAAAAAGTTGTTATAATTTTTTAGCTAATCTTTTACAATAGGTTTATTTGTAATCTTTTATTTCCAATTTAAAAAAAGACACCTAAATGCTTAGGGTTCTAGATCCATCGGTTATAATTATCTCCAAATTCCTAAACTTTAATCGGGAAAATACATATTAATCATATTGAAAGTAAATTTACAAGAGATAAAAAATCACGTCTTAAGAAGAAGGAACGTTTCATTTCTCATTTCAATAAGTAAAAAATATATTTTTTTTTTTTCTTAAATAATTTTTTTATTATGGTCGGACAGGAAAATGGTCGGCGGGCGCACGGAAAATGATCGGCGGGCGCCATAGAACCCGCGGGCACAGGGTTGGGGACCACCGCCTTAGAGTACATGAATAAAAAGTTTACTTATAACATTTCATATGAAAACAGGATTTCAGACACTATACAATAAATAATTAGTATTTCTTATTTTTATTAAAATAAATACCCATTTGTAACGTTAACCACCCAAGGATGACTGTTGGACTTGGTGTTAACTTAATTTTATCTTGTAATATTTGGTTATTGTTTTGTTTGCAGTGACGGCGTGTCCTGCGAAAGGGCTGTGGAGCTGGCTGCCAACACTCCCGGCATCTGCTACATCCGAACTTCGCGCCCCAACACTGCCATACTCTACCCCAGTGATGAAGTTTTTAAGGTACATTTATATTTTGTGATGATTCGTAGTCATCTCATGGGGAGTATAATAGAAAAATAAATAATATTAATTGATTTCTAATATATTCTCAAAAAAAAATAAACATCGCCAAAGTAGAGAGAACTCTTGGGAGAAATAAGAATATAGTCGCATAACCTTTAAATTTTGATTGCACACAATTGTATTTCAGAGCTCGAAATTGCATACAATAAGATGTTTAAAATTCGTATTTTCCTTGGATTTTAAAAAATTCCCTACCTTGGGACCTTTTTTTTTATTGGGGAATGTGTTTACTTGAAATTTTATTACACCCATACCTCGCTTTACGGCCTAGATACTTTCCACGAGACTTGGCCGCTAAGCGAAAAGCCGTATAAGGAATCAATTATTCTAATACAAATTCAATGGGATCGGTTCCAAATTTGTTATATATGTAACACTTTTTACACATTCTGGCCATATTTTTTTCCAAACATGGTTCATTGTTGTTAATTTTAATTCCTTCCATAATTCACTGATGCTGTTAACAGTATCCTTGATGTTATAGTTTTTCCAAAATGTTTTAATTGAAGCTTTACCATCGGTTTCCCTTATAAGTTGTCTGAAAGTTCAGCGTAGGTAATATGCCTTAAAATTGGCTATTGCACCCTGATCCATTGGTTGGATCAGAGCTGTTGTATTTTTCGGAAGGTACTCAATCATGACATCTTCAGATAGCTCGGATAAATTAGTTGGATGCCCTTATGCATTATCCAAAATTAGCAAAGCCTTGTTGGTTAAGTTATTGTCTCGCAAATATTTTTTCACTTCTGTACAAAAATGATTTTTGAACCAATCCTCAAAAGTAGCTTTAGTCATCCAAGCTTTCTTGTTAGATTTCCATACGACGGGTAATTGATTTTTATTTAGTCCTTTAAGAGGCCTAGGATTTTCGGACAAATATATTAAAAGTGGTTTTAAAAAGTTTTTTTTTTGCTGTTATAGCGAAACATTTTAGGCCGTAAATCGAAAACGTGCCTTAATTGAAAAGGGTCGTTATAGCGAAAGGCTGTATAACGAGGTATGGGTGTACTTGTTTTAAAGCAGTTACTTTCATGTTACTCAGTTTTAGTTAGCTGTCTATCTGATGAGAAAATAAATTCTAAGCAAATCTAAAAGAATTGCGGGCAAGCTGATGCGGGAGGCACTCCAACGAGAATCAAATCGATTTGTTTCATATTTTCATCAATTTTAATAATTTTTTGCCCTTGTATTTACTTAAGTGATATTTGTGTTTTCAGATTGGTCAGGCAAAGATTTTGCGTCAATCCACTTCAGACTCCGTGCTTCTCATTGGAGCCGGTGTGACATTGCACGAGGCAGTCAAGGCCGCAGAGCAATTAGCGAAGCAGGGAGTGTCGGCTCGCGTGCTAGATCCCTTCACTATTAAACCTCTGGACATGCAGGCTGTACGCAAAAATGCTGCTGCTTGTGGAGGCCGTGTGGTGGTTGTAGAGGACCACTACTATGCCGGGGGCCTAGGGGAGGCGGTGATGAGTGCGCTGGCGCTCGAAAGAGGCACAGTGGTAAAGCACCTGGCCGTAGGCTCAGTACCACGCTCTGGTCCCCCGGAGGTGTTACTCGACATGTTTGGTGTGTCAGCCCGTCATGTGATTTTGGCAGTCAGAGAAATAACCGCCCTATAAAGCCCCTGCAGATAAGAGCATCTCATGATTATTAATATTCCAAATTATTATTTTGAATGTAATTTTTTTTTATAAAATGAATTAACACCACACACAGAAGCTTGTTATTGTATTCTCACAAAAAATTCAAAAAGTTGTAATAAATTGTTTGTGTAGCTATTTCCTGATGAGAGAATACATATAAATATTTAATTTACTTTTAAATTCTCATGTTAAAATACATAAATGTATGGGAAGTACTAGTCTCTAGACTTGTGACTTATATTGTCTTGATATTTTTCCTGTTTTTTTTAAATAATTTTTCTACATTTCATAGTCAGCTTTGAATGTGATGTTTGGCATTTCTCTTGTTAAAGATTTGTTTTCTGATGACACATCACGGTGTGGGGAGTCTCCATATGGAGGAGCTCTGTTGTTACGGTCGGTTTAGGTCTCTCTGACGGTAATCTGTCAGGTAACATCGGATGTAATCGCAATATACTTGATTAATACATTTTTAGCATTCGAGTTTTGCATAGGTGAGTGAAATATAAACTCGTCTTATAACTACATACATTTCATTATTCAACTGTTTCAAAACAAGTTGTGTTACATTAAAGTATAACAGGTACTTATCTCTTATAAATGAAAGCAGTGGAAATCATTTAATGCATTAACGCATGCAAAATATTGATGAACTAAAAAATAAATATGGACTGAAAAATAAAACTTATACATTCTGAACTTGTAGTATTTGAATTGAGAAGCGATTTGTATATCTTATTGATAGGTGTATGGGAATTGTCCTTCATTTTTTAACAAAGCATAGTACTGTTTTGAAAACCTAGTTCTCGAATAGGTGAAAAACTTGAACTGAGATGGCCATTGAGACACTGAGTGTTGATACTGGGCTCTCATCCTGTGCATGCATTGCTCACATGCTTAAGTTATTAATTTTATTTTGTATTACAGGTTTTCCACTTCGTTTAAATTGGAGTACATGAAATACCATACGTACATTGATTCCAATTAGTTTATTTACCAATTCAAGTGTTTTCAATTTTCATAAATTTTTGATGATACATTCCTGTCAGTTATCAAACTTTGTAAAAGTTATTTTAACTAACTATAAGAAATACTTTTAAGGTGTGTTGTACTTTTATCAAAATATTTTTGTTGCAACCGGTATATGTATATGCAGGTGCTTCAAATCCATAGGTGCTAAGGATAATTTTTATCATTCCTATTTGATGGGTCGGATTTTTTAAGGGTGTTTTTTTATAAAAAGGAAATTCATCTTGTGTTTCTGAAATAAAGAACTGTTTTTTAAAAATTGTTTATGATTATTTATTTTAGTGTAATCACCTGGTATCCCTTCAATTTTTTTGAATCTATTTTATTATATCCACAAACTTTTTTTGTTATAGGCTGAAGGACGCTTACATTTTTTTCTGCGAAATGTGCGTCGATACGGCTTCTCAATCGAAACGCCAAAAAATAAAATATTTATGGAATTAAAATCACAGGTGGTTGTATGAATATTATAAAATGATTAAATCCTCTACTAAAGTATTGCTTATTTTTCGATTTCACACTTTAATTTAAGTAAACTTAAAAATCTACAAAAAGCCTAAATCTACTATAGATTCTTATCAACGTAATACGTGTCAAATAGATTATTGTTACGAAAATAAAACTATAAAAATTTGTTCTAAATGAGAAAAATATGTTTTCGGAAAATGTACAATGGAGACACCTGTATATGTAAAAATGCTATAAACAATGAATTAAAAATTATTATTCTTTGTGTATGTAATAGAAATCGTTATTATACATTTTTGTTTAATTTTAATAAAGTTACTATGTTTATTTCCTTCTAACATCCATATTTCATAGAAAACATAAAGACCGGTCATTTTAACCGGTTGTGGTAGAAATAGGTATATATCCAAATGTTGGTACGTTTAGTGTTAAGAACGAGTAAATTGAATAAGGGCTTTTTTTGGCCTATTCTCCCTGATTCCAAACATGAGCATCTGAAGCGATCGTACGCACTACGATGCGGTGTGGCGGGGCCGCTCTCTATGGCCGCTCTCTATGGCCGCTCTCTATGGGCGTCGGGCGTGCGTTGTCTCTGGCTTCCTTCTGTCATTCCGCTAGTTTCGCGCCGAGTTGTGATCGGTGATGTCTTGTTGTTTGACTGATTGTATTTAAAAATTTAACCAGGTCGAGATTGTGTTTCATTTCTGTTGAAATATTTTTAAACTCCACCATATTTATTATTAACGGACGTAACAATAAGTGACATTAGATATTTTGATGTAATTGCAAAGTTTCCGCGTTGGCTGAGAAGTGTGCCGGTTCGTACTTCAGTTTTTGTTTCCAATCTGCAATTCTAATCTGTCTCGATTGATGCCAGTGTGTGCTTTTGTCGATCGAGGAACATTTTGTCGAGAGGATATTGGGTGAGTCGCTTATTTAGCAAGAATTATATTTAAAATAAATTCAACAATCCCGTCGTAATGTCAGTTCTAAAATTGTGTTCATAATATCGGATGCAACCCCATATATCTCCGGATCATCAATCTATAAATCAACCGGAGATATCAACTCAATATTTCAAAATAATATATTTCAGATTTAGTCATATTTGAATACTTAGTAACCATTCAAAGTGCTCCGTGTCGTCGTTGAGCAACAATTTGATTAAATGCGGATAATAATGTCTTTTGAAATTTTTATTTAATTAAATTACAAGTTTTTTCTTTTAGTAAATTAACAATAGTTCTTAGGATTACAATACGGTATGTGGCTATCCCCTGTTCCTGCGCGAAGGTTGCGGGGCTTACAAGGTGTGGCTTAGGTGGTAGCGTACGTGTATTTCATTATTTTCGTTATTAAGTTTATGTAGGGAAAAATATGTATAAAAAACCCTTTTTTGCATGAGTTGTTAAATAAATAACGTAGAACTGGATTACAATGATAATCAATTAAGAGATGGAACAAAACAAAGTAATGTCTGCTGTAAAAAGATTGTTTCAAGAGTGCGCTTTGATACGCCACGGCGCGTTTCGCCTGGACGGGCAAGAATTATGAAATGAAAGATGCATTGCATGCATAACTCAGGAAAATACGTCATATTTGGTAGTGATACGATAACGTTTAAATATGTAAAAGTCGTACCAAAGTTTGAAAAGTGGTCAAAATGACCCCCCCGGGATGTTAATATAATGTTAAAATGTTATTGCATTTCTAAAACATTTAAACGTTTACCTAAAAATCAATTTCCAGATATATATGTATATTTTGATTTTAAATAATTTTTTGAAGCTATTTTACATGTGGCTCATTTGTTCGGTTAGAATATCGCAGTTCCAGTTGCACTTGTAATCGTGTGGTCTGTCAAGTTTAGGAGTTAGCGATTTTTAATGTCCAAAGAGAAACAATATCTTTGTTATTTTGATGGAATAAAAAAATACGTTTTTACGCTGACAAATTAGCCCAATTTTCCCCGTGGGCTATCGTCTTTTTCAAAATATGCCTTGTAATTGTCAACACATATTATAAGAGAAACCTTTATTTTGAAAGATATATGTGAAATTAAATGACTCCCACCATTACCCGCGCGCGGAGCAAGATCGGGATGTACTCGTGTATGTTTATAGTTTCTAGGTACTCGATTATAAATGTTCTAATGTAACCTCTTGACGAGGATCGATCGCGAAGTTCCAGGCGAGGCGGACGCGCGCCTTTCACGCTGGCTGACCCCATTCGACCCAGACGGACTTCCAATCGATCTGTCAATATTGGATTCCCGTGGTTTCGGTAGCTTTAAATGTACATATCCCACATTAGATTATTTTGAAGTCACTCCAGTAAAGTCATTCTCTTACGTTAGCTCACCCCCCGCGACCTCAGGAGTCCACGCGAGCAACAGCAACGAAGCGCTTGAATATTTTCTTCTCGTCATTGTCATAATGTTATTTTTACCGAAATTTACACCATGAATTACCCGTGTCGATGGTGACTGATTATTCCTTTTTGTAATTATTTTTTATTATATAACAAGATAACGTCATTCTTCGAGTTCATTTTGGATTCGGTACGTAAAAATGTATCCCTAGACTTGGAAGTCCTAAGTACGCCATTGTTTTATACACTTTTATATATTTGGTTGGGTTAGAAATTGCGTCAATTTATCAAATAAAAGAAGAAAATTTATGCTGAATTTCTTATTCGATTAAAATTATTATAATATTAAATATTTTTGTCAGAGAATACTTTGTGGAATTTCATTTTAATAAATTAAATAAAATACTTGGAGTGATTTTTCCACGTGTTAATTTTTTATCGGTGACCGGTTTCGCCAACCTTTCGCCTTGTCATTATCAAACTGAGTAAAAATTGATATGATAACAATCAATTAAGTAAACAATTTTTAAAGGGACAGGTTGTTAGAAAGAGAGAGAATGATTGTCAGGTGGGGAGGGGTTATTTAAGAGTAATGTGAGTTTAATGTACCCTACAAATGGAGGATTCTATATAATTGGAAATTTTTGCGAACGATTCTATACAAAACAAATGCTTTTATATTTATGAAAGTGATTAATTTGAGTGGTAGTTTGGGGCAGCAGCAGTTCTATGTAAATCAGAACGAATGTTTTGAATGTATGTCTCCCTGTCGCCACTCTGCCAGCTAGCTTGTCTGCAAATTATACAATGCTAATATACACAATTAACTGTTCAAATATCAATAAAAAATATTTAAAAAGTTACACACGTGTGAAATATTTATTGAAAATAAATTAAAAATCTTCCCTTCACCGTCTTAGTAAAAACATAGTCTCAAAAATGATTATTCAACTTACAAATCCCGAAATCTGTCTCATCAACATTCAACAGAAATATTCACAAACAGCGTTAAAAAATAAATGCCACTTGGACAGTCTTCTAAATCCTTTCTTTCGTCGATGGACAGAGACCGCTTTCGTCCTTTCTTAATTCCTATCACACGAGATTCAAAACACAACGAAAGTAAATTTTTAAATTTAATTGTTATCAACAACATTGGTTTGCAACATTTCAAATTTTTCTAGTTGTTTGTTTTGAGGTCTGCCTTAGGTTTAGAACATTAAAAACTCAAGACAACGCATTTACTATACATATATAGGATGCACCTGCCTTCGTTAAAAAAAAACAAAAGGCATCCAACCGAATTTGAAAAAAAGATTTTGACACAGTAAAGCCACTACCCGTAATTTTAATTTGCGAAATTCATTTCTCGTCGCTATTCGGCACACTCTCAGTTCGGTCTTTTTTATCTTAGCGAAACGAGCGAGAGACATCCGAGTGTAGATATTCTGAAGGCACTCTGGAAGTAGAAGAGCGCGCGGCGGTCCCGGCCTCGAGTCCGATGAGTTCTGCGATAGCTTTGTTTAAATTGACAATTGTTTCCAGGTTCAGAGTGAAGGAGTTAAGCCCACCATGCATTTTGTTATTTTACATCGCTTATGTTTTATGATTTTTTTTTAAATTAATTATTAAATTACATTAAATATAAGATGATAAATTATTGATTATATACGTGTCACGAATAAATATTATTTTGACATTGTCTGATCTGATATTTTTCAAAAACTGCTTGCGCAAATTACTCGTCGGCGGCATTCTGACGGCTTCGCGTCTCTGAAACTGCTCGAATTCGACGTCCTTTCCGTTCATTTATACAGGTGGTGTTTTTTAATACAGAATGCTACATTTATTGTCAACTAACCGATACCCGGCGTGCGATACTAAGCTAAAAAAAGAAATACATTTTTTATGTTTGTTCGAAAAAAAGGAAATTTAGTTTTTTTATTAACTTTTTTATTTAATGGTAGCGGATAAACAATATTTTGAGTTTTTTCGGTAGGTGTGTAAATATAAAGATTTTTCGGCGTTCCAACTCTGGAGCAAGCGACATATAATTGGCCGTGCGAAAAACAGAAATATTCTAAGTTCAATCCAGCAACACTTATCGATTGGCCTTGAGCCTTGTTGATGGTTATGGCAAAAGCCATAAAAATTTTGTGTTGTGTTCCAAGTGTAATATTTTGGAACTTCAGAAACGCAAAATTATCAGCTTGGCGCAAATGAAAAAAAGCCGCAATTGTTGTATTTTGTAGCTATGCTGCTCGTTCTTCGGCATTTTCTTCGGTAAAATAAACACGTTGGCCGTTTTCTAAATGAACAGCAAGATGTTGAACAGTTGGATATCGTGTATAAATACTGAAACCAAGAATTCGCCAGACAGCTTCATTACTGCTGATGTGACGACCCATCTGAAATTGAGTGATTTCATCGTTTCGATTTGAAAGCCCGAACTCTGCCATGTCACTGCCTTTGTTAACATATTTGCATATGTACTTAATGGATATCCCACATTGATATGAGCTTGAAATATTTTTGACAGCATTGGACAGTATGGATCAATCCATCTGTTATCAATGTCAATATCAACGTTTCTTACTTTAATGGTGGTGGTGAATCCTCCATCTTCTGGCTTTCGTCGTCTGTATTTCGGATATCCATCCTCACCAATTTGAGTTTCATTTATCAAATCGCGTGGATATCTTTTCGTGCATTTGCCGTCTTTCATGCAAGGCGAATTCATATTCAATGCTCCGCATGGATCGTGAATCGTGTTCTTGCAGACAGCGTCAGAAGTATCGGATCTTCTTGTAGATTCGGTAGATAAGCAGATATAACACTATCGATTTGAATTTTAACACTAAACGTACCAGCACTTGATATATACCTATTTCTATCACAACCGGTCAAATGACCGGTCTTTGTGTTTTCTGTGAAATATGGATGTAAGAAGGAATTAAACATAGTAACTTTACTATAATTAAATAAAATTGTATATGAAAGATTTTTATTATAATTCATTGCTTATAGCATTTTTTTACATATACAGGGTGTCTCCATTGCACATTTTCCGCAAACATTTTTTTGACATTTAGAACAAATTTTAATGGTTTTATTTTCGTTACAATAACCTATTTGACACGTCTTACGTTGATAATAATCTGTAATGTCCCTTTCGTATTTGTTTCTTCTTTTGATCGTTTACAAGCTTCTCGAAAATCGGCGGCAAGTTCTACTGCTAACTGGAGTAAAATAATCTTGTATCGAGATATTTTCTCCTGTCGTTTGCTTGTACGAAATCCAGGCATCTATGCCAGCTAAATCAAGTATATATATAACAAGGAAAAATACTTGGAGAGACCATCTGCAAGACTTATATTTTGTGGTATATTTCCTCACCATTTGATCGGTCGTGCCTACACTAAATTTAGTTTGATTATAATATGAAACGGTCTCAGGTAAACATTTATCATTGTTATCGACTGTTACTGATTTATGTTTAGAACTAAGTAAACTAACTTTTTTTTTTTGTTTACTTTTATAGATTGTAAGAGAACAATTATCTGTTGTGAAAATTTTCATCTTTCTTTTGCTTCGCAATTATTGGTTTATTCCATTTTATTTGAGCGGATAGTTCCAACTAACGTTGTTTTTTTCATTAGCAGTTGTATTGCTAGGGATTTGCTTGTAAAGAAGTTGTCTGTGGTTACAGTTCTTCCGCAACCCGTAAATGGTTCCATGAGTTTGAGTACAACATATTCAGTGAGTGGTACTGAAGAGGGCCTATTTTCATATTTTCTTAGATATGGAATTGCATTTATGATGTTTATCAAATACATCATTATTTGCTATCGACGTCAGATGCTAACCAAGATTTGATTCATGCTTGTTAGGCATGTATTGCGTAAATCTACATCTTACTTTAGTTAGAAATAGCTGTTCGTCTGCAGTAATATAAGCACCCGGTTTATAACAGTTTTGGCTGTTCTCAATGAATTTATTCCAAATCATAGATTTCATGGCGAATTTGCCTGTTTTCAAAAGTTGGCTCCATTAATTTTTTTATCAAAACTGATAAATTTGAGAATTTCTGTGAAATTATTTCTGCTCATAGTTTCTGAGAAAAATTTAGGCCCCCATACGATATTCCACAAAAAAGAACATTTCAAATTATTTGCTCCATATGCATATAAAATTGCAATAAATGCATCTAATTTCTCTTAAGATAAACTCCAATCGATTCCTAATACTCTTTGCTTCTTTTATTGTGCATATTCTTATATGGTTCATAACACGGTGGTCAATTATCAACGAAAATGCAGTTTTAACTTTACTCTTCATAATATGACGTTTTGCATATCCTGTGAAGCCTACTTCTTGCCTAAAAATGTTATGAAGTGGTGATCTTGCAGGTGTACCACCTATTTGTATTTCTTTTCAAACAGTTCCGCCAATTATAACATGCTGTTAATTTTTTTTTATATCTCTTCTTCAGAGTAATCTGATTTTTTTTGTCCACGACATATATTCACAATATTTTCCTCTTCATCGTCAGTAACTGTACATTCAAACTCTTGTCTAATAGATCATTTCCAACCTGCATATCTTCATTTTCACAAAAATCATTTTCATCAATTTCCCAAAACTCTTTGTCAATATTATTTATATCTTCTAAGAACTTGTAATCAATCTAAAATTTTAGATTTTCGTCATGTAGTCAAATGTGCAAAAAGATACAATTATATAATTATAGTACTAAACCGGTCAATTGACCGGTCGTGGTAGGTTTAGTGTTAACAGTTTATTCTTTCAGCCAAATTAGAATATGAGCGTGCGGTGGACTCCGTTTCTGCCATTCAATCGCCTGTATGCCTACGTCAAATACGTCAAAGCATACGTCAAAGCATCTTGAGCATATATCTTAGGCTTCCAGTACGCACAATAATCCATAGATGAAACTTGTAATACGATATATACAGACAAACTCATTATGATAAAACTATGTTGTGAATGACAGATAGTGATTTAGTGTTGAAAGTCCGTATGATGCGCGATCTTCACAATGTTCTTTATTCTATTTTTTTGCGAGGAACGACTTCAACTTTACAGATGCTAAAATCTTTGTATGGAAAATGTCTAATATCGACTTAATTAATTGACCGAATGCATTGTTCTAAAATTGTTTTAGTTAATAATTAGTATCTAAAGATAGTCAATTTTTTTTATTGAATGAATTAGAAGATGAACAACTATAATAAAATAAAACGGCAAGTCAAATTTATTTTTATATAATTTGAATTATAAACTGGAAGAAAGAAGATTAAAAATGAACGGTAGTTATATAAATGGTTTCCTTCATTCATTTACACATTATACACAAAATAAGTACACACTAACATATATACTTAGATATTACAAAACCATGAAAATCTGTTCGGTATGCCATATATTTGAGATATCTGAATATTTGAGAATAAAATAATTTGTTCAAACTTGCAGTGAAACCGGATAATATTTATATATTGACCAATCCGCCAAAAATATAAATTGTCTCCCTTTACTTCGAGTCGCGTGGCGTATCTGCTTCTCGTTCCCGTTCATGGAATAAATGTTAAATAAATAGAATGTTTTGTCAGTCCCCGGCCCTAGAGATTGGAGTGAGTGTGGAGCGGACTAGCCGCCCCGCCTGACCGGCGTTCGTTTATTTAATTATTCAGGGTTGCTAATGGTTTGATCAATTTCGCACAAATCCAACTAAATTCACCTTCTGAATATTGATGAAGTAGTTAAGCCCGCACCCTCGCCCCGGCCGCGTGGTTATATCAATTATTGTTCAATTTTATTATTTTTTCGGTAAGCTTAGGTTATTTTTCTGTTATGGCCGTTTTTAAAATTCAGTAACAAACGGATGTATTTTATCTTAATTTTTTTAAATTTATATTAAATTAATTGTATATTTTTCTACTGATGTCAAATAAAATACTTAAATTAATACAACGCGTTGCATTACTGATTGATTTTAGTGTATTTATTGAAAGCACTAATGTAATGTAAATTATATATATGGTATGTCTACGATCCTACTTTATTTTAATATGTTATTTTCTATTATTTGATTTATTATAAATGAACACTTCGTGACGAAGAAGCTAAACAAATTGTCTAGTAAAAGCCGTCTTGGGGAAATTCGAGTAATCGTGGTAGGAGGCAGAAATTTATACGAAGTCAACTAAAGTGAGTCAGTAACATTTTTTAGTTTTTTTAAATTCCTAGAACCTACAAGATCTGGTTATTCCATTTGAACTCATTAGGTGAAATTCCATTTTAATATTTTTAAATTAAATACTTTTGTGATTTTTCCACATGTTTAATTTTATTGGCGACCGGTTTCGCCAACCTTTTACGTTGGCATTATCAAACGTATTATATTTTAATTTTGAAATGAAAATTTACAACAGAATCTCACGTTCTCGTTAACCTCGTTTGGTGCATTGTCTGTATGAAAGAGCCGCCAAATCGGCCGTGCCGATTATCCAAATTCCAATGTCCGCCGCCCTCGGCGCGCTCGTCTGTTTCTTCTGATTCGCCATCAAGAGATATCAAATTCTGGAGTTTAGAATCACGATCATTAAGAATATTAATATTCAGAAGCAAAACGTACCGCGACAGTGCGGAGAAAGATAATGGCGACGCGAGCTCTGGTCGCTTATTCACGACGGGCAGCGAGGCGGTATCGATCTGCATGAGCGAATGATTATTTTTATGCCTTTGTCAGGCTGGGGCGGGTTCTAGCTCATTGAGGTTAGTCGGTTATTGTTGCGTTTGAACCGAGTCGACGCACTATCGCATCGTTTTACTGTTTTATCAAACTCATTGCTTCGTACTACCAACTTGACGATAAAATAGAATTCCGATTTCAAATAATTTAATGTTATATAAATTATATTTTTAAATTTTAAGCTTATCAGCAACATTTAATTACAAATTTGAACCTCTCGAAATACCGTTTAGAAGAATGTATGCACTATGTTCGGCTGCAGAGTTTCTTATAGTATTTTAGTATCTCGAGAGCTTCGTTGTGACATGTTTTATTCAAAATTTGGGGTCTTGCACACGGCCAAGTCTTAAAAACCATTTTTTAAATAAGTTTTAATAATTCAAAATGATGTCGACTTCGAGGTCGAACCTGCACCAGTCAAACCGTCCGATAATGCCGTCTGCAGTATTTGAGTTGCAATGTATAGTCCCTCAATATACTGCTAAATCATGCGGGAAGCGGGTGACCACTGCTTTGAGGCGAGCCAGGTCAGGCCGTGATCGTCAGCAACATCGGCCATTTCACGTAATACTGACGAATTCGTGTACCGACAGTATAGAAAAGAAACGGTGGTTAAAGCATCTGACACCGAGGATAATACTTAACCGTCCGTTGTAATATATTGTCCGGTGGATGGGTTCCGAGGCGACATCTACGGATGAAGGCTAACATTGTGTGATCATCGAATGAGATCCGCTATTGTGTATCCGGAAGGTGACGCGACTCCGGCGTCAGACGCTCGCCAACGGAATTAGACTGCTACGGAAGGATTCTTCTCTAGCCATTTTTGGGGCGTCGGGTTCATGTCTGATCTGTTCAAAGGTTCGATTCGCATTGTCTGTTAATTCTTACTTCTATTTAAAAAAAAATGTAAAAGCCGGATAAATCGGACAATGCGGATAGTTTATTGAAATTCTTTTATTTTCAAATGTGTAACGTACCTTTATGTGGAGTGTTGGCCGAATATATCATTCGGAATAAATTTTTGACATTAAAATATATATATATATATATATATATATTGATTTGAATATTATATCTGTGGATATCGTCGTTTTACGCGATCCAGTACCGCATTGATAGTTAATCAAGATATAAAACTACTATCGACAATATACACCTATGCATGATACATAATAATGTAGAATATTCCAAGCAGGTCCCCTCCCCCTCCACGAACCACGCGAGTAAAGTGTTTTTTTAGGATTTGACGGACTTAATGTTGTCTTAGAATTTTAAATTGTCTTAACAAATAATGAACAAATTAAACAAAAGAAAAATGCTTTGTGACAGACAGTGCATATTTTTTACATGCCTTGAAAACTGGGAATACATTTTATAAGTTAGAAATAAATTCGCTTTCATTCATATTCTTAATTTCTTTTAGTATGGTGATATTCCGGGTAATACAATAATCTTCCCATCACTGTTCGGTGGCGCGGAGGGTGAGAGCTGCTCATAACGCCCCCGCTGACAATGAGCCCCATCAGGGAGAATTGCCTAACTCTGGAATTTCCCCAACTATTATCACGCTCTCCCCCCTCGCCGGAGCCGCTACCAGTTGATGTATACGACCTCGGACGTTTGAGAAGCTTCGGTACACTTGCATGCAATCATTTGAAACGCCACCTCACCGCAGTGGACTGTCTTGCATAACGCATCGACGCGAGTTGGCCGCCTCATTCGCCGCCGATGGCCCAGGCAGGAATAAATATTTTCAATCGTATATATCTCAGGCTCAAAAGGATGAAAAAGTATTTGAGAAAAATCCTGCGACAATTTATACTTTAAAGTAGTATCGAACCGGACAGCTGTCCCTGCCTCTGAGCGCTTTTTAGGTTTTCTTCGGCTTGCCTAAACATCTATTTCGAAAAGGAAACTAAGAATTATTAAAATAATATTATAAATATATTTAAGAATAATAATGAACGCATATATGAGGGGCGCTCTTGAAGCAAACGAAATACATATCAGAGCGTTAATAATGGAAATGAATGTAAGTAAACATTACAAATTTATAAAAATCCTAAATTGATGAAAAGTTTTCATACCGTTTCGATGTAGAAAAAGGTGAGTTTATTTATGTAGCTTCCTCGCGCACGTTGCTCGCCACGGATGATCGATTTTAATTCGATGTTTACCCAAAAAATATGAGTGAGAGAAAGCAGGTCAGCTGATAGAATAAATGAATATTTATAGACGCGTATTCATCGAACCGCGAACACTAATTGATGAGGATTTACTGAAGATCATAACTACAGAAAGAAATTCCGCGCAGATCACGTCGACGGGGACGACTCGCGAGAGGCAGCGGAAGCAGGTGTCAGGCCACGAATAGCGCTCTGCAGGGGCAGAGAAGTAGTCGGGCCGCTAATCTGAGCCGACATTTACTCCATAGTAAGGGGCACGCCTGGCGTGTGCCGCCGGGTGCCTTCGCGGCATGTCTGCCATTCCCGACGATTTGGATGCAGGTGGACGCGGAAACCTCTCGATCTTCGGACCTCCCGATGTCAAAAGTCAACTAAAGCCCGCCACAGTTCTGACGCGAACCTTTTTGAAGAGCCTTGGTTCCTTAAAATGTACTATTTTGCGGCACGGTTGCGCGTGCAATTGAATGTGAGATTCCTGAATTGAGATTAATGGCTATTGTCTGAAAATATCTGAAAGTAAAATAAGTCGATGGAAATGTCTTCATTATTTTAGCAATTATTTGCAAAGATATCAACGAGATCGCCGGGGCACAGCTGCCCGGTCGTCGGTGGCATTGCGTTCGTAGGCTCAAATAGCGCGATACGCGAGTGACAGACTAGAGGACGGGGTGTCTCAGCATTGGACAGTATGGATCAATCCATCTGTTATCAATGTCAATATCAACGTTTCTTACTTTAATGGTGGTGGTGAATCCTCCATCTTCTGGCTTTCGTCGTCTGTATTTCGGATATCCATCCTCACCAATTTGAGTTTCATTGATCAAATCGCGTGGATATCTTTGCGTGCATTTGCCGTCTTTCATGCAAGGCGAATTCATATTCAATGCTCCGCATGGATCGTGAATCGTGTTCTTGCAGACAGCGTCAGAAGTATCGGATCTTCTTGTAGATTCGGTAGATAAGCAGATATAACACTATCGATTTGAATTTTAACAGTTTATTCTTTCATGAAATTCAATATTTTTGACAGGGAGTAAGTACTTGGTGGAATTCCATTTTAATATTTTTGAATAAAATACTTGAGTGATTTTCCACATTTTTGTTTTTATTAGTGACCGGTTTGATAATGCCAACGTGAAAGGTCGGCGAAACCGGTCACTAATAAAAACAAAAATGTTAATAAATTTTTTCTCATATATAAACAGACAAACTCATTATGATAAAACTACAGATCAGTGATTTAGTTTTGAAAGTCCGTATTATGCGCGATCTTCACAATGTTCTTCTTTAATTTTTTTCCGAGGAACGATGTCGACGAAAATTGACTTAATTAATCGACTGAATGTATTTAATGCATCGGTTGGATGGTTTCAAAGCCCATGACGGTCATAGATCACATTTTTGTGTTTTATATATATATAGATAATGGAAATCTCACATTTTTTTGCTGGCTACCTTTTTTGTATTTGAGCCCGTTAAGCCGAGGAATCTTCGACCGGCAATTTGTTACTGTTTTGTTACTGTGTTGTGAAATTGTTCCCTGCGAACCTATTGAACTCCCCTGTGTGTTTTATCCTTTTTTAAAAGCTTTTTCCATACTTTTCCCAACATAATCCAACATTTCGCAAGAATTTTTCTATTTCGGAACTCAATTTTTTTAACTGAAAACTGACAAAAACCCTATGATGTGTGAAATTAGTGTTGTATCACAATTGTATCGATATGCTCACTCAACAATCTGAGGAAGTAACCAAAGCATAAAGATGTTCTTCCTCGCTGGCGCGCCGTGGCCCGGCGCCTGGCGCGCGGCAACCCGCCCGGCGACCCGCCCGGAGACCCGCCCGGAGACCCGCCCATAGACCCGCCCGGAGACCCGTCCGGAGACCCGCCCGGAGACCCGCCCGGAGACCCGCCCGGCGCCCCGCCCGGAGACCCGCCCGGAGACCCGCCCGGAGACCCGCCCGGAGACCCGCCCGGAGACCCGCCCGGAGACCCGCCCGGAGACCCGCCCGGAGACCCGCCCGGAGACCCGCCCGGAGACCCGCCCGGAGACCCGCCCGGAGACCCGCCCGGAGACCCGCCCGCCCGGAGACCCGCCCGGAGACCCGCCCATAGACCCGCCCGGAGACCCGTCCGGAGACCCGCCCGGAGACCCGCCCGGAGACCCGCCCGGCGACCCGCCCGGAAACCCGCCCGGAGACCCGCCCGGCGCCCCGCCCGGAGACCCGCCCGGAGACCCGCCCGGAGACCCGCCCGGAGACCCGCTCGGCGCCCCGCCCGGAGACCCGCCCGGAGACCCGCCCGGAGACCCGCTCGGCGCCCCGCCCGGAGACCCGCCCGGAGACCCGCCCGGAGACCCGCTCGGCGCCCCGCCCGGAGACCCACCCGGCGACCCGCCCGGAAACCCGCCCGGAGACCCGCCCGGAGACCCGCCCGGAGACCCGCCCGGAGACCCGCCCGGAGACCCGCCCGGCGGGGCCTCCGAGCCGCGCGTCTCATTTCTAACTTTTGCGTTGTCGGCTTGGTCAATCGGCAGCTTATGTTTTATGGACACGGAATATTCAGGTACTCGGAATTAATTAATGTAGCTTCTAGTATCGGTAACATTGATTTGTTTCAAACATCACCGGAAAATACGGCCTTTCAAATTTTTTTATTTTTTTTGTGATTTTTTAAATTGTTTTATGGTTGATTTACAATAGTTCTTAAGGCTATGTTTACAATACGGTATGTGACTATCCCCTTATCCTGCGCGCAGGTTGCGGGGCTTACTTGGTGTGGCTCAGGTTGTTGCGTACATGGATTTCTCTATTTTTGTTATTGAGTTTGTGTACGAAAAAAATTCTGTAAAAAACCCTTGAATACGGCTGTGCGCCATTATAAGAAAATATGTAATTGTAATGCACATATTACATTTGCAGGATAGATTGAGTTGGGGCAAAACGCTAACGCACTCTTAGGCCTAATATTGTAATTTATGTTTTGCCGGTTATTTCTCCAAGATAAAGACGTTTTGAAGTTTCTTGATGCGACCGTTGCTATACTTCAAATAAATTAATGTTCACGATTTCTACATATTATGCGTGCATAGTCATATGGCAGAACTGTAAGGTAAGTAGATTGCGATAGTACTCAGAATGTGTGTTGCGTCGAAGGATTGCTTGGGCAGTCTCGCAACAAAGCTAAATAAGAACGGATGTCTCTCGATTCACTACAAAATCATTTCACAGACAATTCTGTCAAAAATCTAATTATTAATAAATATTTTTTACATTTTTTGAGTAGTAAGAAGTGATAGTATGCATAATTAAGAAATGTATTGTATTGCGAGTACATATCTATATATTTATTTTGTTTTTTAAAACAAAATAAATATATTCTTGTAACGTAGGTAGTTTTTAATGATACGGAATCTACGTTGCATGATCACACTTAGTCAGTCTTTTAATAAACACAGTACAGAATAGACGTGTCTTCTTCATTACGTTACAATTCTAAATTTAATATGTTTAAAATTTTATTATAAATAATAATAAAGTATAGTACATTTTTTTTGAGAAATGAACTCTAAATATCAAATATCGTTTGTTTTTCCCATTGAAAGATGATATTCTCATATTTGAGGTCACGTGTGTACCTTTGAGTACGTGCTCATCGGGCAGCCGCTCTCGCCGCGCGTCCGTTCTATCGGGTAGGAATCTCTGGATGAACTTGTGCCCGACACGGAGGAGTGGTCGCCATTGCCAGGTCATTCGTCCTGCCAAAGGTCACCAGCTCTCAATTGTCTTTTTCAATGTATTTCGCTCTATAAATGACTAAAAATACGCACGCTTTGTCGGCGGCACTGAGGGCGAGTCCAGTGTAGATCTCTAAATGTAAATACGTAAACACTAAAGCGCTCTACACACGTAGCAACAAATTGACGTCTCGTTCAACAAATTGAACGTGCAATTTAATTAAATTAATTAAATGACATTAAAGTGACAATTAAATTAATTGAATGACACGATTTCGCAAGGTAATGGACTGCCTCTGGTGTGCCAACCAGACACCAGAGGCAGTCCAATCGTGTCATTTAATTGTCACTTTATTTTGCTATGTCGAAAGTTGATTTTTTTACAGAGTATTGAGAAAACTATACATTATATTTATCTATTTTTAATTATTCAATAACGTCCATTTTCAGGGTAAAATAAAATCTTGAAGATGTTGAAAAATTGGATAAAATGACGACTTTCAAAACCAAAGTTTGTTAAAGTTTTTTTTTTTTTTTTTTAATTTTCAAGCTAATTCCAACAGGAGGGTTTATAATTAATCTTTTAATTCCAATTGAAAAAAAGAGTCATAAATGTTTAGGATTCTTGGAACGGGAACATCGCGAAACTCCAATCCCGAAACTTCAATAGGAAAAACACATATTTATCATATTAAAAGTAAATTATAAGAAATAATAAAAAAATGTAGTAGAAGAAAGGATGTATCTAACTTTCTGCATTAATTTTTTATTGATTGGTGCAGTCGTACAAGCAGATGGTCAAAAAACTCGAATTTGCTATCACGGCTCTTAAGATAAGTTTGAAGAAGAAGAAATGTTGGAAATAGATACTTTTAGTAAAGTTCCATAATTTCATGCGCGCATATCTACTTAGTTGTATAATTCATGTTCATTCTTAGCATCATTCTTAAAATGTACAATTTCACATTTCAAGAAGTAGATTAATTATTTTGTTAAATGGTTTTTGTTAGATTGTTTATACATACCATATTTAGATATTTACATTCGATCTTTTTAATCGATAGCTTTTACCCGAAAGCGTTAATATGACTACTTGATGTCGATTGTTTCTATGAGATATTTTCAAGGGTAACAATCGACTCCTTTATGTTAAAAATTATCGATTTATTTTATTTTATTGTTATATTGGACTATAACTACCATACTTTACTTTGACGTTTAATAAATCATTTTATACAGGATGTCCGCGGAATATTGTATTGATTTTCATTTTATTTAAAAAATAATGCCAGACAATCCTTCATGTGGAGACGTCTAGACTCGTGTTTGTCGGAGCAGTATCTTTATACTATTATAATGCTGCTGAATGAAGGCGCGGTGCTGCATGTATTGACTTCAATAAAACGATTACTTAGCTTGGTGACGAGTGGGGAATTTCAGGGCAGAGTAATCAATTATATCCGATATTTTTTTACTATGGAAAATATAATGGAAACAAAAAAAGCTATAAATTATTTAATAGTTTATTTTTATTTGGGGTATTTTTTGGCATTTTTATTACTGTATGTAAATAATAAAAATTCCGCAAATAATATTACTAAAAATAACGTTACATACAAACAATTTTGATTTCTTATACCTCTTCATACATTCTGCCATCCCAATACTTTAGATCCCTGCTCCCACCTATCCCCACCTACCTCCAACCTTAAATTTTGATTTCGAATACATCTATATATATGAGAAATCAATATTTATGGTTCGAATACCTCTTCATACATTCTGCCATCCTAATAGTTTAGATCCCACGATCCACCCATCCACCCATCCACCCATCCACCCATCCACCCATCCACCCATCCACCCATCCACCCATCCACCCATCCCCACCTACCTCCAACCTTCACCTGGCTCTCGCTGGCCAGCCCCGGCGAGCAGCTGTGAATCTGTGTTCCGAGTGAATCGCTCGGAAAAAAACTCTAAAAGTATATATTTGGCTTTTTTAATACGAAAGGGATTCGAAGAAAATTAAAGCGTAACAGGTTGATTCCGTAGAAGTGTTATGTTTTATTGATATCTACCTAATATAATACATTTGTAACATTTTGTTTCGAAAATTTGACGCAAAAAGCTATTCAAATAGATTCAGATATTCACGCTCGTATGCTCTTTTCCCGAAAACACTCGAATATTGTAAAACAAGCACAGAGCGCTTAATAAAAGGAAATGCGGATCTATTGAGCATTTATTCCACAATCATCTGTATCATGGCGAGGTATTATTTTCTGCTCTAGTTGATATTTTGTATCCGATTTTCCTTGCGCCCTTTCGGTAGATAATATCGCCTAAATGTCACCTCGGCACGCGAGCGATGGATGTTCTGGCCCCCGGAGTCAGTCCCCGGAGTCAGTCCCCGGAGTCAGTCCCCGGAGTCAGTCCCCGGAGTCAGTCCCCGGAGTCAGTCCCCGGTCGATGCAGCGGGCCGAGCATTGAAGGCAGTTTCCGGGAGCGGGTGGCACACCATACTTTCGGGACAAAGGTGGTATTAGAGCTCGCACCTCTGGGCTGTCGCGTCCTGTTGCCTATGACGAATAAAATCCTTGATATTTTCTGCGACAAAAGGGGGACTCGAACCCACAAATTGATACCGATAAACCTGTATAGGTAATAAATGCGCATTTATTAATTGTCTAACCATAATAATCATTGGTAAAAGCGGTGCTTCTGACTGCTCTCGCAAACAATGTCCGACCGCGTTCTGCGCGGCCCGAGACGATCCCCGCCGGGTGCATTCTGGTGTTTCTTTAAATGCCATCGTATTTTCACTTGCCATTTGAAAAGGCCTTGGATTTTTCATGCAAAAAGTTTCAGGTGGGCGCGCAGACGCCTCGCCGATATTTCAGATTGTTCAGTCAAGGCTCGTGTTTCAATCGATAGTGTTGAAACCGTTTGAGGTTCCGAGAATATCGAGAATTTTAAACATGTCACAGGCGCCAAGTCGGTTATTCATTTTAAAGTTATCTAGCAACCCGGCAATCTTTGATGCTAGCTCTCATCCGTGTGTAACCGCGAGTGATCGGCTTTTAAGAGAAAGTTGAATATCAGTAATGGTTGAATACCGTAAACTGATTTATTTGTATGTATACACACATGTATATTATATATATTACATATATTTATTGAATCGACGAATGATTAATTGAATTGAATAAAAATATATTGGAATAAATAATATTAGAAATCGTCAAATAATTCCAATTTAGTAATACTACATTGTTAAATCACTGGGTAAACTTTATTACGATCAATATATTTCGGTTGTTCTTGTGATTATTGAAGTGAACATCAGTGTTTGCCTACTTTGATGATGACTATTTATTTGTCGAATTATGTTGCTTGAAAAAAGAAAAAAAAGAAGAGTATTTGGTGAATGAAAAAAAGTTTTCTTGTCTATCTAAATATTGTTTACAACCGATACAACACTCTAGCTTATAACTATACTTTATTCACTGATGAACATTTATTTTCCCACGAACTGGAGTCGACGATAATGTTCTCGATTTTTGTATAGAAAAAATATATACTCAATAAATATTTTACTTTTAAAATAATAATAAGGAATTTTTATTGTTAAGTAACTATTAATGTAGCTTGATTTGCATCCCTTGAAATAACTTATTATTATTCATATTACACAATGTATTTTAAGGTTGCATTGGAGCTCTGCGGTCGGCCGGCAGCGGTGCCGGGAGGTTCTATAGTCGTGCTATTATACCTTTTTTTTAAAACAAGATTCATTTTTTTTCAGAATGTACGAGATCGAAGATCGTATGCGTAAGCACCGAGGACTGCGACCCGGCAACATCACAAGTTGATCTCGACACTCGAGTAGAGTGAACCCCGATGCGGCCGGGCCTCGCCTGATAGTGGGAAGGGTGGGATGAGCTGACGGGATGCTGGAGCGGGGCGCGGGCGGGCTGGCGGGGGCGCGGCCCATGGAGCGCCTGGGCGTGGAGGAGGCGCAGACTCTGCTGGGCACCACCCCGCCGCAGGACCCCACGCCCGACACGCTCACTCACAATAGCGGAGGTCAGTGCATGCCGCGGGACCCACGCCGGAGACTGGACGTCCAAGAAACCTACTTAATGCTTCTTTGTTCGCGGTTAAGTCGGATTTTATTCTCAAATGTCAATTTTCAAAACAGCGACAGGCGTTCAGAATCTCACGGAGCGCCGCGCCCGCCGTGTCCGAGCATCCTGTCGCGGGCCGCTATATAGAGCTAAATGCGTGAGTTTAAAGCTGATAAAGATGTATGATTCGTTGAATATAAAATGAGTTTAATGATTGCTCGCAATCATTTCTGCGTGACGGGCGCAGGGTCGTCTGAACTAGAAAATTCAACACCCGAATCGGAAGCTGCGTCCCGTTTGTTACGTGTCCGGCTGGGTCGGCCCGGCGTGGCGCCCTCGGGTGCTAAATTCCATAAATCTTTACAAAATCTAAAGCCTCTCAGGAGAGTACCCTCTGTATCCTCGTATAAAAATATAGCACGATCTCTCTAATCTCACATAATCCGTCTGGTGGAATCGGGGGCCACAGGTGTCGGGCTCCGAGCGCTACACTTAAATCTCGCCACGATCACGATTTACAATCGGGAGTGGACGATATCGACGAGCGAGAGACATCCGGCTCAAGTGATTGTACAATAGACGTCAGCGAGGGAAGAGGCGGACAGGCCAGCAGTAAACAGCGGTGTGAGGCAATCGTCTAAATTGTAAGAAGCGAACGATCCGAGTCGCTCGGGTGCCGCGCCCTCGCCCTTGCCCTCGCCCTCGCCCTCGCCCTCGTCCCGCTTCCGATGCGGCGGCTCCTTAACGAGCGGCTCGCGTGTCACCCTCCGGGCGTCCGGCGTGCCCCGGCGTGCCCCGGCGTGCCCCGGCGTGCCCCGGCGTGCCCCGGCGTGCCCCGGCGTGCCCCGGCGTGCGCGGGGTCTCCGAGAGAAACGCGCGCGTCAGTCCGTCCGTATTAGCGGTGGGTTTTTCCTCGGACGGTTTTCTTTCTCTTTGAACCTGGTGGCCATTTATAATTTACAATGCAATCAATTACAGTAATATATGATTTTCAACATTATTTGTATACCGTAACAACTTCAACATGCAGTGAAAAAGGTTTATTCATTCTAATGAGATTTTCTGTTTAAATAATTAGTCAATGGTTAAAAACATTATTGGGAAACTATACCTCCGTTTTGTTTATTCCGTTATGTTTGGTTGACACCTCGTCATTTTCAGAACCTCGAGTATCACCATTTTCGTTATTCTGAAGAGTGTGCTAACATATCTTCTTTCTGTTGCAACCGTCCGCAGTTATCGCCCATCTGAAGAATGAACTGAGTAGTTCTTCACAACGGTTTCCGCAGACGTTGTGCTGTCAGTGTTCATTCATTGGGAGCTATCTCTCTCGCGACGCTCGGCGTCGGTGAATAGTAGACTCAAACCGCGCATTCCTTATCTCTACGTGTCCTCGCACGCCGGTCACTGTATTATTTAGCCCAACAGAATTACCCGGGAAGTTTTCTCAGCAGATTGACAGCTTCTGAAGTTTCTTCTCCTGCGAGGTTATCTTGGGTTGATTTCTACACAAAGTGTCAATCTCAAAGCACTTCCCGCTCGCTCGCTTAGCCTTCGTTCTTCCGCCGGCCCGACTGCCGAGATATATATATATATATATATATATATATATATATATATATTGTTACGGTCCAGCAGTAAGTTTGAAAAACGAACACCATAAACAAAGGGACTCTGGAAGGATCGAGCGACCATCGATTAGGAGCGCCGATACGCGGTCTTTGAGAAGCGAGGAGTGCGCCTCGCGCGAGCTCCCGAATGTTGGAGATGCAAGGGGGGAAGCCATTTTGTGATTAGTGTCAAACAGGGCTTCGGCCTGTCTGCATTCATAACAATGTTAATATAAATATATAATGTGGAAATAAATACTCTGTACGTAGATAAATAAATATAACCTGAGTTGACATAAATAAGCGTTTAAATGTGAACCCCGGCACGTTACAATATATATATATACCACAGCTACCAAATTTCTATTTGTAGAATCGACTTTGAAACTTATTTTTAGTTCTTAGTTCTTTAAAGAACGTAAATACCACTTAAAGAGCATGTCACGAGGCACCGCCCGGTTGCGCAACCCTTTGCGTGAGCTTTCAATTTGGGATTTTTTTTTTTCTTGTGATAGTTTCGCAAAAATGTCCTCAGCTCAATTCGCCAGATCCTCCAGTTATTTTGATGCAATCAGACTTAATTATTATGTAATCTATCTAAAAAATTCATAAATGCATTCTGCAACAAAAATGACGGCTAAATCCGTCTATTTTTTATGGACATGAAAACACCGACACGCACCGTCGGCATTTACTATTTTTCTACTCTGTGTTTACTATATTTCATTTTGAATTTTTAGATTGAAAATGGTCTTGAAAACCCAAATTATTTTAGTGAGATGTAAATTGTTTCATCGTTGAGATTTTTTAAAAACGTGAGTTACTCGAGGAGGCGATTTTGAAAGAATCGAATGTAACCGCAGCTATATTTGGCTATATACATCTCCGACGCTTACCCTATTGTGTGCTTGGAAGTGCAGTTGCTTGTTTATCCTGGTATTTTGGGCTTAAATTTGTATGAACTAAAGGAAAATTGGTGAATTCTTCTGATGTTGTATATTTAGTGTTTTCGAGTTCAAAAGAAGAAGATTTTCTTCTTCCATTTTTCGCTGATTTATTTGGTTTTTAACATTGACATCTTCAATATATGTTTGCGTCACTGGCGGCTCCGCGGACCAAGCCGGACCGTGCAAATCAACCTGCGCTTAAATTGATCAAGTCGAGGCTTTTTTTTCTTTCTGATAACTTTATGTTTGTACAAAATCTCTTCTTTTCGTTCTTTTCTCTATGAAATCTGAAGCCGAGATTTGTACCTATTTAGTATTATTTAATTTATGTTTAAATAGGTGAACTGATAAAACCGACAGTTTTAATACGTTTTGTTTTCGTCTTCCGGTAATCCTGAATCTGGTCTGAGAGTATGGTTAAACCGAGAATTCAAACGACCACTAAAAGTACATTGCGGCATCAAAATGCTTTGACCTTTCATTGTTTGAGTTTACACTTAATATTTTACGCAATGGCCTCTCCACAGTCGTTCTATGGAGTGAATGTAATTTTTATAAGATTAAAGTCAAAAACCCAATAACAGTTGGACGTCAGTTCTACAAACGTTACAATTTATCGATCGGTCCCCTGTGAAGAGCGCACAATTATTTTGTATTTTGAATAATATTTTATTATAATTAAAATAATATACAAGAAATACCATTTAGTATACTAAATTGGCTTGTTGACATTTTTTTTTTTGCTCAATTGATTGGCTGTGCTGTACCGCCTAATGAATGAGTAATAAAATGGATCGAAACAAACAATTGAACTAAACATGATTATACTTTAATTACGATCAATTCATAAAGTTAATCGTCATGTTCATTGAGAATAAAATAACCTGTTGATCGACGAGGCAATCCCGCGATCCGGGAGTGACGGAGTGTTCGAATGGTTCTCTGTATAATAAAGCCGATCCGACAGCAGATCTGTTTTTATTTGTTACGAGGCAATTGCTCTTTAAAATATATTTAACATTACTTCGACATATACAACTTATAGTAATTTATTTTGCTCCTCTTCCGGTAGTAAATTAACGACACCACAAGTCGACCTTTTTTAATTGTACACTAGTAGAGATAAGAAATAAATTATTAATAATAATTCTAAAGAGTTATTTTAAATCATAAATACGAGACGCGAGACATCTAAGTAGAGATAAAATAAGTGCAGTATAATGCAGTGTCTACAATTACACTCTTCTGTAAGAATTGTTAGTCACTAAAGAAGAGACGAGCATTCAGATGCAATTACGTCAGTGCTTATTATAAAAAAAAACTACACAAAATCATTTTCTCGGTGGGTTTGGCGTCCTAATAGTAACAGCGGGTGTTATCTTGCTTCATCGCACCTTACTCCGAATATGTTTCCCTCAGACCGGCCAGTCGAGGTTAAGATCCTCCCATGGTGTTGCAGGCCACGAGTTGCGCTGCGACTCGAGGCCTCCACGGACGCAGCATCGGGCCACTCATTGAATGCTAATTTTTTCGCTCTGAATATAGCAATTGATATACGATATATATTGAACGAAAGTTCTGTATTCTAAAGTTAACGGGGGTCGAAGAGGGCCCGAGGTTGCGGCGGCAGCGCACGGGAAAAGGATCAGCCCGCCAGGCCCTGCCGACCTCCGGTGATCCTCTCTGGCGCTGTATAATCCACACTGCCATTTCCTGGCTTATGACAGAATATTAGAAACCCTATCGAGGGTCGCTTTGATGCGGGAATTTCTTTGTAATGTAATGAAATGCTGTGTTAAATTAAAAATATACTATTCGAAAATTCACAACATTGTTATGTCTAAGAAAAGTTGTTTTTTCTTCGAAGAGCTATCATTTCCATTCTTTTTGGTAGAAATGAATTTATCATCAAATAAGATACGTTTATAATGAGCGCACGCCACCCTGTCCATTACTAGTCACGCCATCAAATATACGTTGTTGTTTTTTTTTTTTTAAATCTAAATACATCGAAAGTCTTTTCACCTTTCTCATCGTTAATAATTAGTTTCTTCATTTTATTATAAAATACGGTATAAACATAATACTAGGTTCAATAAAATAACACGTTCATGATTTTTCTTGAATTAAACCTCAACGATTCTATTAAATTTAGCACACAATCGAAATATTAATAGCGACCGAAGTATACCGGTTTTCAGTTTATGTTTGTTATATAATTTACCCAGTAGAATGTTACTAAGTTGTAACTTTGTGCAGTCGGTCATCCCTGCCGGATTTGATAAAACAAATAGTACAGTTAAATTGAAAACGTAAATTACCTCCTCGGTCATCGGGGTTATTGCCATCTATGAGCCGAAAGAGGTACGAGCGTGCTCCCTCCTCGAGCGGTTTGCGTCTCCGCTGAGTGCTCCGTTCCTGCGAGCTCCGGCGGTGAAAGTTGCCGCTGAGCCGCTCCTGAATGGGTAATGTCTCCTTTCCTGCATCGTAAAGGTCAGGCCGGGATTATTGCCGTCCGGCCTTTTAACTGAATATCCAAAAACTTCAATCCACATTAATCTTGCCACAAAAAGGTTCATTTTCTCTCCGGGCGGCCACAGTGCACAACAACTAATACTAACAATAAACTAATATAAACAAATAAAGATTTATTGTAAATATGTAAAAATTAGAAATAATGTCCACAAAATGAAACTTTTTTTTCTGATGCTCAAAACTTGCTTTTTTCATTGAATTTATACTCTTAATTATTTATTAAAAGTGGTTTTTAAAGTTTAGTAGTGTGTAGGGATTCATCTATATTACTTATCTTACGAAGCAACCGGTTTCGGCAGCAGCATCGGTGCAAGTTTATCGAGCGACTCGAGAGCTCTATGGAATTCAACAAGTGTTTTTTTTTAATTTGTTGATTCTGTTGCGGGTTCCGATGGCTCTTTCGCTCTGCAGCCGCGCTGTTGCTGGAGCAGCAGCGGGAGTGGGGCGCGGCCGGGAGGTACCTGGTGCGCAAGCAGCGGCGCCACGCGGGCCGCGCCACCTTCCAGGGCCAGGTCTACAACTTCCTGGAGCGCCCAGTGGGCTGGCGCTGCTTCGTCTACCACTTCAGCGTGTGAGTACCCGCCCCCGCCCCCGCCCCGCCCCCACCCCCTCCCTTCATGCGCACAGCGAGACCGACTGAATCTAAACTCGAGCATGTGACGTTTATGTGTATTATTTATGTCCTCATGTTTAACAATATTTTTTTTCAGTCATCGGTTATTCTCAGCAACGTTTTGATATAACTCTCACTCAAAAACAATTATTCCAGTTGAATTTAGCATCGTAGTAATTGACACAATCTTGCGATCGATCCTTCTTACCGGTTTCCATTCATTCTGGGGAAACGACTTGCCCGTGCATAGCTCGGAATTTACTTTTGAGCGAGTAATTATTTTATATTCAACGTTTATTGCGATATTTAGTTATTTGCACCAAAGAGCGCCCAAGATGAAACCTTATGAAAAAATATCAACGTCATTGCGTAATTTGTTTAGTAATGTGTTAGCCTACGGATTGCGAACTGCCCCCGCCGCCGCGGGGTGGGCTCGCTCTCGTCGCCGCACGGCGAGATGTCGGCCTCGCCACAGCCTCCTGATGAAAGTTTTTGTGAGCACAGAATCAAGTGACAACATCAACTGACGTAGTGCCTTACGATTTTAGTTTCGGCCATTATACTCGAGGGGCTTTTGTATTCATCGGATTCTGCCAAGTTGTTGAATAGCATGACGGGGAGTTCTGGATCCGCGGCAAGCGCCAGGCGACGAGGGAGAACGTTCGAAAGCTTTCAACGGGGCGAGAGAGGCGGACCCGCGCCCAACGTCCTTCCGCAAACTACACGACCAGAATTATTAAGATTGTCAATATGCTGTACCGACGTTCCCGGACCGTTTGGCATCTGCAATGGTTACTTAAATATACAATAGCGAGCATTTTTAAATTCCACTCAAATGAGCTTAGCGGCTCCCAACATTTCCCCTGACCGTCAAGGTGAACTGATCTAGGGAACGTATCCCAAAGTTGAATATTTTAACTATTCATTCCTATTAATTTGTAATTTTTAGGCATATTTGCGAATATTGATATCATCAGGATATTTACTCGAACTATTACTAAAAGCGATGACGTGTAACAGGACGACAGTTTTCAATTGTGATTTATTTTATGGATGCCTTTTGCATACCGAATGGTAACGAAATATTGATCGCTTAATGAACTAATTCCAATAATTATCGCAGCACGATCCCCTAGATAGCAAAGGCGAGTTTATCGGTAATGACGGTAAACAATCGTACTAAACAATAATCTACTATAATAATAGCCATTGTGTATGTGTATGTTTCATTTTTTGGTTATCTATAGAATATCTTAAAATATACAACGCTGATTTTTTGCACGTAAGTTCAATAATTTTTTCTGCAGTTATGTGCCGAATTTCAAGACGATAGGATAATATTTTAATTTATAAACTAATTTAATGAAACTAAAAAATATGCTTTAGCGAGTTTCAATATGTACGAATTATATGATTCTGTTGTTCACAGCGAGAATTTCAAATTTAGAACTTAAAAAAAAAAAAAAACAAATTTTGATGCTTCTTAGAAATTTTAAGTTTGTCAGTTTGACACAAGTACTATCATTATTTTTTTTATCGAAATTGCGTTAGAAATTATTAATCACATCATTTATAACTCAAAATGCCTCCTAAAAAAATAACACCGTCTACGCACAGCAAACGTAATTCAAAAAGAATTGCATAATTGAACGTGATAAAGACTGCATCAATTAAAAAACAGTGCAGTGAAAGTGATGCGTTGATTGTGACACGAAATGTGACAGAAATGTCAAGCAATGAATTGGAAGGAAAACATGAGCAGCGTCTTCTTAAAATTCGAGTACGTGCATCGACCTCAAGACAAAAAGAAACTGATGCACAGCGAACGCTGCGTTTGCCTTAAATGCGAGTGCGTGTATCCACATCGAAACAAACAGAAACAGAAGAAACAATAAGACAACTCACACAGGAGCGTTTGATAGCGATTACTGGATTAATGAATGTGACCTGTCGAGTCTGCAATGCTTTACATTTTCAATTAGAAAAACCATCAGATGGATAGTTCAACGATTGCTGTCACAAAGGTAAAGTGAAACTACCAGCAAGGCCTATTTTCCCAGTATATTTAAAAGATATTATGTCAAATCCAGGAAATATTTATAATGGAAATTTCAATAGAAAAATAAGATCATACAATAACAGTTTTATTTTTGCATCAATGGGAGCTACATTAACAGGTCCAGTGGCAGAATCAGGGCCACTCTGCTTCAAAATTCAAGGCCAAATATATCACAGAACTTCGCACCTTCATCCAACTGATGGTACAAAATGATAGCAATTCATCTTATTGTCAGCCAAACATATGTTTGGCTAACAAATACGTCATTCTGTGACGGGCTACATTTCTAGTTCTATAATAATGGTTTTCCTTGATTTGTATATGCCGGGGCCCGCGCGGGTTGGTGGCTCGGGCCGGTGGCTTGTATCGATAAGGCGGAAGGAAATCCGTCGCGAGTGAAACTCTAACGCAGAATACTAGATTGTCACTCCACGGCCCCGGAACGTTTTCGCTCAAAATTTGTTTTATGGAGGCAAAACAACACATTTATCTCTATAAATATTAAAAATGCTTTGTTTCGACCGTATTTGATATCGACACTTTGAGGTCGCTAGGTAACTGTGACGTCTACTCGACTGCGAGGCGGTGATTCTTTCGATATATTGGGTCCTGTAACTGAGCGATTGTTCATGTTTACATACGAAATGCTAAACAAATGTTTGACAAATTACCTAAAAACATATTGTGATCATAATAAATCTGAATGATCAGTATTTTTGAAAGAGAGTACTCGGTGGAAGTCGTTCGGAATAGTTTAGTGATATTTTACCCTTGTTTAATTTTATTGGTGACCGGTTTTGCAAATCTTTCCCGTTGGCATTATCAAACTGAATCTCAGTTTTAAATGTCGACGGCAAAGGTTGACGAAACTGGTCACCGATATAATTAAGCACGTGGAAAAATTACTAGAGTATTTTATTTAAAATTCTTTCACAATTTCATAATTATTTTTGATATACTTGAGCCGGGAATAAGTCGAGCATCCAATTATAATGACGCCACAGCGAGCGGAGCGCATGCCTTGAGGATTTAATATTTAAAATCCGGGATAAGGATATTTTTAATTAATGGTTCTTTTCATACTTTTAATGTTATACAATCTCGATTAATTAACGAATTTGTTTTATAAATTGCGTGTTCTCGTCTCCAAAAATATTCCAGATAAAAAATTATCCAAGCAAGTTGAAGTCTTCTGTAAGATAAAAAATTGTGGCGTTTATTCAAATCAAACGAAGGGCGGCCCTGCCTCGTCGCACGGCAGTAGCGATCCTTCCTCGTCGCACGACAGTAACGGGCCTGCCTCGTCGCACGGCAGTAGCGATCCTTCCTCGTCGCACGACAGTAACGGGCCTGCCTCGTCGCACGGCAGTAGCGATCCTTCCTCGTCGCACGACAGTAACGGGCCTGCCTCGTCGCACGGCAGTAGCGATCCTTCCTCGTCGCACGACAGTAACGGGCCTGCCTCGTCGCACGGCAGTAGCGATCCTTCCTCGTCGCACGACAGTAACGGGCCTGCCTCGTCGCACGGCAGTAGCGATCCTTCCTCGTCGCACGACAGTAACGGGCCTGCCTCGTCGCACGGCAGTAGCGATCCTTCCTCGTCGCACGACAGTAACGGGCCTGCCTCGTCGCACGGCAGTAGCGATCCTTCCTCGTCGCACGACAGTAACGGGCCTGCCTCGTCGCACGGCAGTAGCGATCCTTCCTCGTCGCACGACAGTAACGGGCCTGCCTCGTCGCACGGCAGTAGCGATCCTTCCTCGTCGCACGACAGTAACGGGCCTGCCTCGTCGCACGGCAGTAGCGATCCTTCCTCGTCGCACGACAGTAACGGGCCTGCCTCGTCGCACGGCAGTAGCGATCCTTCCTCGTCGCACGACAGTAACGGGCCTGCCTCGTCGCACGGCAGTAGCGATCCTTCCTCGTCGCACGACAGTAACGGGCCTGCCTCGTCGCACGGCAGTAGCGATCCTTCCTCGTCGCACGACAGTAACGGGCCTGCCTCGTCACACGGCAGTGGCGGCCCTGCCTCGTCGCACGGCGGTTTTTCATTATATATTGTTCTGTAAACTTCTCGTTCTTAGATACACTGAGCTTGGAATTTCCCGCTCGCGGAATAAAGACTTAAATCTAAAATTAGTGATAACGCAGTATTTTTGAAACTCTTTTTTTAATTTAAATAATAACTGAAGGGTGGCTACGCTCGCCACAATAAATGGATACATCGTAGATTTAAACACTCAAATCACTCGATACGAATGATTGTTAGGGCTTTTTTCGAAAACAATGTCTTAGGTCCGCCGAAAGCTTGACAAAGAATATATTATTATATGAATATATTGTTAATATAAAAATAACTTTTTAATATTTTTCATTTTAATTTCAGTAGCTGCTATTTAATAACTTTTTTATGTGAATTACTATTATTATAAATTAATATCAAATGCACAAAACGTAGTATTAAACGACGTGTTAATGCAGTTGTAAACTGCATGCTATGCAACTTGTTCATCATAAATGATTAAAACCTCGTCATCCAAAATATAAATGAATAAGAAAATCTTATGTATCTGTTAACCTTTATATTTTGTAATGTTATTTATTAAATAAATTACAGTATTTTTTTTCAAAGATAGACAGCAGATCCGCCTATTTTAGCATTTATGTAAAAACAATGATATTATTATTTTTGTGTTTATTACATTTTTGCACTAGACTGGGCGATTCGTTCCTTGCAAAAAGAAATACATAATCTCATGTACCTCAAAATAAATTTAAAGTAAAATATCTGTAAATACCCTTAACTTTTAATATTTTTTAGGATGTTCTAAAAAACAAGGATTACAAAAATCTCAAACACGTTAATCGTAATCACATTGAACAGTAAATATAGTTTGTTTCTCTGCAATGCCCGGAGTCTCCTCGGAGCGATGTCTTTCTGATAAGTTACATTCCGATTATTACAACAGCCATTTACCTAATACAGGTTTAAGGGTCCGTTAATATTAAACAAAACCAAGCTTTACTCCGTTATGCGCATTAACAAAAAACAGGCGGCCAAAACGAGCAAGGCTTTGTTTGATACCTCAATTATCCTGCCGAGGCCGCACGCAGCCGCGGCGGCCCCCGCTCGGCGCCCCGAGGTCCCCGAGCTCCCGAGACCCCGAGACCCCGAGACCCCGAGACCCCGAGACCCCGAGACCTTGAGACCCCGAGATCCTCGAAGCCCCCGGGGCCTCTGGAGCGCCTTCTGCGCGCGTCGTGACCGCCGGCCGAGACATTAGCGTGACAGCTCTCATTACGCTCTGCAATATCATATTTAAAATGAGATTTATTCTATTTCCGGCGCTTTCCGTTTCCCCGCTCTTATTGACCGCATCGATCCTCGTGCAGCGCCTACGTCACGGCGCGGGGGGCGGGGAGGGGAGGGGGGGGCCGCCCCGGTCGCGACCACCAGTTGGTCCCCGACCTCCGAGTCGGGAGGGTGTCGTGGCCGCGTCCGTCTGAAACTCCGCGGCCGCCATTTTCCCGCAACTTTTTGAATACCTCAATTTTTTTTTCAAATTGGGTTTTTTCGGTGTCGTGCTATATATACCTAAGTGTTGAATATTAAATACATTCATTTATCTCTCACAAGTTGTTAGGAAGAACGAGAAATAGGGGTTCAAGTATGAATGGCAAAGTTGCAGGTTTGCTGTCGTTCATTGTCTGCTTGCCGCGTTATTCCGGCGTTATCTTTATATGGCCTGCAGGCTGGCGCGGTGCCGCAGCCGCAGCCGCAGCCGCAGCCGCAGCCGCAGCCGCAGTCTCCGATTCGCTTCTCCGCGCGTTTCTTTGTTCGTTTTCCCTTCACAGTTTTAGTTTTCGCAACTTTTCCCGCAATACCGACATTAAGTTTGATCGATGCATCGTTTCGTTGTATGAACATATTTATTTATGCATGCTCGTTTTTTGTCGGCATTGCGATACTACTTTTATTTCGTATATTAAAAAAAAAAAAAACAAGAAAACGCTTCTTTTGGAATGCAATCTTTCTGCGCGTAAACGACCACTGGCTGCGGTGCGCGCCGGTGCCCGCGGAGCTATTTTTCGAAGTTTTCCACTTCGTCTTGCAAATGCGGCGAAATATCAATTTTGAGTCATTAAATTAATATCTCGATATTGCTACCGTATTGAAGCATATTTTTAATTCAGTACATAACGAGTTTAATTTTGAGAATTCGTTATTATTTTCATACTCAAAATTATGCAGATTATTATTATTTATATTTTTATCCTGCGTTGAACCTCTCGCGCTTTTCGTCGAGTTCGAAAACTGTCGACAGTCGGGGGAGCGAGCGATTCAGAGAATATGTAAAGCGATTGCCCCCCGGCACGTCCCGGCATTAGACTCGATGCGCCCGGGGATCACGGGAGATGCGGGTAGTTGTCTGCTCTTCTTCGAAAGCTGGAGGCAGAATTGCAAATACTACTTCCGGATTCAAGTCCGAGCCTCGCGACTGGCGAGCGACCGCAACAGACGCTTAGTATATTTGATTTGTAGCGCGAGTTCGTATGAACTGACGCGTGCTCAGTCGCTCTGTCGTCGGTCGCGGTTATCGTGCATTTCCGGCTGCGCTTGAGGTCACTTGTGTGCCGGCGTGACCGCGTGCCGGCGTGACCGCGTGCCCGCGTGCCCGCGTGAAGAGGGCAGCGCTCGACGGGCTTTCATCGGCAAAAAATTCAAGTAAAATGAAAAATAGTGATAATATCAGCATCATTATTGGATCAAATGAACTTTGCACTATTTTTTGTAACGCATTATTTTTGAATTATCGATTAATCAACATTTTAAATATAATCATGTAATATTTGAAGCTACACTTAGCCAAAGTATTGAGCGTAAAAAGCCACCCATGCAGCATTTACAACAGCCAATATGGTCAAATTCGTAGTAATTATGAAATATTGTGAAAAGCGCGCGAGTGACAGCACGGCCCTCTCAATTTTAACACAGCTTTATTGTACGTTTTGATCGCAATAACGTCGCGAGCTCTGATGTTTTAGTGTTTTACTACTGTCTTTATCCAGCGAAATCACTAAGATATACAAAACTGTGTAGTGTTTCATAATTATCACACTTTGCATCCCTGTAAATGATTTATTTTATGTTGAAATAAGTGCATGAAACAGCACATTCAGATTCGGCGTACGCCACTGCCTACTATCATTGTCAAGGAACCCGATACATTTGTAGCGTATTTTAGAATGACAACAACCCGTGCGAGACAAGGTGGGGGCGGCGGGCTCCGCAATGCGTCTCCGCCGACCCCGCGCACGAGCCGGGCACGAGCCGGGCACGAGCCGGGCACGAGCCGGGCACGAGCCGGGCACGAGCCGGGCACGAGCCGGGCACGAGCCGGGCACGAGCCGGGCACGAGCCGGGCACGAGCCGGGCACGAGCCGGGCACGACGCACACTGATGGGTGATGCACACCGCGAAAGATAATTTATTTTTTGACTGTTGCTGCAATCGGTGCGCTACCAAAATTAGACCAAAGCTAACTAAATAAATAATAGGATAATATGGGCTAATCACCGTTCGGTTGTCGATTATGTCGAGCTGTAAGCAACATAAACGATCTTTTCTTCCGTTCTTTAAATAAGACAAAGTTGTACACATTTTAAGCTACAAAGTTTTTATACTATTTATTTTTCATTCTGGTCGGTGATTTCAAGTGAGACCGATCGTCAACTTGCCTAATAAGCGTTTCTTTTAAGTAATTTATTTTTCCCGTACTAAATTGGTAAATCGATTCACTTTATTTGTTTAACTTTTATTTTCGATCGTAAGTTTTTTTAAATTGATGTTTTTGTTTTATACATATAATAAATAAAAGCAAATCACCGACAAAAAATTAAATGTGGGATAACAATCAGACACTTATATTTAAAAGTAAATAACACTAACTAACTAGTAGGTGCTCGGTGCGCCCAGTAAATCCGGAGGGATCGCGAGTGAGTGTCAAATGACCGCCGAATGCCGATTGCCGGGTGAGGAGCCTGTGCAGGCCGCAGCTGCATTACTCGATTCACAAACCTAAACAATCAAAAATCAAATGTTTATATATATATACACATTTATATATATATATAGGGTGTCCCAAAATTAACGCAAGATTTGAATTTGTCGCCATTTTTGCAGTAAAGTTTTGGGAACATTTAAAAAAAAAACAATTTGACAGCTGACAGTTTAGGGTTAGTAAAAATGGAGCGTTACACGATAGAACAACGTGTCTTCATTATTGAACAATATTTCATGTTTTTGTATATTTTAGACACATCTTACTTTCCAACACAAAAATATCAATTCCCAGGCAACAAATAAATTATACATAACTTGTTACACTAAATAACCTTAATGGTTTGTTTATTTCTGTAATAGCGTCGTTTTTCGAATATTTCCCATTAACATTTCTATTTGTTTAAGATAAATATCAAATTTTCCGACTATTAAGTGCGCACACAACAATAATGGGCTATGACATTCCGTGTGCGGGGTGACCCCGCGAGACCCCGCGAGACCCCGCAACTCTTGTCGCTCTGGATCTCCGCCGGCGCCGCCAGACCACCGCGGAAGGGATACGAGTATCTGGAATAATATAATGTCGTCTGTCGAAACGCCAACTTACCTCACTTAGTTTTGTCAAATACTCAAAAATCAAAGTCGGCTGGCTATTCAAAAACAAAAAAAAAAAACGCGAAACGAGTTCTCCGACCACATCCCGCCGATTGCTCTCATTCCGCTTACTCGATATCGCGATAGAGCCTCGGATTGCTTCGGGAGTATAAACCTGCGATCCTGCGGAGTGGAGGCTCTTCCGGAATTTCCTCTTCACCGTGCTACCTTTTGCTACCCAAAAATTTATTCATATTTAATTGACTAACGCTAATAATAACTTTATGTTGGGTTCGACATTAATACTTTGTAGATTAGGGATCGATTCGCTCTATGTCCCACTTTTATTTGCCCGACTGTTGTTTTTTTTTTGAGTCCGCTTACTAAACTCTGGTGACCCGTTTTTATTCCAGAGTCGACTTCTCGATTCATTTCGGATTTCTATAATTTCTGGCCGCGGTTGCACTGCGCCCTTAATCGCGCAGCGTCGTTATTTAAACGTAAACTATGTTTTTTTATTTTCGATATTTCCATTATCATTCTCAATTTTTTTACGGCGTAATATCTGCCTCGCACGGCACCGCCCCGGGGCTGGCCATGTTTGCCGCATTGCCTCCAGTTCGGGTGTCGGGCTCGCCACTCCGCCTGCATCCCCCTCACGGCTCACGGACGATGCATGTTGCGTAGCACAAGCGGGATGAATTCTTCACACAACTTTTCATAATGATGATATCCTTTGTTTATTTACCGCATTGTGACAAATTTAAAATAAACTATGCTCAGTATGTATAAAACATAGTCAAGTAGTCAATTATCTGAATTCTTAATATTAAAATTTTGATTTCATTGTTTTTGTAACAACACTCAGGTGGTATGTTTTCGAAGGAATTTTTGCTAGATATGAAGTGCTGAAGCAAGATAAAAAAAAAATCCCGTGGACAAGCAGCGGGCTGGCCCGGTTGATCGAAAGCCATTGTCGATTTTTTTTAAAAATTAAATATAACGAAAGTTACTCGAAGCCTTCGCAAAAAAATATAGCATTACTTAAAAATGAATACGATATTAGTAAAATTCGTAAGTAACAGAATCGCCAGCGGACCGGGCATCGTGCCACCGATTAAAATAAATTATCACAAGGTTGAGGGCCCCCGAGCCCCGCGTCTCGGAAAGTGCATCTCGAGCGCATACCTCCTTTTTAAAATATATATATATATATATATATATTCTGAATATTCTGTATAGCAGTGAAAAAAATATTTCCAAATTACTCCTTTCCAAACGTTTTTTTTTTTTTAAATTTAACTTGAATTGAAAATTAATTCTCATCAGACTGAGCGTTAAATTTAAATTGAATTATAAATTAACTCTCATCAGACTGAGCGACAAAATAAAAACCGCCAATATTGCAACAATATAAATAAACTTTCTAAAAAACCGTAATGGTTCAAATGTATAATTACATAACGGAAAAACCTTAAATATACTAACATTTCAATATTTTTGACTTAGATTTTTTCATTTTAATACTTTAAATTACTTGAGTGTTTTTTCCACATGCTAATTTTTTATAAGTGACCGGTTTCAGTTTGATAATGCCAACGTGAAAGGTTGGCGAAACTGGTCACCGATAAAAAAATAACATGTGGAAAAAGTATTTTACTCAAAGTATTAAATATGTTAATATAAAATCAAAATATTTTCTTTTAGATAACGATTAAATTTTTCTATGATTAAGTTTACCAAAAGAGCTAGAACAAAATTTTAATCAAATGTTGAATATCGTTCAGTATTCACAGGAGGTCCTCTGACCGGTTGAGTTAATTTATAAGAGTGTCGTGTGCCGCGAGCATGAGGCGCGAGCGGGCCTCGGGGGCGGGCTAGCCTCGGATGCGGCCGGCCAGGAGCAGTCACGGCCAGGAGCAGTCGCGGCCAGGAGCAGTCGCGGCCAGGAGCAGTCGCGGCCAGGAGCAGTCGCGGCCATGAACCGCGATGAGCAGGAGACGCTGTTCCGCCAGTCCCGCACGCTGGGCCTGCTGCCCCGCCAGCGCTACCACAGCCATGGCAGCATTCACCAGGTGAGGATTCCCTTCATCCCCCTTATCCCCCTCATCCCCCTCATCCCCTTCCCCTCCGCTGGCTACGGTCCGCTTTCTCAATTTGACATTGACAATATTAGCTTTAAGTCGCGTCAGATAGTAAAAATGTCATTGAACGTAATTCATCGTCTGCCGCGCTCGCCCACTCGTGGCCGCGGACGAGGCTTTGTAGAAAAATATTTTTTCTCTGCGAAATGCAAGTTTGTATTTCTTTGCAAGTCGTGTGCTATTCTGTTTTTTTTTTTTTTTCAAAAACTTAGTGGGAGATTTACTTTTTAATAGACGAACTGCAAAACATTGTCGACCTGAGCGGAGCGCCCGGCCGCCCTCCCGCCCGCGTCGCTCTCGGCGGACGAAGTGTCGGATGTCGGATGTCGGATGTCGGATGTCGGATGTCAGTAGCTAAAATCGACCATGCAGTTAATTGTGATCTCAATATTTCCGCCAGAATGCACGGCGACTCGCGCCGAGTGGGCGGCAGGTGCGCGGCCATTGTTTTTTCTAGCTAATAAATACTGAATAAAATAGAGAAATTAATCGAGCATAAATAAAATAAAAAAGTAAGTAAAATTAAAAATTCTCTGGTTATCCATTTGAAAGTATCGTGTTCTAAAAAATTACTTCCGATTGTCAAACTGTAATTGTGATTTATTTCAATGATTTATTCGGAGATTATTGAGGCCGACAAAAAGTGCCGCTCGAAGGCAGCGAAAGCGTCTTTTTCCCTTACTCGACTTTGCTAATATGATACCCGTGCGCAACGAAACGAGAGGCCCGAAACTCAAAAAACGATGGATTTATTGCTTGTTACCCGTCTCTCAGGTTAAGCCACCGGCTCCTTGCCCAGTTCTCAATCGCTTACTCGCTATATTTGTGTAATTATGCAGTCATCAGTATCTGTGCAGTAAGCGATATGTCGAGTCAGTCTGCTCGGGAGCTACCGCTAAGCGGGGCCCCCTCGGCCCCCTGACCCCCCCGGCCCCAGACCCCCCCGGCCCCCCCCGGCCCCCTGACCCCCCCGACCCCCCCGACCCCCCCGGCAGTCAATTGATCCGCCGCCGCCGTGAGGACGCGCCGCGAGGTTGGAGCGGTCCCGTTACCTCAAGGCCACTTGCGCTACTTATTTTTCTACCAACCGATATTTTATTCAAGATATCACCAGCCCTGCTACTCTGTCAGTTTGCGACTGCGCTCCCGTCGGACAGCATGAGAAAGAAAGTGTACTTATTTCCCAAGTTATTTGATTATGCGTATGCTTCGTTTGCACATATTTTTAGTTGAGTTTTACGATAAAGGACAATTCAATGAGATACCCGATGTCCCCTGCGGTGGGATTTGGCGCGGTTCCGTACAGGCGGTGCGAAGCCGGGTTGAAAGCTCCTCCCGACAAACCTAAAGTATTTACATACTTACTTAAAAAGAGTCTTTCTACCATCAGTAAATTTATGTGTACATTGATTTCTATTATAAGTCTTTTTAAATTATGTTTTCGATACTTCACTATAATTATTTAAAGTAAGCGCAGAGCATCATGCGTACGATATTATTGAACGCGTTATAAGACAGTACAGCAAAACCTCGACATAACGGACCTCTATTTAACTGACTTCGGATATAGCGGACAAAAAATCCGGTCATGTTAAAAAAATAAATATTTTTTCGTAATTTTCGTGAGTTGATTATAAGAAATATTATAAAACAGAAAACTTCAAAAGTGCAAACAAAACTTGATTCCCTTTTAGTAGGATAACCGAAAGCAAGCGCGTCGGTATCAAACAGCAACGGCACTTCACGAGTGTCCGAAGACAATTTGTAAGTTTTATTTATATCTTAAAACGGTGAATTTTCAAACAAATTTTTTAAAAATTATTTTAAACCTATTTTTATATAACGGATTTTCGGATTTAACGGACACCCCCTCCCTCCAATTGGTCCGTTATATCGAGGTTTTACTGTATTTAATTTATATGTAGAACATTATAGTAATTTAAATTATTTCCAATCTTTCTAAAACAAGTCTGCGCCAGCCCTAGCTGACATTGCCAATTTTAAACTTAAATTAATGAATGTACAAATAACGAACGTCTTTTTGACCAAAAAGCATTAATTGCGGAAAGAACTCTTACACCAACACTGGTCTCATTATCCGTTTAGTTTGTTTATTTTTATACAACAGAGCTCTACGAAATAAAAATCTCTGCAATTGATGTCTAAATGCTGTTTTAGATCATATCAATATCAATCTAATCAAAGATAATACATAGAAAAACACACACACTATATATATATGTGGTGTTTTATAATATTTTTTTTATTAAATAGATATGTGAAATGACAATTTTATTGGAACGCTCAGCCAATGCTTACGTCAGAATAGTCAAATAACGCGATTATATTAATTGCATCCTTATCAAATGTATCCAAAATTGTCTATTCATTACTACCATCGTGCATCTCTTTGTCCTGTTGTGGTATGAATCCTCACTGATCCAAGAATCATCAGTTTGAATCCGATATAAGCAATGGAAGCAAGTGTTAATGTTTTTTTGAACTGTCTCTAGTTTCAAAGAGTATGCAAATTCTTCGAGAAATACTCCCGTCCGTGAAGATCTTTGCGATTTACCCGCAAGCCGTGCACAGTCGCTTTCCTTTTATAACTTCTACGGCGACCCACAGCCCGGTCGTATATCGCTTGCGACCCTGCATTTCCACAGAGGCTGGTCATTAGACTGATAATCCAAATAAAATAATTTTTAACGATAAAACAGCCTCTCGAATTTTCCATACCGAAAGGTTGGGTCGGATCGAGCCCGATAAATAGATAGTGTCCTGTGCGCCCTGTGCGCCCTGTGCGCCCTGTGCGCCCTGTGCGGCCTGTGCGCCCTGTGCGCCCTGCGTGCGCCCTGTGCGCCCTGTGCGCCCTGTCCGCCCTGTCCGCCCCCGCCTCGGCTCGGTCGATGGCTCCGGGCGCCTCCGCCGCCGATCGATAGCCTCGTGCAGCTGGCCTCCGCGCCCGCTCCGACATTTCACTTCGCTCTCTTCTTGTGGTCGGCTCAACAATTTGATTGAACATCGATTCTTGGTGTAGCTAAAACTCAATCACCGTGGTTGTCTTTTATTATTTTTCTACATCTAGATTAAAATTTTAAAACAGCTGCGCCAAAAACTTGACTATTCAAATACGCGAATTTCACTACCCGCGGGAATTCCTATATTTATGAAATTGATAAGACATTATTCGCACTTCCTATTCTACATTTTGTTAATCAGATTGTTACTGAGTTTATGTTCTTCTGGATCCATCGACGAGAACCGGTCGTTGCGCGGCACCGCTCCCGCTACCATTTGAAACTTTGTTACAAATATTGTATTTTCATTTCTGCAGTAAAATGTTCTGGGATTTTCAAAACGGGATTGTCGATTGTCACCGCTGAGCCCCGGAAACTATTTCCCACCGACAGGTCAAGTCGCAACCCGCCCTCCCGACCTGTTGCCTCGGGGTGCTTGTGACACTACCTTTTACTACCTTTCTCACTGTTTTCAGTTATCCCTGTAGGGTAAGCGGTTTTTCAGGACGAAAGTTCTATATATTATGAAAAAAAAACTTCAGCAACCTTTACAATTAATGTAGTTTATTTGGTTTACTCAATAGATTGTCATTTGAGCATTGTAACATAAAATATTGATCAGTGGTTTGTAATTCTGTGTAAATGGACTCCAAATGTGCCCATAATTATAAAAGTGGTCTAAGTTTTTGACGCTACTATTTTCGCTAACTTGCCAAGTTGGAATTTGGAGACTTTAAGTTGCTACTCGCATCTTGCTATTTGTAACTTTCGCCAACATGCTACTTAGCATGTTGTCGAATCTCGTCGCGTTAATAAATAAATTAACGGTGGAAACATCATTAAAAATATGGAATACCACCTAGTACTTTCTGTCCAAAAAAGAGAATATATCAATTGTAATAGTTCTTGTTTTAATGTACTCCATTATAAAAATATAAATAAAGTTACGCGGTTAAAAAGATTACTGCAATTTTCTCTCGAATCGTGAGAGGTCTCATGTCCTTCAACGGCATCGTCAAATTGATTAGATTGCATATATTTATCCTATCAAATATTTTTATTTTCACATTTTTACCTGTCTATAAATTACTATTATTTAAACTTTATTTATGAGCACACACATCAAAAAGAAAAAAAGCATTTTCGAATCAGATCGGGTTTGAACACCTCTGACTCTCTGACTCTCGCCCCGGCAGTCAGCCAGGAGGCGCGGGGCTCGCGTCCCTTTGCTCTGTAATTGCGTTTAAAAACCTCACTCTCAACATTCAATGGGTCTTTTATTAACTCGAAATCCCTGAAGACGGTCCCAGCACGGGGACCATAACGTCGGTGGAGTGAAAACCTCAAGTAGCGTAACGCCCGAGCAACCGAGTCACTCCCACACCTTCAAGTTTGTTAGTTTTTTTCTCCTCCGGATATACCCGGAGGCTTGAGCCAAAGCATTTTGTGAATCAATCTAATTTTTTTTAAATGAATTATTGGTTAAAACAGTTTTGGGTCATTTCATTATATCTGATAAATCCACCAATCTCGCCCACCACTGGCGCTCACGGCAGGAATCAGTCGCTCCGGCCAGCTGCGCTCGCATTTGGATTACGCTTTACTAATTGATTATATAAATAGTTATTGCAAAGGCCGTAACAAACCAGGCCAATGCATTTTTCTCGAATAAAATCGCATACATTGCCGAGTACATCGTATACATTTCTATTAATAGTTTATGACCTGCTGAAACACCTGTAGAACGAGTTGATTGCGGATAAACCAAATGTGGAAACAAAATAAAGAACCGACTGCGCGGGGCGCTCATCGGGCCTTCGACACCTTCGATGCCTCGGAGTGCACCGAGTACCAGGCGGCTCGATATCGGCTGACCCACCTCTTGTCGTATTGTTGAAGTTGAAGATGAGATCGTATAGAATCGATTGAAAATTTTAGATTACTTTATAAAAATAATCATCGATCGCATCGCGGTCAAGTAGTCAGCAAAGCTGCTTACCTCGTGTTTTAATTATGATTTAAACAAATTGACTTAAAAAAAGTTATATTAGTACTACAAAATTTATGTATTGCTTATAGTTTCAGAAAACCTTATGAAACCTCATTAACCTTGACACGCGCGAGTTGTCTAGGATGTCCCCGTGTGCGACGAGGACGGCCGAGCCGCTTCTGACTGGCCGTTCCTCCGCCAGTCTGTTCACTTCTCACTTGTTGTTTTTAACATTCAATAAGTAGAGTGTATAAGATTCCTTTTTTTTTATTAAATGACAAACAAGACCACTGAATGCATGCGTAGTGAGATCATCGAGGGTCGGCTTTCCGTTTAAACACACCTGCAAGCCCTATTGGAATAATTCCATCGCTCTGCGCCCAGTTATTCCACTCAACTAGTCTTTCTCGAGTGCAATTTCCAATTCTTTAATTTTACAAATGGCCCCTTACGTAAAAATCAAGGCTCCACATAAAACAACTCGACTAGGAAGCCGAAGTTCTCCCGTGGAATTTCCTTCCGTATATACCCTGAACGTAGGCAGCACGAAAGGGGCGCGGGCGCTCCGGGGGTGCTCCAGGGGGTGCTCCAGGGGGTGCTCCAGGGGGTGCTCCAGGGGGTGCTCCAGGGGGTGCTCCAGGGGGTGCCTGGCAGTCGGGCCCTCTGCGGGCAAGGCGCGCACAGCCGTTCTGCAGGCGCGCGGATGCTCGTATCGTAAGTAGTTGAGTACGTTATTTCGACTTAACGACGCCAAAGAACTGCGCAAGTTAATTAAACTTTGAAAGACCTCCAAGCGGGCAGAAGTGCCTTCATTTGCAATTTTCAGTTCGAACTGTTACTTCGATTCAAATAAAAAGAATCGTGCTCCAGACATTTAATATTTAAAAATTTTCGAAAAGTTAAATGAAATCTTAACTGTTGTTTTTATTATCTTTTATGTCACAAGTGGGAGACATCTAAATTCAGATTATCAGTATGCGAGGAATCTACAATGACATAATTCTACAAAAGGCCGTTTACTTCACAACCTTAAGACACTCATGTTAAGATAATCTTAAAAAGGAGACTATCGTATCATCCTGCAAAAATAGAGGGTATAAGGGAAGGGACTGTTATTTTCAAGTAGTTCGAAGCAGTCAGATTTAATTCGGGCCTGTTCGGTATGGCACGTCTCTGGCACTTCCATACCAGAACAAAAAAAAAACAGCTGAATTTTCCATTTAATTTTAATACGATTGATCAGAAAGTTATCGCGCTAGCCATGCGGGAGGGTATGATGTTTACTCACGTGCTGTATAATGGTCTCCTTCCTGTTACTTAAGTGTATTGTGCGCAGGTGGTGCCTCCCGTGGCCTCCGGTGCCCCCGGGCCGTGCCGCCCCGGCGACCTGCTCCTCAGCGTGCTGCAGAGTCCCGTGCAAGTCACCGTAAGTGCTACTACTATTCCTCTACTAAAACCTAGATGTTTCTAGGAGCACTGCTCCCGTCGACTCTGTGCGTGATGTTGATTTTGCTCTTGTCAATATTTCGTCCTGGGGCGATTTTATTATACAACAAATTCTGAAAAAGTGTCCCAAAACAGTTGAAATATTATCACCAGAAAGCATCAACACTCGCGGACCCGTCCCAAAATATTTACAACAGAGATGTAAACGGTTTTTCTGCAAGCGTGATGGACGTAATATTTAAATAAACTTTTCATTGAAACACTTTTATTTGATGCACTCTCTTCATAGCCATTTCGCACTATTTTTTCCTGGTAATATGTATGTGTCGAAAAAAAAAATTACGTCCAAATGCTTTTGTTTTCATGACTGAGAGTGAGCTCGACCCGCGCTCAACTACTTTGTACGGCGAAAGATCTTTCACTCAGAGACTACAAACTGCAGTATTTAATAATCATTTGATTTTGATAGTGTCATACTTTTAGCAATATATTTTTATTAAAAATGTAGAAAAAATATCCGGGTACCAGCGGGGTTTGTCCCTCGTCGCGCCTCTAGCCCTCTTCGCGCCCCTCACGCCTTTCCGGTCTGACGCCTTCATCTCTTGAGCCTCCGCGGCTCGTAACTTATCGATAATTTAGTTATACTATATAATATTTTTTAATAAAATACTTTAGTTATTTTCCACATTTTCGTTTTTATTAGTGACTGGTTTCGCCAATCTTTCACGTAGACTCTGTTTGATAATGCCAACGTGAAAGATTGGCGAAACCGGTCACTAATAAAAACGAAAATATGGAAAATCACTCAAGTATTTTATTCAAAAATATTAAAATGGAATTCCACCAAGTACTCTGTCAAAAATATTGAATTTCTTATATTAAATAAAGTATTTTTACCGTCGCTTCGTGCGTGTATTGATTAATTTAAAGCACATTGTCAATATAGTAATATTTTATGAGTAGAAATGTAAATAATTATATTATTATGATAACTTAACGATAACAGGTCCAATAATAACTTTCTCAAAACCTGCGCATATGTTCGCAATATTATAAATACTAGAAATGTAGCCCGTCATCAAATGACGTATTCGATGAACGATGCAATAGTGTTTGAACATATGTTTGGCTGACAATTAGATGAATATTTGATTTCATTTTGTACTTTGTATTAATTTTGAAAGCAAAGCCATTCTAGGAAATATCACATTTCGTGTCACAAACAACGAATCACTTTCACTGCACTGTTCTTTATTAGATGCAGTCTGTATCACGTTCAATTGTGCTATTCTTTTTTAATTACGTTTGCTGTGCTTAGACGGTGTTATTTTTTTAGGAGGAATTTTAAGTTATTAATGATGTGATTAATAATTTCTAACGCAACTAAAAAATAAAATTGGTACTTGTGTCAAGCTGACATAAACTGTAAATTTCTTAGAAGCATCATATTTTGTTTTTTTGTAAAAATTCTAAATTTGAAATTCTCGCTGTGAACAACAGAATCATATAATTCGTACATAAAGCATATTTGATAGTTTTATTTAATTAGTTTATGAATGAAAATATTATCCTATCGTCTTGAAATTCGGCACATAACTGCGGAAAAACTTATTGAACTTTCGTGCAAAAAATCAGCGTTGTATCTTTTAAGATATTCTATAGAGAACCAAAATATGAAACATACACACACACAATGGCTATTATTATCTACTATAATCTTTTATTGGTGTAAGCTGTTTGCGACTCCCCTGTGTAATAGTCTGTCCGAGCAAGCATCGAGCCGGAAACGGCACAACTGCCTCCGAGTGCTTCCTACTGTTTACCAATCAGTTTCTTTCCTTGGGGCCTGTACTCGCAGAATTTTGTGCTAATAGACTCCTTATTCTCAGATTATATTGGCTTCAATATCTCCCGCTAATGGAATAATCATATAAAAGCAGATAAATTAAATATTTAAGAATCATCACATATATGTTAGAAGTTTGTTTCTTTAGAAAGACGTCTATTGCGTCACTCCTAGTTACACATCGCTTCCATTCGTGCGCGTCTATTTATGGTTGACAACTATTTATCGTCAAAGTTTTTTCAACGCAGGGAACTTTTAGTATGTTTTTTGTTCTGCCATATATTAAGAAAAAATAACAGCAGTTTCTTGGGTAACGTGCGACAGAGAGCAGTGGACGGCGGCCCAGTCGGGAAGCCCGCCGTGTCGGAACTTGGCCTGCTTCAAACTGCCTTCAAACTTCATTCTTTGCACTTCAATCCCTTGACTAGCTTATTAAGTTTATAAAAGTATTTTATAATTTTGTTTCATTCTCGTCGCCGTTCTTGCATCCTTATTTGCATCAAACGACGACGGAGGCTTCTTTATTAAAATACTGTAAAAATTCGAGTCTGTCCGTCGTTTGGAACGGACATGCGTCGATTATAACGGCCTTCGGGTGCACCTCACTCTCAGTCGTATTCACGCGTCATCATGCGCGGCTGAGGCAGGAGACAGCGAGCGCATCTCCCGTTACCGCTGTACGTTTTACGAGTACGGCCTGTGCCGGGCCGGATGTTCCGTTCGCATTCAGCTTACTTTGCCATTTTTGTTAAACTGCCCGAACATTCTCACGTGGCCGTTATTTTTTTTGGATTTTTCGTTTTACCAAGAGCCCATTTACCATGTCCAAAGTGAGGTACGGGTTCATAAATGTTTCGTACTGTGCTTCATGTGTTTCCAAAAAAATGCCTACTGTCCGAATATCGTGCGGCTCGAGGGGACCCCTCCCTCGGGCCCGCGCAGTCCCGCCGGCCGAGGCCCTGGAGTTTCGCCTGTCGTGAGTGTTGTGTTGCAGCGGCGTACCGGCGAGGTCCGAGATGAGGGCCCGCAAGGCATGCCGGACGAGGGCGCCTTCCTGGCGGGGCCTGCGCTCGGCAGCGAGGACGAGCTGTGCATCACTCCTGCACCGGTGCTGTCCGACGACGACCACAAGAGGTACTCCTCTTATTCCGTATTGAGAGCTGCGCGCCATTCCGCCGCTCCTGCACCACCTCTCGTGCCACTCTTCACTCTTCACTCTTCTGGGGGAAGTCACTCTTCGCAACCCCGATGCGCGTGCGCCGCGCCCCCATCGTGTATCACAAGCGTCAGCCTTTCTTGCGTCCTCTGTTCTTATTACTCAATTACAGCCTAAATTACGTGACTTTTCCAAACAAACGCATAAATCTGACTGTATCGCGATCGGGATTCACGGCCCCAGAGGTGAGATGCTGTCTGATGCGCGGACCCGAGCCCCGAGCCCGGGGACTCTCGGCCGGGCGAAGATTAGAGATCTCGATTATTCAAATGTAATTAGTTAAAAATAGCATAAATATATTATGGAACTTTCGCTGCTGCCCGAATTCTCGACTTCTCTTCCAGAGCTGAGCTTCCCGCCGGGGAACCGGAAAACCTCTCGAGATTCGCTGCTTCTGTGGACAAAATAACATTAGAAAATATATATGTTTGTATATTATTTTTCTCACAATGCATTTGCTCGGATACCTAAAATTGGATAGCTCAAATGACAGTTGGCGAGTTGTCGTTTGCGCCCCGGGGATCCCTGCGGTGTTAGTTGATCGGTAGGTAGACCTTTCTTTTTAAGAGATCAGGCGTTGCATACGTAACGAGTGTTTCGGTAGTTAACGCTAGTTAAGCCTCCCAGGTTAAGTCATTCTTTACAGTCGGGGGACTCACCGGTCGTGCCAGATATGAAATTGTGTGTAAAATAACTAACATTCTGCGAAACAATGAGATTCGTAGATTTGTTTGGGAAAACCGCGTTACTCGAAACGGCAAATAAAACTAAAGTTAGGCATTGAAATCATTAGACACTTACAAAATGCTGCAAATATATTACTACGGTTGACAGTAACAGAGTTTTTACAGTTCACATTACAATTTACGGTGGGGCAGTCGCCTGTCGTTGCAGATATCAGGCGCACAGTACGCACAAGACAAGGACAAGAGGGCTGCGGAGGGTCACTTCTCTCGCGTCCGTCCTCACGGAGAGCCCTCGGAGTGCAGGTGTCCGTGAAACACCGCGGGCTCTGATTTTCAGCTGTACAAAAAAATATCTGTGAATACGCGATGCCGTCGCATTGGCGTCGAGAACGGATGCGAAATTATTCCCGACAGAGATTTTCGCTTACCCGCTCGATATGTTTGTAGAATCATTCAGTAAATGCTGGTGAAGGTTAGAGATTCCCGTTTAGAATATCCACCGAGAGCCCGGATTGGTTGCAGTCGGTTCCAGTTCCCGTGGAGGATGCGGGGCTCGCCCAGGTCCGAGGAGGAGCGGCGCCGAGTGCCCCCGCCCGACATCGCGGGCGCCGTCGATGACCCGGGTGAGTGCCCCTTGAGCCGCGCAGCCCGCCTTCTAATGTCATATTCTACGCTTTTCTTATGTTAGTACTTATTTTTTATTACAAAAAAAATTTTCAATGCGGCCTGAATGATTTGTGCTTAATGTTTTGAAAATTCAAAGACATCTAACAAAAAATAATTAAAATGAAAACAAAGATTTGTTTTGTTTATTTAAAAAACATTAAAAATTATTGAAGTTGATGCAAAAGAAACAAAAATCTATATAAATTTTTGGGACGTCTTCAGCATTTTATGGAAGTTTTTCAAAATCTTGGAATCGAAATTTTCCGGCCTATCAGAAACCCTAGAAACTCGCGTTGCAGAAGAGCTGGTCCCGGAGCAAGGTGAGGCGGCGCGGGGCGTGCCGGACCCCTACTACCCCATCTACCTGCCCATCGATCAGGAGTTCAAGGCCAAGTACGTGTTCCATCACAAGCGGGGACGCACGTCGCAGGAGCGCGTGTACGTGTTTCTGGAGCACCCCGGGGGCTGGATCTGTTTCGTCTACCACTTCAGCGTGTGAGTACTGCGGGGGTTCAGTTTGTCTCGTCTCGGGCAGTGCACGCATTCCCTCACTCCGCTTTGTCCACTTCCTCTGCCTACAACTAGCCTTATATAATTATTTAATCTTACCATAAATGAGACTCGTTCCTCGAGAAATCTGTCTATTGATTTTTTTATGTCTAGATGCACGAACAATTTTCTACGTCTTCAGGCTGATTTATTTTTAACTATCTATTCGTCTGGGATTCTTCGGGTCAATCCCGATCTCCCTTACTGGAGTACTTTGTATCGGAAACAATAATCTTTGTGATAGCAGTTTCTTTCAGTGCGCCGGGTGGCTGTTCACCAAACAGCCAAACAAGACTCGAATAAAGGGCTTTACTAATAGAGAAAACTAAAATTTAGTCACATCCCTTTCCCTATTGGGTCTATCCGCATAGTTGCACAGTTGATTTGTGTAGCGACCGCTGTTTTAAACGACTGCCATACGTGTCAGGGGCTTGAGGGAATAGATTTGGCACAAAAGACCTTCGCGTAAGTTGCTAATATTTGTTTATCTAACATTGCAAATATATAAAGTGATTCTACCCTCTCTATTTCCTCGTCAACATTTCAATTTAAAAAAAACCCTATAGAACAAAACTGAACCTCGAAGTTTTGTACAAGTGTAGTCTTCCTGTGCACCGCCCGCCGCTCGCCTGCTGCTTCGACCCGCGGTGCGATGTTCAGGTGCCCGAAAGGTCGCTCATGCTAAATACTTAATTACATACATAAATGCTAATTTCTAAATCCGTTCATTTGAATACCATGACCGAATCTCGCTTATCTATGTGGGACCTCTTCAACTGATGGACCTTGTACAATGGTTAGGTTAGATTAGCGGCCTTTGCAACGCCACTTCGACCTGTTCGCGAGCAGTCTTCTCGTGTCGCACGCGCCGCTCCTCTGTGCTAGAAAACCTTATAAATCATTCACGAGGATATCGATTTCTTTAATGAACTTCGCTGACACTGGTCGGTAATTAAGGCCTGTGTGATGTACTGACTGGTGACTGGTGACTAGCCTGATCACTGCGCTGCGTCACGCCAGATCCATCGTATATCATGGTACCTATTCAACGCGGATATTTATATATATATATATATATATATATATATATATATATATATATATTAAATATATTGTTAAAAATTATCTTCGTTTTCTGCATTGAATACCTATATACATTTGCTAATAATACTGCTTGGGTTATTCTTTTAGTTTTCATACTTTAAAAACCAAAATAATTATTAAATGAACGCAAAAATATTCCGACAGATTCTTGATAAATATCATAAATATGTTGAAAAAATATGCTGTGCTGGCCGGCTTACTTACTATGTTTTGTATTTTGTTTTTCGATTGCTCAATGAATCCATTCACGTAGTGCCCGTGTAGTACCGGCGCGCATAAAACGTGTTTTTTTGCTCCGACCGTATTGAATCCGGGACTACGTGAATTCGGGATTCCCTGCCTCCCCTCTTTGATTGAAAGTGTGAATTTTGGGAGACCGCGTATTAAACTCTATTAATCTGCACATCCCGTCTTCGACAAACGTAGTCGAGGAGCCATGCGGGCGAGCGCGATAAGCCGGCTGCGGGGCCGAGCGGGCGTCCCGTCTGCGCGGATGCTTCCTTCTATAGTGACTATTGCAAGGCCACGGCCTCTTCGTATCCCTCTTTTGAGTTTATGATTTGAGTTCAGGCTTAAAAATATCGCTTAGTCATAAAATTAAAATAACTGATCACGGTGTCAACAAGCCACGGTTCGTGCAGCCCCGGCCGAGCGGGTCGCGCTTCGGGCTCGCCTAAGGTAGGCTAAGTAAGTAGGCACATTGCTGCGCTGCGATGACTCCATTGGGACTCGCGACTGCGGTCCAGAAGAATCCTATTCTTACTCGCGAGTTTGAAAGATTCGATTTAAGAGATTTCGAGTAGTCATTTCGAAATGCGATTCAGATTTTTTTAGATTTAGATTTAGACGCATTTTTTTAGATTGCGTGCTAGTAAAACTTGAATTCTATTTTTAATTAAAAAAATAATAAACGCTTCTAAAACCACAAAACTGCCCGCGGCGCTTGTGCATAATGCAGAGCCTCCGCCCTGGAGGCCCTGGGGGACCTGGAGGCCCTGGGGGACCTGGAGGCCCTGGGGGACCTGGAGGCCCTGGGGGACCTGGAGACCCTGGGGGACCTGGAGGCCCGCGACGCGACTGCGGGCCCCGCCGGGGGAGGCGCGGAAATCTTTAAATGCTTTGCAAGTGCCGCTCAAATAGACCGGCTGCTACGATGCTCAATCGTCGATTATATTCTTACATCTGAATATCTTAACGTATTGTATACTAATATTTTAAACATTGTATTGTATACTAGAGACTTTTTATGTAATGAACATTAAATATATTTTTTAATATATGTTAATTAGGCTAATATGTTATAAACTACGGTAATATGTCAAACGTGTTTGTTTATTCATAAATATTAAAACGTTAATTTGAATTTTAGTTTATTAACTAATAATCGAGAATTGTGTATGCGTATCTGAATCGTTGCGTTACAATGCCTGCTCGCTCTCCCGGAAGAATCACTATTTTCTAATTGCTAGTATAAGAAGAGTATTTTGCGACTCATTTAATTAAAAAAATTCCTAGGTCATAAAATAAAGAAAAAAAACCGAACGATTTTTCTCCTAATTTCAAGATAACTGTTTATTTTTATTGAAGATACCCATTGTGGATTATTTTAGACAACACAAATCAATTGATAATAGTAAAGAAATGCATTTTGGTAAAACTGAGTCGCCGCGCCTGTGCGCCGCAACCCGCCGCGCCTCGCGTGCCCGACTTGTTCAAACTAAACGCTTTGGCCGCACTAGGGTGGAATATTTGTATATAAAAATACAGCAACTGAAATAGAATTTCAATTGTGCCCTAATGGTGCTTCATTCAAATTTCAATATGTTAGCAAGTCATCAAATATTCAACGGCCTGACTACATTGATTTCACACATTGAAATAGCTGTTCATATTTTCGTCTAATTATTGGGACAATGCAGGCATATATAATTATACCACCGATATGCAGTGGGTGTGGATTAGAATACCGCCTGTGACGCATTATTAATTTTTTAAAAATAGTTTTCTCGTCATTAAGTACTCAAAGCTACATTAGTACGAGCGACTTATTCACCCGGCACCGGCTCAGTCGTTCGTAATAGAATTTGGAGCGGATGGAACTCGAATAAATCACTCAGTGAGAAGATTTGGAAAAATTGTATTAAAATTAAAATGATTAAAATAAATAATTTTATGTAGATCCGACTATACCTCGTACACCCCGAGCCTTGTCGGCTCGCGGTGTATGCCCGGATAAGGTTTTTCAGCGCCGCGTATCTAGAAAGCGCAGAGAAGCCTGCGTGGCGAAACGTCTTCAGGAAGTGCTCAAAAAAACTTTTTGATCGGTCTGTAAGTTTTCCGTATTTTCTGGACGATCTTAATTTTTATCTTCGCAGCAAATTTTTATATGTCCCGTAAGCCGCACAAACATCGAGTACTTTTCAAGATAAATACATTTTTACAGAAAGCTTAAATTTATTTATCTATAAATAATGTTGTTTCAACTCTCTCAGTAAAAAAAAAGAACATTTAATAACTGTTATTTAATATTGCTTTTATGCTCCACGTTTATTAAAATATCAGATACTTTCGAACCACTTCATCGGCGGCCAGCGCGTCGCTGTGAGTGCGACAGAAAACACTGGTTTATAAAAATATCTAATGCTTCTTTTCGGATACTCTATAATAGAATATTAGCAGGCGAGCGTGCTCGATGGTCCCTCGGACTCCTCGGTTGCTCGGTGATGGGTGATTGTGAGTTTTGTAATTACAGATGATTCTGCCTGGAGTGCGTCTGTTTCTGGACTAAACGTAATATTATTGCGCTCTATTGGTTGTACCTTTATATTTAATTTGACTGTGTAACGCGGACTGTAGTGATATACTTTATGGTTTGTATTTATTGATTTTTTAATGGAACTTTACATTGCAGGTTCATGGTGGTGTTGGTATGCCTGATATTTAGCGTGTTGTCGACCATAGAGCAGTACAGCAACTTTGCCAATGAAACGCTGTTCTGGATGGTGAGTCCCGCCGCGCCCTGATAACTCGAGAAGTGGAAATCCTTAGTATCCATTTAAAGAACAATTTCAATAATATCAGCGTGTGGAAATTCTTTTAGGCACACGTGTCGAGGCTTTATTTGTAAACACTCGGTGTTTCAAAAGCCACGCTTCCACCCGGAACGGGGTTCCGGTACCACTCAGACTAGCGAAAAAAGAATCAATATTTTTTCCGAAAACAATTTGACATCTTACTTTATTTTTTTTCCTTAGCACGGTGTCATTTTTACAGTGCTTTTAAAATATTTATTTCTGATTACAAAAAATATCTTAAAAGAGTACGACGGTAGTCCAGTTCATTAAATTTAAAAAAAAAAAAAATTTTTTTGTAATCTAGGAGGAATATCAAGTTCTTACATTTCGGGTAATTTTATTATTTTTAAAAAAATACTACCTTATGATATTTTATGAAAACGTAGTTTTATAAACGAAAAACTCACTGCGAGTCAAAAAAAGATCACTACGCTCTTGAAATGGTTACCGGTTTCTATTGATGTATCCAAGAGAGACTTACATTAATCGGTCACACAGTACACGGTTCGTTCGAAATGAAAGCGTGGGTATTTCAACACTTGGTTTTGACGGCGTCTCTCTGGCCGCCTCTTCCGGACGCCGCCCGATCGAGGACACGAGGCGTCGTCCTCGAGCGGGCCGCGCTCGAGAATCTCCCGAGTTTGGATCGTCTCGGCCCCGGCCCCGGCCGCGAGATCACACCTTGTCCGCATTGCAGGAGATCTGCCTGGTGGTGTTCTTCGGCGTGGAGTACCTGGTGCGGTTGTGGTCAGCCGGCTGCCGCTCCAAATACATGGGCTTCTGCGGCCGCTTGCGCTTCATCCGAAAGCCCATCTGCATCATCGGTGAGTGAGCGGGCGGGGGACGCCCCGCGGGGCGCGACCGCCACTGACCGTGGCTCTTCTTCCAGACCTCATCGTGGTGGTGGCGTCCATGGTGGTCCTGTCGGTGGGCTCCAACGGTCAGGTGTTTGCCACGAGCGCCATCCGCGGCATCCGCTTCCTGCAGATCCTGCGCATGCTGCACGTGGACCGCCAAGGCGGCACATGGCGCCTCCTGGGCTCCGTAGTCTTCATCCACCGTCAGGTGAACGTCGATAGTAAAATTATTAGTACACGCTGTGAAAACTCACTCTTTAGAGCACTTATTTCTGACAAAAAAATCGGACGTCTCACTAAAATTTATTATATTTTGTTTATTTTTTATATTGCCTAACTCTAATCTAATAAATATGTTTGATTCACATTTTTGTTGTATCTTCTTCAAAAACACTGTATTTCTTGCTTGCTTGTATATTAACCCTTTGCGCTCGAGACCGTTTCCGCGCGGACTAATCAGCAACTCGAAGCGTTTCGTATCACTTTCGGTGAATTTTTTACCTCTAACTTAAAATGTTCACACACACAAATTGACACATAATTTTTTTAATTTTAATATTTAATGTATATTTACATCTTTACGAAGATAGGTTCGTAAACATAAGTCTTTGTAATTTTGCTTTGTATGATATTTCATGTAACAATTGCCGAGATGCATGCCCGGCTTTTCGGGACAAGTATCACAAAAGTATGTCGTTTGATGTCTTTTGCCGGGTTTATTTTTTTGAGAACAGACTTTGTAATCCTTCCTAACTCCTGTTAGAATGTTATGCAGCCTTCCACTTAGGCGGATTTTCGGAATCGCAGGTTGAAGTGAAGCTCTAGCACGTGTCTGACGAAAATCTCCAGTCAATTGCCGAACTAAGGTTTTCATATACCGCAAGTGATTAAGCGGCTGTTCTCCTCTCAGCTGTTTAGTGAGATACACATTATCATAATATTATTATATATTATAAAGCAAACAAAATAATGGTACGATAAGTGAATGGAAAGGTTATTGATATTGTGAGGGAGAAAAAAGTCTATTCTTCAGTGCAATATAAGTTTAAGCAAATAAGGACCCTCAAATGAATGATTACGATAAGAAGTACAAGCAAAAAATATATGGGTTGATTAGGTACACGTCTAGTCATTTTGCCATGGCTGTTAAGGTCAAACTGAGACCAAAAATGCAGCTCGCTTTATGGTGCCGCACTAATCTTGGATAAGAAATTCTAGCGTAGTTTGAAAGGGGGATAACATGATCTTTGTAAAATTATATGGGCAGTGCTTAGTAACGAACTTTAAAGAACAAGATCACATAAACATAAACAAGAAATCACCAGATAAAAAACCATAAATAGTTATCACCGCACATCGAATTTCCGCACCAAGCAAATTGGTGCGGAATCCGCACCTCTCGAGTTGCGGCATTACATCGTGTGGTGCGGAATCCGCACCTCTCGAGTGCAAAGGGTTAAATGAATTTTTGTTGTACTGCCCGGTAGGAAATCTCATTTCCTTAATCTGGCCCGGCTGCTGAAAAAGGTTGGCCATCCATGCTTTAGAGGTTCATTTTGGATACAGCGTGAACTAGGCTCAGACGGGCACTGCGAGGGAAGTGACGCTACTTCTGACGCTTGCAGGAGCTGATCACGACGTTGTACATCGGCTTCCTGGGATTGATCTTCTCGTCGTACTTCGTGTACTTAGCGGAGAAGGACGTGGTCGGGCCGGACGGCAAAACGGACTTCAGCTCCTACGCAGACGCTCTCTGGTGGGGCGTCATCACCGTCACCACCATCGGCTACGGAGACACCGTGCCGCAGACCTGGATGGGCAAGATCGTCGCCTCCTGCTTCTCCGTCTTCGCCATTTCCTTCTTCGCGCTTCCGGCGGTGAGTCGCCGGCGCTCGTTACCCTCCGATGCGAGCGATCCGATCTGTTCGCAAATGCTTTCGAGATACCGATGGATATACTAATGGAATATCTACGAGTAAAATTTATATTTCTTTATTAGTCAAAAAAATTGTCTCGCTGGATAGTTTTCATAACCGTCACGAAAATAATTGTCAAAAATGTTATTCGTTTATTAAGCTGAAAATTCCATAAAATTTGTGATTTCCTCAATAATGTTATGACAAGTTTTTATAAACTAAACGCTTCTTCTTTCGATGAAAAAAAACATTGTAAATATTCGCGTTATTCCGACATATAATACTTAGTCAATTTATTTAAATATTCTGCTAGCTACTTTCTAATAATTCAAACCGATAAATAAAACGCGTGGAGTCCCGTCGCGGTCGCCATCGCCATCGCCATCGACAGCGTATCTTATCAAATTCAATTGTTCAAAACAAGGAAAATTTCCTTATTTCTATTACTTTCAACACAATGTCGATGCACTTTTATTCTTAATTTGTAGTTTAGTTTGTTTTTACTTGATAAAAAAGTTTAACAAATAAATCGAGTAATGTTTTTGACTCGATCTCCGGTTCCGACGGCGACGGCGGCGTCGTCAGGCCGGGGAGCCGCCTCTGCCCGCTTCGATCGTTTGAAGTGGACTTTCGCTCTTTCAAGCGATTTCCCCTTCACTTCGCTGGCGAATAGTTCGCCGACATTTTGAAAGATCCGTTCTCGATCCTAGTAAAACTTTTTAACAGTTCCACATTTTTCCCTTGGCAATGAACCGCGACCGCCCGACCGTTATGTAGCCTCGCGTACTGTTTCAGGGCATCCTCGGCTCCGGCTTCGCCCTCAAGGTGCAGCAGAAGCAGAGGCAGAAGCACTTCAACCGCCAGGTGAGCGGCGGTGGCGGTGGCGGTGGCGGTGGCGGTGGCGGCGGAAGGCGAGCGCGGACGTGACGCTTGGCTTGTGTGACAGATCCCGGCGGCGGCCATGCTCATCCAGTGCCTGTGGCGCTGCTACGCGTCGGACAAGAGCTTCCGCAGCACGGCCACGTGGACCGTCTACCTCCAGGACCTGCAGCAGCCCGCGCAGCCCGCGCTGGCTTCCACGCCGCTCTCCCGGGTGAGCCTAAGCGGATTGCCACTTTCATACAGTCGATGACAGTTAATTTGACAAGTAATTTTAACTTTGATAGATTCAATGCGGTTACAACTTATCATATAATAATTGGCAATCCAAAAATCTGCCTAACCTGGCTTTGTATTTGAATAACTAACACAAATTTGGTTATCCAAATACCTATCGTGTTTCTGAATGTTGTCGTGCATATTATTTTTGTGTTGTATGCATGCATTGCCTTGGTATTCGTGAACAATAAATACAGCCAAGCAGGTCCCCTGCTAACTGAGGTTGGACACATGTTTGAGCTGATGTCAGCTGCCAAGCTTAGACCTCTTTCTTTTTTTTTTAGACCTCTTGCGCCCTGGCAACTGCACGATGTGATGAAACACTAATCACTAAAAAAAATAGTCTCAACTTCTGGTTTCGATTGCAAATAGTGCTCTTCATTCGAGCGGTTTGACGGTCGCATGGAGAAGTTGTTGAACAGGAGGTCTCATATACAAGTTGAATTTTTAGTGCTTCTCTTGACAGATGTTGCCTAGTTATAGATCAGAAATTACTAGCAGAGAGAAGTGTTCCAACAATTCCCAAATAATTTTTTTACACTAATTTATTTATTTATTACTTCCAATTACTAACCATAAACAATGTTACACAGTGAAGTCCTGTTCCATTTTTGTGTGTTGATTGTGAAATTAGTTATAATTTTTTTCACGGCAGAGATAATTTAACCATAGACGTAATCTTTGTGAACAAACAGTAAATATAAAAAGGGTAGGTTTGACTGCTGGAGCCTCAAGGGCAAGTGAAATAATACTTATAAGCTAGTTAGCAGTCACATTTCAAATAAGCCAAATCTACAGATTAAGGTTTTCCTTTTAATGACTGAGATTGATGGTTTATCACGTTGGAATGCAAATTAGCTTTGAAAATTTTAATAACGATTTTGCAAGGCAGTGGATATAATACGCAGATGATAATTGATACTAAGTTTTGAAACTAGGAAGGAAGAAAATACAACCAAATTAAATCATTCTTTGAATTTACAAAATAATCTTGACATGAACCTTCACAGAGTCAATGTAAAACTTCGAGACAGTTTTGGATACAGGTAATAATAATTTGAATGAGAAATTTTCTGCATTCAACGATAAGTGTTTCATTATCATTTCATTTAATTTCATTAAAATTTTATGCATTGTGTAGCCTTTCCGTCATACCTGTGTAATAAGTAGTTCTCTTATTTTTTTTGTAGTATGTTGTTGTTTTAGATCCACTAATTGTAATGCATGCTTTGTTCTGTATTCAACGGAGACCCACTGAAATATAATACAATACTTTTCACTGTATGCGGATTCTCCTGAGAAATAGAATGGAGCAGTTTTGTCTCTAGATGTTGTGCTAAGTGTTGGGTGTGGTAACGCCGCCGCGTGGGTCAGTCTCTGATTTTGCAGGTGGCTAAAAAGGCGTCCGTGCTAAAGCGCCGCAAATCACGCAACAAGATGGATGCGCCGTCTTCCACCACACCTACCATCTCCGCCGAGCGTCGCGAATCCGAAGGCGATGTAGTATTCTATGTTGAAGAACCCAAGGCTGGTCAGTGTTGTCTCATACCCGGTGACTATCATAATATACCCACTCTTTTCACTCATTTTAATTGGAATATTATATTTTGAACAAATAGGAACCCCGAACCGCATGCGGCGCAGTGACGGTGCTGGAGGGAGAACACTAGTGAGTCAGGCCTCTTCTGTCACTGAAGCCGCCAGTGACGAGATCGATTGTGACATGGACCAGGAACCTGTCAGAGTCACCAAGTAAACAAGCTATCTATTGCAAGTTCATAATCAGATGGCTACAGTCTGTACTCTGTATAAACAAGATAATCCATTGAAGCATGATATCTTTAAATTGAGTGTTTATGTTCTGGTGAAACTAGAAGCTCAGATCATTATTATTTACGTTTATATTTCATTAAAAGATTCATTACTTTAATTTTCATTTACCTATTATTGCACAAGTGCCTAGTAGATATAACTAGTGTCTCTTATTTTTGATACCCAAAGCAAAATTGACACTTTTTATTCTTATAAAGGTCAGTTTGAGTGTCTTCATCTTTCCTTTTATTGCATTTAATAAAATATCTTTTTATTGCTTGAACCTTCATTTATTGTGTAACATATGGGAACCTTTCGTTGCTGTAGTTTTATTTTTTTTCAGTAATGATTTCTGTTTACGCAGGTTAACCGATGCTCACCGCAATGCAATCAGAGCGATTCGTAAAATCAAGTACTTTGTGGCCAGGCGTAAGTTCCAGCAGGCAAGGAAGCCATACGACGTAAGGGACGTCATCGAGCAGTACAGTCAAGGACATCTCAACATGATGGTCAGAATAAAGGTAGTACTCAAAGTCAGCACTTGCTTTCCTGACAGAAGGTCACCGGGGTAATATCTGAACTGGGTGGGTTTCAGGAATTGCAGCGCAGACTAGACCAGACGTTGGGAAAGCCAGGCAGCTACTTGGCTGGCTTTGACCGCGTGGGAAATGTTAAGCCCATGACAGTGGGAGCTCGACTCTATCGAGTGGAGCAACAGGTGAACTCATACATATATTTCATTCATTATTGTTTTGGAATACTTTTTTTCTGATCTTATGGAGTAACACGTACTATCCGTCTTATCAAGAAAACAATAAAAATAATACAAATACTGCTGCAACACTTTATCCATGGTAGTAACTCTAAAATAATGTATGATAGTCAAAACTTTATGCAAGTAAAAATCTGGTCAATTAAATTAGAAAAAAAATTATTATCTCATTGCATTGAATTAAATTAGTGATTTCATTTTTAGGAACAGTGATATTAATGGCCTTTAATTTAAAAAAATACCAGATACGTGTCTAAATGCTGAGACAACAATTGTGAACTAATTCTTATAGTTATAAATGCAGGCCTAACCTAACATAAATTTCACTTGTACTGATATTGTTGTACATTGCAGCTGGGCATGATGGATAAGAAGCTAGACCAGCTAGTCCAAGTGCTACATGGCTTGCAAGTGAGACAGCCGGAGCCCATTGCCGCAAAACCGTAAAACCATAGCTACGTGCTACATCTGGCCCTGCAAAAAGGCTCTCATGTTTGAACGATTTTTCTGTACTTCATGTTAAAATTGTCAATATTTTCATAGACTTTAAATTATGGTAAAAAACCTCGTCTACTTTAGAACAGCGAGGATGACTTCTGGGCCAACTCTCATGATGGAGTGACAAGTTAGGTTAATTTCAGTGATATTTTTAAGCTTGGTTTGCTGTTGGTTGTAAGCCATTAGTTAAATTATAGTGAAACATATTATTCAATTTATTTTATATAAAATTAGCTTTGGAGAATTTGCCTAAATAATTAAATTAATTGTTTAGTATCCTTCATTTTACAATATATTCCTTTCAGTGGCCTATTTTTACTATTACAGTGTAACTAAAATTTACCCTAATGGACCACTCTTTCATTTTACGATGCCTTTATTAGTGTTTAAGTTTTAATGATAAATTTCGATATAGCAATAAATGTATTTGTCAGATAAAAGTCCTAAACGCAATAGAAATGGTAAACGGCTAGAACAGGTGCTTGAGTACCTGCTAACCGAAATATCCTAATTTATTTTAATATTATATAAGTAAAAGAGGATATTAAACTGTTTATCTTCACAAATAACCTGTATGAAGTTAATGCATAGTACAAATATAGGAAGATCTAATCACATTTACTATTAAGTCAATACAAAACTGATGCATATCTAATGTGAAAATGGGAATCCCATTTTTTTAACTTTGAGTTCTAGATAAAATAAGAAGCCTTCAAGGCTATTGTACAATATGTGGACAATGCCTTCTAAATATATCTTCTACACTATATTTTATATGTAAAACTTCATTGATTATCGTTATATACACAGTGATAATTAATGATAAGATATTCTATAATTGTAACTCATTGTGTTATTTTTTTTAACAAATGAATATTTCATTTGTTATCTTAATAGAGCGTTATTCATGAAGCGTTGTAGATTAAAGCATACTCGGCACACTTCTTAATAATATGTGGGACCCTATTAATATTCTTTTTGTAAGAATATAATATTTAATATTATCTTTAATATCTGTAAATTCAAGGGACCTCTACTTGCCTATATTGTCTAATCAATAAAATTATAATCTTCCAAATATCATATCTGCTGAGAGTCTGCGGTTCTCTAGTTTGATTAAGGACTTTTCTTTTCATTTTTGGTTTACCTTTTAAACAAGTCACCTATTTAATTAATAGAAACAGGTGCAAAGAATAAAAAAAACTAATTATATCGGTACAATACATTATTGACAGGTGAAAAGAACGGTTCTTAATATTTTAACAGCCATATCCCTATTTTTGGTAGGTTGTTGCTTTTCATCAAATCAAAAATGTATTAATCAAAATTAATACATTCATCTATGCAGATATGAATTGAAAAAAAATAACCAGAGCTTACGGAATTAGAATAATGTAAATTGTAAAAGTGTACCAGGTAGGTACTGCTTCATGATACCTTGTAAAACTATTTTTTAAAATGATTTACGAACGACAAGTTAAGCTAGTCACTAAGCATATTGGATAGTCCAATTGTGAATCTTTACTGAAAGTATTCCTGCTGATAGTTACTTGGCAACTTGTGAATTTGTACATACTGACTTTGTCTAATCACTCACATGAGTTAAGTCAATGCTTCCTCACGTGTCCACTTAACAAGACAGTCCGTCTCTGTCTCTATAATATTGAGACTCGCCTTAGTAAACTGTGACATCTGAATTTCTAATTGATATTTTTCTTGTCTCTATCTGTGTGTAATTATTTGTAAGTACTTACCCCTGTTATTTGATTATAATTTGTATAAATTTAATTATATATATATATATAAAGTATATATTCAATATTTTTAACAGTTGGTGAAATTCCATTTTGAAATTTCTAAATAAATATACTTTTGTGATTTTTTCAAGTTTTTTTATTTATTGGCGACCGGTTTCGTTGGCATTATCAAACGAAGTTAGAAAATGTTCTTCATTTGAAAATTCCAGCAAAAACGTGTTGGCGAAACTGGTTACCATTAAATAACAAAAGTGTGGATATATATATATATATATAATTGATATTTATCATTATTTGCTATAAACAATCTTAATATAATTCACAAAATTTAAAACACTCTGCGCCATCTGATTGCACTTTTCAATTGAAAACACTCTGTGTGAGATAATCCCACCCGAGAACTTTCCATCTGGGCTTGCAATTTAAATTTTGAAGCTACACAATACATAGATTTAAAATAATTTTAATAAAAAATATAATCAGATTTTTTTATACCGAGTGTACCTATCCCCCGATTTCCACTGAAGACAGGTTACTTTGAAAACCATGTAAATCGAAATAGTAAATTTTTATACGTAAAATTGTGTATATCGGAAACAAACTAAAATTAAACTAAATATATCTTTAAAAAACATAAAAATAATGGTAAATTCATAAATGACAAAAATCAGGACATCACAATATCAGGATCACTGTCACAATCATTTGTTTAATTAAGCCTGACCTTTATACACGCTAGGAAGACAGTCGCTCAGAATAAATTGAATTCACAATAAAATTCAATATAAAAAATCACTACAGAATTTTAATTTTAAATACCGTGTAAAAGTGAAATCGTGTAAATAAAGTATAGTGTAAATCGGGAGATTGGTGAGCAACTCTGGTAAATAGGAAACATGTCAAATTTAGTTTTTACTGTAGGTTTTAAGAGTCTGTCATTAAGATTAAAAATTTTATTAGGCCTGTTATATTAAAATGGACCAATAACCACTTTGAAAAGATCGCTGATGGTGTAGCAAATTTGGATTGGGTAGTTTGACTCATTCTCTGTAGACCTCCTGGTCCAGCCTTCGCTGTTCATGAACTTCCGGCTTACTTCGTGGACCACCATAGTTTATTGATGTCGATAGAAATAGTATTTTTAAGTAGACTTGAGATATTTAATATTTTATATAGATCATTATTATGGGAATATAAATTTTGAAATGAGCTTAAGAACTGTTATAATTTTTTTGAAAAAGTCTATATTAGAGATGTAGAGTAAAAAATTATGAAGTCTTAAAATTTTATAGACAGCCTCTACAATAATATATATATATATATATATATATATATTAAGAAACTAAATATTTATAATATATTCACGGAACAAATTCTTTTGTGATAGCCCACATTCCTCTACACTCTCCCACTCTTCTCTACCTTTCTTTTCCAATTCTTGAAGTACGTTAATATGTGTTGAATTTTTTTTTAACACATGTTTTACATGGTAAGTGGACAGAACTCCCTTTCAAGTAATCCAGAACATAAAAGTCTTATTTTTAGAAAATAAAGGTTGTGCTGTGTTGTCATATTTTTCTTTTGATTTTGATAATCTTGTTTAGTTTGAATTATTTTAAAAAAGGCGATACACAAGTAATCGCGGCTTCTCACTGTCATGTTCTCAGTTTCTGGGTGTGCAGAAGTTTGAAGAATAAATTAAGTTAAACACAGTTGAGCGGATTTTTTGCAACAAAGCATGCAATATGTCGTGTTATCACTACTGTGTTAGTTCCTTCGTGCCTCATTTCACCGTTCAAGCTACTGTGATCAATATATAATTAAATCTTTATAGTAAATTTTAAACTATAGAATGTAACTTCTTAAAATGTGTACAATAAATTTATAATATTAATAATTTACCTAGAACCATAAATATCTATCTCAGCCTACAGGCTAAATTCAAAATTACTTAGAATTAATAATACAACTTATAAATTATTGGTAATATGAAGTGTTTGAATACAGTGGAGTGTCTACTTGTAACTAACCATCTCGTATTTGTGTTCTTTGAGTTATATTCTCATTTATAATTTTATAGATGTTTTATTCGACAATGCGGTGTTACACGAGTAGTAGGAAAAATCATTTATTATTTAAAATAGAACACGCACATACGACAAAGTGCCACTTTATATGTGACAAATAACTTTATGCAGTTCTATGAATACTCATTCCTTAGCTTGTTTGTTTTTTCATTATATTTATATATTCATAGAAAGTAGTTCTTTTCATCATAATCAAAACAAATTATTGTTAAGATTACACTGTCATGTCAATATGCAATGTCTGGATATTTACACATAATGTTATTGGGCTATTAATGATCAGGGAGTGGCTTTTTTCTTATTCTATGCACATATTTAACAATGACATTTACAAACCAATGTTTTCAGCCTTTTTTTTTTTTACTTTCATCTGAGTTTTGTAATGAATTAGTAATGTTATTTTACATTCATAACATTAAAATATGTACTTTTTTGTAATGAAACTGATGACTTTAAAAATAATTAATTTAATTTTCACTACAAAGCAATAATAACTAATTGATGAGAAGATATTTTAAATACATATACTGGCATTTGATGTCAAAATCAGTCTTTCAAAGCAAATTTTGAAATGAAATCACATTTATTTATCTCTTGAGAATTACGTCTCGTAGTATTTACTATAGAAGACAAATGGTCAATAAATAAAATTCCTATTAATTAAAATACACTTGTATTGAGTAGTTCATCATGCTGAGTGATGTTTAAACTTCAAGCGTGGATTTATATTCTTGAACTCTTAATATTAAAATAAATATGACTCTGATACAACGAATTTCACAAAAGTGGGCATAGTACCTTTTTTATATAGTAAACTTCCTAATATATTAAAAACTTTTTGCTTGTCAGATTAACACGTCGTTAATGGTATTTAGTGTGATTGCAGTCTTCTTTATAATATACTAACTATATTTATAGGTGATTGGTTATTGCCATTGGCTAGATGCATACATACAATGGTTGGCAGTTTAACAGTTATGTAATATGCAAATACGTTTGTGAAACATTTTAATTAAGAAAATAAACAATCCTAAATATATGGCAATGTATAATCGCATAAATGCAATTGAGACAGTGAGGCCATTCTGTTAATGATCTACATTTCTTGTATAAGAAGATAACATTAGTTTTTTTTACAATAACAATGGTGAAAATCATTACGCTCTATGCCAGTGACTCAAACTCTTTTGGCCCATGGACCCCTTTTCATAGTAAAAAATTGCCCATGGACCCCCTTTCATAGTCAAAACTTGCCTACGGACCCCCTTTCACAGTCAAAACTTGCCTACGAACCCTGGGTGAAAAACTACATAAATTCATATTATAGACTAGTTGGTGCACGTATCGACTATTGCGTTCCTGTATAAACCTGCCTGACTCACCGCGATGTCTGTTATTACTTGTATTTTATGCACCTGTCTATATTTATATTTAACATAGGACTTAAAAATAGCTAATAATGTATTCATTGTTATTTATTTTAACTTCCATATTGATAAAAATGTGTCACAATTTTTTTATTTTATATTAAACCTTGCGCGGACTCTCTGAATGATCCCAGGGACCCCATAAGTATGATTTTATTTGTAATTCTTAAATGCACATTTTTTATGTATTCAGATTTTCATGATTGGAATTCAGTGGAAAACACACTCGCCTTATTATATTACTGGTATATGTACTGTACAATAAACTCTTATTAATATTAACATTGATAAATATTTAGATATAATTATTACTTAGGTTCTGGGTACCTTCTTAATATATTGGGTTTTTGATGCATGTATCTGTTTCTTAATATTTTTTATTACCATGATGTTTTGAGATTCGGGGAATAACCCTAGATAATGGTTATACACTACATCTCATGGTCTGCAGTCTCTTATGGCGTAAGGGCCTGGGAGCATTCTAGTGCCATCCTATTTAAAAACAAACATATTTAGTGTTTCTTTTTTAATATTTAGGTCTCAAACTACTGGACTATGTTTTGCTGTAACCACTTGTTTTAGTATCCATTCGAGCTAAAGGCTAGCATGAGAACATTTTTTTTAGTTGCTTATTTTTTTGACAAATTGTACAGTTTTCTTTTTCACTCAAAAGGGCTAAAATAATTGTTTGATTATGACATACAATTTTATTTCTATTTTTTGTAATTTTTATTGATATGTTTTCATTTAATATTTAATTAGCTGTTTTGAATTTGATCTATTTACTATCTGTATTTTTTTAATTTTATAAGTAATTCTTTTATTTCTGTTTGTATTTACTATTTTTTTGTATTTAAATTATATAGGTAACATAGGATTGCAAAACCCTCCTTGTTACCTAGAATATACCTCCTTTTAATATTATTATTATAAACACAATTATTATTATAAATACAAGTATTATTAAGAAATCTAGGCCAATTGTTGATAACCGCGGCCTTGTGCAAAGGTGGCCTTGACTGAAGTCTCAGACATCTGGAAACCAATTTAATATGTAAAAATGCTTGTATTGGAACGGGTGTTCTGTTTTGTTTTTGAGTGAATTACTTATTTGTGTTTATCTGTGATATAGATGCTTGGGTTACTAATACATCTATGTATTTACTTTCTTAAAAATAATAATCTAACTTGCATGTTTCATTAAAATTTTCATATAAATGGGTATTTTTTTAAATTTTAATGTTATCATATTAAGTTTGGAAAAAGATAATAATTTACATCAAAACTATGAAGTCTCTCAATTATTGAAGAATAAAAAAACTATTCTTTAAGAGTTGTAAACGTTAGTTTGAAAAAAATAATTGATAGTACATAGGTATGTTCATGCCAGGTGCTTGTTAAGTATAGTGATAAACAGATTCTTATGGCGTGTACAAAGTAAACTTGTATTGAATTAAATGTATAATCAAGTTCCTAAAAGGGACGGCCGCCTTCCTTGGCAACATAAAGTAATTTTAAAAAAATCATAATACTTAACAAGTAACTAGTAAGTATGTATGAGAAAGAATTATATTAAATTAATTCGAAATCTGTATTTTCTTAAAATGCACAAACTAAAAAATACAAAAGCATAGCATAGACAAAGTTTATGTGCAGTGTGGATGTTTGAGTTTGGTGTTGACCCATGCAATGTACTATATATGTGTATATAAGTATTCCGGACCAAGTTGTCACTGGTTGTGTTGCTTCTGTATAGATAGAGCTGCTTAGGAGATTAGTACTTAAGTCAATTTATTCAATAATTCAACTCCTTATATTATATTTACAACTATTTTAAAATTTTATCACCATTCCTATAACTCCAATAATGCAACAAATATTTAATTAAACATATATTACCATAATAAATTGAAATGGTCTTTATTTTTTTTTGCCTGTTCGCAGACTGCTCACATCATGTTGAGCCATTGCTACCATTTCCATCAACTTTGTCCTTGAAAGGTGGAATCACTCATCTTCAGTTTCATACGTTTTATAGCCATGGGGAGTTTAATTCTGTATATATCAGTTGCGTGCAGTCCAAATAAGCAGAAAGTTTTAAAACCTACTCGATCTTGTGATGTAATGATATGCTCTGTCCAACTTCACACTTCAAAGGCCTCAGCTCTATTTGCATTGGGTATACGCCAACGTGGCAACAATGACTAGATATAGCATCATAAAGATGAAAACATAAAGCTAGCCTTGATGATGACCGGTCGAAAAAAGTATACACTGTTTTTGAAATGATCAGAAGTTCACTCAGAAGATATGTAGCTTCAGTTGCGTGCAGTTCATACAAACAGAAGAGCAGAAATACACTAAAAGAACAAAAAAAATCTTTTTAAGAGCTTTTGTAGAGCATTTATCAGTATTTTGCTAAAAAAAATATTTACATTTATGTTTCTAGCAAATGACGGGTCACGAGTTTGATGCGAGCCTCATGGTAAGTGGGTACCTAATCCAACACATATTATTTTTTATTCGCATATAAGTTGATAACATGCAAACATGTAAACGGCAGAATAACTGAGACTTCCTTAACCCTTTGCACTCGAGAGGTGCGGATTCCGCACCACACGATGTAATGCCGCAACTCGAGTGGTGCGGATTCCGCACCACATTGTTTGGTGCGGAAATTTGATGTGCGGTGATAACTATTTATGGTTTCTTATCTGGTGATTTCTTGGTTATGTTTATGTGATCTTGTTCTTTAAAGTTCGTTACTAAGCACTGCCTATATAATTTTACAAAGATCATGTTATCTCCCTTTCAAACTACGCTAAAATTGCTTATCTAAGATTAGTGCGGCACCATAAAGCGAACTACATTTTTGGTCTCATTTCGAACTTGACAGCCATGGCAAAATGACTGGATGTGTACCTAAGTACACATCCAGTCATTTTGGCTGATTAGTCAACCCATATATTTTTTGCTTGTACTTCTTATCGTAATAATTCATTTGAAGGTCCTTATTTGCTTAAACTTATATTGCACTGAAGGATAGACTCTTTTCTCCCTCACAATATCAATAACCTCTTTATTCACTTATCGAACCATTATTTTGTTTGGTTTATAATATATAATAATATTATGATAATGTGTATCTCACTAAACAGCTGAGGAGAACAGCCGCTTAATCACTTGCGGTATATGAATATGCGTCAGACACGTGCTAGAGCTTCACTTCAACCTGCGATTCCGAAAATATCCCTTTAAGTGAAAAGCTGCATAACATTCTAACAGGAGTTAGGAAGGATTGCAAAGTCTGCTATCAAAAAAATAAACCCGGCAAAAGACATCAAACGACATACTATTGTGATACTTGTCCCGAAAAGCCGGGCATGCATCTCGGCAATTGTTACATGAAATATCATACATAGCAAAATTACAAAGACTTATGTTTACGAAATTATCTTCGTAAAGATGTAAATATACATTAAATATTAAAATAAAAAAGTTTTATGGGTTAATTTGTGTGTGTGATCATTTTAAGTTAGAGGTGAAAAATTCATCAAAAGTGCTACGAAACGCTTCGAGTTGCTGATTAGTCCGCGCGGAAACGGTCTCGAGCGCAAAGGGTTAATATTATTTTGCCCCTTTATTGAATTAGATTACAGATTACTAAAATGTTTCAAAATGTTATGTTTGTTAAACAAAATTTTACATATGGAACAGAATTATTCAATAAAAAAGTGTTCTCTTCGTAACATCAATAAAGATTAAAAAATTGGTCATCTTTGTTTTGATTTTTTTATTCCAGTTGCAACATTTGATATCCCGGTTGATAAATTGCATTCAATGACCAAAATAAAACTTCTCTCAGATGCACTGCAAAGAAATGGATACCCTGGAGAAAAAGATCGACAGACTGCTTTACCCAAAAAATGACGAGCCAATGAGAGGCGCTTGTCTTCAAAGATATGTGTTCCTACAGTAGGCAACACAAACAAATAGATTTGCAAGAATCTTGTGGAAACTTCAGAACAAAACCATTTTCGTCACAATCTCCAAAATTAGAACCTGTTTGTGACCTATCAAGGACGAATTATCCCCCGAAGACTGATGGTATCTATTGGACGGAATGCCAAAATTAAAGACAAATAACGCCAAATGGATGTTCGAATACAAATGGGCGAACAGATTTCGTTGCTGTGTGGATTTTTTAGAAACTGTACACACTTTCTTCTTTCAACCCAAAATGCTCTCAAAAAACGAGGAAAAACACTCGTCATGTCAGAGAGGTGAATCAAATTTTTAAAATTGATATCTTTGGGTTTAAAACCACATTGTAGCCGACTCCACTCGCTCAGAGAGGTGCACTCATTTCCAGGTGCCCAGCTAAATTGATCTTGAAGCGCTATGCTGAAAATGATAACTGCTTATCCTGAATTTCAAGTCCCTAAAGATGGCATCAATACTGTGGCCAAAACGTCGGAAATTTCAAAAGAAATGCAATCCAACACCTGAAAACATCAAATGAAGACACAATAGAATATAAAACTTTTATTCTGGATGAACCCCCAAGGTTTTGTTTTGGAGGGTTTTCACATATCCCACCTGGCAATCAGTTTTATTGTACAATTATTGATAGCAAATTTTCATGATCAAATCGGCACTCAACAGTCACATTGTCATTAAATTTCATCAAATAATAAAATAATGGTTTCTGAAATTGTATTATTATATCTACCACAATTGATTGTATCAATAAAATAATAAAAAAATCTTCATTTAAAAATTATCATTTTTATTTGTCATTATAAAAAAATCACCAAACAAAACCTCTCAAAATGACTTACAAAACATCAAAATGGTGAGTTTAGTAAAATATAGTTGCAAAAGAGCATATAAACCATAGAAAAACATTATGGTCATACTTAGTTAGCCACACCTCCTAAATACCTCTAAGCCCCGCCCCTGTTACATTTAAAAAAATATATACCTCCTGCTACATTTTGCACTCCTAATACTTTTAATGAAATTTCCATAGTTAGGTTCTCTAATATTCATTTGTTTACTTCTTTTTGAGTCCTGCCCCCTTCACTCAAGTTTTATCAAATATACCTCCTATGGTATTCTGTGATCCTGATACCAAACCCAAGTTTGCATGCTTGGGTTTGAAATTAATTAATTATATGAAATAATGTTTTCTCTTTCCTAGTGGATTCTGCTATCCTGGTAACTTCATTCAAGTAGCAGTTAGGTTGGCTTGGACTTGTTTGCCTTTCGGGGTGCTGCAAATAGCCTGACACTAGGTTATTTATATCAGTAGGTTGGCTGATATTAACTATATTGCTTTTTTATAATTACTAAGCCAAGTTGTGCCTGACTGGAATTAAAAAAACATTTTGTAATTGTTTTTTTTTTATTAGTTAACTAGTACATAGAAGATTCACAATAATACAGAGGACAAAGAATTTTAATTAAGAAAGGAGCCCAAAAAACTACTTGGATTGAAAAATCTACGAATTGTAACTAAAATTATAAAAAACCTTAATCTTAAATACATATTTTTAGATGAAAAATAAAAACGATTCTACATATATGATGCTTACACATCACAATGAATACATTACTTTCTAAACATTAAAGCTTACACATTATTTTCAATTCCATTTATGACAAAAACCATAACAAAAAATTACATCCAAGGGCAGTTTCCATTTTTTGTGTAGAAAGAGGCTTAATTATTTTAGTTAAACCGTTAATTATGATTTTCACACAAATAATGTTTGTCTTTAAATATCTTAGAAATGTTGAAAATTTGTATCTGGGATTGCAGCAGTATTTAATAGAAATATCCAAAAGTACCTTTAGTAAAAAAAAATTTTTTGGTTCAACAAAAATTAAGCACAGAATGCATATTTATATGCACGCTATTTTGGCTTCACTATGTTCTCTAACAACCAGAGAAAGATTGTGCTAATATGTCATGTGTTAATTTATTCAGTTATTTCAATATAGGCTCGCATGCTCGAGTACATCAAGACAGATATAAACTTTTTGAATATTTATTCAACTTAAACATACTTATGAGTAAGTGAACAGACGGCCTGTCATATTTCTGCGGTAATGTTGAAATACAATGGAACTCGGCGAATACGTACACACTTATATTATTTAATGAATTATAAAAATTGGACCACGATCCAGCCCGGAATCATTTGGCTGCTTTACTGTTTAAGCGTGTGAACTACCCAGGAACATAGAAGAATACTCTAGAAGTGCTTACAACAAAGCTCATTTTTTCACAGGTTGATCGTTGACATTGAAGGGATCATAGGTTTCAAGACCGACAAGTTTGATAGAGACGTCCCACAGCTTCTCAGCCGTTTCAGCTTTGAGGGCAGCGTTTGAAGGTTTGATAGCTACACAGTCACTGCAACAAGACGATGATATAAATTATAGTTGACAATGAGCATATGTGTACAATACTATCTTGTACGGGTTTACTGTGATTTCTCTGTATACAACATGGCAAACAAATTGCTCATCTGCCTCTTACAGAGTAGAGTGGTTGATAAACAGAGTTGAAGCTTTCTTATTTTAGCTCCATTTATTTTTTGCAAAAATCTGGCAAGCTACCTTGAAGGGTGCAATGGTAAAATAACCGTACCTATAGTAGAGGCCAGTCTCTTCAGCGCACTTTTCGTCTACAGCGCAGTAGATGGAAGTCTGCGCACCACTCTCCGGAGACTTGATGAAGACTCGGGCTATCTTCATCAGGAAGCGCAGGCCCTTGAAGAATGTATCGTCCAAGTGCCGACTTAGCTCTGTGGCTATCACGCCCGGGTGCAGAGAATAGCAGTTGACTCCCTCAATGTTGTTATCCTAAAATCAGTCAAGTACAGCGATTCAGAGTATCCAGCGTGCAGTCACCCAGAGTAAGTAATCTTCAGCCTCTGCATTCTGTACATGAGAATATTGAAAATGACCAGTACTCACCTTCAACCTCTTAGCTAGTTCTTTGGTGAACAGCACGTTGGCCAGCTTGCTCTGGCCGTATGCGGGAATGGCCTTGTATGGCTTTCTTTCGAAGTTAAGATCTTCAAAATCTATGGAACCATCTGAAAGAAGAATGTTTCATTATTATGATATTTCCGTATAAACAAAAGAATAGTAATAAATATATACAAAAAAAGTCATGCGGTCCTCTATGTTTAGCACACTTGCTAACAAACCCTGAGGGCAAGGGTTCAAAGATTAAACGATAAGTTTTTTTCAAAACTGTAAAAAGTATTAATTGTCCACATGTTTTATGGGAAGAAGCCCTCTGGGACTACACTCGGAGTCATCATTAACGAGACAAGTGCAGGTTTAACAAGGCAGACTCTGCAGTCGCCTGCCCGCTCGCAGGCTGGCGTCATGTGTAGTGGTTCACACTTCTCGTTTAGGCTGTCTAGTGCAGCGCGCAACAGTAGGTGCTGTGAGTATTTACTAGAGGAGTAGAATATATCATATCAAACCAAATCGGACTAACAATTGTGTGCCTTAGAAGACACATTCACGATCCTAGCGGGCTTAGATTCGATGATCCTGGGTAGCAGCAGCAGCGTGAAGAGGAAGTGCGAGAGGTGGTTGGTCCCAAGCTGCGTCTCGAAACCGTCCTCCGTCCTACCCTCGGGGCAGGTCATGACGCCGGCGTTGTTCACCAGCAGGTGGACGGCCTGCTCCGTTTGCAGCAGGCGAGCGGCGCACTGGCGCACGGAAGCCAGTGAGCCAAGGTCTAGGTGCGCTACCACCAGCGAGCCCAGGTCGCTCTCGCCCTCGCACCGGGCCCGGATGTCCTCCAGGGCGGCGTTGGCCTTGTCTGTGTCGCGACACGCCATGACTACGTGGGCGCCTGCAAAATTACAGTTCAGCGTCAGAGTGTCCGCGAAATAGTCAAACTACAAGAACAACCTAGTCCGGTCGAGTACTCCTGAAGTTCAAGGATGGATGGACTGCGCGGATGGACCGGGGGCAGTGCGCAGTAGACTTTTATCCAGATATCTCATTTTGAAAAATAACCCTCCCCGCTCTCCCGATTCTGTTGCTTATGCATGGCTGCCATTCTATACCCTGAGCGTGTGTAAAGAAACGGTAATAGAGTAGTAGACTTGGAATGATTGTGAAAGGATGTGCTCTAGAAGTACCTTGTCGAGGGGTGGGGGCGCTCCTGATATTGTTTCTGCAGCCTGCTGCAGAAGTATCAGATCTAAAGACCAGAGCTTTGTAAGGAAATGATTATATAATAATGCTATTGACAGACTTTTCTAAAGCTGCGGTGTAGAAGGACCCGGGGACCCACTACAGTATTCTCCCATAGAAAACCATCAACACTGACTCAGCAAAAGTATATGCTCAGTGAAATGGTCGCCAACCTCCTATGAGGAGAGAAGAAGAAGAAAATTCATTTAGTCCAACATCGTTTTTTTACGTGTCTTACTGTACTGCGTTGTTAATTTTTTCCACGGTCGCAACCCCGAGTAGCTCACTCGTAAGTTAATTAACTTTTTGTTCCGAACATTTATTTTACCGTCAGCTCCACAACCGTAGGAATGTATCAAAATTCTAGCAATAGATTTACAGCAGAGGTTCTCAACCTTTTATTGACCACCCTTGACAAGAAAAAAAAATTCAAAACGCCCCCTTTGACATAATAGTTATAATTATACCAATTTTATTTCTGTATATTATTTATTAACACATTGTTTGCGGGTCGCATGTTAAGTCGTCTTTGGTCCACTAGTACTAGAGCGCGGGTCGCATATAAATATGTTCGCGCGAAATGTCGCGAAAAGCGCCCGCCCCACGCACAATTCCGCGCCCGCATACAATGTGTTCAATTATATCTATTTCTAATAGAGTTTAACTTCTGATCTGGTCGCTAACAAACACATTAACTTTTTAATGACCACTTTATTTTACCACGCACGAGTATTGATCACTGACCAAGCATACAAAAACATTTAAGGGGCAAAGTCGCATATTCGAGTTTTTTGACCATTTGCTTGTACCTATTGCGAAAAATCGACTGCACCAATCAAAAAAATTTAAATGCAGAAGGTTAGATACATTCTTTCTTCTACTACTATTTTTTTTCATTTCTTATAATTTACTTTTAATATGATAAATATGTGTTTTTCCGATTGAAGTTTCGGGATTACGATGGGAGTCACAGCGGATACAACCTCCAATGCGAGTCGCGGTGTCCCCTGCGAGGTAGCATCGCATTGTATCTGCATTCTGCAGCCGAGCGCTCGCGGGAGTCCTCCCGGATCCTCCCAGGATGAGAAGTCGCAAGGAACAGTCGGCGAAGTATGGCAGTGCATTCACCTCTTCTGTAGAAGTCCAGGACGGTCTCCTTCCCGATGCCGGTGTTGCAGCCCGTCACCACTGCCGTCCTACGGTCCAGGCGGGCCTGGCTGTAGCACTTGCCGCTGAAGATGGGCATCTTTAATTTTCTGAAACAAACACAGCAAACGTGACTCTCATGACGACCGGGGCTGTCGGTCGGGGGACTCGGGGGAACCGAGAGTCTGTCACACTCGCTCCGGGCTATTCGTGCTAACCCCGGGGGTGGGCCACAGACCTCAGATATTTTCAATCGTTTTAACTTTTGGGAAGTATAATTTTTCTGTTATTATATAATGTATAATAAAATCTCACCCTGTTTGATAATGCCAACGTGAAAGGTTGGCGAAACCGGTCACTAATAAAAACGAAAATGTGGAAAATCACTCAAGTATTTTATTCAAAAAATATTGAAGTATAATATATCTGCTCGGTGGTCCTTGCTTTAATGGAATTCTACCCGGGGGAGTCTGGAATTTTGGCAAGTGGGATAAAACTTCTGAAACCATCTGATGAGATTTGCTGAACATCTCTGGGAAGGATCTCTGAGGGAAGTGACAAATGCGAGTGGAAGTTTTGTGGATGTTGGTATGACCGAGGGCGACCAGTCGCGCGAGGTCATCGTTTGACCCCACCGCAGGCATTCGAGATATTGCCGTATTTTTATTTTATTAAAATAAAAGATTCTTTATTTTTCTTTTAGTAAATTTACAATAGTACTTAGGGCTAAGGTTATAATACGGTATGTAGCTATCCCCTGATCCTGCACCCAGTTTGAGGAGCTTACAAGGTATGGCTTAGGTGGTACCGTACATGTATTTCTTTATTTTCGCTATTGAATTTATGAGTTGATAAATAAGTTAAATAAATAACTAAGAACTAGATAACAAGGATAAACATTTAAGAGATAGGACAAAACAAAAACAAAACAGACAAAACTAAACAATAGGGTAAACTGAGTGAATTGGCTGAGCTTATGTAATGTATAAAGGAACCTATTATTATAAAGGAACAGTAGCTATCCTAAATATACTAAGCATATTGATTTTTGTGAAGACCGTCACAGTACGTACGATTTTGCTTATACAGGTTTTATTTTTGATTGATATGATTAAGTACATTTTTTCACATATTGAAAAATGATTAAAGAAACTCTCGGAAAAATATCAAACTGACTCAGTCGGTTTGATAATGCCAATAAAAATAACACTGTCACCAATAAAAATTAACATGTAGAAAAATCCGTCAAGTATATTATTATATTTAAAGATATATGTAGGTAATTCATTTTAGATATAGAAACCAGAAAAATTAATAATTTTTTAAATCAATAATTTAATAACTGTTATCATTTTTGTAAACTATTAATAGTTTCTTCCTGGTTGGTACGATGTCACTTTCATCACTCGATAGTACTCGATGCGATTCAAGTTCGATGTTAGATGAATCAGTGTCAAAATCAGATCGGCGAAGCTCGGTAATGAAAACCGTAATTAACAATTGCGTTGAGTTTTTTGTGTATATATTATTTTTAATTTACTGCACCTCGTTTACCTCAAATATCTTATTTAGAAAAATGTATGCGATTACGTTTATTACTTTTATAAAATCAAACATAACGCAAAACAAAGTTTAATGGTGATCAACACAAACAAGAAAAGTCCTCTTCGCACCCGAAGGCCCTAGCCATGCGCCACGCGCCACGCGCCACGCGCCACGCGCCACGCGCCACGCGCCACGCGCCACGCGGCCACGCGGCCACGCGGCCACGCGGCCACGCGGCCACGCGGCCTCGTCCGCATTCAGAGTGCCTCTCCGGCGGGCGCATGTTAAACGGCCCAGCTGCCCGCCGATGCGATATGCAACCTGGTGACTCTGTAAGACATACAGCTCGACGGGCATGACGCAAAAGAAACAAAGACAAACACACAGACAATACGAAATGCAATCGAAGCACTAAATTATAGTATACTGAACAATCGAGCAATCAGTTGTCACGGGCTGACTCGCTTTCAAATCTGATACCTTTTGAGTCGTGGTCCTGTCGCCGGAGCTGACGCAGGCGCTTCCGGAAATATTTGACAGGGCGAAGCGGTCGATCAGAAAGTTAGGCGCGCAGGGCAATAATAGGAAAACTTGCAGGCTGCCAAACCCCCATTATTCACGAATGAAAAATTAAAAACAAAATCGATAATCCGCCGGTGAAATTATCCATCGAGTGTTCTTCCGTTTTTGAACTGTCGAATATATATTTTTTAATTCTTAACTTTCCAAATAAAAACTAAAAACAAACACTCAAATTACAGAGAGGACGGCTCGTTCACAGTGGCGGGGGAGGCCTCGGTTCACGGCCCGAGGCCGCCTCGAGGGCTCCGGGCCTCTCTATCCGGTACCATCAGGATACCAGTTTTCTATTCTCAATTTGTCAAAAAGTCGAAAACAACTATACCATAGTTGCATCTAATTGCTGAAATAATTGTTTGCTCACCGGTCACTCGCCTCTCGCGATCTGCGACTGCCGAAGGCTAGGGAGGTCAGCAGGGCGACAAGTCTCGTATAAGTTATATATACTATATATTATACATATTTATTTATAATGAAAAAGGTTTTGTAAATAAATTGCCTTTTCCTTTCATAGGAGAGTATTACAAAAGGAACAGAGACGAAGGTCGCCAGAGCGAACTTGTCGGAAACAGGTTATCTCACCGATATGAGGTTAAGTGACGTTTGGCGGGCGCGGTCGCCACTTTGCAACTATTACGATGCATCTGTGAATCTGTGTCACTGTCTGGTTTTAATTGTCATTCACAATATGTATCATTATAAGTTTAAAATTTGTGTAACGTCTTCGGTAATAAATAAACGAACGGAGTATTACCTAAAAAAAATAATGCCGATAATTTGTGACACTTCTTTCGTTGTTTTGAACAAAAAAACGATTTTCTTAATCGAACGATTTTCCACCCGGCCGTACGAAACGTTATGTCCTTTCCTTAATTTAATCGTTTGATTGTACGATTAGCGGATTATCAAAATTGCTTCACGATAAAAAATAAAAAATACAATAAATTAGTAAGCGGTTGTTGTCGATGGCGTGTCGCGGCAGCTCTTGCAGCTAATACTGAGTCGCGCCTCGCCAGGTCCCAGAGCCAGAAGCCAGCTCCACTCGCCGGCCATCGAAAGTGCCAGCCGCTAGACGTTGAGTATTCGTGTCGATTTCGAGATCCTCGAATGATCTCCGACGAGCGGGAGACATCCGAAATCGGACCCCTTCGGCAGAATGGTTCAGCCATGACAAAAACTAATAATTGATCTAATTAAAGATGCGGCTATTATTGACGAGGAAAGACCTCCTTGCTCATTTATTTTATTACAATAAAACAACAACACGAATCGGTCGAAAACGTTCAATTGTAAAGATAAAAACGTTTTTCAGTAAATAATATCCCGCATCATCAAAAAAATTGAGTTTAACTTGTTAAAAATTTGTTCGGTTTTCTTTGCTTCCGGACGTTCCGCGTTCCAGAAGACAGCAAGATCGACATCAATAAAATGATGACCCTAATCGATACGGCGGAACCGCAGGTCGCGCGCTACTTGTAGAAATCACATATAGTAATATTTGTATGCGTAAATATAATTAATTCTATTCGACGATGACCTCGTCTGGCGAACGGGTTCGCGCGGGGCGAGCGGGGGGAGTCCGGCGTTTCAGAAGCTGAAAGGCTTTCGTGTATAATCTGATTATTCATCTTCGTCAGGCACTCTAACCGTAGAACAAAATTGACGTAACTAAAAATTTCTCTCATTCCGATCAACATTTTACTAATACCTGTGTTAAACTCCAAGTTTCCCGTCTGCGCGCGCTGAGTGAATACACAATTTTAAGTAAATCGTTGTAAAATCAAACAAAGCATTCTTCGTTCCTATCAGACGTCCTGCCGAGCAGCTCCATATTTTGTTAATTATAAAACTTATAACGAAAAAGACTTCCTTACCACGATTCAATAATATATGGCGAGACTTGTGATGCCTTCTGTGAGTGCGGTTTGTGAATTTTCCGCATCATCGATCCCGCGTAGGGTTACAGCATGTAGATACTAGTTTTTCGTATCCGATGTCAGGCGACACACGATCCTTCCGACTTCAGCTGTTTCCACGCGAATGCGCCAAAAAAAATATTTACATTTGCTATGGAAGTTTAGTCGAGAGGCCATCAAAATGATCTACGAAAAATTAGGTAATTTAACAAAAACCTAATTGAGCAGTCAATTATGACAACCGATAACTGGATATATTATCTCGCCAATCGGTAAATCGGTATCTAGTAATGTTAGTTACTAGCTATACATTTTTATATTGACTTACTAAGATAGTGTGTATTTTTCATCGTGGTAAATAATAGAGATAAAAGTATAATCATTACCGCTACGTCAACACTGAGATACAAAATAACCAGTCACTTTGGAGAAAAAGTAATTCAATAGACGGATAAACCGGTTTCGGAAAGGCTTCGAACATATTTCCACGATTTCTGGGACTCGGGTCATCATTTTTTAATAAAAGCGAAGCGGAATCGTCGGCAGATCGGCCCGACCGCCCTCTCGGCCATCGTGAGCAGCTTGAATATGCAGACATTCAATCTGGATATTTATTGTGGGTAGATTCATTCTTTCGCAACACTAAGTTTTTCAAAGAGGTCGGGATATTGTTTGTATGAAAACGTTTCATCGAAGACGACAAACACACCGAATACTTTATTTATATAATTCTTCTCTTCGCTGAACATACAATTACATACAGATGTCTAAGAATATAGATTTAGGTTTGAGAATATAGAAAATTATGAAAAAAGCTCCCGGATGAGGCCACCGGGCAAACGGGTTCCGCCCGACTCCTCCCGGCGGGGCTCCGTGTCGCTTTAGAAAGAAGAATAGAGCAGTTTCTAATTTTCAACAAGTATGTCTCTGGGCCTCTCTGATGCAGGAGATGCAGGAGATGCAGGAGATGCAGGAGATGCAGACAAGCCGAAGCTCGGTTCGTCTGACTAACTTTTGAGAAGTACTGCAAGCGTGTTGCAAAATTGTACCCCCCGACAGTAAAACTCACGGTTCAGTCGCTTCTTCGATAAAAAGATTTTACATTTGCAGTTGAATCAAACCGAAACATATTTTTTTAAGAATTGTGTAAAAAAAATTCACTCCTTTGAAATCTTTCCGTTTGTGTATCGCGCTAACTTAATTTTTTCCTTTGAAAAAAAAATCCAATAATAATGATTTGTTTACACGTTTTCCTGGTAAAAACCGGTAAAAAAAATATATTAAAAACTAAAACCAGCCACACCCACGATGTGCTTTCTTTTTTAGTTTTATGTTACAAAAATTCTTTGTTTTTTTGATTATACTATTATGATTATTAACCCGAGGCCGCTGCGGCGATAATCTTTGTTGATGTTTGCGTTCAAATTAAAAACGAAAAACAAATGATCTTCAACAGCGACTTTTCTACAATTCTGAATATAAAATACACCATGTTCGATCAAAACTCAAACGGTGAGAAATATTATTTAGTTTAAAAACAGGATTAATACGAAAATCGAGGAAAATTACAATTTACGTATGCTTGCAATGACATTTGTTCTTTATCTTTCACTCATTTGAGCCAAAAAATAAAATCCTATACTTTTATTTTTTTACAAAGGGCATAGACGTATCGATCGAATGAGTAATACAAAATTGACTTACTAAAACCTGATCAAAACGAGCCCTCAAAAGCACACAACCACAAAAGCGAGGCGCCTCGCCAATAATGGATTATCGAAACCTTACGATCGGCTGGCTGCGAACCTGTAGGTTAAAACTCTCAAAATGACGTCAATAGACATTGTTCGGGGAAGTGTTCGAGTGTCTGCCCACTCGTTCGGAAGAGTAAACTGTTTTTCAATTTTTTATCGAGGTTCTCTCGTATTTTGTTTTAAATACAAGTCATTCGATTCCTGGCGCTGAAATAACCGAGGGAATGATCACTATCACAACTGATTGGGGAAAATTTTTCGGTTAAGGGAGAAAGTTGTACACAAATTTAAGCTAGATATTGCAGGAAAGAATACACCTATACCTAACCTAACCTAACCTATACCCCCGTTTACGGCCTAGATACGTTCCACGAAATTTGGCCGCTAACCGAAAAGCCGTATAACGAATCAATTATTCTAATACAAATTCAATGTTCCAAATTTGTTAAATATGTAACACTTTTTACACATTCTGGCCATATTTTTTTCCAAACATGGTTCATTGTTGTTAATTTTAATTCCTTTCGTGATTCACTGATGCTGTCAACAGCATCCTTGATATTATAGTATTTCCAAAATGTTTTAATTGAAGCTTTACCATCGGTTTCCCTTATCAGTTGTCGGAAATTTCGGCGTAGGTAATATGCCTTAAAAGTGGCTATTGCACCCTTATCCATCGGTTGGATCAGAGCTGTTGTATTTTTCGGAAGGTACTCAATCATGACATCTTCAGATAGCTCGGATAAATTTGTAAGATGCCCTGGTGCATTATCCAAAATTTGCAAAGCCTTGTTGGTTAAGTTATTGTCTCGCAAATATTTTTTCACTTCTGTACAAAAGTGATTTTTGAACCAATCCTCAAAAGTAGCTTTAGTAATCCAAGCTTTCTTGTTCGATTTCATATGACGGGTAATTGATTTTTATTTAGTCCTTTAAGAGGCCTTGGATTTACGGACAAATATATTAAAAGTGGTTTTAGCTTAAAATCACCCGCGGCATTTGAACCAAGTAGCAAAGTTAATCGTTCTTTAGACACCTTATAACCAGGCGCAGATTTTTCGGTTTTTGAAATGTACGTGCGATCAGGCATTCGCTTCCAATAAAGCCCTGTTTCGTCTACGTTAAACACTTGTTCAGGTTCAATTTTTCAAACCATCCTACGCTTGCTTGGAATGTGACATCTTCAGCAGATTCATCGGTATCTCCATTCTTCAAATTTTCGAAAATACTTAAAGCTTTTTCCTGGATAATCATTTGACTCATTGGCATTCTCCGTTTTTTGATGTCATTAATTATTTCCTATTTTTCCAGTTAATGTGTAACAATCAGTAATAAATATGTACACAAAACACTCACAGACAAGTCTAAACCGGCTGCTCTATGAGCACACACTGAATAACGCTCGTAAACAAAATAACATCGAAAAAAAGTTTTTTGGCCGTTATAGCGAAACATTTAGGCCGTATATCGAAAATGTGCCATAATTGAAAAGGGACGTTATAGCGAAAAGCCGTATAGCGAGGTATAGGTGTATTATAATTCTCGGGAATCCAAAAAAATGTATTTTGTGTTTTGCACGGTATAATTGAATATCTCGTTTGTAATTTAAATAAAATAATACGATTCGAACAGCGCAAACCCGGAGGCTCACAATACATATCGAAATAAACTACCGCGATCGAATCCAACTCGTCGACCGGCGCGAGAGGAAGTCACCGAGAAACCGAGTCAGACGGGGGGCCCTCGTCCCTCAGCTTTGAGGACATTCAAATTCGAATGAACAATTTTACTATCTTATTTATTGCCAGTTAGGAGGGGCAAACGGGGGGCGCATTTCTGATTTAGAGTAGTTTGTAACTCAAGCGGGAGACATACGAGAGCTTCAGGCGGAACGGCAAAAAAAGGAATTTAAAATAAAAAACCAAATTATCAAGAAAGTTTTTATCACTCATTCCAAAGGAGCTACTGCAGAGAGTGATCCAGGAAGGGGGGGGGTTAACTTTTGTAATCGATGCACCGGAGTTGCACAAGGGTGTAGTCATATACCTGTAGTTTTTGAGAGATTTCTCTGATATTCACTGGAATATGGCTACATCCATGTGCAATTTATTGATCGCGACCGCGATTTGTCGCTACGGGTGTACGGGCGCTTTATCGTCAAGCCGATACGAAATTCGAAAGAAAAAAATCGGCGAAAGGTACTTCACAACCACCATCTAATCTAATATATATAATAGCCATTGTGTGTATGTATGTTTCATCTTTTGCTTCTCTATAGAATATCTTAAAAGATACAACGCTGATTGTAAGTTTAGTAAATTTTTCCGCAGCTATGTGCCGAATTTCAAGACGATAGGATAATATTTTTATTTAAAAACTAATTTAATAAGGCTATAAAATATGCTTTAGCGAGTTTCAATATGTACGAATTATATGATTCTGTTCTTCACCGCGAGAATTTCAAATTTAGAACTTTTACAAAAAAACAAATTTTGATGCTTAGAAATTTTCCGTTTGTCAGCTTGACACATGTACTTTTATTTTTTTATCGAAATTGCGTTAGAAATTATTAATCACAGCATTAATAACTAAAAATGCCTCCGAAAACGTCATTCTGTGACGGGCAACATTTCTAGTCAAAAATATAGTAAGCAAAAGAGCAGCGTTGAATCGGTACCTGCTGCGGGGATGGCGCGGGCTGGCGGGCTGGCGGGGTCCGGTGGGCGGCGCGACGCGGCTGGCGGGCTGGCGGGGTCTGGTGGGCGGCGCGACGCGGCTGGCGGGCTGGCGGGGTCTGGTGGGCGGCGCGACGCGGCTGACAACAGCTGGCGGGCTGACGGGCCGGCGGTCGACTGGCGCGCCGCACTCCCCGCCGAGGCTCTGAGGCCGAATCTCAGATTCTGACACGTTATCTTTTTTTACGCCTGGGATTCCGTCGCTCCTCTCAGCGCTTCTAAATGTATTTATTTTCTAAATTATCTCAATTAACATTTCTCAGATTGCTATAGCATGTAACCTATGTACAAAATTTATTAACTTTACGTATAATATGAAAAACTAAATCATTGAAATTTTTAAAAATATATTATATATATATGAACACATATTTATTAGTTTAATAACAAGAGAGCTATCTGTACAACTAAAATTTAAAACTACTTTTAATAAAATATCAAAAGTATAAATCAATCCCTACAGGGCAAGTTTTTAACATAATTTTTTTTTTTTTTTTTGTTTACATTATTTCTAATTATTCCATATTTACAATAAATGACCAATCTCTATTTGTGACTGATAAAAGTATAGTCCGCGGCAGAAAGCCGTCCATTCGGTCGCCTTATATATTGGAAGTACCGCCGAATCAGGGAGACTGGCCCAGGATAGGAATAAATTCGACGAAATGGTCAATTTGAGTAGGCTAAATTTTTTAATTTGCTTAATTTACATTTTCGGTTTGACAAGTAACGCCCCAATATACCGATGGTATTTAATCGAGCAAGCGGTGATCTTTTAAAATTAGTATGTTATTTTTGCATACAAATTTGCACCAAGAAGTTAAATAATTTTCCTATCGCTGCAACCGATAGTTCGGGAGCCCCTGCGCTGGCGCGATGGAGTCCGTCACTCGCGAATGGGGGATCCATTATTAAAAATTGGTTGCAAGAAATTGGATTAACCTCCAAATACTTCCAAAAAACAGTGAATCGGAGCACGCCTCGGATGCCCCGCACTCTCTAATCTGGAACAAAGCGCGAGAGCGAGAGCGAGAGCGAGAGCGAGAGCGAGAGAGAGAGCGAGACAGCGCGCGGGGACGCCTCGCTCGTCTGCTCGATTGTTCTGTGCCCAGATACTTCAGTCAGACCGTCGAACTATCACGAAATACGGCATTGCAATGCGACTCCTCGGTGCCCATCCAAACAACTCGACAAAACAAAATCTACATCCTAAGATTCAAATTCTGATTGAATTGAACAATGATTGTCACGCTGCCAAATGCGTCGCACGAATTTATCAAAATGATAATCCTTTGACGAACCATCTGCGATTTGGGTCAAAAAAATACTAAATTGATAGCGCAAAAATTTTGTAAGTAAAATAACACACACAGAGAGTTGGCAAAATAACAAATCATTTAATCTATGTGAAGTATTGAACATATTGTTAATCACCATTCAATAAAATTTTGTAATGTGGTTAACCGTATATGCATACGAGAAAACTGCAGCATCAGAGTGGCACAAAAGTCAAATTTAATTAGTTAATTTAGTCAAAAAGGCGCAAAGTCACAAAAAGTCAAATTTACCAAGTTAAATATTTGAAAATTCAACACATTTTGTGATTGTGAATTTCAAAAACCAATAATTTTTGTTATGTTTTATACATATACTACTTTCATTTACTACTTAATTACAGACAGATATTAGACTATTTTGCCCTCCGATTGAGATCAGTTTATTCGTTAACCTGGTGCGATGCGCTAAAACTGGTATTTCACTATATTAAAAGAGAACAAGCAGAACAACGTTTCGGCTCCCCTACCGGAGCTGAAGCGTAGGATCATTGAAGTCGTCCCTGTTCTATTCCCTACATAATTCGATAACGAAAATAAAGAAATACACGTACGCTACCACCTGAGCTACCCTATGCGAGCCCCCAACCTGGGCGCAGCATCAGGGGAAGGCCCCTGACGGGCTCGCATCGGGTGGCTCAGGTGGTAGCGTATGTGTATTTCTTTATTTTCTGATTTTTAATTTATAAACTTATCCTATGCGATAAATTTATATGTAATCTTTTTATTAAAATTTAAAAAAGGACACCTAAATGCCTAAACTTCATTTGGGAAAACACATATTTCTCATATTAAAAGTAAATTCATAATAAATAAAATAATCTCTCGTATAGAAGAAGGAATGTATCCAACTTTTTTTTATTGGTGCAGTAGATTTTTCGCAACAAATTAAAAAAAAGGGTAGATTATGGTGATAGCCCCCTTTTAATAAGTTTCACAAATTTAAAAAAATGCTTTTATTAGTTTAATCGATTTACAATTTATATCAAACTATTGAAATGGAATACAAATAACAGGTTGGTAATCATTGTCGAGTATAATCAATCATTTGGAATATCGATTTTTACTAGAATTTAAAACGAAATAGTGGCCTATATTTTCTCTGGAACTCCGAAATCGACACTGCTATTTTATTCATAGAGTTGAATTGTTTATTTGTTCCGTTAATAAGAAAAACGTAATTTCTAACGTTTTACAAAACGTTTTTTTTTTATGAGCCGTAATTAGGAAAGAGTAATCTGAATCCTTTTTTCATTTCTTAACAATGTGGCTCTAGAGTCTAGACCAAAACCGAAACGTCCACAAAAAATTAGTAAGTACCCCAGAAAGTAAGTTCATAGACCTGTATTTGATTACAGTTGAATGACAGATATGGTTAACTTGCGAAGGCAGAGTATTATTTTCATGGAACATGAGCATTTTGATTTTGCGGTTTTGCCTGCGACACGACTTTCGGCATTTCATCAGTAGAGAAGTTTAGTACACCTATCATTTACCCTGCTTTTACACGGCTTTGAAAAAAATGGCATTTAAAAAAAAATCACCCATCATTTTATAATTCTGTTCGCTTGATAACACTGGTGCTTATATTTCTAGTATTTTTTTAAATTTTGATTATGATTTTGAATTCCATTTATACTGAAGAGACCGTCTTTCTAGGATATAAAGGTTCAGGCTTGCGTAGATATTTTTTATAAAACAAATGATTGTGACAGTGATCTTGATGAAGAGAAGTTTGAACCAATTGTGTTCACATGAACTAGGGCAAAAGTTGGGTAATTATTTTCTAGAAAATGACCTGAATGTTGAACGAGCTCTCCTATTTCAGACGCTTATAATTATTTAACCAAAAACCAAACACAGTTGTTAATTACAGATTTCATTACCAAGGTTCGCCGATTAGAAATTGTTTTTAATTCATCTAACATAGACCTTAAAGTACTGCCGAGTGATGAAAGTGACATACCAATTTGGAATAAAAGTCTACAAAAGTAATAATTGTACATACATATACTTTTGTATTTTTGTAATTTTATGAATAGACTGTTATTTTTATGTTTTTTGAAAATATATTCAGTTTTATTTTACATTGAAATAAATGTCTAAATATACTGATTTACAGGGTTTTAAGTATAAAAATCTACAATTTCAATTTAAACGGGTTTCTAGGGAACCTATCTTCAGAGTTGACCAATAGATAGGTGTACTTAGAAAAATGTTGGAAAGGTTCTAGTGACCGTTGCTGTTATTTGTTATTACTTTTTTAATTTAATTAAAGCATGCAATATGGTCTTCTTATTTACTTTGTTAAAAACAAAGATACATTGTGGTTTCCACATGTACATGATGCGATTTTATGAGACTTAGAAATTACCTTATATTAGTAAAAGGAAATAAAACTTAAGTAGATTAAAAATTAAAATTTCTGAAGTAATACTACGAAGATATATTGATTTAATGATGATCCTTGACTGTAAAATTACCATTGTATAAATTTTGATATATTAAAGTAGAAAAGAAATTGAAACATCAAAACAAAGAAGAGCAATTACCTATCTGAGATAATTCAGTATAATTATGATACTTTCACAAAGCCCTGTATGGTAACTTATTTAATGAAGTTAATTAAAAAAACTCTTTCGCAATTAGGTTAAATTAATAGACTGAGAAACTTAAAAAGAATCAGTAAGTGATTTGAATATTCGAAAAATCACAATAAAAATGTTAAAACTTCAAACATATAACAGTAGGCCCTGCACGATATGTTCACTGTACCATTCTGTGTGGACCCGTCCCCGAAATAAATTTGATTTGATTTTAAATTACATACATTTGAGTAATTTAAATATACATATTTTAGAATTTTATACTATTTTTAGTAATAAATAATGCATTTATTTTACATATTTTTTCTGCAATTTATCTGATTTAATAAGCTTTTTGTATATTCAATTAAAGAAACCATTTGCTCAAATTTTTTACTTTAAATTAATTAGGAATTATAGAAAAAAAACAATGATTTAATAAATGACATATTTTATTGATGTTCTCTACTTTTGAGCACTAAAATAAGTTTGGTTATGTCAAGATAAAATTACAAAAGCTAAAAAGTTTTTGATGGCTTTAATCAATCCACATTTAATTATTGAAGAGAAATACTCGATCTGTAGAATGCGCCGACATGCCGAAACACAAAACAGGATAGTATGAAAAATAAGCTTTGTTAGTTTTATAGAAAAGTTTATTTGTAAACATCAAAAGATTTAAGTATACCTTGCAATGGGTGATAGTAGTAAAGCCCACATTTTGTAACACGTATATATTTATCTAATTATTGTTTATATGTCAATGGGGAAATATCTAAAGGTCTACAAACTGTCAAGGAAAACAAAAGTGCCAGCGAAGAGAATTTCATAACGGTATTTACCGGTAAACACAGCGCACGTGGACAACAATTAAACCATATTCCAAATGTCATCATCTCGTATTTATATAACATATATCTACCAAATCAGCGCTTATGATTAAATTCACAAGAAATTTCAAGTCTTCAACACGACACAATACCGGAATAGCGAAATCGGGCCTCCTCCACCCTGACGCGGTACTTCGCGGCGCATGGCCACTTCGACTTGTTTGTCTACTTTCGAAATGTCAAAGAGTGTCAAATATTATTCAACTGTTCCCAAAATACATGTATCAAAAAAATGGACAAACTAATATTATACACAAGTTTGATTAAAAAAATATATTCACCTACAAGAAAATATAAATTAAACATTTTTAATTAAATGGACAGTTTTGGCACTAATGAAATAATGGATGTTAATAAATATATAAAATATAAGATCATATAAAATATTCTTAGTTAAAAATAGAAGTATGGCGCTTATCTATTCCTCATTAACATATCTCTACAATACCTTTTATGGTGTGTGCACCTTCCATATAACTCGCTATACATGAGTATTAGTGAAAGACACTTATTAGCACTTAATTAAGTGGCTATTAAACTAAGTACATTCATACACTGCAAAAAATTATCAAAACACAACAGTCTACTAAAGTATTGGCAGGCGACAGGAACTTAAATAAACCAGAACTAATGCTCAAGGTAAGATGGAAGAAATATATAGGAATTTAATTTTAATCAATCTTTCAACATGCCAACGTGAATAGGTTGCATCTTTTATAATTATATTAGCTTCATTTGGCAGATAATTTTTCTATAATAATCAATCATTTTCCAGTAATAAAATATATAATAATAATTTCATATAATTTAACACGTACACTAGAGCCGTAGTCTTTCTATTTATTATCTAAATAATATAATTTTATTACAAATAACTGGGCGGTAGCTTTTCTTATGAGTAAATCTACTGCCAAGTATGAAAAGTTAATTATTTTTATAATTATAAATATAATTATCTCAGTAGTACACTTTTCTATAAACTATACTTATGCATTTCACAAAATATTTGCAAAATAGAAAACACTTCACTAATCAACAAACCTACACGCCAGTCACAATTCAAACTCGCTGAGATATTTCACGAGAAAATATCAAAAATATTTTTTCATACTCTATGATAAGATTACTGCTACTAATTGTCTTCTTAAAATAAACAAAATATCTCTAACTCTCATATTATCTATGTACATAACAGTCAACTTGCATGGGTTGCAGCTCTGATATAAAATTCTTGCACCTCAGAAGAAGTCCTGGAGTTTTGAGCATTCGATATCAAAGAGAAGAGTGGCTGAGCCGTACCCCCGTGAAAATATATGAGAGTGGCCAGGCCATTTATCCCGTGTACATTTAATACGAGGAGAGTGACCGGGCCATTCCTCTCGTGAACATATACTCGAAGAGTGGTCGGGTCATTCCTCCCATGAACATTCACATAAAGAGAGTAGCCAGGCCATTTCTCCCGTGAACATTACATACAAGGAGAGTGGCTAAGTCATTTCTCCTGTGAACATGTATGAGGAGAGTGGCTGTGTCATTCTTCCCGTGAACATTAAATATAAGGAGAGTAGCCGGGCCGTGCCTCCTGTGCACATGCAGACATTTAAACAGTCAGAGAAACAAAATTATCACAGTACATTTATTAAGACATTTTTTTTTCTATAACTTACATTATACTTCTGATGATGTCATATAAATCATCTTTATTTTTTAATATAATAAAACGCATGAGCTTATATCTTCTGGATGAAGCGCTGTAACAACTAATTTACATTAACAAAAACCACAGTGGAGACTTAAAAATTACAAAATAAATGCTGAACATTTTAATCACAATACCCAGAAAAACGTACAGTATAAAACGTAAATTCAAAAACAATTTCTTTTCATTAAGGGTAATAGCTTTCATCGGAACTTTAAATAGGCAGTCTGAAGACGTTTGTGACTAATTTATATATTCTACTTTATTGCTTCAAACCCCGATGATTTAAAATTTAAAAGTAAAATTATTTCATAAATATTGAAAGAATTTCATAAGCTCTTCTATTTATTGAACGATCCTATGAATCCAGATGACACAGAAGATTTACTTTATAATATATACTATTCTAGTTTTGTCCTTTTGATAAGAGTAATCATTGAAATAGGAAGTAAGGAGGCACTGTCTTATCTTCGGTGATGGATAAATTAATCAATGAAAATGTCCTTTTACAGTATTCAATACATTTTGATGTTAATGCTGGAATTATAACTAATCATTCACGAAGACAATGGTTTGTGACTACTTCACTTCATTAATCTGAGAATTTTTGACTGACAGTAATGTTTATTGAAGCACATTGTTCAACAGATAAAAATTAAAAGAGCACTAAACCGCAGCTCTATCTATTATAAAAAGGTTGTAAATATATTTTTTTTGTAAAAAGATAAATAAATATGTTACATTATCATCACTATCTTGATCTAAAATAAAATTATTTTGGCTTGAGATAATAATACAATATTAAAAATGTACTACTAGTATAGTTTTGTTGGAAAATAAACTACTGATTCAGGAATGCAGTGAATTTTTGTTAAATAAAAGTCTTCGATTTGAAGAGACAAAGCCTTCAAAATTAAGTCTTCCTTTTGACTTCATCAGAGTAATATAGTTATGTAAATGAGATAAAAACGAATAATTTTTTTTGTGCACCTATTGTTGATCAGAAATCAAAAGAGTGTGTCGAAGTATATTATACTTGTATCTACAAATGGCAAATCTGTATCAAGATAAAAAAAATTAGGATAGCACTCTGTTTACTGTGAACACATTTATACATGTATGAATTTTACATTAAGCTTTTAATTTGATAAAATAGTATAGAATCAAAATTCAATTTCTATGTCTAAGATTCCTTTATCACCGACTTCAAGATGTAGAAAAAAAAAATTTCAAACAAAATTTGTATAAACAATTGTATAATTTTAATGGCTTTAAAAATCAATGAAATTATTTAACTTCCAACAAAATAACAAAGAATACATTGATAATTCTCAAAACTTTTCTCAATAAGTATATTTGTTGAGAAAGATGAGAATATCTATGACTTCTTCTTTAGACGTAACACAATTTTATCTTCCACAGCTGTGTCGAGGCAGTCTCACTTGTGACAGTCATGCTCGTCAGCGAGAATTATGGTAATGGCACTGGTGGCAGAGGGGCTCTGGTCGTGGGCTGCAGGCGGTGGAGGTGGCCTCCGCGGCCCAGCAAGCTGCTGCAGCTCATGTCCCTCACGGCGCTTGGCTCCTACGCGTACCGTTGCTGCTGGCCCGACGGCTCGCACCTCTCGTCCTGCACTTCCAACGCTCGATACCGTACTACGGCCGCGCTTCAGTCGTGGATATTCAAACTGACCAAACTGACGCAATGGTCCTGCCACTTTCAACAACGATCCTAAAAAGAATGTCGCAAACAACCAGCTTACAGTCATGACGACCATGAGAAACAGTCCAATTTGCGTATATGGTAGGACTCGGGCAGGGAGCATCAGCGCTCCCGCGACTCCAGTTGTCAGAGCAGCCATAGCCGTGGGCGGGGAAGCGGCAGAGAGTGCTCTGGAAGCTCTAACTTCTCTAGCACCTTCCGCTCGTCGATACGCGAGACCAACATGCAAGCTAAAGTCGACAGCCAATCCAATCGTTGTCGATACGGCTAAACTTTCCAGGATGTTTAACCGCCATCCAAATAGCACCAATAAACCAACAGTTACGCATATTGATAGAGTGATGGTTATAATAGCATACAGGCTGATAAGTATGTTGAGCGTTACGACTAACAGTACTGTGAGTGCGATGGCCATGGACACTGCGATAGCCATGATGGTTCCTTTGGAGAGCGTACTCTGGAGATCGTAGAATTGCAGCTCAGAAATGAACCAGCCGTTTCGCATACCCGGAGGCGCTTCCTTCATTTGAATTTGTGTCCAGTTTTCAATCTGCGTGTAAAATTCATCCATCGCATTGTAGGATAAGGAGTACGAAAAGTTGCTCTCGAACTCCACAACCAGAGCGGCCACTCTGGGGAGTCCATCATTCTCAACCATCTTCAAGAACTTGGGACCCGCCACTCCAGGCATGAAGTACTCCTGAGGAGTCTGATAGAGTGTGGAGATAGCCTGGACGATACAGGTGTCAAATACAGAGCTCGAGAACGGAAACTGAGATGTCTCGCAGCACGGACTCCGGTCTATTTTGGATATGTCATCTATGCATCTGAAAATAAAAGTTATTAATACACCTATCATCTGATTTACACGGTACTTTATTTACACAATTTCACTTTTACACGATTTTTCAAATATCATTTTTTCATTCCGTTCCCTTGGTAATAATACTGGTGCTTATATTTCTAGCAATTTCATTCTATTCTGAATTCCATTTATACTGAAGATACCGTCTTTCTAGGATGTATAAAGTTTAGGCTTGCGGAGATATTGTTTATAAAACAAATGATTGCAACAGTGATCTTGATGAAGAGAAGTCTGAACCAGTTGCGTTCACATGAATTAGAGCAAAAATTGGGTGATTATTTTCTACAAAATGACCCGAATGTTGAACGAGCTCTCCTATTTCAGCGATATATTAATAAACACTTATCTCAATATGAGGAAGTCTATAAAAATTTTACCTAAAACTAAACACAATTGTTAATTACGGATTTCATTACCAAGGCTCACTGATTAGAAATTGTTTCAAATTCATCTAATATTGAACTTGAAGTAGTATCAAGTGATGAAAGTGACATCATACTAACCAGGAAGAAAAGATTAAAAGTCAATTAAAGTGATAAAATTGTATGTATATACCTTTATATTTTTATTAAAGACATATTTAGTTTTATTTTATGTTGAAATAAATGACTCAATTATGTCAATTAAGTTTTTCCGATTTACATGGTTTTCAGAGGAACCTATTTTCAGGTTAAATCAGGGGATAGTGTATTTCCTTTTTGCATCCGAATTCCAAGGGTATATAGTTGACGCTTAATCAATTGTCTTACCTTCTGCTCATCCAGTTAACGAAGTTCTCAATAAAGCAGTTGGGCAGTAGAGGTCCAAGAGTGGACTGATAGAAAGGCTGACCCTTGAGGTATGTGCAGAAGTTCAGCAGCCACACCTGGGCCTCGGGATCTGACACGTTGAAAGAGGAGTCGAGCAGGAGGGAACCATGAGAAGATGGGTCCATATAGTCCCCCGTATCCACTGAAATCACACCCCACACCCAGCGCAGCGGCATCTTGTTACCATTTCCCCACTCCTGAAATTTCATATAAAATAATACAAATAACATAGAACCCATCGACGGGCAGCTCTGCTTCCATTTAATTTCTATGAATATTTATCTTCCTGTGTTGGCTTAGATCAACTGCTTATAAAATTGATGGGTGATTTTCATTTCACTTCAGGATTTGACTCCATAAAATAATCAAAGCAGAAACCTTAATCAATGTGATTTGAGTCACTTGTTCTAGAAGAAAGAGATTTAAATAAAACTGATTTATAATTGGATGCCGATTAGGTGAGCCAGTTGCCATAGTTTCTTTTAGTGATTATACCATCACACATCTTCCACAGATAGGGAGACTTGTAAATTAATTCAAACATACCTTATTAGAACGCTCGAACCAGAAGTTATCTTTGTAAACTAAATCATACTGCTCAAACAACTGACTACTTTGAAACAGTTGAAAACTCTGCGATTCCGGAAGTTTCAGTCCAGGGTAGTAAAGTATAACAACTCCACTTAGTATTGCTATAAATCCTGCCAAAAAATTATATAAATCAGCTTTTAATTTATATATATATATATATATATATATATATATATATATATATATATATATATATATATATATATATACATATATATATTGTATATTGATATATGTATATATCAATATACAATCATTTGACTCTAGGTTGACTTGTATATTTGTACACTTTACAATCAAAGAATAAAGTGGTGGACATGTTTGACAACTAGAGCAAACTTACCCAAACAAAGAAGCCAAAACCACCTCAGCCTTATGACACTAATGACGAGAAATCGGTTCATCATACTCCACGTTTCTTCCATGGATTGTCTGATAGGCCGCATTTTGACTTCCCAACTTTTAGTCTGGAAAGAACAGAACATCAAGGATATAAAAATGTAACTTGAACTATTTTCAAAACAAAACTTAAAGTAAATGTGCTCTATAGTCTGGGATAGTGATGGCAATACCAATGAGGTGGTGGGCGAGAAGCCATTATTGTTGACAGACCCGGCGCGGTAGAACGTGACAACAATGAGCAAGAAGCAACCACCACAACAAGCTATTTCGGCCGATGCCGAAACCAGGGAAAAGCCGCTGCAAAGGAAGCTGCAGGACTTCGTGAAGCCATATGAATAGGGCAGCGAATGGCAGCAAATAATTCAATTTGTACCTTTAATGAATTGCACCAGGTCTCCATTACAGCCACACTAGCGGGCAACCAGGTTATCATGAGGAGGAAATTCACTATCACCACTGTCCCAGTGAACACACTGTGGAAAGTCAAATGTTTTTGATTAGTTTATCTACCTATTATCAAATAATTTTAATCAATATTTTTGACAGAGAGTACTTGGTGGAATTCCATTTGAATATTTTAAATAGAATAAAATACTTGAGTGATTTTTCCACATGTTAACTCATTTTAAGCGGGTAACCAAATTGACTAAACTGATGAGCGAAGCGGACAAAATTCGCGTAAAATTGCACATGTGAAAAAAATTCACTATCACTATCATAAGCCATTATTATTATAATTAAAAGATGTCCAATCGTCTAAAGTCGAGTCAAAACTGAAATATTATTTTAAAAAATATCTGTTCTATGTCCCTTACCCTTAAATAATGGATGTTTATATAAAAAAAGTGTAAAAGATTAGAGTTTGCTTAGTCCATACATTTTACAAATTATGAGTGATCGGCATGAAAACAATAACAAGACGAAATGTATAGTTCCTTATCTCTATTATATAAACAAATCTTAAAGAAGTAACCTTGACGAGTCTAAACAAACATTAGGAGCTGTAAACCTAAAGAGTAAAATGTCCTTCTGCCGCTTTTAGAGTAAACACATTCAAAAAGGTACTAATACCCGCCCCGCCTTTAGTGTGTTAATTTTTTTTGGTGACCAGTTTCGCCAACGTGAAAGGCTGGCGAAACCGGTCACCAATAAAAATTAACATGTGGAAAAATCACTCAAGTATTTTGTTTTAGTTAAAATATTTATTTAAATGTGTCCAATTTATGATTTTATATGATAAGTCCATAAATAATAAAATTAAATTAACAGTATGTAACTTTTTAAAATTAAAATATTTTCTTATTATGTATAATATATATTTTAGGATCAACTTTGTTATTTATTATAAAATACAGAACTGTATTAACATACTATAAATAAAATAAATACAGCTGCACATAAAAATATCTTTAAAATCCTCCATGAACACACATATTTTTATGCCTAAATACTCATCTCTTTCCATTCTCTACCTATCCAGGCCTTAATTATTTCCAAAAATTCTGTTTCCAAGTCCCAACTGTAAGATCGAGTCTTTGGTAATACACTCTGCCCAAAAGATCCTCAAGATTCTGCAGTACAGTTACATTTCAAATATTGAAAATATCTACATAACACTGACTAAATATTTAAACAGTTATCTTAAATGGTTGGAATATTGGCCCAGAGGTTGGACTATTAACTTTTGATCGAGAGAATTCGAACCTCGTCTAGAGAGGTGAATATTGCATGTGTTGATGCAAATTTTTTTCTCACACTCCAAAAGAATGGTTTACCTGAAACAGTTGACAGCAGTGATATTGCTGATTAGAGACGCATAGAAAGCTGAAGCTGTAGTGAGGCTGGTGACAAACATGGTCAGGGTGGCATGCTGCAGAGTGTTCTTCATCAGTTCGACCAGCTTGCCGGGTTCCACGCCGATGCTGGTCATCCCGTCAATTGAAGCTTCCTTACAACTGTGCCAGACTTTTATGAATACAAACATATCGTCAGCTCCGATACCTGAAATGAATCAATCCATTTTGGGTAAATTTACTGCACAATATCCACTCTTATCAGAGGATCTTTAGAGATGCGAATTTTAGATGTCAATAAAAATATAAATGCAAATTTAAACTATTTTAAATTGAAAAGACCTATTGATAATTATTATTTTTACTTTTAAATCAAGAGTCGGCGATCCAATTAGTGAGCCAGCAAGCAACTCAGCATAATTTCGAATATAGATTTTTATTTCCAAAAGTATCTTACAATATAAATGACTAAAAATAAGAATAGTCATTTAGAAAATCGTAATAGAGTACAAACCTACAGCTACCACAGCAGTGAGCAGGTTCATGAAGGGGAAAAACTTAAGGTTGAACACGATGGTATAGAGGAAGTAGGAGATGCCCACGGAATATATCATGGCCATGCAGGTGCTGAGTGTCAGGAACAGAGAGCCAGAGTACAGCCACATGCAGCTCACTACGAAGATGCCGCCTAGGCCCACCAGCCACGTATCATGCACCAGCCACGTATCGAATACAGCATTCTTTACACCTGGAAGAGAAACAGAAAGTACGGAAATCAGCATGTTAATTTATATTCTATTGAAAAAAATAAAACAAACTTCAAAATAATAGACAACATTATTAAATATGAAGAAATGATTAATATTTTAATAATGACAAAGATATATCACTTTCAACTTTTCATTTGTAATCTTTTAATCAGCACAATTCCACTAAAGTACAATCGATTTTATTCTATTGACTTATTAGTTTTTAACGAGTGTTTGATGAGGTGATTCAATTTGTGAAGAACTCACTAATAACACGGCTAGTTTCCGGTATTAAGAGGCAAAAGACTAATCAGCCACTCACAGATGGCATGCTGTCATCGACTTTAGAAATACATAGTCAAGTAAAAATAGTCGAGTAGGAATTTTTTTAATTGAATAGTAATGATTAGTCTATTTACATACAAATTTTATTCATAATAATAATAAATACAAAGCTAGCTAGATAGATAGCATGTTAATTGCTAATTGTTTAAAAATAAGTAACCACCCTATTACTAATCACAATACGGTTAGAATTTTTTTAATATAAATTAAAGGTCATACCCAAGTCCATGGCCACCAAGGACACGTTGTTGTATTCAAAAGTGAGATCTTCTATCCGGTGATAGTACGGGAGTATGGAAGCACTGCAGGGCAGTGGCAGGAATACCATAGAGGACTGTACGTGCAACAGTGTGTTGTTCTGGAAATTTACAAAAACAAATTATTTATTTAAATTACAAGTTCAATATGCATTTATGCAACTTTATAGAAATAATATTTTGAACATGAAAAATAACGAGATAGATTATTTGATGATTAAATCCATTTTAAATATTAGAATCGGTGATGATGTTTTTAACCGTGATTTCAATACATCATGGCAATATAACATTCCTAAACTTGCATATGTGTAATGTATTTAAAACATCGACGAATGTAATATTTATCAACACATGGATCCATTAAAAAGTCTACATATTGATGGAAACAACAGTAAGTAATTCTAAATAATATATTTTTTATTTACATTATAATAAAAACATTTTTACATTTTACATCAAAAGTATGTAAACAAAAAATCACTTTGAGGTGTCCTTATTTGAAAATTTTGTTACTTGTTTCTAAAGCCATGTGGTTTTTTTTTTAAATCATTTTTAAAATTATGGTTATTTTCTCTAAAAAAAATTTCAAATGCACTACTGTAAATTTTACAATGTGGCAGTATGCAGTTTTGTGAATTTTTTTTCTTACTACATCAACAATTTTTTAAATATTTAATACGATATTTAAATATTTTGGATCATATATTTGTTTTTCAGTTTTGCTTTTAAAATCCCTTAGCATTTTAGCAACAACGGAAAAAAAACCCTTGAGCGTAAGAGTGGTGAGTAAACTCACCTTTGTATAATTATAGGGAAGCCTATTTTTGTATTCACTTCCAGTAAAAAGTTTGAATCAATGAGTCACTAAAATCTTTTGATTTAAAAATAAGAATAAAAAATAATTATTCAATCAGACTAAGGTCAACGTGATTATTAAGATGCAATGAACCAAAACACCAATACAATTGGACTTGTAAAATAATATGAACTGGTATCAAATGAGAAGTGAATAATGATTTGGGCAGCGACTAACGTAAGGAGGCAAGAAGTCAACGTCCACTATGAAGGAAAGAATGTTGAAGACTGCATTGAATCTGATGCAGGTGGGGGGAGCGGTACAGCGCTCAGCCTCACAGTCTGTCGCCAACTTCAGGGAGTGGAAGTACGGGGAGCAATGTGTCAGCAAATTCACTACAGAAGTTACGTCTTCATCCTGAAAGCAAACAAATATGCATTGATAAAAGATCACGAGCTCTCGAGTAAAGTTCTCAATGCTACCTAGACATAGGTTTAATTTTCCTGTTCTTAATAAGTTGAGCACAGGTGAGGAGGAGAGTATGGTAGACTTGATTTTAGACTCCTTATTCAGATAAGACTATTAGATGTCTCTTGCTAATGGAGTTTACATTGAAAAAATAATAGTCAGAAACAAAATCACAACCAATATTTAAGTTCCTTTTAGAAATATAAGTATTTTTAAAATAATGTATTTTTACAGTACCAATATACTGATATTGCTAATCAATCATCAGCAGAACTTGTATTTTAAGTGAAAAAAAACCAGGCCATAATCCATAAAAGAGAACTAACAAATTTTCTTTGGTTTCTGGTTTACTAAATTGAAAACATTAACACTTACAGATATATTCATACATGAAGACAGATTACTGAGTAGAGCTACGTAGTTGGGTAGGCTCCAGGGGGGACAACACTCTGCTGAAGGGGGCCGTGCTCGAGTGCACAATGCCCGATAGGAGTCCCCGCCTGCCTCTTGTAGCTGCCGCTGGAGCTCACACATGCTGCGGAGATTGCCAGCTGACATCAGTGACGACCCGTCTGTGCTCTTGAACACCAAATGGGCGTAGTTTGCCACTGAAACACACAAAGCACAGTTAAATATTGTACATTGAAATTAAACATATGAAATCGGCTGATCCTTGTATAAGAAGAATCCTTTAAACCAGAGGTCCCCAAACTTTTGGGGTCCTTAGGTCCTTTGTTTTCCTGTTTTTCGTAGACGCCTGCCTTGCTAATAATGAATTTTCACAATTTTAAAACATATTTTTGAGATCTGATATAGAATAACTAACTTTCATAGAGTTTACTGTAGCGTGGATTTAAAAATAAAATACATGTAAAGTTATTATATCTTTATTAATTAAAAATGCAGATATATTAACATTCACTAAAAAAATCAATACTTTTAATGGCAGGGATGGGTCTGGTGCTTTGATAGCAAATTTTAAATATTTGGCTTCAAATACGTCAGATTTAACCTTAAATATTCTTACTAATATGATTAGGCACATTAGTTCATATATAGAAGATGATTTAAAGAAACTCTCAGAAAAATATCATCGTGATTTGAGTGGGATTTGAACCCACATCCCCTGGTTTACATGACCGGTGTACTAACCCTTGTACTAACGAATCACTTCCGTTTATCGAGAATTTTTAACAATCATACTCTACATATGAACCAATGTGCCCAGGCCAACCAATATTTAGTGATTTGCAAGCACTGTCATTTACTAATCATATTAGTAAAAATATAATAAACCCGTAATGGGTAATAAATACGCATCTGATTGACGTTTAATAAAAAAATCGACTTAAATACGCCCAGTGATTTCCAATCTATTTTTTTTTGTAAGAAGATTAGCAACCCGTTTCCACGAGGTATGAAGATGGAAAAGCTATCAAAAACCTTCTTGCGATAGTCCACAATGCAGGATAAATAGCATTATTATATAAGTACATGGATACAATCTGTGTTAGATGCATTATGACATTTACTGAATGCCTAAATTTTGGTGATGACCTGTTTTCGGAAATTCGCGTAAAATTGCATGTGTGAAATCTAGTCTATACACTCTTTGATTTGCATGTAGTCAAATAAATCGTTTCCTATAAAAAGTTGAACCACTTCATGCACACTTTGCGGATTACTTGGCATCACAACAACACCATTTAAAAATTCCTAAAAAGTCCTAAAAATTGTTCAATAATTGGAGGATTATCATTCTCTGACCACTCCACTTCTTCATTGTCACTTTGTTCAGAATCACTGGACAGTATTGGTAGAAGTAACGTTGACTAGTCCTAAACAAACATTACGAGCTGTAAACCTAAAGAGTAAAATGACCTTCTGCCGCTTTTAGAGTAAGCACATTAAAAAAGGTATTAATACGCACCCCGCATTCAGACAGCAGTCCGCGAAACGGGTACTAGTACCCGCCCCGCCTTTAGTGTGTTAATAAAAATGTGTCACAATTTTTTTATTTTATATAGAACCTTGCACGGACCCCCTGATGTTGTTCAGGGACCCCCAAATCGATTTTAATTTTCTAAGGACCCCCTGAATGAACCCAGGGACCCCCTGGGGTCCGTAGGGACCACTTTGAGAAGCACTGCTTTAGACTAATGGGGTTAGAGTTGTTGATCACATTCTGAAGGTCTTTCAAATCTGACATCGGCAGAAACATGTCTTATGCGAGTTGATGAATATGTTTTCGTAATTATTTTACATAGCTACTTAAAATTTTCAACCTTATACTGTTCATTCAACACGTTCAAACAAAGAATATGTTAAGAGTTTCAACGTATTTTTACAATACTTCGAAACCATAAGATTTTTTACTAAACAATTTAAACTCACTGGGAACTCCGCAAAAGAAGCCATCACTTGAGAGGTGGTGGTGTACAGTATTGGGCGCAAATTCCATATTTTTAAGTGATACCCACTGGTTTCTGTTATATTCAATGCGTCCATCAATATTCTCTTGCGACAAGTAGGTCAGGTTCTTCCCATACCCCCAATGCTCGTGTTCATCCAGAGATGAGTTTCCATCATCTCTACTTGAAATATTATTTGGTGCTTCGGTATACAGGATCTTATTGGTATTGGCTGGATTCTTCAGATGCTTAATCTTCTTTATCTTTGATAAAGTATCCTTAGGTGTCTTTTTTTTACCATTTCTGGCTTTGGGCTTGAAGACAGAGCGGTTCCGAGCCTTTAAGTATAGGGCCTCGTCGATAATATCCTTTGGATTGACTGCCAGAGAGCCAGATGGACGGGTCTCCTCTATTAGATTATCCCACGATACCAAACGATCTGAAAGGATTGTACCCCGAGTTTCAAAACCCTGAAATTACAATATGACACTTTATTTTACTGTTACTAATAATAAAATAGTCAAAATGACAAAACTATAATCAATTTACTCTGATTTGATGGAGCAAAAGTACAAAACATTACTACATACAGTATTTGCATCATTGTAATAATTTTTTTGGTAAGATGATTCTTAATTTTTTACCACTGAAATTTTTTAGTGAAACATTCGCTTGTGTTTGATTTTTTAAGCAACCATTTTTTCTAACATACTAGATTAGTGAAACGAGTCATTTTTAAAAAAAATAAACACATGAAATTGTAGAAGCATATTTCAATTTCTTTGCACTTTCTCTTCTATTTAAGATGTATCTTCATCATATTATCTGAAGTGTCGATATCTCTATAAAGATAAGATAGGAGTAATAGTAATCTCTATTACGTTGGAGCTACAGCAGGGAATGCCTTGTGACTACAATAAAGGTGAAGAGAATAAATGCTTATATGCTTCTAGATCCAAATTCACAAGCTTAAAGCCAAAACAGGAGCTCACAGTATTCAAAGTTGAGATTATAAGCAGTTAATTGTAGGTTAAAAATTACAGTTTACTTAACAATTAAAAGAAAACGTAACAGTTCACTATAAAAAGTATTTTAAGGGAAAATGTAAATTTGAATATCTTTTTACATAAATCTAAATAGCACCATTAATTGTAAATTTATAATTATTATATAAATGCATACATAGTATACTAACATCGTCGATATCTATAATAATGCCAGAAAGCTCACCGAGGTTGGATCCGTGAAGTCTGGAAGCTTTTTTGTAACGAAGGGAAGAATGGTACAGACTGTAGCCACCAGGGTCACCCCAAACAGGATCAGGCAAGGGTGGTGGACCAGCAGCCTCGCGTAGAAAGTCATTGTAGAATCCAAAGTACTGCCTCCAAATGATCCACCGGATTTCCCATCAAAGTCCAGAGTTTCTGAGGGAACATCACCCCTGGAAATAAATCATCAATTATTTTAGCAGAAGAACCCATTCTATGAAAACTACTATTGAGCATCGAGTGATCTTCCAATCTTACAAACAAAAACAATGTTAACAAATACATTTGCTTACTTAAGAATCCCAAGTCACGGTATATTATTGTAAACAAACAACAAAAAACATTTGAAAGGCACTGATTTTACAAAAAAAATACTTAAAAATTCCATGTAGAATTATTACATAAAAGGTCGAAAAATTATATTTACGTTTTTAATATCCCGGATACGATTAAACTTTCAAACATTAAAGGTTATAAATAAACGTCAATGCAATAATGTAAATAATAGGAATTGCAAGATTAAAAAAAAATGTTGCTACTTCAAAAAACATCAATTTTTATAATCTACTTTGTAACAAAAAAAAATGGTGTTTAAAGATTGTAAAAAAATAGAACTACGAATCAAAGTCATCAGTTCAATTTAAGTATTTTCTGTAATTAAAATATACATTTTTTTCCTTACATATTTTTTCCGCATCTTCTGTTTCTCACTATCGCGTAAATAAAAATTATGCATGCGCGAATAAATCCGATTTACCAAAAGAAAAATTGAGTATGCGAGCACCGAAAAAACTTGTAAATTATAGTAAAGCGAATTGAGATTAATTTATCTTTTCGTGGGATAATTTTATTTTTAGTAGCAGTTCCTTTGAATTATTCAGAAACTTTGTTTATAACGAAAAAAGCAGATATCCGTTCGGACCGTTGGATGATTTTGCAATTCTGAGAAATATTTTTTCGTTTGCTAATTTTTATATCGGAGAGCGAGGACACCTTCGCATAATGCTAACGAAAACTTTCCAGACTTCTCATTCCAGCGTCAGAAGCGGTTCTCGGAAATCAGTCGCGCCCTCGCCCTCTCCCCCGCCCCGCCCGAGCCCTCGCGTCCCGGGCTTCGTTCGCTTTACTAAATTGAGGGGGTGAAAATACTTTTTATTGGCTAGAAACCATAAAAGGCTTTTTCACCGTTTCAGGAACGAGCACCTTGCCAATTCTGGTTCTCAGAATGGATCATTACCACGTTACTCGTAAGTAATTTCCACTACTAAAGTAGGGGAATGATATTACAAGATTTACAAGATTAAAAAACTATAATCATATAATTTTCCCAAAATTTAACTTAAATCGAAGTTACGATAGTAATTTCATCACTATCCAGAAGGCCGATCTCGTTTTTGTAATATATCACGCGGAGGAAAGTATTCATATTTCTAAAAAATGAGTAAACAAATAGACAAAACGGGAAATATAAATCAATAGCATAGAAATGATTTTGAAGGGAAAAAATACTATTCAATAATAACAGAAACTCACGCGGAATATATTCCACCCCCAAAGGAGCAAAACAACGTTATCCCAAAATCGCTCCCCGGGCGGCCCGCCCGGCAGCTCTACCTGGCCAGCTCTACCTGCCCGCCTCCACCTGGCCGCCTCCACCTGGGAGTGCGCGTCCCGGAGTCCATACAAAACGATCGAATAATTCCTAGAAGCGGGTAGGTCAACTGATAAACAATTTTTCCGCTGTGCGCTTTTCATCCCTTCCGTGGTGTTTTACCAAGAATATTAATTTCTGGAAACGGGTCTCAATGAGAGATAATTTGGCAGTCTCCGCGGATGCGCGGGTGCGCGGCGGGGCCCGGCGGAGCTCGAGGCCGGGGCCGGGGCTGGACCGGGGCTGGACCGGGGCTGGACCGGGGCCGGGGCTCGGCGGTCTGCGGCTCCGGCCGGGCGCGCTCGAGGCCGGCTCGCGCTGCGTCAGGCGCGGCCTCGAACCGAATCTCACGCGCGATCCGATTCCGAAGGAACGGAACGACACGGGAAACGATCGACGATGAGAAGTGAACTTACGACGTCATCGAATATAAAAACAATTCCGAAAGAATAAAAAAAAAATGAAAAGCGGGGGCCGACGGTTCCGCGCCGTTTTGCAGAGAGCGGGAGGTCGCGGCCGACGCGCGGATAACGATCGAGAAACGCACCTGACGCTCGCCGCGGAGCCGGCCGCGCTCGCGACTCCCTCGGAAGAATCGTCCTCGCCGGGGCCGGGGCCGGGGCCGGGGCCGGGGCCTGGGCCGGGGGGCCGGGGGCCGGGGGAGGCTCGGGGCGGAGGCGTCGCGCTGTCGGGCTCCCGGGGCCGCGCTGCCAGTCCGGACGGCGGGAGAGTGGTGCGGGGCGGCCGAGCCGGAGCCGAGGGGTCGGCCGGTGCTGCCAGGAGGGGAGTCTCAAAAATCCCCGACGGTATTTCAAATTCGGCGGCTCAATTTTGAGGGCGGCTTCGGGTCGAAATTTTTTTTAAATTTTGAAAAAGTACGAGTCGCCCGTCCGCGATTTCTCCCGATCGCTCAGAGACGACGCTCGCTCCCCCGGCCGTCCTCCGCGGATCGACTGCGGTCGGACGTCTCCGGTTCGCCCGAGCGGCCCCGACTCGGCGGAGAGTTGTACGCTGGCAGCACTCGGCTCAGCTCAGGGGTGGCCGAGGGGCAGGGGCGGGGCAGGGGCGGGGCAGGGGCGGGGCAGGGGCGGCGCAGGCGCGGCGGCGTGTGGTCCGTCGCCGGGCAACGCGCCCGGCCCGGCCGTCCCGCCCCGCCGCCCCGCCGCCCTCGCCCCGCCGCCCTCGCCCCGCCCGGGGTCGCGCTTCCCGCTGGAATCCGAGTTCCTTTTGAAAGAGCTCGATGGCCGTGGAATGAATTTTGTTCAAAAAGAGTAATTCAACTATTGGAAATTTTTCTAACCGCAGATTCATTCATTTGAGATTATGTAAGGAGAACGAAATGTAGATTTATTTTTATCCTTATTGCGAATCGTAACCTCCACCCCCGTAACGACTAACGCGATTGGCCAGCATCGAGTCGGTGGCGCGATTTGTCGCTCGGCGGGTAGAGATATGTGATCTGTTTCTCCGCGTGATAGCGATAAATTAATTTTAATTTTATAAATACATACATTGCAAAATATCACTCGCAGAGGTCACTTCCGACAGATGCTGCTTGACGACGTCCACTGTGTTAATATATACTGAGCGGTGATTTCCATTATAAATCCCTAAACGACATGTTTTTACATATAATGAAAATATTTCTCATTGATGTCACTTTCACCGAAGTGTTTTTAAGCCATCTATGAACTCGATTGCAAACCGATTAGTAGTTTATAAAAAGTGGTAAGCGTCACGATGTCTATCGACAAGCTGCTTGACGACATTTATCGGTATATATGTAACTAAACCGTGATTTTCATAATCGACCGGTAAGCATCATGTTTATTAGAATATCGCAAAATATCACTAGTAGATGTCACTTTAGAAAATGACGTTTAACGGCACTCGTTGACATAAATGTAAACTAAATAGTAGATTATCTGTCAATCGGTAAACTTGACGATCGGGTTCTGAAAAATACTTTTTGAAATTGATACGATTTCTTAGATCGAAATATTTTTGCATTGAGAATAAATTCGTTAAATTTATAATAATATTATTTAATACATAATATTTAATTGGATAAAAGATTTTTAAAATATATTTTTACCAAGATCTTTAAATTATACAATATTATAAAGTCTTTGGATTTATATAAGAACTGATTACTTTTTTAAGCCAGTCGATAGAGCCAAGCTCGAGGACCTCAACTTCACTGACAGATATCAGTACAAATGCTACTTTTTCATAGTCACTTGGTATTTAAAAAAAATAATACATAAAAATATCATTTTCAAAATATTATTCATGAATATACTTTTTTAACAATTTTATTTTTATATTTTCCAGGTTGTTGTTTTTTATATTTTGAATAATAATGTCACAATTTGTAGATGTTGTGTGCAAGCATTTATATTGTTTAGTTCTTTCGTACATAAAATATGCATATTTGAACAATGATAATACATTAGCACTATTTGATTTAATAAATCCTGTAGGTATCTTGAAAAATGATTTTCCAATAACTAATTGCAAGTGCACCGATGAAAACTAATTAATCTTCCAATACAAACATTTTTTGAGCTCGAATAGTAGTTACTTATAATGCTGAACGATCAGTTTCATTTTAATTAATAATTTTCCTCCACAACTTTCCATGACCATAGTTGTGGTTTGGATGAAATAATGTCAGAAGATCATCACAATCATTATACATAAAGCTATCTTCTTATATCTTTATTCAAGAATTTTAATAATAACCTTGACTATATTGAAAACATAATTTTCCAATAACGAGCCATTTTAAAAGATAAAATAATAATTTTCATTGATAGTTTTGAATTCAATAATTTATAAATTATAAATATAAAATAATTCCAATAATAATTATATGAAAATGGAAATAAAATATCCTCATTACAATGTTAAGATAATTATGATTATGATAAAAATTACTAAAACAAAAATGTAAATAAAATGAACTGAGCCCTTGATAGGATCTTCACTTGGATTGGCTCTGTGACTTGGCATTAAACTTGAGGGGGTTGGAGACCCGAAATATGCTGGGCAACATTGCAGCCAAGGTGGAGAATACTTCCTCTGATATTCCCTCCGGAACAAGGAACTGAATATTTTTTAGCTCGGAGCCTCCCCAGGATGCCATCTCTATCATGAAGCCCTTGACACATTTAAGAACAAGTTCTGCACGCTTGGCACACCAATTTACAGTCATTTCCTAAAATTAATACAAAATATTGATTTATAAAACAATAAAAATCAAAAGTCTGTTCGGCACTAGCACCATTGAGATGTGCATTCTCATTTTGAGTTGTACATTTTTAATCTAGCAAGGGTTTTCAAATTGCATAAATGTCAACTTTAACTTTACAAGAAAAAGATAAATCAGATAAATTTAGCATTAGCATTAAAAATAATAAGATTTTAGATATTTTTTAAACTGAAACTACAATTAATATGACGAAGTTACAATAAATCTAGTTAGGAGTGATAGGCGCGGAGGTTTTCAAAAGGCAAGCTCTCTGACCTCTGACATGTCATGTCGTAGTAACACTGGGAGAGTTAAAGTTGTGACATCATTGGAGCACGCAGCCTTCAGAATGTTTCTCAAGCCTAGGATAGCTGAGTGTCTTGAATTAATGTCACCTGAAAATAAATAAAGAAATAAATATAAATATATATATGTGTATATACATATATATATATATAAATATAACTAACTGGATCTTAGAGATGACTCATCGGTAATTAGATGGAAGAGGACGTGAACTTCCGCCAAGTTGGAATGTTTGGTGATGTAAAAATCTCCGGTTTGAAGATACTTGCTTTCTCTAATCTTCTTAATATTATGGACAGAATCATGGTAAACGTGGTCATTGCTGTTTTTGTGCCTTTGAGCATTTCTAATTATAACCTGAAGTACAATAAAGCAAAATGTTAACAGAATATACACCACACATAAAAACTCATGTCAGCGTTTCCCTGGACAGTATAACGCTGATTTGCACGAGCTCGCTTTTGAGATGGTGCCATTTCCTTGTCTTCATTTCTTCACCCCTAGCTTTGTATTGGTTACATCTTGTGGGAGTCAGCAGTATCAGGCTCTCACTTTCTCGAGTTTTCCATTTTCTGTGGTCATATGTCCACGAAAGAAGTGGATAAACAGATGCTTAGCATCCAACATAAAAATTCCTCTTATTTCGTCGAGTGGATTCTTTACAATGTCAAAACTGCAGTGTGACATTGTAACATTGCTGCAGACCCCTCTCCAAGGTCCAAAGATGTAGGTGACCTTCATTGGCAACTCAACAGCGATCCGAAAACTATTCAAGCATGAGTCTGAACAGTTCATGGCCATGTTCTGAGGCAAGGCATTCTTGCATGGGTATACATGTGAGGACATGGATAAGATGAAATTTACCGAAGCTGAGTTATATGAACAAACTCGTCTTTGAATATCAGCAGTACCAGGAGGCCACGTTTAGAGCATGTTTAGAAGAGCCATTAATTGTAATGGATCCATTCACCCGCCTTACCCAACTAAATCACATATAAAGTGTAAGACTTTAAAAAGACACTTTAAAAACTCAGGAGTAAGTCATTCTTTAAAAAATTACATATTTATTTGGAGGTCAGTTGAGATGTACGATTCCCATTCTGATTTGCAAACAATCTAATAGAAAAAAAAGTGAAAAACTGACAACAGTGGAAGAATCAATTGAAGATATATGAAAAGGTTTGTTAGAAAATACGTAGTGATCACGTACAGGGTCCTTGACTTCCTCAATAATTTTCTCTAATTGGGTGTCAATTGGCGGGAAGTGGAATTCCGTGCTTTGTTGGCAGGCTTTGTCCAGACTACGGGCCAGGCCAGTGTAGTGGGGAGGAGGCGACTCGATGAGTGCCACGAGACCACACAGATCCCCTGAATACAGGCCGAGTGCTGTCTGAAGACGTTGAGGGGCATCCATATTCCTAGAGTTTGACAACAGACATTATGCATTTTATTAGTAAAGTGCCGATATATTGAATTATTAGGATGATAAATGTGTGATTAATTTTTATTTTATTTGTCATACTAGTGATGTATTTGAATAGTTTATAATGTATTTGTTGAAAATCAAACGTGAACATGAATGGAAAAACAGATTTATTTCGTTACCCATCACTGAATTCTTTGACTTTGCAGAACTTCATGATGTCTCTAGACATAATGCGAATGTTGTGCATCTGTTTGAGTTGAGAGCCAAGATGAATAGTGAAGCTCTCCTCTAGGAGGCGCTCTTGCTGAGGTAGGGATCCTGGTCCTTGCTTGTTCATTTCTAACCCAGCAAATTGATTAAGAGGAGAATTCCTAAAAACAATAAAAATTATATGATGAAAGCCAAAAGCTGACAACACTTAGGGGGTGACAGTGTGAATATGTTCACACTGTTATTACTATCTTTTTCTTTTTTTATCAGAAGAATATGTATTCTCAAGAGTTAGCACAAAGCTTATTAAAATCTGGGTTAGCTAGATTCATTGAATTTAAAATAAGTCTAACAAATCATGAGTATGTTTAAGATATTTCAGGGCAACCATTGTTTATATGGACGGCATGCGACTGGCATTGCATATAAAGCTATTTTTAGTCAGGAGAAAACTGTGTAGATGGAGACTTTGACTAATTTTAGTTTGATTTTCTAGTAAATAAAAAAAATTATATTAAAATCTTATTTATTTTCTGTAAACCAATAAAGTTATAAATAGTTACGTTGGTGTCTGTAAAGCGGAGTTGGTCTGATGCCCTTCGAGCGTGTGCATAAGCCAGGATCGATATTCTGCCCTCTGAGCCTGCTGGAGTGCATCGAGCTGCGAGCCCCAGCGCCCGGCCACCATGCTTTGTTCTTCAAAATGTCTTCCCGCTAGGTCGTTGATCTCATCTTCTGTGGTAAAAGTGTGGAGAAGGCGCATCTTGCGCTCCATTTCTGAAGTTTGACTGAAAAATTAAACAAATGGAATTTGAAGTTCTAGAATAGAAATTCTGATTGCAATTCAAGAAAAATACGCAGAACTCTTTCCTTAGTAAATACATAAATATATCTCTGACAAAATTTAAAATAACATTTGTATTATTTGTATTTTACACTTTCAAACTTGTTTATAAGTGTAAAATTTATCAAATTATACTTATTTTATAAACACAAAATTATCATATTACTTGTTTGTCATTTTAATGACGTCCTCATCCCGCTGTTGTATGATATGTTGCACAGCGTGTGCGTAGGAGCCTTCCACTTGCAGGATGGCCTCTAGGGCAGGAGAGTGCACGAGACGATAGTGTGCTGCCGCAAACACCTCCTCATCTGTCGCTCCTTTGGTCTCAGCAAACTCCAGAGTTTGCTCTTTGTAAGTCTTCTCCCAGGCCTTGATGCACGTCTCCGTGTCCAGCAATCCAAGGCGGAGATGCTCTATCAAGCTGTCATCGCGGTTATTGTAAAATTCTTTTGTTTCTTTTTGGACGAATTCTGTAAGCGCTTTTTCTAGATCTACAAGAAAGGTTTTAAAGAGAGAAACACAAACAAGCGATATGGATTTATCACTAGCTGACAATAAAATTAACGTTTTAAATGGAAATAAGAATTGTTTAAAAATAACTGTCATATTCTATTCACAACAAAAGGTGGATCAACCATCGATGGCTTTAATTAAAATATACTATCAGTGTCGATATAGCTAATAGCGAAATTACTCATTAGTAAAAAAAGAATATGGTAATCTTGATCACGAAAATACACACCTTCTTCTATGAAAATTGGAATATGAAACATGGAAATTATCCTTTGAGCGAGTTCCTTGGCACATCCTCGGAAGGGAAGCTGTACGGGCGTTTCTAACACAAATTTGGAGTCTTTGTCGGTACAAGTAGGAAAAGAAAATATAAATTTTTTTACAATATTTTTACTGTCGGCTGTCATTTTGACATATGAATCTTTTCTACTTGTATTGGCAGCAGTGTGGCAATATTTTCATTGTATAAATTTGAATAATATTGTGAAATCGCAAAAATAAGCACAGCAAACAAAGTTTTAAAAATGTATCAATTTGTTGAATACTTATTATTTTTCCAGCCCTTTATTCGAATAAATTTTATTTATAAATTTAATTTTTTTAATAATTAATTTTTTTAGAGAACTAAAATGAACGAACCGCTCGTACAGTAAAAAAAAAATGAGCAAATATCCATAAAAAAGTTTTAGAAGTTTGCAAGCGAAGTGCAATAGCAGACATCGCGGTGCACTCGTAACGACGTTCTTTCTTCGGTTGACAAAGCAGATTCCTATTTTTACATCTGCAGGTTGGCCAAGTCGGTGTGCCGTTCAGTCGCAATACCCAACTTCAGTCAGTACAAATGCCCGAGTGAGCAAGATGGCCGATAACGACGGTGGCACTAATAGTCCCGCTGAAATTAAAGGTAGGACGATTTATTTCCTTCATTGCGGACCGTCATTTGACTACCGAGTGTATGTGCTTTGAAAATAAAAAAAATTGCTGCTCAAAACGGCGGCCACGGTGATAGCAAATTTAAATTTGGAATACTGGCCACAGCGACAGTCGTCGAAGGATCGTAATTTGTATCGGCTGGATCATCACCGACGCCCGATCGACCCCCGATCTGCGTTCACCGACGCTGCGGCTTCATTCTCGGACTGACGTTGCGATATCGAGATTCCGGTCGCTCGAACGGCAGCACACTACACTGATCAGTCTCCTCCCCCAAAATACAAATCGGTTCTTTACTCGGCGATTTGTCCTCGCTAGTGCGGGATGGGCGACGGTTAACCGCCTTGTGTACATTTACTAGAATCGTTACCAAATTTGATGTGTGCGGTTATTCTCAGACCTTTCTCTAGTGTCGCATCGACTGTTTACGTACGGGCGTCCCGACACACGATCGAGAAGTTAACCTCGTTCGAGTCGTTTTCGGCTATGCGGGACGATGGGCCGGATCGCAGCGAGCGTTTCGCATCGTATTCTACGTCAGCTGATCGCCAATGTTTACTCTGCGTTGGGATTTATTTTCTCGTTTTATTTGCGATGCGGCGGTCGCGAACGAATGCGACGTTCGAGACGGACGATTCTAGTCCATGTGTCAAAGTGACATTTTGAATCGAGTTTTCACCATCGCCGTGATTTCCGCACCCGAATGTGACGCGATCGCACCGCACGACTGGAAATGAGGAGGGCGATAGGCAAACTCGAGATACAAAGCGACTTCGCGCTATTTGAAGTACGACAATCTTAAACCGTTTCATTGTAAAATTCCACCAAATACGTATTCGGCTACGGATCGCGCGTCCCAGTGATTCTCACCGATATATCGTTGTCCGGTCGATAACATTCTATCCGATGGGAAGAAGACTGCCGCGGCGGTCATTCGGTTCCACCGGGCGAAGCGCCGCCTGGCCGGCCAGCGCGGTGACTCACGCGGCGCTCGCACGGCCTCACGCGGCCTCACGCGGCCTCACGCGGCCTCACGCGGCCTCACGCGGCCTCACGCGGCTCGGGCCGACGCGCCAGCTGTTCGCGACTGTCAGTACTCCGCAAGCCTCGAGCGCCGTCGTTTTCATCGTTCGTCCACGTCTTGTAAGTGTCATTGCATATATTCACGTTAATGATAAATTATAACGGTCGAATTACAACTACCACACTGAACGGCACCGATGAGCGACTCGTTTTTGCCGGTCCATCGGTGTGTTAATTTTTCCAACAATTATCTTATTTTAAGAATCAATTTTTAAAAAAGAGACAAGACTTATACAGGATCTTCCAAACGAGTTGTCACAATATCTACTAAGATAATTGACGAACGCATTTTAAATTTAGTTCAATTTTCATTAAATTCAAAGTTCATTAAATTTAGAGTATTGCACATTCGCAACCGCAAACGAGTGATTCCGGAGAGCGGTCGTGCAGGGGCGGTGTTGTGATGATGTAATAAAATTATTGATGTTGTATAAGGTTTTGCTGCGAGACATTTTGACGGTGGCGACGAGTAAACATCCAGTTGTTAACCCTTTGCGCTCGAGACCGTTTCCGCGCGGACTAATCAGCAACTCGAAGCGTTTCGTATCACTTTCGGTGATTTTTTTACCTCTAACTTAAAATGTTCACACACACAAATTGACACATAATTTTTTTAATTTTAATATTTAATGTATATTTACATCTTTACGAAGATAGGTTCGTAAACATAAGTCTTTGTAATTTTGCTTTGTATGATATTTCATGTAACAATTGCCGAGATGCATGCCCGGCTTTTCGGGACAAGTATCACAAAAGTATGTCGTTTGATGTCTTTTGCCGGGTTTATTTTTTTGAGAACAGACTTTGTAATCCTTCCTAACTCCTGTTATAATGTTATGCAGCCTTCCACTTAGGCGGATTTTCGGAATCGCAGGTCGAAGTGAAGCTCTAGCACGTGTCTCCAGTCAATTGCCGAACTAAGGTTTTCATATACCGCAAGTGATTAAGCGGCTGTTCTCCTCTCAGCTGTTTAGTGAGATACACATTATCATAATATTATTATATATTATAAAGCAAACAAAATAATGGTACGATAAGTGAATGGAAAGATTATTGATATTGTGAGGGAGAAAAAAGTCTATTCTTTAGTGCAATATAAGTTTAAGCAAATAAGGACCCTCAAATGAATGATTACGATAAGAAGTACAAGCAAAAAATATATGGGTTGATTAGGTACACATCTAGTCATTTTGCCATGGCTGTCAAGGTCGAACTGAGACCAAAAATGCAGTTCGCTTTATGGTGCCGAACTAATCTTGGATAAGAAATTCTAGCGTAGTTTGAAAGGGGGATAACATGATCTTTGTAAAATTATATGGGCAGTGCTTAGTAACGAACTTTAAAGAACAAGATCACATAAACATAAACAAGAAATCACCAGATAAAAAACCATAAATAGTTATCACCGCACATCGAATTTCCGCACCAAGCAAATTGGTGCGGAATCCGCACCTCTCGAGTTGCGGCATTACAACGTGTGGTGCGGAATCCGCACCTCTCGAGTGCAAAGGGTTAAATGATCGTGATTAATGCGTTGAAGTGATTTTTACATAGTTAGATCTATTTCAATAAAGCGTGCACCCGCGTGTTGTGAAACATGGTACGTTTTTTGTTGTTGCAAATTTATTGAATACGCAATTTTTTTGTTGTATTGTTTTCTATAAATACATTATTACAGTTCACAAAGATGATAAACTATATGTTCGATATTTAGTACCCAAAAAATAAAACTCCATTAGGTTAAATGATAATAATACACTGACCGATTTCTTCAAATTCATTTGTTTTCCATGTTACATAAAATATTTAAATTATGTAATTAATTACCCATCTTTCGCCGGATATAATTCAAATGTAAATTTTTAACGAAGTTGATATTTCACTCCATACTTCAATAAAAGCAATGTATAATTAATTTCGCTGTTAAAATTTTAGCCAATTATAAAAAAAAGTTGCGTAATAAAAAGATCGAAACAACCCATAAATGCATGGTTTAAATTTCACCGAGTGTATACTGAAAGAAATGAACATTCCTGCCGGCCCGCCCGCCGAGCGCTTGACTTTGCTCGCGCTCGACGGCAGCCGGGGACGATACCCGAGGATGGTTTTTCAAATAAGTATGCACAATAACTGTTTAACTGATACAGCTGTATATATGATATCCAATCTGAGGTATCAAATTCTTATGTATTTCAAGAAAAAATGTTTAATCGATTCGCTATCGTTGTCTACAACTCGTATAGCTTTCGGACTTGACAAAATAATGCTACCTGGTTTAACATCAAGTTTTCGGTCACGGAGTTCAGTCACTCGTGAGTGCCAATTTATCCTTTTTATCCGTCATATTAAATTATCGACTGAAAATATTTTCACTGCTAAACATTCCGAACTAAATGTATAAATTTTCGTCAAGAATTCACTCATTGCATGAAGTCGGCTAATTCGCAATCGAGTCGAGCCGTTCGCTTTACCACTGTCACTCTTTCATCGAGACTTGCCATCTGGAATTCTTTATCATTGTTAAGTTTCAAGTAAATGCATCGGATCTGCAATAAACCGTCGTTGATATATTAAAGTTGACCCTAACTGTCTCGAGACCCAGAAACTTTGGTAACTGAGTTTATTCTTCGTTAAATTTACCAAACAACGGACGGATTCACTTCAAACTTTCGCATTTATTTATTAATTAAAATTGTACACTTTTTGCATCGCTTTAATGATTCTCGTCATCATCGATTCTCGAACGTCAGTGTTGTTAATTTTAAAAAAACAGCTTTTATAGAGTACTTTCACGATTAACAACATTGAACTGCGAAGTTGACTTCCCCGATAGCATGTTTAGTGATCGAAAAGCTCTGTCTCACTTTTTACATCAGTCCGACCTGCTATGATTCTTGCGAGTTTCCGCCGGCTGCCTTTGCTTATCTATTACCCATTTATATTTATTGTTACTTAACACAAATAAATGAATAATTGCTAAACTAATAACTCCTGACAATAATTTGTGCTAAAATGGTATCTGCTCTTATGTAGTGAGTGACTCATTTAATTGAACGGATCGATTAATCAACTCCCTGGGTCAGGAGTTCGGGAGCTATGAATATTTATCTTGCGACTCTCGTTCGATTATCCCGGTACTAAAAATCAAATTGTAAATACGACGCTGAAACTTTAAAGAGATAATGTAAATTCGAACTTTTATTGTTGTCTGGAAGCTCCCCGGTCGGCGCCCCTCGGCCAGAGACTCGGGCGTCTTTAATTCCATCGCTCTCGATTTCATGCGACGAGATTTTTGTCCATTCGTGCGGTCACGTCTCATAAACCACACGTTGCAAGTGTAGTGTATAAAAAATATAATTACTCTTTTTATGTAATGAAATATGATATTCAAACAAAAAACTGAAAATAGCCTCAGAGACAACTTTATGAAAAGTCAATATTAGACTGTGAAAACGGATTTACCAATCATATAATTTTTTTTTATTACTTCATTCAGTGCGATTTCAAAATGTAGTAATTTTACCAATTATTGGTATACCACATATATGATAAATATTAATGTATATTAACATAATTTTAAAACAATTAAAGTTTTTTAATTTTTACTCAACTGCATTGGAACAATTTTCGGTTTCGCAAGGAATTTTTAAGTTTGTTATGCGTTTACACAATTTGATTGTTAGCACACTGAATATGGTCTAATGCAGTGTTTTTCAACCTGTGGGTCGCGACGCCTTAGTCGGGAGATCGCGGGTAAAAGAAGAAGACAATTTTTTTGTATTTGGTCTTTAAAATCACTGACATAGTTTTATTAAGGTCCTAGGCCTAGGGGTTTGCCAAATTTTTTTAACTTAGAAAAGGGTCAAGTATTTAAAAAGGTTAAAAAACACTGACCGGTAATGAAACACGTATTGAACTTCGCTGGTGCGCTTTAGTCAAATTAAATTAAATATTTTTCTACAGTTCGAAGAGTAGCGAGCCCAATCGTCATGTTATTGGAATTTTATTTGACGAGGGAAAAAAGTGTATTTGTAAAACGGATAAAGTTACTTCATATATACAAAAATAACAATTTATAGTACTTAAACAAAATATTACTCAGTACATTTACGTTTAAAAATGTTTTTTTTTAATGATAAATTAAGCAGAAAAGAAATTAGAGGGCGATTGTATTAAATATAATTCAGTAGAATCGCCTCTTATTGATACTGGAACATAGAATATTAAAATCTCATTTTTGAACTAAACTATATATATATACATATATATACATATATACATATATATACACCAAATGAAAAGCGTGCCTAGGAGAGACGGGTTTAATTTGAATTACTCCCCTTTTAAACAACAAATATAAATAGCAAAATGACCACAATAATTTTTACTTGTGAGCGCTCACATTTAAACATGATCGTTATCGCCATTTGGCTACTCATGTTTGTTATTGAAATAAATTGTTCCTTGAAGTTATCCAACCAGCCTTTCGCTCACATTTCTCTCGTTGTTACTAAAGTACGATTATTTTTTATGAATAGTAATTAAAACTGATGTATAATTATTAAAAATATGTATTATATCCACCTTGTTGACAAGTAAGCTTAGTAATTTGCACTGCTGTGATCTTACCACTCTTTCCCTTTTATGGATGCAAGCTGTAGGTTGCACAAGGAGTTTCGCGGGGGTGTGTGGTTTTTGAATGGACCAACATTATTTATTAAAAAAAACTTTTAAGCTGCCAATTTCAACAATGTTGACTTTTTATTACCGCAGAAGTTTTAATTATAAATTTCATGTTAATGATTGCTTGTATAATTATCCATATTTTTAACAGAGTACTTGGTGGTACTTCATTTTAATATTTCCGTTTAAATTTAGCTTTGACTAAATCGAATAAAATTTTGCGCTGCGTTTGATTGTTATAAAAATATATAAACATTTTTTCTTTGAAAATAATTGTATTAATTTTAAAATGCTGAAATGTTAGACAATACCCATTTATTTTGCGTTTTTCATATAGTGCCTTCATTTTTGAAAATTCTTGAAATATAAATAGCACATCAGCAATGTAAGGTGCAATAGACACCGCTTGGAACGTTCTTACGCTTTAGAAATGGAATTTATTTCTAAATTGTACAAATGACTGATACTCCCGAGTAAATATCACATTGGTCTATTTATAATTAATCCTATTACATAATAATTAGTTATTCTATCGTCCTGTATTTATCCTGTAGCAAGAGATTTTCTATTTCGTCAACTAGAAGAAAAGCTGAGCACACCGAGTGTTCGTTTGGGTTCTCAAGACATCTTTGAATAGAGTACTTGCGTAACAATCAAATTTGTCAAATTATTTTTATGAAGCTAAATAACGTTGAATTACAAAATGGATTAAAACGGCAAATATATTATTATTCAGAATTTCATGCATGGTATTAAGAAGGAGCATAAAATTACGCACGTACTTATATTGGTTTGCAGTGCATATTATTCTGTTAAAACTGAAATATATCAGAAAAATGTTCGTTAAGACGAGGGATATTTATCCCTTACTAATATTTTTGATACAGATGGCTTTCATTTGTAAGGGAAAGGTGATGAATATGTATTTTTTATTTATACCTGTCGCTAACGCTTTGGCAGCAATTATCAAAATAGCCTAATTTATTATCTTTTTGTCTAATGATTACAAATGGGCTTTAGGATTCTCGTGACTTTCATTCGTTTTGTCTACTACATCTTAAATCAACCTACAACGCGACACGTCTGGAAACTTGCAGGCTTGAATTTTCGAAGCTAGGGACTATCGGAGAGCAGACGCAGTTGACTCCATTGTACCTCGCATGTATAATAGATAACCATTGTTTTGTCAAGCTTCTTTTTCCATGACTCTTTTGACAAATAAATTATGATCGCTGTAGTGCTATCTGTTGACATTTGCGGTTGGCATCCCAAAGTAACAACAATGGCGTTATCAGCTTTCGTAAAATCTTATTGATCGCTTGACTAAACTGTTTCGCTCCATTATCTTTTGCAAATATGAAATTTATAACGCTTATCAGATTGCATCATTTACACATCGCGCACAATTCCCATATTGTATTATCGATGGTCGCTTCCTAGAATTGTCCTATAATCTCTTATGGATCACTTTTGTGTTAAACGAAACCATTTAAAGACATATGTGCAGTTTTATGTATTCAATTCAGAAAAATTCTTTAAATGAATTTGGTCTTCAATATTGTTAGGAGATTACGAAAAGTAATATTTGTATTATATAAGAATACACATGCAAGTAATCACGCTTAAATTTAGATAACTAGAAATCGTTTTTGTAATCCGCTAGACTTTAAATTTACCGTATTTGTTACAAATACGCTGTTTTCTCCAGTAAAGACTATTCTATTCTCCCCTTGTATGGTTCCATGGGTTTTTGAAATGACACATCTTAACAAATCTTACTGAAAAGTGTAAGATACTAAAATTATCCATGCATAATTATTTTAGACGTTCAAAATTAACTCCTGTATACTACCATCTTGTATCCACCACTATTCCGTTTACGCATTGAGTCTTGTCTAAAGATCACACAATATTCAAGTGGAAGTCTAATAACGTTGTTCTGCATGTCTCGGCTGCTATAATTAATATCACATTGTTAAGTTTCTACAGCTATCGCCTGTGATAAAAACATCCGTGATCCTAAACTAGTTTACTGAAGTTTACGGTCATTTGTTTGCTTTTACACCATAATATTTTCTGCAGAAAACATCACGAAAAATTGCCGCCAGCTTGTCTACGATTCAAGTTCGACTGCTCGCGAGCAACGTGTCCGATTTTAGTCTCGACATTGTCTCTGTCCCTTTCTAACCGCTTGCCAAAATGCGAGTCAGCGATATTTCTAGCTCACCTTTGATTATAAATGACAGTGGCCCCGATGTTCAAAAGAGTTTCCGGAATTATTTTAGATTGTTTACTTATCGACAACGAGTGTTTAAAAAATCGTATGAAGTCAGCTACAATATAAAGACAATTATTTTATATAAGTCGTAAATCTTTTCGGCTGCCAAAACACTATGTTGTTAATCTATGTATTTTGGATGCTTTTTTATTCAATGGATTGAATCGCTGACCACGTTGGAATTTTAATTGATGCAGTAACAATATTCTAACCACATCCAAGTAACCATTCTAAATACTGGATATTTCAACTAACTGTACTTACAATTCTGTTTAAAAATGTTTGATCAGGGTGGTAAAAAAATAAGCATATCAATATCTGTAAACAGCATGCTCGTTATGTTGCCATATTTTTGTTGCAATATGGATATGCTTATTTATGAAATGCCTTACCTTTTCATTTAAAAATATTAACGTGCTCTTAAATAATTAATGACATTTGCTTCGGATGACATCTATCTGCGGACCGATCTTGAAGTTCGACCGGTCGGTAGCCATTTATTAAAGTGTGCGTTTTTATTGACGTGAAGAAATGGCTATTGATATTTTATGTTCTTGTATAAAATACTGTTCTGATTTGATACTCGCACATATATGTATAGATTATATATTTTATGAAGCAAATTTTTTGCAATATTTAAATTTTATAAATTATTAAATATAGATAGTTTACTTATCAAATGATTTTAATTTAATGATTTAAATTTGGAAAAGCGAGCGTAGTCTCCAAGCGTATTTATCTTATACACCCAAAATTTTAAATACATAGTTCAAAAGAAGGGGTGGCCAACCCGCGAAACACGTTTTTGAAACATTAGAATCAAAAATAGATTTTTATAACACTTACGTCACCAAAGAGAAATTTTCCAATTTGTTTGCACAAAAAGTTGTAAGCGCTTTTGGTTCAACTTACACCTGCGATTCGTTTTTTTTGAAAATGAAATTGACCTAACACAAAACACGCTCGAACATAACGGACGCTAACCTGCAACACCAATTACGATGTGCAAATACCCAAATTGAGATCGATTTGCAAAAGCTAAGTGAAAGAGTAGAGAAACAAATATCGCACTAGTAAAATTAATATTTTTAATGATTAAATTTTTTTTACTTCATTTACATTTGTATATTTTTTATATTTAAGTTTTAGTGCTAGATATTTCTTTACAATGTATGTTTAATATCATTATTATTATTATACTATATATGTTTACATCTATGAATAATAGTAAACACAATAATAATTACTAATTATGTTTCAATTTTTCACTCCAAAAAAATGTCTATAGTGTATCTAAATCTAATATGTATAGAGATATGTAATTTTATATGTGGCCCCCGGAGTTATGCTCCATTTCCAAAGTGGCCCGCAAGATCATTTGGGTTTGTCTACCCCCGTTCTAAAGGCTCGCTCAATGATATGGCAATTTTATATTTTTAAGTATTCATTATTGAGGATTAGCATTTGTATATTTTAAATAGGCGGGTAGATGTCAATACAATACGTCGATGAGCTTAATGATAATATGATGAACTATCTTCATTGTGGAAACTAAAATGCAGCAGCCATAGATAGGTCATCAACTATAATGTTTGGGTTACTTTTTATTGTGAACGAGTCCCAAAATAGAAACTGTCGGAGTTTAAAAGCGCTCGGGTACTCGAAACGGTTTATCGATCTTGCCCGCCGCGAGTTCACTACTCTGAGTGTGTGCAGTCCGTCACGCGTCAACCGTCATCATCATATTGTATAAACAATCGCTTAAATAATAATATAATGACCTTAGTTGATTATACCATTGTATAATTTTGACTTACGATGTATTAAATTTTATGGACTAGTTGAAAGGGTTCTCGCATTGCGCTTGATCGTATTTCGCATTGCGTTAATAGCGCGGAAAGATGCGCTCATCTGAGTGTTACACGGGTAGCTTAACCTCTTAAAAATTTACTTTATTTCCTGAAAATGACCGCAGTACCGGAGCCGAAACTTTGGAACTCACACCTATTTTACGAATACAAATAATACCGAATAAACTGCTCTTTATTATTTTATACTATTTAACATCGCTCCATGTAAAGCGATGACTGATATTATTAACCGATACCTATACCGATAATATTTTCAGTATTTTATTTAAAAAATATTTTTTTAAATCCGCATGTTTTAAATTGAAAATTCTTTCATGACGCAATCAGATAATCGACAAAGCCTATGGGCTCGATGTCCTACCAGCCTCCGCCCTTTTATCTGTTTTTGATTTTCTTTAGGTTTTTCGAGAGCTAAAGAACCATGGGAAATCTTTGAGGTAATCTTTTTTTGTACGTTACATAAAATCATATTCTTTAAATCTTTCTAAGAATATAGAAAAACTCTTTTTTGTCAATATTATTTATATATTTTAAATATTAATTGATTTTTCCACGTGTTACTTTTTATTGGTGACCGGTTTCGCCAATCTTTGACGTTGGCACTATGCAACTGGGTGAGAATTTATATTATAATAACCAGTAAGGTAAACAATTGTAAGAGAGAGAGGTTGTTAGAGAGACAGGGAATGATTGTCAGGTGGTAAAGCTTAATTTAAGACTAATGTGATTTTAATGTGTCTGACAAATGGAGGTTCTATTTAATTGTAAATTTGTATGAATGATTCTATACAAAACAAATGATTTTATGAGGGTAATTAGCTTAAGTGATGGTCTTGGGTGTAGCAACAGTTCTCATATAATCCTGTAAATAAAGTTTATGCGCGGTGTATGTTTTTTAGTGTTGTAATTTAGCGATAGTAATTCTCATTCCTGATTGTAATATTTATATAAATAAGTTTAAAAATCTACTGCTCTACCCAAAGCGAGTGTCTCACGGTATATAACAATAAATATACAGTGTACTAATTCAATCGCTTAGAAAACAATATTATGAATGATTACATCCAAAATGTACCATGTGAAAACTTTCCTATATATATATATAGATGACGTTAGAAAAATGTGGGAAGTAAACGCATTTAGGACGTAACATTTAATTTTTTTTGCAGTAATTTTTTTATCTTTAGATATCAAAGTTTAAATCAGAGGAAAAAAAAGTGAATTAAGAATGAGATGCATATTTTGATTGCTGTTCAGCTACACGGAGAGACTTGAATTCTCATTCTGTCTTTAATCACTTGACAACAGCTACGTCGATAGTACTGGAGCACTAATGCTGCACCGTCTCCGCTTCACGTATTTGCGGCTAGTCTGTCCTCTCGAAGCTCTCGTGCCACGAGCAATAATTTGTTACAATTTAGCAAATCAAAAATGTTTTTTACCTTTTGGTGTTACTTATTGAGTAAGATTTACACCAAAAGTTACAGAATCGATACTAAACAATAAATGAAAATGATCGTTGTTATTTGTCATAATGTAAAAAAACAAATGGCCTTTCAATTTTATGTGACCCAAACACCCGTATTTTTAGTATGTTACTGAAGTATGTGTAGCATTAATTGCGCCGGAAAGACAACAGGTTGATTTTTGTACTAGCGCAGGTACATCAGTCGCACACACGCAAATAACGTTTCAATTTCATGCTAAGTTAGACAAATGATTGATTTAAGAGACCGCAATTTAAGCCCCATGGAGTCTTCGTAAATATAATCAAGGGTATTTGTCTGCCTCTTCTTGTGTGTAGCGTGTAAACCGTATCGTTAGTAGTAAATTAAATAAGCTTAGAGCTCGTTGTGGAGTAGCTAAGGAACCGAAGCGAGGGTCAGGTGGCGAGTTGACCTCGCGGCCGCGGCGCCCGACCCACTGCGGCCGGGACTACTGTATTTCGTACGGAGATGTAGTCCGCATTTTAGACTTTTAGACATTTTAGACATTGAGTTGAACTATCACTGTTGAACGAGGTCTCCTATTTCAGCGATATATTAATAAACGCTTAACTCAATATGAGGAGATCTATAAAGATCTAACTAAAAATCAAACACGATTGCTAATTACGGATTTCATTACCAAGGTTCGCGTATCTGAAATTGTTTCTAATGAATCTAACAACCAACTTGAATCGCACCAGGTACTATCGAGTGATGAATGTGACATCATACCAATCAAGAAGAAAATATTAAATTACTACGAAACTGATATTGTTGATGATTTTTTTAAATTTTTGTTTCTTGTTTCTTCATGAAAAATATTATACATACATATGTATACCTTTATGTTTTTTTAAAAGATAAATATATTTATAAATTTATCTTACGTTGAAATTAATTACTTAATTATGCACATTTTAGCTTGTTTTCGATTTACACGGTTTCACCTAAAAAATAATTACGATTTCGATTAATACAGTTTTCTATAGAAGTGTAATTCAGGAGATAGGTGCATTTCTTATATATATATATATATATATATATATATATATATATATATATATATATATATAATCAAAATTAAATACAAAATTTATATATATATAAACAGATACACACACCCATACCTACTGTTCATATTAACTGTTTTAATTCCAACTGATTTTACTAATAGACTTCCATTATCAAACGAAACACACAGAATGTCATTGAACTCTCCTGACAAGTCTACAAATTTATACCTGTATACTTGACAAGGAAAGATTGTTAAGTAATAATAATAATAATTGAAAACATAATATAACCTGCCAAATTTTGATTGTCTTTAAAATAACTTTTATGAATCTGCATACATACATTTTAACGGTACACACTAATTATCGGTTTTAAGTACTATATAATTTGTAAATATTTATATTAAATTATAAAATTTAAATATATATATAAATTTATTTTGTTATTCCACACTATTTTATTTGGTAAATATCATCCTTTTTTTTTAATTCGTAGCACTCTGTGCAGCCCCGATGGCTACCGAAAATGGTAAAATATCGGTATACATTTTTAAAGTTTTAATTTCTTAGTAGCGGGATTTGTATGAAACCCCACGGGCCCACCTACAGCCGCTCCCGGTCATGGAAAGATCGATAAATACCCTAAGTAGTCGAAGGTAGGGAGGTGCCAGCTGATATCCAGGTCAGAGCGCCTAGCCTCACCAGAGCGTGTCTGCACGGCGCACCCCGCGGGGTACGTTAATTATCATTGAATCATGCAATTGTCATACTAACATTGAGGGGTTAAATATGAGCAATACTCGCCAAGTTACCGGCAGTCCAGGGGGTAAACTAAGCGCGGGGCTATTCTAACTAAACTTATCTACTTCTCTTTTTTGCATTACTCTTATTCAATAATATACTTATTATATAATTTTGTATATGCGTGTCGGCACAGTGTATTTATCACGCAACGCTTTTTTTTTTTTTATATATTTTTAAAAGGGTGGGTAATCCTAATCTCAAAAGATCTTTTATTCTATCAATATAATAGTTCTAAAATACTAGGAAAACGTTAATTAATTTCATAAACCTTTTTTTATTATTTAGGGTTCTTTAAAAATATTTTTACCAGATTCGACCATTTGCACTGTACAAAATTAAAACTACTTTATTCCAAAAACAAAAAACCATTGTCTCATTAACTACATGTTATTTGGTCTGATAGGGTGCCCGTATGATAATAATTAGAGTAGGATTAAAACATACTATATCAAGATTCATCTTTCAGATAGTAAGACTTCCTATATTTGCACTGCGATGTGTACATAATTTATATCGCGGGTTGCCATTCAAAGCCAGAGATGATACTAGGTCCATGGCGGATTCAAGATAGGCCCCGGTCTTTCTTTGTGAGGTGCTTTCTTGCTTTTTGAATCACCGAAGTCTTCAGTTCCGCGGAGCGGGCGGTTCCCCCGCGGCCAGGCTCATGTATTTGCCTTCATTTTTCTACGCCAGACTCTAGCTGAGTCAGCGAAGGATATCTGCATTGGAATTTGTTTAATGATGACGAGGCAACTTTGCGGAGTCTCATTGCAAATAAACGAACGTTCTTGACTGTGTGAGGTAACTTGTTTCATTTCCTGGGGATGGGTACACGCCCGCGCCGCGAACTTCTGCATCTCGAAACTACACATTTTGACAAGCTATTCTTCGAGAACGCGTTCCGTACACATCTCGAGCAAATCGATCGAGAACTTCGTTGACAAGCGATTTTTTACATGCCGACATAATGGACACTTTATTTCTTTTCTATTAATTATACAGCTTTAAAAATAAAATATTATGAAGCCGAACACTTAGATTCATGTGAATGACAAACATGTGAGCGATATACTTTTATTTCTTATTTACTTAAAATTGAACGAAAAAAACCCTAATTGTGAATGTTTATCATTATGCAATGAGAATTTTCGATTAGATTTTTTTCTGTAGGATAGAATAATTTCTTAAGCGACACTGCCTGTGCGTACAGATTATTAATTAGGTACTTAAAATCGTATGTCTTTTCATACGATTTTAAGGGATTTAGCTTGTCAAATTTGAGTTGATGATAGAACTCAACTAAAGGCCAGTTTTACGTTTTGGTCGGAAATTCTTTTCAATTTCATTTAGATTAGCATCGTTATTTACTTTTATTCGAAAAAGTTAAAAAACAATTGTACTTCAACGTTTATCACATTTGTTACCGAGTCTTTTTTTGGCGATATGATGCATTTAAAATATCATGTTTTAAAATTTTCTTATCAGTAGATGCGTTGCGTGTGCGCGATGGCTTTCAAGAATGGCGTTATCGCATATTTGCAAGTCGTAAATATTGTTTGAATCGCGGGTATTTTGGTCGTATCTCGAGCGCCGAGTGCCCGAGCCCCACTCCGCCCAGACCCCACTCCGCCCAGATCCCACTCCGCCCAGGCTGCTGCGGCCTCTCGCTCCGTGTTTGATATCGGATTTCAAAACTCCAATGTCGTTTACCCACAGACACGTATGTCACAGTAACTGACACGCTAGTCCCTTTCTTAGATGGAAAAGTTCCACCTGTACCTAGTTGGGTTTTCTATTCTTAATCCACGAAGTCATAAGTCTTAGAATGCCACCGAAAAGAGATTTCAGGTTTTCCACATAAACACGAACATTGAAAACGAATATTTTAGTGCGAGATATTAAATTTTTGGATATTTAGCTTATTAATTTATTTTGCATATTTCATCTGAGAATCAGTTAAGTCCGCTTTTGAAAGCTATTTCTTAATAAAATATTTTTTTAAATAAATAAAATAGTTTTTGTTATTTTGAAATCTTGTAGTAATCCTGTTTTAGATATTTTATATAAAACGATTAATCAATAAATATTTTTTTCTGTTGCTTTAGGCCTATGCACATTTAAGTAAATTCATACGGAAATGCTTTTGAATTCAACTTTGTCTTATCCATCAAACATAATGGTGTAAATGTCCACCGTAAATGTCCTACGTTAACGAGTCATTAGAGATGGAAAATAGTCGATTTTCAAACAATCGAATCTAAAATAATCGAGTTGTGAGTATTTTTTGTAAGATATTTTAGTTACCAACGTGAAAGGCTCTTGGGAAATAAAAGCAATTCAATTCTGAATTAGTTCCTTTTTTTAAATTCTAAAATTGACGACGCGTAAGAGAACAATAAGAACTACTCATCCAGAGTCCGTAGAAAACTTCAGAAGATTATTGCAACTGAAGTAATGAAAACAAATATATTTTTTTTTTTTACAATAATCACGCCATAGTTTGTTAACATTGAATAATTTTGATGACTGCGTTTACTGTATTTAAACACAAAAGTATTTTTTTATATTTGACGTGCATTTACTATATATCAACACTCTCCGAATTTGCTGATATCTGACTGGTTTCGCAATCATTTGGATTATAGTTGATAAGCATGGATGATTTATAAGATTTTAATTTTTGTAAAATTAACAATTGTTTGAAATATAAATAAATAAGTTATATTTTTCAAGAATTCATTTATAATAAACAATAACACAGTTTTTTTAATAGATAATTTGATGAAGTAATAAATAAGCGGTTTTTAAGTATAAAAAATCAAAGATTTGAGTGTATTTAAATATTTAAAAAATAATGAACGATTTAAATCGTTACATTAAAGTCGTCAGTCAATTTGATTCAATGGAACGATTGATACATCGAAAGCTCACAAATAAATCGATCGAGTTAATTGTTTGTACTCGAATACTCCCGTCACTATGGTTTATCAATAAATATGTGTCTGCATTATGCAAATGACCCGTTGACGCCGAAAACAATGCAGCCATCACCGGGATCATCATCAATGCGGCCATCATCAGGCGCGCAGCGGAGCGGAGACTTCGCGCTCACGGAGACTTTCTCCGCTCATGTGATTTGCATCACACGAATCAAACCGATAATCACATTCAAATATGTTCACTTTTGCGCGTTTGCATTTTCTGCTGCACCATGCAACTGATTTTTTTCCAACGGCTTCGTGCGCAAATTCATTTCATTCTAATTTAATGTACGAAAATAAAGTTTCGCATGTACCAGTGACAGGTATGCAAATCGTGTGCGATGCATCGGCCGAGAGGCGTCGTCGATTTTGTCTGCGCACTGAAGCATTATTAGACTGTTGCTGTCTATGCCGGTTTGTTTAACAACCATCATGGTATGTGATTTCAAATAAACTGCGTTGTTTGCTTTTGTGTCATCGTGAAAAAGCAATAAACGCACTTGCTTTGATCGTTTTGCTTTCGCTACCTAAAAGTAGTTCGAGTACTGCATAGTATATATATGAACAATTAATACGTCAAGCGTTAAGTATCTTGCAATTTAATGCTTACGTCGTGTTTCTATTCATGTAATAAATGTTTTTTACAGAGAGAGAGTACTTGGTGGAATTCCATTTTAATATTTAAAAAAGAATACTCTAGTGATTTTTCCACATATAAATTTTTATTGGTGACCGGTTTCGTCAACTTTTCACGTTGGCATTATCTAACTGAATGAGGATTTTTAAAATAACATAAAATCATATGACCAATTGTTGAAGGGAGAGGTATTGGTTGTTGGAGAGAGAGAGAGATGTAATAATTTAAATTAATAATAACTTAATCCAACGAGCTCTTCGTGAATATTACAATTCACCAAAATATGTGCCTCCCTTGACACCGCTTGTCAACTCTATCATTCAATTGATTTACTGATCTGACTTTATTCTTAACAATATTTATTATTTGTCGAAATATTAATTTTGTTATGTATTATATTTATAAATAAAACCGAATAATTTAATTCTGTCAATTTCAGTTAGTAATAGTATTTTATAATATTGTTGTTTGTAGCAGGTATCGGTCGTCGATCCTTTCAGTTCGACGATGCCTCTGGGACGAACGAGCTCTCAGTGTCAGTAGTCTTGGAAGCAGTTCGCTGTTATTTATATTTCCGACTGAGATAACCGTGTCTGTGCAGTCCGTCCTTCACAGTGGGATCCGCTCCACTAGAGCAGGGGTCTGCAAACTTATTAACCAAAGAGCCAAATATGTAAATTACAACGTTAAAAAAAATTGACAGTCAAATCTGTTTGTTAACCTATATTATAATTTAACACTTCATTTAATTACGGGTAAACCGAATAAAACTTGATTTATTTATTTATTATCAAACAAACGCCCTTGGGGCTTTAAAGTTTATATAATACAATTTTGAAAAGATAAGAAATAGAAAGTGTAATATAAAAACTTGCAATGCTACTGCAATATAAAAAAGATTTATAAGAAAGAAAGTTTTATAAAACAAATATATATGTAAAAATAAATAAAGTGTTATTAATTATATGCAAGTACTTAAGATCAAAAAATCAGAATATATTCTCTACAAGTCGCACATAAAAATCAAAATACAATAATCGATTAAATCGTTCTTAATAAAAAAATTAAATCATGATAATGACCGACAAACATTTAATGCGAATGATGTTCTTGCATCTCCTTGGAAAGTTTAAGTCCGGTTTGTTTGTTGTTAATTTTAGGCACGATTCCAGGTTTTCATCAATAAAAGACGACTTCTCAGTTTACTCTTGATAAAGTTCATACTTGAAAACGATTGTTCGCATGAATATGTAGAACCGTTGCGACGGCTATCATCGATTAAAAACAATACCCGGGATATTTGTGCCAGAGCCGCACTTAAAGGGTCAAAGAGCTCATGCGGCTCCCCAACCGCACTTTACCGACCACTGCACTAGAGCGTGACGACTAAACGAGGAGGTCATCAAATCAGCAGTTATTTTTGTATTAGTTTCTTTGTAAATAAATTTATCGTTTAGTTAAGCTGTGCTGATGAAACTTACCTTTAACGTTTATTTTATACAAATAAAACAGAGTAACATTAAGGAAATTCTCGAGTTTCAAACTGTAAATTAAGCCGTATAAATAATCAACCCTCGAGTGTCACTCAGTATTAGCAGCTCGGTCCTCACTCTCTCTACCCCGTTTCCTCCTCTCCCTTACTCGCATGTCTTCCCCGTAATACTACTCAAGGTGTCTCTTGATCAATTTGTGTTGATAAATACAAATGTATTTGGAAATTAAGTAATTATTTGATTTTAATAACTAATAGCATATTGATATTGTTTTTAATATTTAAACAAAAGTAGAAGATTTATTATAATTATTATACAGAAATAACATAGCCTCTAACTTTAATATTTGACTGGATATATTTAAAAAAAAAACTAGCCGTTCCATGATGACGGATAATTGAACACTTAGATAGTTTTCGAAATCCTCAGTAAAATTAATTATCGTTTAGACAAATTGCCACAATCGACGTGTTTCTATCAATAAATTTATTCGATCACACACAAGTATCCGACTCCTTTCTTTTGGTAAAAACGTTTCAGATTGAAAATTCGATTATTCGAACTCAAAGGTGGGATTAATTATCCTAAGTCGATTTACTTTTTTATTTTTAGAAAAAAATATTATTTAAGCATTCTATTTCCTCAAGTCTTATTGTCTCAACTGTCCGAACACAAAAATATTATATTAAAAAAAGTAAATAGCAATTCGACAGCTGAATCATCCCTCCGTCCGTCGAGTCGAGCCGGCGGTGCAGTATTTGGGGGCGCGGGCGCATCCGGCGGCTATTTGTCACTGCAGACTCTGTTGACCGAACCTTTCATCTCGGCTGTCATTCATTGTCGTAGATTCAACTAGAGTACGGTTATTGACCACCAAGTGTAATATCAAATCCTTTATCTTATGCTGAGCCGTGACTTCATTGCAGCACGGTTTATCTAGACCTGCAATGGTTAATAACTGCACCTGACGCAACATTTATTTATCCTTATATGTTTTTGTTCATTTTACAAAGTTTAGTTCGTCTCTTTTGAAGTTCTCATCAGAAACAAGTTTAAAAAAAAAGTGGTTTTTCTGATAAGAAGTCGATCGATTTGACCGATGGCCCTCAGCGTGACTTTCATTAGCACACGCTAAACACGTAATGTATCCCAACTGCTGAAGAAGTTTTGTTAAAATGTTCACGAAATATTGACCAAGAATTAACGATCTAACGGATTAGATTTCCAAGATCTGCACCACGGGTTCATCGGCCGTGACACTGGAAAACCACAACAGTATGCACTTATTTCTTGTTATTAGAAACTAGGCATGCTAAAAAAAGATAATCACAGCGAGCGCTGTCTCGGCCGCAGCCGTTCGCTGCACACCCGAGACAGTGCAGTGCATTCAAGCGTAGTTTCGATTTGAAAAAGGCTGCAAGTCGGCCGATTCGCGTGACAAACTCTCGTCTAGCCCGGCGGGCGCGGATTGGGCGCGGATTGGGCGCGGATTGGGCGCGTAGGTGGACGCTAAGGCGGGCCGCGCCCGACTCGTCATGTGGGGATACGCTCGCATTAAAACGATATGTTCATCAAATATTGAAGAATCTGTAAAAAAATTAATAATAATTTTTCTTTTTTTTTTCAGGTATGTCCCGACCGTCCTTACCCGTCAAGCGTCGTTTTGCTCAAGGTAGTGGGGTATAAATATCTAGAATGTAAGTTGTATATTCGGGTCAAAACTGCAAGAAATGTTTTATTAAAAAAAAAAAAATTATATACCTTAAAGATGAATTGATTAAATTAAAAAAATATTTATGGGTGGGAAGGGGGTGCTGGCTCACAAACAACGAGTCGGTTTTTTTTTTTTTTTAAATTTAATGTAAAGCATCACATACGGCTTAATTAACAGCATGACTATCTTTCTTGATAGTGAATAAAACTTTTACTTGCGTGATTAGTAAAGTTTTGTGTGTTTACTCTTTGTATTCGTATTTTTACTTATATTCTTAAGGTTGCCGATAAATCCGTTAAACGAAGAGATAAATCCTTAAAAATATAACTTTGTCTTCTCTAGACCTCGCCACTTTTTATAAGCCAACCCTCTCATTCTCCTCGGCTACTGTACGTATCTCAGGTGTACAGTATAAATAAAAGAAGGAAGGATTCCAACTGCTGAAATCAAAATGACATTTGTATTCTGTATCTCCTCACATTTTTACAATCTTCATTACAAAATTATCGTAATATTGGCTTAAGATAATTAAGATTAAAAGCCAAGATGTGGAATTTTTTTGTTTTATTTCCAAACATTTGTAATTCCTATCAGCGGCTTTTCTCTTTTAACTTTAAATTTACATTAGCCTGGAAAAAAAGCATCTTAATATATATAATCAGATTATTCTGTAAAGAAAGCAATTTTATTTTTATAATTCCGGTGTAGGATGAAGATCTGCTTCAGAAGTAGACTGCTATAATTTGCTGTACATTCCTGAACAGAAAACTTCCTTACAATTTCCCCAAGTTCAACAAGGCAGATGTCCGAGACGTAACAAACCAAACATATACTCAAAAAAGCACTTTCTTGGGTGTATGTTTTATGAGATTCAAACATTATTTCAACGGCCATTGGGGCTTTAAAAAGCAATTTACATTTTTCGGTAAAAGTTGTAGAAGTTTTACCGGCTTGAGTTAATAGAATAGTAACCCTGGATATGAGCAGGCAATGACCCATTACTAACGGTGGGGGTCGCATTGGGCCCAGAACTTATATTGTGGTCCATATTCGGTACGTTATCGGTTTAAATAGGGTACGCTAGGATATCGAAGATAAAGAGGTCAGAGGGAGGGTGAGGTGGGAAATGCGAGGAAACGGACAATGTAACCTTTCACATTACAGCCATAAATCCAGAGAAAATTTCAGTCGGTGGATGAATTGCCGCTGGAGCATGAACCGTCCGCGAGCGTTCTTTATTAGTATTTTTAATAAGAATTCAAGAACCCAACAAAAAAAGCTTTTGTTTTTTAAATTATTGTGTTGAGTTTACATATATTTGTTTATATATATATATATATAGTTGCGCACCTAGTATATATAAAATATGTATATATATATATAAAAAATATGTATATATATATATATAATATGTATATATATATATAATATGTATATATATATATAATATGTATATATATATATATAATATGTATATATATATATTTATATATATATAATATATATATTTAAGATAAAAAAAAATAATTTCTAGTTACATAATTTAGATCAAATTTTTTAGGGCGAAAAATATATACATTTTTTTTGCACTCTTATACATTTTTGCAAAATATGAAGTCTCTGAATTTTAATACACTATGAATTTAAGGAAATGTTATCCTGCCACTTTTTTTACAGTAACAACCTGTACTTGGCGTTCTAATTTTTCACTAAGGACTCGTTCAAATAATGGCGGCTTCACACGTCCGCGTTTTCGGACGCCCACTCTGCCCCGGCGCCAATTGAACAATGGAGCCATTTCCGGGCCGGCCGAGCCGGCGGGGACTCCGCGAAACCCGAGGCGCTGGATAGTCATCGGCATGTATTGCCGAAATGGCGTTTCCTAAAATATTTTATTGATAAAATTTTTGCAATGTTTTGTTCGCGGATATGTAACGATGTTTTTACTATAAACGTCGCGAAGATCAACCGCCAAATTCATCCCGTGAAGTTCTTGTATTTCATATTGGTAATTGAATAGTGTCTTTTTTACGTCAATCTTTGAAGAAGCCGAGAAGACAGGCAATCCACCCAGTGACCGAGCGGTGAGTGGGACATTAAGGTTTTGGATCAGAATCAGACCAAAGCAACTGATTGCTCTACTTTTTCAATTTTATGGAAATTTCTACTTACTTCAAAGAGAAATAAATCCTCTGGTGCAGGTGATTTCCCTTTGTGCAGCTAAGCAATCTCCTGAGACGTATCGAGTCGGACACATCCTAAATAAATTTTAAATAACCTAACCTAACCCATAGTTATTGAGTGCAATCTGATAATGCATTAAGTTCAACATTTTGTTAATCATAGTTTGTTAATTGTAGTTCACAACTGTGCCTTGACAATTTACCGAATCTCGGTTGTTTATTTCTCTTCTCAGGTCGTAAGTTGTCCGCGAACTTCAATTGCTTCCAATAAATCGCCATTTTGAAGTGAATTGCTGGTGCGTGCTGGTGTAAATGTTTTAATGTTATAATTAGTATTTTTTTCTTCAGTCTGTCTCGGGCCGCAGTCATATCGAGACGTTCGAAAGGGGAACCCGAAATAAACTAATAAAAGTCGATATCGGGTCCATTCTAGTACTCTTTGATAATAACGCGGAATCACGAGAGCAGTTTTCTGATTCGAAGCTTGAACTTTTAGTACGCGTGTGTTGTTTCCGGTTTCGGCAGCCAATAGGAAAACCCCATGACAGAGCTTGAGTTTTATATTTAGAATGTGACGTATCGGATGTTCGGATTTCAAACCTATTATTTTTTGATTCGTTCGAAATTTGATTCGCTTTCAGTGTTGGAGTAACCGGCGAGGAGTCGTGCTTTGCATTATGTCCGATTACGTATACCGATAGGTGTTGAAGAAGAGATAACTTCGTATCTTGTATTGAGTACGTGCTGAGGCGAGGTGATTATGAACTACCTATAATATTAACATTTGGTTTCTGTTATTTTAAAATGAACGCATGGCGTGCAGTATAATGCAGTTGAAAAGCGATTAGTATTTTTATTTTCAACAGCACTGTTTTTATTTACTCACGTGTACAAAAATGTGCATTACGAACGCGGCTAATTAGTACAAAAAAATATAGCGTTCTGAAGACTTTACAATCTGTTTAATCATCCGTCTCACTGACGACATCGGCCCAAAGTCGGTTTATAGTGTAATTATAATAGGTCAGAGCTTGGGCTTAAACCTTGATTTGGAACATTTCATAGCATCCACATTCGCTACCATTTTCTTAGCTTGTACTCTTCGTTTAAAACAATAACACTATTTCATCAATAAAAAACCACGGTATTACCCGAAAAGCTAAAATTAGAAAGAAAAAAAACAATTTTATAACCTTACGTTTGTATTTTGATTGAGCTTGATATTTTTTATTTAAATAAAGTATATTCCACAATTTTTTTGCGTGACTAGTTTCACCAACCTTTATTGTTGGAATTTTTACACATTTTATAGATTAACGTAGTCTAAAAGTGCAATAGTTTTATTATCACTTTTAAAATATTTTCATTTGAATTTATGATAAAAATGTATTCTCTAATAACCTTTGAAACTCGATTCCAGTCTTAATTGAGACAAAAATAATATAACAAAATGCTAATTTTGTCAATATTCAGGCCCCCCCCATTCTAATTTGTTTACAATTGCATAATCCAATGCAGGGTTTTTAAGCATGGACGACATCGTTCCCGAGCGGCGCGCGGCCTTGTCCCCGGCCGGGGTCGGGGATCCCGGATCTCGGGTTCCAGGTTCCGGGTCTTCCACTTTCCTTTCCCGACTTTCCATAACGAAAGTTTAAGTTTTGATCTATTTTCAAATTTAAATTTTATTTTGGCTAAAACCGAACACAGACAGCCACGATTGAGCCCGATCCCTCATTCTCCAATGGATATGTGTCGTTACTGACTCATTTAGATTATCTGAGTTAAGATTTTTATTCCGCTGGGAAAGTAAACGGAAAATAGCAGTATATAAATACCAAAGAATTGAATCGAACAATACGGTAGTTAAATACCCTCGCATGCAGATGAGTTCGCGCGGCCGGCTGCACCGCCGCCAGACAACCGCGCCGCAGGCCTCGCCTTCGGGCGGTTCCGGTCCCCGCCCCCGCCCCGCGGAGCCTGCCCGCCCGTCTGCCCCGCCCGTCTGCCCCGGCGCCCCCCTGATCGACCTCCCCGCATAATAATCCCTTCTACCGAATATTTGTGTGAATGTTTCCAATTCATACTCCTTAATTTCTTAAGTGTAAGAAAACTTATTATCATCGATTCATGTAAATTTAAATATTAAAAACTAAAATATATTTTAATTAAATTCACTAGCAGTATATCCAATAATTTTATTTCAAAATTTGTATTGTTTTAATAAAATTAACTCAAATAAATAAACTATCAAACATCTGTAAAAAAAAAACTATCAAAACGTAAAAAGTCTTGGTCCACGAGTGATGAATTAAAATAATTGTAATAAAAGAAAGGCCAGCCAGACGGCATTTCAAGTCACGCATCTAGGTCGTTACATTTTAATTAAATTATTTAATATATGCTGTAATATATAACTGTTAACACAAAATGTTATTCAATTTAACGCTTCTACTTACTGCTTTATATGCATCAATATTACAATCCATGAATTTCAAAGCAATTACTCTGAACCATCGTCTGTATTTTATTCGCATATTTTAAAAAATACAGAGATATTTTTAATGCGATAATTTAATACCGCAGTCAAAAGCGAGGCTTACCGATGAAAAATTATTTTTGCTCTGCATAGCTCCAGAGCACATCAACATTCAGGGCAGTGTTTTCTGTTTGTAATTCGTCAAATACAAAGGTTGTTTGTAAATAGGTATTTTTAACCGCGCTTGAAATAAATACGCTTTTACATAGTTAATTGCTTAAAAGATTAATTCTGACAATCCTCTCATTTCTCTGATAATATTTAATTCTTAAAATTTTAACCCCCTCGACTCTGGTGTCTTTGTGTTCCTCGCTTCTCCAGGGCCACCTCTGCGGCTTCCGCGATCTAGCTGCGCATCCACCAAGTTAATGCTCTAATTAAATGGAGTCCAAACGTTATTAATGTGCAGATTTGAATATAGGCAAATGTGATTACATATTATGTTCTTAAATCGCGAGTCGTATTAGCCGATCTAACGATAATTTGTTTTGAATGAAATTATCATACAAAATATTTACTATCTCATTAATGAAATCGTCAGCGAACTATGACCTACTTGTTATTCATTACGCATCGAGATGGTTTTAATAGAAGCTGTTCAGACGTAAACCGGTAATAATAACAATATTTAACTGGGTATGAACCGTCATCTCGAAATAGGTAGTAGAAACAGAAAATACAGAGGAAAACTCTGATATAAACGTGTTTTTGGTAAAATATATGTATGTTTTTAAGTAGATTACTTGAAAACTCATAAACTCGAAAATCTGTGTTCGAGCTATCACAATTAGCTTCCGTGATGACCAAATCAATTATTTTATAAATTTGTAATGGTAGAAATATTATTCCATTGAGTACAAAGGAGCCAGAGAGGAAGTTGCGCAGTACAAATACTCACGTACGATTTCTTTTAGTTCTCTTGGCTAGTTTTGATCCAAACTATCAAGTGTATTGCCCCTTGCTATATGCTTAGCATTTAGTATTACTTGTTTTATACTATTTTTATAGGCTTATTATGAAAATCTGTATTATTATAATTGTTCGAACATTTTGAATGAAGTTTTCTGTGACAATAAATATTTATTTCTACATAAAAAGTCAACCAGAGCCATTTTTAAAAAATAGATTAAACTAGTATCAACCCGTTTTTTGCTGTGATAAAACACATGGCAGTGATCAAGTAGTATCTAGTATTCATATTTTTAGATCAAAACTTACAAGTGTAGTGTTCTCTTTTTTGCACTCGTGTTCACGGAGCCGTGCAAGAACAGGCGGCCGCCTCGTCAGCTGAACTGCATTTAAAATCTTTATAACCATAAATATCTGTTTCTCGTAAGATTAATGCAATCAGCTTAATTATAGTATACATCGCAATTTACAAGAGATTTGGATCTAAGTAGGGTAAACTCTGTGGTAATAAACTCGGCGCGTCAAGGTATTTTTAGCGCTCAAATTGAATATTATATTAATTTTTTGGACTAATTATTGAAATTAGAAAATATAGCATATATTACTTATTGAAATTTCTGAAAGCATTGTCATAAAAAAATCCTTTATAATATTTTAAATATAGAAATCACAATATTTTAACATGCACAATTATATCTTAGAAACACATTTAATTGTTTTTATATAAATTTATTTCCAAGATATATTCGGACAAATTTCTTCATGTAAGAAATATAATTTGCATTTTAAATTCCAAGAATATATATAATAACGGAAAAAAACCCATATTAACAAAAATCTAGTTTCGAGATATATTCATACATCACTGGAAAGAGTATTCAATGAGCCCCCATCTGATTCCCTATTTTACTCACATTTGTAATTTTATTGGTGACCGGTTTCCTCGACCTTTCAAGTTGACATCAAACGAAGTGAAGATTTGTAAATAAAATGAAAGTAAGTGAACAATTGTTAAAGGGAGTTGCATTGGTTGTTAGTGTGCTGGTGTGGTGTTGCAGAGAGATATAATGATTGTCATTGTAATGTGAGATTGATGTACTTGACAAATGATTCTATTCAAAACAAATGATTATATATTTGTGATATTTTAAGCGGTAGTTTGATGTGTAACAGCATTCTCCTCTGTTGGGGTAATCCTGTTGTGTATTTACCATTTTTTTAAAGGTAAAAGTAACAACTCAAAAGAATTTATGCTATTTTTGAAAGACTGATATATGAATGTAATCGTAGGTAGAGTCGCGTTACGAAAAACATATTTACATGGTCATGTTACATGTTTTTCCATTCCATGCCAATCAATTTATTTCCCCTTTCTAGTGTCGATATTCTATTGTCAAATTATAAATTCAAAAATATTGGATCGCATTGATTTGGTTTTAATGCAGACAAAAATTTAAATTTACTTTGAGGCGGCCAGTCACTGTTGACCGAACCCTAGCTAATTACCTTAATCATTGTATGTGATATAATATATTTAATATGACTGTTGCATAAAAGTAGTTTTAAAATTACAGTCAAATCCAATTTTGAGAGCTGCTTTCAAGCTTTAGTGTATAAAGCCGCGACTGCATTTTCTTTCCTCTCTTCTCGTAGTCATCTATTAATTTGTTTTTTCATTTAAGTAAAATTTAATATTATTTCTGAAATATATTATGTTTATCAATAGAAATAGTCTGGAATTAATTTTTCTGATATAGTTTAAGTACTGCATAATAAGCACTGAGATAATTGATAACTTTACACTTCTTGAATAAATACTCAAACTCTATAGACTAGACTATTTATTTATAGTGTTGTTTTTGCAAACATCTAAAACTCATCATATTTTGAAATTTGACATTACATACTGTCGAAATATAATAGTGATACATGCAAACGAGGCTTTCCTTTTTTTTTCCTTTCTTCCTACTGGAGCTTCGACACCGTCAGGTAATCTTCCAGCTCCGGCAACGTCTCCTTTATTCAAAAGCTGCAAGAAAGCATCAGTTCTTGCGGGGAAGATCCCCGCAAGCATTGCATCAACGTATACTGCATTCCTGTAAAGTGAGAAGAGGCAGCATAGCACAGGTTAAAAACATATAGAAATTTGTAAAAAATAAAATAGAGAAATCTTGTAAATATGTCTTCTGCTTCTCTTCTGTTCCTATAAAGAGGGTAAGTCATGAAGACGTAGTTTGGGTGGAAGGGAAGGGCTCGCTTGTTGAGCCCTCTCTAGCTCCTCCTTTCGTTGGATCTTCTCGCAGAAGTCCGCGACTGCGTCCCAAGCCGCACTCCTTGCCAGCATGGACGGAATCGGATCCTCATCCATATGATGCTAACGCAGCATTTGAACACCGTGTGCTCTGCGTTGTCATTGTCGCAGAGCGTGCAACGTGAGCTCACCGACCGTCCTATTCTCATCAGGTAGCTGCTGAGGCAGCCGTTCCCGGTGAAGAGTTGGGTCAGTCGATAAGTGACCTGACTGTGGATGCGGTGTATCCAGGGGGCCAAGACCGGGGTCAACCTTGACGTCCACTGCCCCTTTTATGACTCGCTCCAACGATCCTACCACTTGTGTATCGTCGTTGCCCTCGCATTCGCACGTGCGGCGACTCGATCTTTCGTGTTTTCGGAGATGGCCTTTCGTTCTTCTGCGAGAAGATCGATCAGCTGAATCCCTCATCTGCCGATATCGTCCGATACCAGCATATGACGCGGAGCATCGCTCGACGCTGTGCGCTCATCAGCGTGCTCCGGTAGTGGGCCAAGTCCATGGTTGGTGCCCATACCTCGGCGCTGAATAGGATTTGGGACTGAGCCACGCTGGCGAGCAGTCTCCGCTTCCGCTGCTGCGGACCCTTCACGTTCAGAAGGATGCGCGAGAGTGTAGCGGTGATTCTTGCGGTTTTTTTCGTGGCTTCATGGCTGTCAAAATTCAACATTACCTGTTAAGCGGAGACCGGGTCTACCGATGGGACCACAAACAAGTATAGGAAAACAAGTATAGGAAAACAAGTTTTATTTATTGTTTACCGTTTTCAATATACGCGAAATGAGTAATATTTACTTCTACTAATCTTAAAATATAACATTTCAGTTAACAATTCAATATAACAGTTCAGCTCTAAAATTGTGACGCTTTCTCCGTTCGCTAATGTGGTATGCTATCAATTATTACATTGTTTATCCCTCTGCTCCAGTCAACCTCCCTTTACTAAAAGCACGTCCCTCTGTAATGTAAAAGAATTATTTATTATATTTACTTATTTTTGAAACAGGAATAATTGCATATAATGCACCCTTAAACACAAAGGAAACAGCGATAAAATAACATTTAGATAATTGTATTATATATATTAGAATGGCGGTTAATTGTCGTTTTTCACGTTCAAACTTCCAATATCATCAGGAGGGGGGGGGGGGGGGGGGGTTCTTAAACCACATGAGTTCTTTAAATTTTGTTTCGTGTTCTTAGTGTTTGCAACGGAATCATATTAATACGAACGTTTTAAAATTGTTATAGCGTATTATGGATGGCTGGCACACTGTCAGTCCTGCTAAAACGCCAAATGCCAATATCGGATGACCTTGTTAAGTGGTGTCACCCTTGACTTTGTCGATAATTCCCAAAAATAGCACCTTTGTTATCATATCCCCGAAAATCTCTTTAACGGGACACTTTTGAATTGAGATACGTACTTACCGTGTTTTTACGCATGATTTGATATATACAAAAATATAACGAGAAGAATAAAATGAAATAAAATTTGTTTGCATAATTTAGGAAAAGTAGTAAAATTTGAAAGCGATACGATATCGTTTAAATATGTAAAAGTCATGCCGAAGTTTGTACAGGAGTCAAAATGACTTCTCCGGTTGATAAAGTGTTGACTGATCTGCGTTATTTATAATAACTGAATATATCGAAAGTGGAAAAGGAAACGTACGTAAATGTAGCATCAATTAACGTACTGTTTCGTCGCCTTGCACGGGCTGGCAGCCACCGATATGTGTGTTCTTTGGTGAATTGAATTGTGGAGTGGATGAAATGCGTTTTGGAGATGCGAGTGCGAGTGCGAGTGCGAGGTGCGAGGTGTGCGCGCGCGTGCAGGAGGCGCCGCGCGTGTGGCTTCTAATTATAGGCCGGCGCAGGGAAGGGCTCGCTGACTTGTCGCCCAACTCGGCAAGTCGGGTGCCGGATGCGCTCTCCGGTGGTCGGCAACCTTCGACCTGCGGGTCGACCTCTGACCTACCACTGCGCCGGTCGCTCTAAAGCATATCCGGTGGCTTGAAAATTTTACTATTATTAATCTCACGGCAAGTTAAGATGCTCTTTTTTATATAACCGTTTTGACCGTCGGAAATTCCTTAACCGAATTTCCTTAATCTGTCAAGGTTTAGATTTCCTTCATTTAATTAACTAGATTAGCAATTTCGACTATATGGATTTTTTTTATCTATCCGACATCACTCAACCTGAAATAGCTTCACACAATTTTTATCAAGAAATTAAAAAATGCAACATGTATCCTTTCGTTAGTAATAAACAAAAATGACGGCCTCTTCCGTTTGTTGAAGTATTCCAAGACGCCAAGTCTCACAGGGAGTGAGCCTTGACCCTCGGGTGAGTTGGCGACGCCCGCCGCGCTCCGCCGCCCGGCATTCCGTCCTGCGCCGAGCCGCGACGGAATTAGCCTTCTTCCCCCGGCTGGCCTGCGCTGAGTTTAACTGAAATCGCCCAAGATGCTGTGGTTTGGGAATGGAACTCCAAAGACAGCGTTTTGTATGTGCTTTTTGAATAGTTTAGTAGTACCTAAGTAATTATTGAATTTCTTTACATATCATGTATTGCCGCTCTCAGTGTTTTGATTAACAATAAATATTTGAGCCGTTTTAATATTTTAAAAATAAATTTACAAATTGTTATTTTGTGCAAGTACATTAGATGCTATAATTTTGTTTAATTGCTTTATCTTTTAATTAAATTTTATCATGGCGTCCTGTGTCGTAGACATCGACTCTCTTGTCCAATGTAGACCATGATTTCTTTATCCGATTGCAAATCTTTACCTCTTCGCGAGGCAGACGTGATTGCGTTCGTTTCTAAGCTTGAGAGTCATCGCAGCTCCGATTGTGATCAATTTATGTGCACTGACATCTCTTCTTCTTCATCAAGTGCCTCTCCTCAGAGAAGGTTGCCAACCATTTCACTGAGAATATAATGGTTTTCTAAGGGGAATAGAGGGGGAGATGGTGTAGTGGGTCCCCGGGTCCTTCTATACCGCAGTTTAATATTGGAAGGAAAAGTCTGCGTATTATTGCTGCCCAATAGCATTATTATAAATCCTTTCCTTACAATGCTCTGGCGTCTAGATCTGATACTTTTTCTGCAGCAAGCTACAGAAACAATATCAGGAGCCCCCCCAACTCGACAAGGTACTTCCAGAGCACATCCCTCCACAATCATTTCAAATTCACTACTTCATTACAGATCCTATACACACGCTCAGGGTACAGAATGGCAGCCATACACAAGCAACAGAACGGGGAGAGCGGGGAGATTAGGTTAGAAAAGGGAGACATCATCTCAACGTTAGATATCTCCGCCTTCCTCGGCGAATACTGACTACTCTAATTTATTCACATTTAAATACGAAAATATACATTTTGTGGTTGAATATTAAGCACTACAAATATCGTCAAATTTTCTGGAAAAATCCGGAATATAAAATCTCCGTTGAGATGATGCTGGCGGCAAATTTTATCAGGACACGCGTATCCATTCGATTATGGAGTATTGATTTTCAGAATGTACGCTATTTCGTCTGTCATTTTGTATGCCATCTCTACTAGCGGAAATTCTCCACCCAATAATGTTAAATTCTTATGTGCGTATTATATTTCGTTTTTTGGGCGAAAAACACGTAATCTGCGCATGACGTTTATTTTTATTTATGGAGAGTTCGTAGTTAGTTTTAAAGAGAAAAGTGTGTGTTCTGAAAGCGGTGTTGTAAATAGGCAACTATTTATTTTATATTCTTGATTTAAGGAGGGTTGTGGTTTTTATACATTAAATGATGCAATGTGCCGAGTCACGCTTACCTTACATGCGAAAATATTTACTCATTTTCTAATTGGACTTAAATTATTCTAAGAAATGTAATTCGTGATATCATCCGCCAAGAGACCGGGTTTCTCTCTTTAAAAACGCTGAAGATCTTTCTTTTTTTGTTTTTCATATTTTATATACTTGTCAGAAACACCACTCGCGGGAGAGTTTCACACAATAAAGACAATAATTAAATTATCATGGGAAATATTAAAGCTTGCAGAGCCGAGTGCACTTAACGACAACTGATTCCGTTGAAGACGGGCTCCGATCCCCGGGTATTTATAGAGGGCACTGAAGCAGTTTTGTGTCTCATCAGACAACTACATCGGACTGGGGTCGCCGGTAATATTTGGACATGACGACACCGATGCGTATGCTGCTATTTACAATTTTCAATGAAAAAAATCTTAGGTGACACAATACCAGGGGTCTATCGCTCCGGTGATTATGTTTAGTGTCATGTCGATACATTCGATGTACGAGTGTTTTCGTGATATTTTCTGGAAGTTCAATTCTTAATTAGTGCTCGTCTAGTCTGCAGCAGGGTGCGCGGGTCCCCGAGCGACCTCTGCAGCACTCGCTTGGATCGCCGCACTTGACTTTGAGGGTCGGTCGGCAGCGGTCGCTGACCCGGCTCGACTCACTCCGCGCCGAGAACAGCTCGGGAGCTCGACCCACGGAGAGTCCCGGTTGCTCGCAGAAGTGTCCCTACCGCGACCAGCGACCGGCGACAATCAGATAATAATAATGATTATCAGAGACGACAATATCATGGAATAAATATTTTTTACAATCACATACACAATTATAATACAAAAAACTACATCCATCTATTCGTCTTACGTTATACAATTTTACAGATATGTCTTTGATTTTCTCAATTATAAATAAATGCTCACCTTACCATATTCACGAGCGCCCCTGTAACCCTGACTCTAAATTCTTTGGAAGGAATGTACTATTCGTAACTCGTAAGTGAGCACGCTCCGAGGCCTGGATGTCCCCGAATCTCATTATTTTCTCTCCAACGGTCCTTGGTTTCAAGATGCGTGATCCCTTCATTTCAAAAAGAAAATGTTTTCTTATTTTTATTATTTTCAGTCTAAAGATGTATACATATGCGATCTTGTTTTGTTCTCAATGTTTTTTTCGTGTTTCGATAAAAGATTCATACAAATATTTACCCCGCAATCCAAGCCAATTGTCACCTCACTCTCTCCCTTTCAGTTTCTTCCGGATCCTAAGGTAGTTTGAATCGAGAGCTCCAAGTGCAGTTGGCACATTGATATTTGAATGAATTATTTGAAAGCGCTACTACTCTGGAAGTGCTCCTGGCCGGCGCAGCACGCGTGCCGGTTTTGACGTTTAGTACATGACGAAAATTGACAAATCACAATCCTCGCAAAAGTAATTTGAATGTAAGCTCTGCCTGAGTATATTTTTCAATGTGGTTAAATATTTTTTGGTCTCGATGTAGCCGACAAACTTACATACGTATATCAGTTATATGGAATCAATGTAACTTTTTAAATGTTTGACGAGAATTTCCCTGCCCTGGAGGGCAAATCGCAGTAAATAAATGCAAGATTTTCTTAATACTGTTTCCATATGTACGCTCTTGGTGGTTACGACTTTGATTGTAAATGCTATTGCAAAATTATGTTACTTTTTCTACAATGACTTAAATAGCGAAGTTTTCAATGACATCGTATTGCACCTTTTTTCTTCTTAATTTTTATTTCTGCTTGACAAGCACTGAGGTTAGGCGCTTGCTCACTATTTACATTGTCGCTAGAAGACAATGGCGTCATGTCATGTCTGCCGGCGCGTATACTGCGTTCAAAGCTGTCTCTACGAACTCCCACAACCACATTATTAATCATCTACCTCAAGGGTACAACGAAAAATGTCAATATTTAATCTGAGAGGTGTACGTTTATTGTGCTTTTTAAAAAAACAGCTGTATTGCTAAATTTATACATTATTCAGAAAACAATCCCTACTGTCGTCGAGAGAAACGCGAGAAATATTAATAAGTGTTCATAACACTTATTAATATCAGATTCATGATCTATATTGATTTAAAATGACGCAATCCCGAACTGCGCGCATTCTCCCTTGAACTCAATATCAACAAAACTGGAATTTATGATGTTTTTACTGTTTGAGGCTGTATATGGAACGGTTGTATTAAATTCAATAATTTTAGTAAAGAAACTATAAAACAAAATTTATCTTTTTTCTTTTTAATTTTTGGATTAATTATCACTCAATATATATGAAAGTAGATTAAAGATAAGTTTTTTTTATAGTTTATTTTTTTTTCTATGTGTAGGAGTATAATTTAAAAAATTCAGAATCAAAACCAAAATACCTAAAATTTTGTATTTAAAATCTATCGTATTTAAATATTTTTAAAATGAATTCCATTTTTATATAAAGCCTACGGTTAACGAATCATTTCGTAGCTGGGGCCATTTGTATTTTCACGTTTGCAAAAATATTTTTGAATGAAGTACATTTAATGCTCAGTGGTGAGACATAATTGTTAGTTTTGGCTAAGTGATTTGCAAGGGTAAATCCTTCATTTACATTATTTTAGTAGAAGTCAGCAGAACGTTCGCGATGCACCAGTTTTTACACGCTTCGCACGCGAGTGAGTAAAAAATTCATGATCGCTGTTGGTTGGACTTGAAAAATCGGGAAGATTTAAATCTTATGGGAAACGTTTGTAGTTTTCCAAGAAATTTGAGAATGCTAGCATTAGAATTTATGCTACTGAAATCGATCAGCCTATACATAACAGTTTAGTTGAAATCCAACCGACTAAATATAATCGTAAATACATCTGGACCACAAAGTGTTGATAAATATCGAGCACAAGCAAATGTGTACGTAAACTGCCTCCGTAAAAATAAGTGATGCAGAAGTTAAAAGTGCAATTAATTTATAAATAAAAAAATCGGTAAATTAATTAACTGCAAATACCAGAGTAAAAAATGGAAATAATCAAAATTAGTATTGTGTATAGTAATTGAATATAACCTCATTTTATTATCTGATGATAAGTGTATTTAAGTAAACGTTCGTTGTTGACTATAGCGCAATTGTTAAATTGAACGTATGCACTTGCGAACACGTGTATCTTCACGTGTTTTTATCTTGAACAAGACAACATCTAATGGTTGAACATCAGCCAATTCTATAAATGTCACGAATTAAATATAGTTTTTAACGCGTGCCTTTGTTGTTCGGTCCGAATGCGAGGTATTTTAGAGCAGATTCTAGGCTAGAAATTGGCCGTTTAACCGCGAGCCGCTATGTAATTATACACTGTTTGCGAGAATATTGCGAAACGCCCAAGTGAATTTTACTGGTATTCTTTGGGATTATATATACTTGTAAATTTACCATATTTATTCTTATCGCCAACCTTATATTGAAATAAAACGAACATCAATAAAATTAAAAATGTGGAAAAATCACAAAAATAATTTTTATTAAAAAAATATATATCAACATGACAACAATTCCACCAACTACTTTCTGTCAAAATACTGAATATATTTCTGATTTTTGAAAAATCTTTTAAAATATCCATTACAATCCGATGCGATAGCGGCCGGTGGCGTTATTTAGCGAGTTTTCACAGCGTCTTGTCATGGGAGACGCCGTGACGTCACAGGTGTCTGCGGCCCGACGCCGGGGACGCCTGAAGCTCGTAATTCTATTCGTGCGCAGGTCCGAAGCTCCATTCATGCCGTCACTCATATCAGCTGTTTTTTTATTCGATCTTTTTTTTATTTTCAATGCTCGCTGTGCCGATGACACAGTTGCGAAAAAATGTCTCGGAAGCCAAGAAAAAAAATCTGTGTTTTTGCAATCATATATCACGTAAAACTTTTGATCAAACTTTTCTTTTGTGAATAAAAACTTTTTCGATTTTTATCTTACATTTGATGATTTTATTTTCATTGAAATAAATTGCTATTAGATGCATACTTTGTCTCTTAGTCTTTGTCACCTATTCAATATTTTTTTCTCTTCTATCGGTATGCTCTATACCGGGGGTAGCCAAAGCGTCGACCACGGTCTACCGGTCCACTGGGTAACTATTCCAAGTCGCCCGCCTGTTTGATATGTACACATCTACGATTCCCTTTCCACGTAATAACTCAATATTGAATATGCATTAGCATTATGTATGTTTTTAATTTAAATTTTATAATTTAAAAAAAAAACAGGCTGTCCGCAGTAATCAAAAGTTTGTCCACCCTCGTTATATACTGATAATCATGTCTTTGTGCAATTTTGAATAGAAGTGGTATTCCTATATGTTTGAAAAAAAAACATCGGATTTTAATAAATTTTAATTTTAATTATTTAAAAAATATTTTTTATAAAATGTTTTAGTTTTTAATATATAAAACCATAATAAAGCAAGATTTACATTCTGATTAAAGCCATAAAATTACTTAATTTTTTTTTAAACATTGCATGCTTGTAGCATTGCTACCGTTCAATCTCGAAATCCAGGCACGCCTTTATATTTTTTTATCATTTGTGTCGAACGCAAACTAATAGACTTCATTAAAACGTTAAAAATCATCCACGCAATAAATAAAATAAAACTCTGACGGTATCAGATTGCTTACACTGTGATATTTATACCATGATTTGTTAGGTCGCCTGCGTCTACTAATGTTTTCCCACTTAATTTCAAGACGCTTCAGCTTATAGTGCCGCTAAGGTCATGGCGCGCCATTGAAAATGCGTTCCACCATATCAGCACTTCGTCGTCGCGCGAGCTCCTGGCGCGGTTGTATCGCAGCCAGTGCACATCACTTGAACTCATAAAATATATTTCTGTTATGGATGAGAATGTTTTTTAATTGTAAAAAAATTAATGGAACTGGTATTTATTTTGTAATACTCCATTTTATTACAATAAAATAAAACCAAATGGTTTTGGAGACTACGTTAATTCCACTATTGGCGAGAGCTCTTTCGCCGAACACGGCATCTTCAAGTCTTGAAGATGCCGTGTTCGGCGAAAGAGCTCTCACTAATAGTGAAATTAACGTAGTCTCCAAAACCATTTGGTTTTATTTGTGTAAAAAAAATATTGTTCATGTTTCTTTGTTTAAATTATTTTAATATTTGATATTATTTTTCATATTACCTTCATTTACATTCTTACCTATTGATAATCCCCGCTAGGGTGAATGTCATTCCTCAAAGACATCACTACTTTTATTTTCTTTCGTGCAATTTATATATTTGTCAGTCTCATTTAATCTATTAAGCCCTCTCGCTCTTATAGTTTTCTTTAGACGCCATTAAATCACCCACAGATTTTTCAGTCTATATGTTCTGCTCACTTTTTATACTACTACTCAGTACATCTTATTATTTAAGATCCAAGGTTGTCGTTTACGAGTCAGACAGCCCTTACATTTTCTCAATAGACACGGCGCTCTTTTAGAGTAAATCCCATTATCTCGAAACTATAATTGATACAAAATCTTAATATCTACATTGCCTTATTTTTGCGTATACGTGTTGATTTTATTTTATTTCTAATTTTATATATTTTTAATACAAAAACATTCAATGAAGATTTCTTTTATATTTGAAAATATATATAATCTACAAAAAAACTTACTAATCAACATACGTGATTCATACTACTTGCATATTTTAATAAATTATTAGTCATATTTTTGACCTTGTTCAGTGATTCTCTATCTTTGGCCCGCAAGCTAATCTAAAAATATTTAAGAACCACAACATTTTCTCACGAAAAATTAATACAAACTCCACCATCCTAATTTTTCTCACAGGTAATTTAGATATTTTTTAATTTAGTAGATACAATTTGAATAAGAAAATTATCTTCAAAATACGAAAATAGATAATCATAACGCGACTCTTGCGAAGATAATAAATATTCAATGTGTAATAAAAAAAAAAAAACAAAGAAAGCGATAATTCAACCGCTACTTCGTGTGCTTTGGCAGCCGGAAATATATATATATTTTTTTTTAATATACTATATATTTTTTTATACTCTATTCTTCAATATAATGTACAATAGATTTATTATGTAACGTAAATATTTTGGACGGAGACTTGTCGCCCGCCGGCGGGCTGTGTGTTCGAGATGCCACTTTTACGATAAACTTAGAGCCAACTGCACCCCTGGGGTCCATGCATCAAATCTCCCGCAGCTCAGCCAAAAAAAAACATATATATCGCTTCATTTAAGCTTAACACGTGCACACCACACGTCCCGGTTTTGCTGGGATTGTCCCGTTTTGAAGGCTTGATTTTAGATACAGACCTAATGTTTGGTGTGTCCAGATATAGAAATAACCAACTAACTTTTTAATATTTTTGAATAAAATACTTGAGTCATTTTCCACATTTTCTTTTTTATTAGTGACCGGTTTCGCCAACCTTTCACAAATTTTAATATATTTATTGAAATATATTATTAATTCGAAAATATGACAACGGGTGCCACTTTGGGATGCAAATGTCCTCCATTTTATTTTCAAAACACACTTCGTTTTTTATTGTTTTATTTCATATAATCAAGGATGTCCAACCCGAAGTGAAGCGTAATGTCATTTTAGAATATCTGGTTTAAGAAATGATACTAATTTTTATTTTCATAGACAAATATTTACAACGAAAGACGTGCAATTGCGGTCTAAAGATAGTTTTGGGCATAATTGAGTTTTCGTAAAATTGAATGAACAATTCGATTTTTTTTTTAATTAAAAAAACGCCGATAAAATATCCAAACAATTGATTAAGCAATACTCTGGAAAAACATCATCTTTAGCTTTGACTTCCACCTGGACCTCTCCTTTACGAATATAGCATAATAAAACACAATCCATTTGTTGTTGTTAATAAATAATTTAGAAATTCGGAGATAAAATTTACATTTTAAAAAATATGGTATTTGAATATTACCGACTTGCTCTAAGCCAACAGGAACCTTAACTATATTTTATGTTGGGATATCGCATAACGGGTTTTTTTCCACAAATATGAAAGGCCGATTGACTAAAATTTTACCGGCATTTTTGTGTTTTTAATTCACAAACTAAAATGTTTGTAATTTCTATTCTTATTTGTTGTTATAAATATGGTGTATTATTAGTTAATCGAATCTGTCGTGGGTTTTCGCAATAAAAAGTTAAAGAATGATAGTAAATTGATATTCCGTTCATTGACAGTCGATCATTAAATCATCGCATTCCTTGTGCGGAATCTTGTGTTAGTCCCCCGGCGGCTCATTTGCATGCACACGAGTGTGCCCGAGTCTGCTCTTCATCACCCGAATGGAGGATGTGCTCATCACCCCGCGGGGACCACTGCCACGACAGGTCGTACGTACCGAAATGCAAGGGCGGAGTGTTCGATACAAATCACATCATCAATGTAGACTGTAAATACAGTATTATTTTGAAAAGTATGCTGGTTTGTATCTAAGACTTTTCTTTTTAACAACACGCGAGTAGCTTAATTTTAACAATCGTTTTAGTTTGTCTGCTTTAGACTAGTTCCTCAGTATGTTCTTTTCTTCTTTATTTATTATAAATTATATTATTATTATCTATCGAACAGCTTTTTGGTGTAGTGGTTAGCATTCTTGCTTGCCGAAAATGGGATCCCGGGTTCATGATAAATGTTCTGAATTTTTGATAAAGCAAGAATTAATTTAAAATTCTAAAATATAAAAAAAAAATTCATAGTTTACAGTGTTATGGCGTTTTGCGACTGGTTGAATCATAATCGCACCAAAACTACAGTAATTTATGTGGCATCTTTGTTTTTGTGGGTGATAATCGATTTTAAATAATTTATATTAATAGAGGATGAAATATTATGGCAGTATGTTAATATTTTAGTATAATATTTTATATTTATTTTTTAACTAAAGCACGTTTTTCTTTTTTTGCAGGTATGTTGGAGACTTGAAATTTTTTCCATCAACTGATGCCATTTTCGCTGAATTATTTTTTAAAACCGTTAAAAAAGTAAGTGCTCTTCTTGGAGGTGTATGGATATTTAAGCTTTGCTTTGTTTGTCTTCCACAAAAATAGGAAACCCTTGGTGTAAACGTCGTATTTTAAAACGTAAAATGTTTGGGCGCATTTTTAGGTGTGCGCAGATTTTCATATTAAAAAAAAGCTATGAAGTAATAATAAGTTGTACGGTAACATGCGTAAAAATACACATTATTTATGTTTTTATAGTCGCGCATTTATTTACCCGTATAGGTTTGTGTACTATTTAAATAAATCGTTAATAGCACACATAATGTATTGTATGCATAAAATCTATAGTAAATATAATATCCGCAATTATATTCGGTTTAAAACGCTTTTGAAATGTAATTTAGTTCTTCTTGTCAGAGGAAAGATACGGCTTCAATAAAAACTATTTACATGTGAAGAGTTAGTTACTTAATTTTTTTTGAATTTTGATATATACTTCAAACAAGATTCAGACGCATATCTTTGTTGTTATTTGCGAAAAGAAGAGTCACCCGAGAAAATTTAAATGATCAATATTCTAGTAAAATAAATAGATTCTGAGGTCTTAATAATAATAAGCCAATTTTTCTTTGGTTAAATTATTTTTATTTGTGCTTTATATTTTATCCAATAAGGAGTCCAAAATTATGATTAATAGCTCTTGAACAATTTATGTGAATCTATTTTATTTATAGCACACCCAGTACATAATTTAATTTTTGAGAAAGGTGGAAGACTCGATAAAAGCAAGAATACGATACGACAAATACGAAAAAGAGGCATAAACGTTATTCCAAGTTTTTCTATTCAGCCACCGCGTGACGAGTTCGGTCGATTATCACCGACACCCCGCGAGCTTGCGGACTAGAGAAAGCCATTTTTAGAAAATTGCTGATTCCCTAACTTATATTATTTATTTGTCTTATTTATTTCAAAACGTTCTCCGGGCTAAAGCGTTGTATGTATTTTGCTTCCTTTACAAGTTTCTGAACAAATTAGTCGCATCACAGATAACGCCTTGTCAGTTTACAGCCGAGCTATTTATTTTTTGATGTATTTACCTCTACTTTATAATTAAAATCGCCGATAATTTTTTACCGTATTTTAACTGCGTGAGTATTTCGTTATTCAGTTATTCGTTTAATTCTGAATATCGTTTAAAACCGCTTACATTTTACATGCATGTTTCTCATATGAACATTTTTATTTACCTATGTAAATATTTTTTTCCACTTGAATGAATTAAATTTTGCAACAATATTTTAGTAATTATAGACTAAGCAGGTAGAAATGTTAAAGTAAGCATTGGTTCGTTGTATATATATATCAATTTATATTCAACCGGAATATTCTATAGATTATATGGAATAAATATTCAATGGAATTTTTCAGGTTTTTCCACGTAAACATTTAACTGGCAAAACCGTTAATATTCTACTGTTTAGTAATTAAAAGTTATAATTATCTTCTAAAAATAAACATTTGAATTGAATAAAATCTTGTATTGTTTACAATTTATTTTATGAATTCTTTTGATAAATATCGAATGACTCGCTCTCCGTTCAATGCTCTCCGAGGTTGTACAAATCAAATATGGCGGTGTTTCAATTCAGCCGGGTGTTATTGGCCGCAGCCATCTTTTGATGTCAGCCACCCCCGCCCCTGTCTGGGATGGAAAGACAAAAATAAATGTCCAAAGCGGCAGACTCGCTGTCGTTTCATATTTATTTTACAACAGTCTGGTCAATATATTAATTAATTACGCAGACAATCGCCTATGAACGACAGAGGAATGCGGTGTGGCTGCGCGGGTGGACTTCTCTGTGTTTGAACAAGTGTTCAATGTGTATTATTATAACATGTTTTAAACCGTTTATTTTATGAACGCGCTATTTAAATGAATTCTATAATTTTTAATTGCGTGACTTGCAATACTGCTTCGGACGTGAGGTTGTTTAGTGAGAGGAACTGTGTAAAATGTGTCGAATCCAATATTTTAAACATGTTTGCTACCAAATATATCAAATTGTCGAGACTAGTATTATATTGGTTTGTCAAACGTGGAACTTCGTTGTCTGGCAATATCAAAACAATACGCCTTCAAACAAAGAACACAATCAAAATAGCCAACTCATTCGTTTTGCGCGCGCAGCTATGACGTTTCAGTACAGGGTTGGTACCCCTGCTTTCCTCGCCGCTTCCATCCCTCTCTCACTCGTATATCCGTGTATTTCCTTCGATTTTATTTGCAGGAGAGGAACACGCTTTACTTTCGCGGACATCTCTTTCTAATACGTAGGTTTTCCTGATAGGTCTCTCTTTCGTTCGCAATGTAGACTGGAGTGTTTCCGCTTTCGTCTCACTTGGGGATCGTTTGTATGCCTGTCTCTTTCTAGCGGCTTTGACTTCCTTCAGAAACACAGGTGTGTTTTTAGACTGGAAAAGTCAAACCGCTGCCAGCCGTACTGCGCTCCGCCTAGAGCGGGTCAGGTCTCACCAAAAAACGTCCAAACTCTACAGAAATTATAGAAAATCCGTCATAAATAGCTTTATTTACGTAAATAAGTGTTGCGCCTGTATTGTAATAATAATTTCGTCCATTTTTGTTTCGATATAGGTTTTTGAATAGGGCGTTCGTTGTGACAGAATGTGGTGTTGTCGTCGAATAAACTCAGCCGATTGGGCTCTAGGATCTATAATCGAAGGTAACGTGAAATTAATGAAAAATGGCGTGAAAAATGAATGGCTTTTGTGGCTTTTTAACAATTAATACCGATCGATGTTGGCAGACTGTTTGAGGTTATAATACTTAATCGATCGCTGTAAAGAAAGCTCATCCTTCTTGTATTCCTATATCCCTGCCTCACCAGTGCACGGAGTACAGATCCGTATCACTCAGAAATAAAGCGCTTCATTATTTTCCATGTATTTTGTTACGCAACCTTGCACATACGCGCTAACGGGCTTCCAAGCATTCTACGCGTTTCTAGATTCTTCCAAATGTGCACATCAGATACATCTGGGAATCTGTACTGATAGTATTCATTTGATTCACGTAGCTAATGACACTTATCCTAGATAAAGGAAACGACACCGAATACAAACACGTAACAAAGCTTACATTTAAAGATATCACGTATTTCTTAGTATGCAAGTTGCAGAAATCAATTGGAGGATAATTCTGATGCAATTAAAGCCGTTCGTGGAATCTAAGGTGGCTTTGGCAGGCATGGCCGACGCATGAAAAACAATGCTTTACAACACATTTTTTTTACGTTTAAATAATATGAATTTTAACCTTTATTGTTGTTTCTTTTGTGAACTAAATAACACGAATTGTATTATTATAGATGAAATATGTAATTAATATTCAATTTGGTAATGGAATTGTGTTGCCACGGGTAAAATAATTTATGGAGTTTTATAACCTGGGGAACTGGAAACACACCACCTGTGGGCCCGAGGAATCACACAGAATGGTTTTTTTTTTTATCAAACTTTGTGAATGATGTGCAGTGTTATATTTAAATGTCAAAAAAGCATATATCCTCTTTACTTGTATTTAATTAAGATTGAATTTTTATTTATATTTTGAATGTTTATTGTTTTATATTTAAAAAAATAAAAGATGTTTGTACATAGACGAAATCGGTCATTTAATTAAATAAAAGTACACGTGGATTTATAATTTATTTCAAAATAATCGAATTCCAGTAAGTACTTTATGTCAATAATACCGATTTTCTTCAGATTTCAAAAGCGCAATCAAAACAATAAACGCTCACTTTTGAATAGCGTTTCTTTCTTGATATAAAGTTAGAAGTAATTAATTCAAAAAATAATTCTCCCTAATAATAAAAATTACTGACTCCACGTTGAGTCAATCCACTCAGTAAGTAAAGCGTATTTCTTTTTGAAGGGCGTTTCAGCTTTAACTCACCATTATTTTAAGGAATAATTTGATCAATCTCTTAACTTAATATGATTCATCAAATAATTATATGTAGCACCTTAATATTATCAAACCGGCGATTTCGTGGACTGATTTATTATAATTTATAAAATATTTCAAACAAATTCTAAATATACGTTAAGATGCTATTCTGTCTTAAACGTGGCTTTGAGCTGAATGGAAATAATAATGCTTATCTTTGTTAGTGATTAGAGCTCATTTTATTTTCCTAATTAAGTTATAATATATTTAATATGTATTTTTTCATTTGGAGCTCTTGTTTGCTTACGAAATTGAGTTTATTGTTGTAAACATCATCTGCATATCATGTTTATTTTTTTTAAATTTTTGGTGTGTAAAGCTTGATGTATGAAAATATTTAAAATGGTGTCCACATCTTCCTGTGATGCCACCGGAGACGATGTCTGCATAACTTTCAGGGAAAACTTTATCTGTTCAAAAAAGCGTCTAACGAATAAAATCATCCAGCCAAAAAAAGTTTTTTTCGAAATTCCAGCGTTGCATCATCTCATTACTAGTGAGTCTCGCCGACCCCCCCACCCGTTCCATTCTCACCTGTCACGCTCGAGACCCCCGTAGACCGCCTCGCCCTCCGTAGACGTTTCTGAATTATAAACAGGCGAGTTTTACTGCCGGGCGGCCTGTTATTATGTGTACTTAAAAACACAACCTTTTCTTTTCTTTTTATGTCGCCAATCGGCACAAATACACAAAACTGTATTGTAATCCTCAAAAAAGCGTCATAACACCTCTTGGGTGTCATAATAATTATATACACAATAATTTTCACTGCCTTATTATTTTTAAAACACGGGTGTTATTACTTTAAAAAAATCGATGTCTTTGTACAAGTTTAATAACTAATAGTACTAATTATTATATTTAGGTGTTTCTTAATCAACATTAAAATGAATACGGATATCATGGGATTAAGTTCTTCGCTTTCCGCTCCCTACTTCGGATTTCTAGCTTTTGTTTGGAGAGTGCTGTCTCTAATGTTTAACATAACGCTTTATAGAATCATTCCAAAATTAGTTTTCCACAATGAAACCTTGCGTAGAGTTTATCGCCGCGAGATCGGCTCGGAGTGCTTTCTAAAATAAATACACCAGAAGATCGTCCCCCGAGATAAGCTCGCTCAAAACCTTCATTAATTGAGTAATGTACCGTTCGTGTTTACTTTTGAAACGTGTTATATTATTTTAGGTAATTTATTACCAAGTCAATAATTTCACACGAGTCTGACAGCGCGGCGGGTCGCTCAGGATGCTCGCCCCGTCCCCGCGAGGGTTTTGCAGTCCGATGCTGCTCTAACTTACTGGAGATTACGCCAGATCAGGTTGAGAGACGACCTACTTTTGAGAAATGTTATTTTTGCTATGTTTTCTTACTACGCGTAAAAAATGTAATTTGTAACGTCCAAAAAATACTCCGTCCTAGGGTTTCATGTCACGTCCCTTCTCTTCCGTTTCGTCGTTTTGGGACCGGTACCGGGGCTGTTCAGGCAAACCTCTGAAGATTTATCGGGACCGGAACATCGGTACCGCAAAGATGAAACGCAGCATAACACCGAGAATATTGTATTTCCAATAACGACGGCCACCAAAACCTACCAAAATATTTGTTAGTTCTTTAAAAATGGACGTGGTTTATGACAATTTGATGACTAACCAGAGACATGAATGGCTTTCCATTGAGGCATTACAAAGATAGTTTATTCGATTCCTATGAAATTGTGCGTATATTAAAGTACTATTTATTATTATATGTTGTATTATGTAAGCATTTCGATTGTGATTGCCACTATTTGTATTTTGATTGCATTCATTATCGAATGTATTATAAATAAACCATAGAATACATTGAATTAAAACGTTTGTTCAAATATGTATATAGAATAGTTATAATTATTATTTTATAAACGTAAATAACGATTATACAAAGTAACTAACAAAAAGAACATTGAACAGAAGTGCTACCCAGTCTCACCTTTCAAACAATGCGATGACTTTTTAGGCAACCCATTAAAACAAATATGATTTTGTTTTTTGAAAGTTTCCTGTGTCAACACAGGGTGCTGGAAGATTATCCGTGATTCCAGTGGATATTGTTTGTACACATCCTCAATAAAAAATGTGTCACTTGGAGCAGAGCCAGTTGGCAACGGAAAGCGTCATTCAGGAGGAGATCTTGGCGCGTGCCGAGCCCTATGGAGTTAATCTTTCCCTTCTACACTTCATTGTTTATTCGCTCTTTATTGTCTCATGTGCAAACCGGGGGCGAGCTCCTTGCACAAATGCATTACTTTACTCCAGCCAGAGAGTCGCGCCCCCTCGGATGCACATCTTGTAATTCAAATGTTAATGTATTTAAGTTGCGGTCCTATACACTAAGATTCAATATTTTTTCTCTCAATAGCGCGTACTTAATGTTTTGATCAACGCCCTAATTTGATTTAAATTCAATTTATAAAAAAGTACAGCACAAGTTTATCATGGTAATATTTTCGAAACTGTAGATCTGTCACTTCACTTGTTGATAATATTCCTTGTTTTTGTAGGATTTTTTTTAGAAATGTGTCTCAAGATAATATTATGCAGTATTTTATATTTATCAAATGGATAAAATAGTTTCTTCTCTGTCGATTGATTTCCCGTTATTTATTTGATTTATTATAAGATTTAATTGCAACTGGTGCCGTGCACGTGTCTATTTTGAAAGTATTCGTATTGCCAGCGAATATTTCGCGTTTTTCCGTGATTTATTGCCGATTTATGGCTTTGATATGATTTTAGCCTTTCGTGTGGAAACACTTATTAATTAGTTGAGCATTCCTCGCATTCGCGTTAATCAAAAACTGGCTCAGAAGGCAACTTTTCACTTTTAGTTCTGAATAGAAAATAACTGCTGGGGGGGGAAATATCAAATACAGCAATCAAAAGTATTTCATATTATTGATACCGAAACTAAAACAAAGCGTACACAGTACAAAAGTAAAATTACTGCCTGTTTTTAAATTAATATTTACCTAACAGCAGATGTCTAATTATACTGTTTTCTGGTAGTAACTGAAAATGGTTTTCCTCAAGAAATCTCAACTAACAGAATAATGTGTATTTTATATAAAAGTTAAGTGCTACTTTTTTGCCGATATTTGAGGCTACACAATTCGATACACGACCTTTCCTATACAAGGGGATATCTTAGCTTATTTGATTTTCATTAAATTTCCTCGCATCATGAACTCACTGCACGCCACTGATGTATCAGAAAGTTGGAAAACTATTGTCTTCGTCGATCTGTCACAGCGGCCGGGCCAGCGTTATACAGTAAGAAGGGAATGGTTATAAGAAGTCCAAATAATCGATTCATCGAACTCACCCAATAATCTAAATGGGTCATTACGATAATAGAGTGAATCTACAATACGATTATGCCCCCCTCTTAGTACTTGATGTGTGACAACCATCAATTCTGTTACTAGCCATTCTATTATGGATACAAATTAAAATAAAAATATGAAGTAATTTGAATGCAATTCACAGTAATCGATGCTTCGAAGCCATGATCGAGTTATCAATTTTTTCTTGTACTTTATTGTAAATACTATAATTAACTTATAATTGTTGAGTAAAGTAACATTCTTTTAAATTAATTACTTTTACATGAAATGACGAGGATATTTAATTTTTTTTTTAGAACTCACGCAGAATTTGAATTCATTTTCAGTTATCACCATGAGTGTTAAACAAAAATTAAACTAGCATCGTACATCGATAACACACTCGCATAAAATCAAATTGTTTGCTTTTTTTACAAGGCCGTGGTTATCAAAAAGACCGAAGCCCCCGGGCGCTTGCCCGCAGCGGGTGCAGGTTCGAATTCCACCTGTTTCCCGATAAAACTAATCAAGGACTTTTCTCGTCATTTTTCGAGTGAAATGTATATAAAATAATTAATGTTCGGCAAGGCTCTATGAATAAAAATGCTAATATATTATTTATTGAATTATCACTTGGGGTGATATTAGTTATTAGTATTTTTATATTTCATTTTGAAGAAACTGAATGTCATTTTAAAAAAGCATTACTCTTTTTTCATTGCTGAAAACTGCTAATAATAAGCAAGTGAAGAGTGATTGATGATTGTCTGCTGTCCTTCGCGGCGTTAGCGGTGCATTCCATGATTACACTCGCGCGGCCCGCTCTCACGACAGTCGCTGCATCCTCTACTTTTATATTCAATTTTGTGAGTTATTACGCAAGTTATAATATCTTTATTGAATATATATTTTTTCAACTACAACTGCAGTATTATGTTGTAATCCTATACATTACTCAGCGAGCCATTAGCGGAAGACCTTAATCCTTCTAAGCGCAGGCATTTGCTTTCAACTAGACTGACAGGTAAACAGAAACGTTGTTTTTTCGTAGCGTATTTAGTTTCCGTTATGAAATTTTTACTCTGGCTTAGAAATATATCGATTTGTTTTTATCGGCAAGACATCGTTAGCGAGAGCATATGGTTCAGATTTTCCGGTTTATAAAGGGCAATGTTTCGTACTAAATTGAACATTTAAGATTCCTAAAATTTATAGGTGATTTTTATTTGGGATTATCTCAAAGAAGAGTCAATGATTTGCAAATGAGATCTGTGAGGTGGGTCGTATTGCGGATGAATAATATCAAATAGCTATTCACGAAGAGAATCTACTAGGGTACGGGAACACAGAAGTGAGTGACGAAGTGCCCTGAGTGAGAACGCAGACTGCGAATAGACGCGCTCCGTGCCTCTGCAGGTAGCACCGGGGTGGTGTCGCGCCGAAGTCGCCTGCTATTACACCAGTCGCGTATGACACCAGCGGCTATTTTCTCCCAGAGGTGACCACGCCGAAGATAACTCCGCTGGTTATCTGTCACCAGCCGGCGGGCGCGCGTAACCCCCACGCGATAGCCTGCCCGCCCACTCATGACGAATTAAACTATTGTTGTACGTATTACACGTACTGTCTAATAAGAATACGTATTGCAATACAGTATATCAGTGGCGAAATAGATACAGGTGTAAAAGCCCGTTTTCCGCTCGGATCACTTGGAGTGCTACTCTACTTCATCCCACGCTTTGTTGAAATTCCGCTTGCGAACGGGATTTTTTTATAACTTTTATCTGCTTTCATCTATTTACGAATTGTCCATATCAGCTCGCAAGTGGATACAAAATTGAGAAATGGTTTTCGATCCGGCGGGTTTCAGGTTTACATCTCGTTGCTTGTATATTTGAGATCTAAAGGCTCTGTGGCACCTTCTCTTAGATTGAGTTTTTTTTATTTATCTGCATACAACAGGACAAATTCAGGATACATATGGAGCCGAACAGAGGCAAAATTTGCCCTGAATGCTTCCTACTGCTGGCCCAGGTGATCTTTCTCTGCGGCCTCACACTCGTAATGAGCAGTGAGGATTTAAACTCCTCGTTCTTATTTTTAACATTTCAATGCTGCTCCTTTGGGGCGCAAAACCACTCAGCTAGTATTTATTTTAAAACTTGTCAATATACAAAAGAAATAAGTATATTTTATTACTGGTGATAATTTGAGGCTCTTGTAGAAACTGGCCGCTCCTAGCGCTCCTGCCCACGCGATCATCGAGTGGCTTTCGGGGCTGGCACTCAATTTAATTTGTTTTATTAATAATAATAAACATAATTATTTTTCGAATTCAGTTCTTGAAACGTATAATTACCCCGTTTCATTAGTCAAAAATCAAATCTTCATAGTAAGTGTTTTTCCATATTAATATAAGCTATTTTGATTTTGAGCTTGTAGCACAACCCGTGATATTTTGCCCGAGTGCCTAATAGTGCCTAAGTTAGCCTGCCTGGGCGATGACCGCACAAAGAACGGCTGCTTGTTTCGAGCTATCACTGTCGTGACATATAGTTATTATCAAATCAAGTTATAAAATCCAAAATTACGATTATCATGTTTTTCTCATATTCCTTTCAATTTTGACTTTCGATGATTATATGTGTAGTCACAGCTTCAAATTGACAACACCTGTATTTTTCATCGCGCCTGCGTCCGGCCACTAGCGCGTTCGCCGGCCGCCGACCACCGCTGCCGACCGGTGGCCCTCGCATCAGTTTGGAACTCTCGGCCCGTCAGTGCTTGAGGACACTCGGCGGACGGTCGGTTGACGAGGCGCCGTGACGCCGTGACGGAGACATTAGTGCCAAGGGCATCGCGGCCCGCGGGAGCTGACCCGCCGAATTGTCATGCCGAGAGGACAATCACGGGAATCGTACAAATAGACAAAACTCCCCGGCGGCAGCTCTGCGGCGCGTGTCTGACTGCGTCTAATTGCGTTACCCGTACTTCACCTTCTCAATACTCGTGGCATTGTGAATGAAAAACTCCAAATTGCCAATAAAAACAACTATAATACAATACAAATTATCGAAAGTTGTAAATGTTTTCGGCAAACATCAAAACACTTAACTAAAACTGAAATAGATTGTCATCAACTGTCTTACCTTTTTGCTTTCGGCGAATTTTGTCACGAGACCTGCCGATCTGGTGTCGCTCCGCCCTGAGCTTCCTGGCTTCCCGGCTTCCCGGCTTCCTGGCTTTCCGGCTTTCCGGCTTCCCCGCTTCCCCGCCCACCCGGTAACTTCACTTTGCTTCGATACCTTAGATTCCGCTCATACACCACTCGCCTAACTTATTGCAATTTACGTTATCTGAGTAGACACATTTATTTATATATTAACATTATATATATATATATATATATATATATATATATGTGTGTGTGTGTGTGTGTGTTTGTGTATGTGTATGTATGTATGTATGAGTGAATATATTGATCATTCTTCTACTTTTGGGTATTGTTAAAAGTTTTGACACCAGAAAACATAAAAAATAATAAATTATTAGTTTTCATTTGCGACCCGAGCGTTTTTGGAGATCGGAGACCGACTCCTTCATTCATTGTGAATATCGTTTTTTTTTTTATTCTACCTGAATCTTTACTGTGTAAATGTCTAGAACGCCTGTGTCAAATTTTCATTGTCATAAATTTTACAGTATATTATTCACCTATAAATAGTAAAAATAGAAGAAAAGTAAAACGTAACGTATATATTTTGTTATTATGACGATACAACAGATTCTATAAAAGGTATTTAAATATATTTTACTATAATTTACTATAGTCTGGGCGTTCCAGAAAACGCTCACAGGCATGAATCTAGTCCTTCCATGATTTTCCTTGAGGTGATATCATTGTACTTTAACTAAAATAGATTGACGAGTCAGCGCGAGTCCAGCTCGGCTGGTAACCTACTGAGTCCCACGTTAGGCGCCAATCAAGCGTCCGGTATTTGAGACATTCAAAGTTCATTTTGTGTAATTCAAAGATGATTTTCGTGACAAAGAGAGTGGCCAGTGCTGCGCAGTATGTGTGCACGAAATGTTCTCGATTCGCTCGTGCCCGCGCCAGAATGTATGGACTAAGATGCGCTCCTGGCTTGTCTGGTTCACCGACTGCTGGAGCAAGTCACAGATGTTGACGAAGATCAACTGATAGAAATTGATGGTTTTTCTAGAAATTTAATCTTCTACCCTATTCACTTATTATTTTACGATTTCCCTTTTTATATTAGAAGTTTAGGGGTTGTATTTAATAAAAGTAGCATACTTTTTCGCGAATTTTAAAATGAAGTCTTTCCCCGTTATCTTTGGCGATTTTTACCACTTTTTTCTTCCCCGTTCGCTACCCTCTCTCTGCCCATCATAGTTTTTTTTGTTGTTGTGGCATTTGCATCCCGTACCCGGGACAGTTGCAAGCATTCACTGGGTTACGGGAGCGTGTCCTTTATTCTTTTGCCTCCTTGAGGATTCGGCTGAGTCTCCATCCATAGAGGCATTCTGGATGGAGAACCCGGTTGCGTCTCAGGTTAGCGGCAGCAAGGCGGTTCAGTCATCGCGTCAGACGACCGTCGCGCCCGACTGCTCCCAGGGTGCACCGCGAGGAGGTCTGAGTCCGGCTTCGCACCTCGCCCATCATAGTCTGTCACATCTAACTCTAACTCAAAGCATCTTCGTGACCTGCCGATGGCCCATACTCGAGACCGACGGCCCATACTCGAGACCGATGGCGAAGAATTGTGCGCTTCTTTCGTTTTGGAGAGCTTAAATAATTTTCTAAACAGATGTTTTACTTTAAACATCAAGGTTTTGTACACTAGATGAATCTACTATTTCGCAACTCAAGTTTTAAACTAGATTATGTTGAAAATCACTTATATTCAGTTATCAATCGGTCAGATATTTTCTATTTCGGAAAGAAAAATTCCCCAAATGGCGTATTCAATTAGCAGCTAGGCCGTTTCTTGCCATTATACAATGCACTCGTAGCTGGCAGAAGCGCGAGTCCGCGAGCCCTCAGCGCTCCGAGTTGTGTGATTTGGGGTAATGATATTCGGTTGTCTTGCACTTTATCGGTTTCCGTTGTCTACGGGGTGCTTCTGTGCAGGCGGGCGCGTGGGTTACTATTAAGTCACTAACTAACGAGCGGTGATCGATCTCAGGGTTCTGATAAGGTGAGTTTCAAATCGATAGATTAAAACTAGATCTGAGCACTGTCTGTGAGGGTTCGGGCCGGACGTCACTCCCTCAGTAGCGATGCTGCGGGTGGCTTCTTAATTGTTTCCATGTGTATATTGAACTCAAAATCTTTGACGATCTTATGAGCGCGTTGTGTACAAATACATAAATAATTTGTCACATTCGAGTGCGAGGTGGCAGTGCATAGGGGAGTCGTGAGGCCGCGTAATGTGACAAGAGTCAATATATATATTGTTATGGGATAAGGCGTTTACTTTGTGAAAATCCATGTTAATGATGAATGAAACGTATTTTGATACTTCGCTTGAGATTATTTTAAAGGATTACTAGTTTCGACCTAAGTAAAGGTAGTAAAGGTCGAAACTAGTAATCCTTTAAAATAAACTCATGTGAAGTAACAAATTACGTTTCATTCATCATCAGTATATATATTTATATTATTTTTAGTACTATATCTCAATATGAAGTCACTCGAGGCAGTACGCCCGTGAAGTTTAATATTAATAAACACTCAGTCCAGTTCGACGTGTCGCGTTGGAAGTGGGCAGTTATTGGACGGCCCTCTTGCACCGTCGATCCCGGTTCAAGGCTCTCACCCCCGGCGCGGGGGAGGAGGTCGGGGTCGGTAGTTTCTGCTTTACTAACCGAGGTTTATCGACGCGAGTTTCTCTTTAATAATTTGGAGTCACGAAGTAGACGAAAATAGTCACAACGACAGCCTGAGATCGGTCAGTACTAGGAATTAACGTCGCGCAGACTTCGAAATAGCCGGGATGAATTATTTTTAATATCAAAAAATCCTGTTTCATTGTCCAGTATCCCGGCATCTTCTTTTAGGCCAATGCGGACATAACCGGTCTTTCGGACAGTTTACAAAGTTTTGATTTATGTGTTAATTGTTGTTAATGTCTTGCGCAACGCTCCGGGCCGAGTGCAGTCTGACCTATATTGTCCGACACGCAGTGTCGAGTGTCTATGAGTGAGCGCGTGAATTGAATCCCCACTATCGGGACAACCATCTGCTCGGCCGCTGACGAGCCGTTATCTGTACTCTGTACACGAGCCTTCTCCGTGTTTATGCACTGATTGGCAGATACATTTTTCGTCTCACGGTCTCTGATTCTGTCATCGTTATTGTCGGAGTCGCCGGATGTTTTTTTTTTTTTGATACTTCATGATTTATATGGCAACGCCATCTAGCGTGTGGTAGCGCAGCTTGGTACAACTCTCTTTACGGTTCATGTCTTGACTTTCTCGCTTCAAATATAATTTTTAGATAACATTATTTTAGTTTTTCTACTCGATCATAGAATGTTGAATATGCATTTTATTTATTGAATATTATTTATATAATATATTTGTTCTTTTTCTACTTCACTTTTTTCACATTTAATATTTCTTTTGTAATTGTAAATAGTTTTTGACTCATAAGGTTTGCTACTAAATTGAATGCCATGCTTTAATTTATTTTGTTATGAGTTTAATTTATTTTCGTTCCAATTCAGTCGATATCATCGGATTAATAATAAATTCATTGTTAATAGCTGTTCTATTTGTCTTTTACTCCCCCCCCCCTCGTGATCAAGTTTTAAACTATTTTCAGTCGAATGCTTTCCATTAATATTTTCCGTCCCGCTTCCCGAGCTCGAGCGTTCATCCTGAGTTCAATTCCTAGAGTGGGTTCTCTTCCAATCCAAATTCAGGTTAAGCAGATGAAGTTCAAACTGTTCATCAAAATATGTTAATACGTTTACTTATTCGTAAATTATACAAAAATATTAAGATTATAGAGATTTTGAGGCCGGTGCCTCAAGGTGAGCGGAGTCCAGGGGCGTGCAGCACGAGGGAAGAGATGGAAGGATTCTTTGTACAATTGTAATGCTCAGGCGACTTCTATGCAGCAGGTGTCACTGTATTTATTATTACAAGACCCGCATTTAATGGAATCTTAGTCGCATCCGGTTGGAGCGATAAGATTTTTAATTATGTGACAAAATAACTAAATCACTTGCGGCTCCTCCTACCCAACCACTAGGGAGAACTAATTTACTTTTCATTCTAAGCGTTATTATTTTGTACTGTGTTTAAATTAAAGGAAGTAAGATTATCCCGGTTTTGACGAGATTATTAAAAAAAATCCAACGAGTTGTGAGTTGATTATTAATTTTCCATAAATAAAATAGTAAATTATTCGTTGTGGCACATTGTCGTATTGTTTTCAATAAAAACGAAAAAAATATATTTTCAACCTCCCCTCGAGCCCCGCGCCGTGCTACTCTCGCAGGATTTTTCTGGTAACATAAACGGACGTCGCTGATAAGTTTACTGCGGTTGAAATATCAAATTTTATTAAAAACATCGAGTTGCGTTTTCATTAAAGTTTAGTTCTCTTAAGCCCGTGGCCGCGCCGTGCTCGGTTTATTACTGCAGCTTATTGAAATGTGCTATCGCAAAAATAATAGGAAATATTCAATAAAACGGAGAATATTTTTTACCCCGGATAAATAACCCTATTGAATGTTTGAATACTCAGCACGAGACTAATGAATATTGAAAAGCCAGCGATGGAGAGAAAATTAAAACCTGCTCCAAATAAATAAGGCTGCATACAGATGCGACTTATCTTTAATTAAAATTTCTTTTGTGTTCAATTTGTATGCAAGCAGAGACCATATTTTTGAATTCAAAGCGTCTTTGGTTTTTATTGTGATATCTATTACTATTTAATTTATTTAATAAAAAAGGTAAATTTATATATTATGAACACTTGTGTTAATGTTTAATTCTCTTTTGTTGCTTCGTGTAAAAATACCAACGGGACTTCTAGTATTATTTTACGTTTCTTCTTCAAACTCACTCGTATTAATATTTGTTGTTTAAATATGGAGAATTCTAAATGAAACCATTCTGTCGTGGATAAATTGCATGTATTTTGCCACGCACCGCCTTGTTAATAATTAAAAAAAAATTCTTACTACAAATACGTTGAATGTTAGTTTTTGCTTTAATATATTGATTATTTCGTGATTCGATCAAACTAAACTTTGTTTCGGTTATTTTTCTCGCAGTGTGAAACATCACGACGTTTATCATTACCAAAGGATGAATATTGAACGGAACCAGCGTGACAGGAGAGCAGCTGTCGAAGCTGAGAAGTTCCAGAACTGGCGCGCGTACCTTTCGCGCTGCCGGAGCCTCGCGTTTGTAATACTTTTATGAAAGCCTGAATAAGGCAGGCTCTCAGGCCCGCTCTGCCGGGTTTCTCTTAAACCGTAAAAACGTCTGGAATCGGAAGAACTTTTACGTCCGTTTTAAAATTCCGCCGGAGACGCCGCCGCGAGGTCTCGCGGGGCCGCGCGTCTCCCGACTAATATCTTGAGCTTCTAAATACTTCAAACGGAGAAAAGTCGAATAACTTCTTCAAAGCACAACTGTACCTCCAGCAGAATCTCGGTTTATGTGAATTTATTCTAACCTTTTTTTATCTAGTAAAGTTTTTTGGAAACATTATGCTGGACTTAGGACCACTAATAATATTTACTGGCAATATTAAAAGGAAAAATAGAAGCTTATTTTTGCACTCACTTGGGAATATATAAATAATACATTTTTTTTTAAATAATTTTAAAAATGGTTGAAATTCAGTTCTCTAAAATATATCAAACGGTATTTTTCGTTTAAATAATCAATTTGCAGTTATTATTTTTATTTTACTAGGCAACAAAATAAATCGTTTGAATTACTGCGATTTACATTGAGTAATAGTAAGCACCATCCGGCGCTCCTCGCTGGTTACGATCGCGGCGGCGAGAGCGGCGTCGGCGCTTCCCCAGCAGACTTCTACTTTGGAAAACCTTGTTTCCGAGCTGCAACAAGTTCAGAGAAAGAGTCGCCGCAACACATTCAATGTTCTGACATAGAGTACTCGGTGGAGTTCCATTTTAATATTTTAAATGATCTACTTTTGTGATGTTTCCACACGGGAGGTTTGCGAAACCGGTCAACAATACAATCAAGTATTTCATTTACAATATTGTAGCTGTTACGTTAACGAATTTTTTTAAATGTTATAACAGTTATTAGTTAAGATTGTAAAATATATCTTTCAAGAATCAAGTGACACCCAGTTCATTCTTTTCAAACAGAACCACGATTTTCGGAGAACAAGTACATATGCTTTCGTTTTTAATTTTTTTTTAAGTTTTAGTTTTTAAATGTAATTTTCCCGTCGATGTCTATCGCGACACTTGGCAAAATTGGCCATCTTTATAAATAAATCACATAGAATTATTACCGTGTTTAGTATTTAAATATTATAATGAACGTTTACGACGCACTTTCCTTAAAAGCCGTAAGCTCTCGTAGATCCACGGCAGCTCGGAGCCTCCGACTCGCGATGCTTTCTTGAGGAAACTCAGCACGGCAATTCGTTTCCGCTAATGCGATCTAAACGCACCCAGCGCCTTCATGTATTTAGTTTCATACTTAACTCACAATTGTAATATCGCTCAGCTGTTATAATTATGAATACATCTATAATTGCACCCGCGCTGCGAGCTCTTGGTGACATTTCAAACGGGAAATTTATTCAGTATAGGTAAAAGGTCGCAAATTTTTTTTTAAATAGCCTACTGTATATTTTCTGAAAATAGCTCCAGAAAAGTTTCCACGCGACGTGAGCCTCTCGGGTTATCAGCGTGGTGTGCTGGTGACACCCATGAAAACCATGCAAGCGACTATCAGTATAATTTCTGGTAATCGTACCGTACTTTGGACCGTGCAAATGGGAGTACTCGGGCGGCATTTGTGAATTAACTTACCTTATGAAGTTATTAATGTAATCTAAACATGACCAGACGGCCTACTCCATTTAATAACAGTGGAAATATTATAAACGCCAATAACTGGGCCGCTCGATTCGGGCAATCGGTGGGCGAGCGGATCCGCTGGCCGCGCCGGAGCCCCCGGGGGACGCGCGGCACACCCGTCGGGAGCCACCCCCTGCCAGGCTGCTGCCCCGTCAGGCTGCCTCCCCTTGCCAGGCTGCTGCCCCTACCAGGCTGCCTCCCTCCGCCAGGCTACCGCCCCCTGCCAGGTTGCCTCCCCCGCCAGGCTGCCGCCCCTAGGTTTCGGGGGAAAAGACGGTCCTAGTGCAACGCGTCTGACAAAGACTGAACGGCAGTGAACGTTTCTGATGAGTTGATAGTGCATCTTATACAACTTAAAATTAGTTTGAACAATATTCACGAATTACCCTTCCTAACTGCTGTCGACGTGCTTTCATACAAAAATAGCAAATCACAATATCAAAAATTTTCCGGGAAAAGGAACGCGTCCAGCCGCCACGTGAGCGATTCGATTCTGCATCATTTTTTAAAAAACATAAATAATAGAGAAAGCCTTTGTGAAAAACCAACATGAAAGATATAACCTATTGCATTTTTTTGTTTAAAAACTAACTTATGGCTTGCATTCATTATAACAATAATACAATTTTGCTGAGGATTTTTTGTTTTAGAGTATAAAACAAGTATAAGTAAAAAATATCGTATGCCAACACTTGAAGTATTCAATAAAGAGTGAAACCTGCAATTGATAATGACTGTATATAAACCTGCAATTCAAATTCCAAAACGTTTCAATTGTACCATTCCACTGCCTCGACTGTTTTCCCTTTCTAAACGTATAATTTGGCAATAAGAATAAATGACATTAGCACGGACTAATGGTCTAAAAAGCAATGATTTTTTTATTATTTTAACATCTACTATTTGTTCCATCGATTGTTTCGCCCGTCCTGGCCGGGACTTGCGCAACTGTTTGTTGTTGTTTTTTTAATACCAAATCGAAAGTTATCTTTTCAATTTCTCGCGACGGTAATTTTGCCAATCGGTCGGCCTTCCCGCCTGCCCGACGACTGTAATTACTGAAGAAAAATAGATTCAATTACTCGCGCGAAACAAAACATCATAATCTGGTTAGAAGAAATATTATTTTAATTATATACTTAAAGCTTGTAATAAGCGACAATGTAAATTAATTGATTCAAGAATGCTCGCATATGTTTATAATCACGATATACTTATTTTTTGTCAATTTTCAAACAATCAAGCAAAGCGTGGTGCTCTGATGCAGTTTTTCTTTGATTTAACGAATCAGTAAGCTCCAGAAACTTTAAAGTGAGCACATCCGCAAATAATCTTCCCACTCCCCTTTCCAATGTAAGCCTGCATGCGTGCAAACTTGTAGTCAATAACCTTCACGATTATATGCGTGATGAAGTCTCTGTTCAGTTTTAATTAAGTTATTTGTCGCCGTTATGAAAAAAAAAATGTATTTTGGATTTGTTACAGGTATACATTAGAAAGACGCCCCTAAGGTTAGCAAACAAAACGTACCCTTTTGAATAGAAGTGTATAAACCCTTGTGTAATTTTTAAAGTAATTACTCTGACTCATGTGTTGGTATAAACCTTTTTAAATTGGGATTTATGTTCGCGCCTAGCCAAATGTAATGGGAATATTCATTCGGTCTATTGCAAAGTTGGCAGCCCCAAAATTCATATATTTGCATTATCTCGATCCGGAGAAAAGTTGTATGAATTAACGGCCCGCTAAGCAGACTACTCGTTTTTTTCGTCATTAAGTAAACCTTAAACAGACATAAGTATATTAATATTATTTTAAATGAATACGAGTGCTTAAAGAAAGCCTGTTATCAAATATTCGTTATTTTTAAATTAAATATAAAACAACATTCATTCAAGTCACAAACAATTATAATTTTATATGTATTTTTTACAATCTTGGTGATTTTTACGTCCGGGCTGTTTCACACAATTTAGAACATAAATTACAAACCTAAAAATATGTGAAACTGTTGCAGTTATCTGTTAATCAACCATCAGTTAATCAACCTCGCTTATGAACAATCGAAATATCAACGCACTTTTTTTTATAGTTTTTATTCGATTTACATTGTTTGTGTTGCTCATTCAATAGATACTTTTTTTTTTTTTTAGATATAATATATTTTGTGACCGTTGTCTCCTTTTAGCAAATTTTTTCCCAAACTTGTCTTTCTTATTTACTATAAGTTTATAAATAATTTATAATTTAGTGGTTTTCAAACTATACAAGTTTAGAAGCCACTAAACGCAGCGAATATAAGTTATCATAAGAAGTTTTTTTTTTGCATAATAACGATACTCGTTAATCTTCCAAAATAGGCCGGTTGCCTATTCTGCGTGCGGTCCTCGCCCTCCGGACCGTTGGATCCCGGTTTTATCAAGAAGTACTCACTACGGTTACACTGAATACAAATTGAAAAATTTCAAAACCATATTTGGTTATTTTTATAAATATTTTTATCGTGAGATTTTATGGCTTTCTTAATATATTTTTGGGTTTCCGCAATTCTTAACAACGTTGTGAATATAAATAAATTCATAGATGGCTATAACTGCCGTGTCAAACAATTGTAAAACGAAAGTTAGGGGAGAACCCTGCCGGTTGCAAAAAGTACGCCGTGCTATTACTCAACCCGATTGCGGAAGATGGCGTGCAGCCACCTTCAACGTACACTTCAGGGATAAAGGAGCGGTCACTGTGGCCTGATCCAAGGAGACCACTTTGATCGCAAAAGGATTTCCTTACATAGTAAAGATAGACCACGTCCCAGTGCCATCAGCATGACCACTGCAACCGACGTCGATCGGTCATCTATCGAGAGGTGCACCAGCGTAGGATACTTAGCAGTGATGTACTGTTGTATCGCTCTGCGGGTCCGCCCGACTCATAGAAATGGATGTATAAAACGCTCGGCCCGACTGGAGCTCGGGGGCAGTGAGGGGGGTAATGGGGGGTAATGGGGGGCAATGGGCCCGCAATGGGCCCGGCCTTGAGCTCGTTGTCACTGGCCCACTGCAGCTTCCCTCACAGTCGGGGCCGTGCAATGCGAACGGATAGCAAAGCCCGCCGGGCCGCGCCGCGCCGCTGAATGCATCTCTGCACGAGATCTCTAATCCATCGAGAAAGTCTTACTGCTTCTTCGTCTGGCAGGGGTGAGCGACCATCGGTTTATGTGCCATATCCTATAAAACGTTTGATAAAAACTAACGTTATTTTTCCTAATAAGGCAATTAAAATATGTTTGAATAGTATTTAAAAAAAAATAAGTATAAATTTTTTTTATTAAAAAGGCAGATATAATTTTCGTTTGTAATTTAAAATCTTTTTACGTTAAATTTTAATTTAATTTAATTTTTTTCATTTATTTTCTTTCAGGATATTTATAAGTTTTAAAAGTGAGACAAATACGATGAAAGTTTTAGAGCGCTTTATTTTCCTATTACGTACAAATTTGGAGTATAGTTTTAATTTAAAAAAAATTAATGAATTGCTGACATAACTAAACTATAGAGATATACAAATCAAACGCAATTGTTCTGCGTAATCCGATTAAATTTATTTATTTAATAAATGCACACTAATATATGAAACGTTTTTGTACATCGTTTATCAATGACTTAAATACGTTTCTCATCATTTCAGTACGGAAAAAATTACAAGGCTTAATTTTCATAGCATAATCAAACTATTCGGCACCCGTACTCATTTTGAAGACCCCTGTGGTACAGCAAAGCGCGGAGGCTCTTCTCGGCTTTCACATCTTCAATTTGGCCATTAGTGAGCATTAAGTCATCGGGTAGACAGTGGAAGTCATCTGCAGCAGCAGCGAGACTGGCGAAGGCTGCACCGGTGGTTGAAGAGATCTCAAATGGACGAGCGCTCTCGGCTCTCGTTCTCTAATTGCTGCCTGGCCCTTGTGCCGAGGTAGTTAATATCTGATTCGATTAATTTTGAAAAATGAACTGTCTTATTTAAAATAAATATGTCAAGAGTGTTGTAGAAAATATTGAATATACAATAATCTGTAAGTTACCAATAAAAATAGGAGATATCGACTGTCACCAGGGAAGAATAGTAGAGGCGGGCAGATCTCAATGAGATGAATAAATCACACCACCCCTAGCCGCAGAGGAAAGACAAGTGAGAGCCCGGTTGCAGCTGGCCTGCGTGTCACGTCTCCGGCATTTGCTTTGATTTATATTTAATATTATTGACATATGGTACTTGATAGAATTCTATTATTATATTTTAGTAATAAAATCTTTATTGTTGATCCAACTTGTTTTTCTTGAAGCTACCAAATAAAAATATGTTGAAATAACACTAAACATTTTTTACTAAAATATTACTTTTTACTAATATAAAAAAATAATAAGAATGTATATTTTATCTATGACCATCATCTGTGGCTTATCCTAAGTTCTATTTACATGTCGTTGATCTCAGGAGGCTTTTGTTCTGAATCCCCCATCGTTCAATTAAAATGTGCCAATCGCTCGCCTCCGATCGATGCCTATAAAGTAGGTATTATTTCGTAATAGAAAGTGGCAAGAATGAGTTGAAGCATATAATATATGATCATTAATGTTTTTATCAAAGCTTTTTCTACCCAATCATTACTAGAAATCCATTTTTTTATATTCGATTAGTAAGTCATCTCTCCGCGGGGCCATCAGTTTCTATGCATTTAGCCAAATCACCATTAAGTCGCAAAAAGCCTAATTACAATGCTAAAGTAGCCGTTTTTATTTTTTGTTTGCCAGAGAGATTAAGGAGAGAGGCTCTCAGCGCCGACGCGCCGCTCCGAGGAATAATTGTGATAAATAAGAATAATAAATTATAATTCCGATTAACGGGAAGCGATGTTCAGTCCTTTATATGTTATCTTTATTTGCGTGAGGGCCTCTTTTTTAAATTGAGTCCCGCAAACTCAGCCAATCAGAGACTGTTTCTCTCCCTGAGGATTAGTATATAAAGCTGAAAAGGTTTATAGCAATAAACCGATACCGAGTAGATCGCTACTCGGTATCGAACCCATTGTCGACACCGAGTAACCTGAGCTTGGTTATTGAACTGTGTTAACCACTGCAATGCGTGGTGTTTAATTAGGATTTATAACTGATTTGCTCTCATTGATTTTTAAATTATAAAAAAATGGTTTATGTCTTAAGAAATACTATAATTTGAAATACGCGACCGGAAAGAGCTCGCACTGTGATGAAATTAAAAGCTATTAAGATTGATTATGGTTTTGAAAAAATCAAAATGAGTACTACAAAAAAAATACTTTTGCCATTAAAATAAACGTACAAATATATTGTATTAATTTAAAAAAATACATGGGTCGTGAATGATAAATGAATAGTGTGATAATATTTAAAAATAACACACTTCAAAATATGGCGTGTATTGACCGCATGATCGAGTATCATGTTATTATGTAAAGCAATGATTTCTTTTCATGCAAATGTACATGAAGAGGCCTTTTGTGAAAATCTAATACAATTTAAATGGAAGTGTCTTTCTTTTCTTCTATATTTTCTTTTCTACATTTCTTCTATATAAAATATTCGGTTAGGATTTGGTAAATTGTAACACTGAGTAGGTTTGAAACGTTATACCAAAAAATAATAGTTTTTTTAAGTACATTGCTTGGTAAAGAATATAAATGTACATCACATTATATGTAGATATATTCTCCTGGAGAGCAGCAGGTGGGCGGGCTAGTTAACTTGTTTAGATATTCTATTGTTTTGTCTTTTTTTTCCATTCTTTATCATGATATATGTGTAGCAGGATTGCCCAACCTGTCGATCGTGGTAAATTATGGTGGTGATTTGCGTTATTAAATTTATTCCTTGAAACAGATCATTGCATTGTATTATTTAGTTATACAAATACTAACTTTATTTTTTAAATATGTAATTAGTAATTGAAAAAAAGAGTGAAGCAAAATAAGATCAAGCATATTTCAAAATAATAACCAATAATGTTACTATTATCAGATGAATAATTTATCAACGTCCCCGCTCTGCAGACACGACTCCTGGCCAGTAACTTGGAGTTGATAAGTTCAAGAGAGAACATGAGACCCGCTCCAGGCGCCTGCGGCCTTGTGGCTCGAGTGCAAAAAGCTTGAGCCGCCCTGGTGTACAGCGATTGTTATCGAATCAAAACAATGAAACCTCTTCATATCAAAACACCATCAATCCGTATCCACTGAAGGATGAAGGCCTGCCCTATGCGTGTCTCGTTTTTATTATTTAAGATGGCCTATAATTAGGAAGGTATATTTTTTGTTTATTAAGCGTACATATAATACGCGCAATATCAATATGCATATTGCGATCATTTTTTTTTCATTTTGTGGGGTAAGTGAAATTTTGTTATATTGTATTTAATAAAAGTTACATTAAATTTGTTAATAAATAAAATAAACGAAGCAGCCATTTAACGCGAAACGTGTTTTCTCAAGGAAAAGTATTTTGCTCAGATGTCATTTCAGTGTTGGAGTTGTTTTGAGATTAAAAATCGTAAAAACGTATTTTTTGTAAAACGTGAGGCGGGCCTCGCCTGCTCCTTTGGGTCTTTCTTCTACAAGCTAATAACTTAATCCAATCTTACTTTTGAAATATTTCAATAATTACCTTAGCAGTAGCTCGAATTCTAACTTTACAAAATACGAATATTGTTTCACATTGACGTCACGTCTGCATTAAAACGTAACGAGATTATGAGTATTGGATTATGACATTGGACGAGTAGGCGGGTCTTCTGAAAAGCTGGTCAACAACAGCAGTTGCTGACGAGCTGCAACTACATCATGTGGGATACAGTCGAGAAGTGCGCTCAATGAGCCTGGCTGTAGTGGCTCTGGCGGCAAAACAAGCTTGTTACATTACCCGAACATTTTAACTGCGGATGGCTTTCCGGCTTGACGGATGCGGATGGTGAAAAGGCTCTTTATCCAGTTATATCACTTATATCAGTATATCTCCTGCCAGTAGAGTTAGCTTAAAAAATATATTTTGTAAAACTAGCTTCTTAATTTTTAACATCTTAATTTGATTATTGATTGAATAGTAAACAGTAGTCACGACGAGGTTTCGTCTTTCGACGACTTAGCAGTGAGTTTCCTCCAAAATTCCAGCTTACTTTACGCTATCACGAAAATTCGACCTTTATCTGCCGAATACTCGCTCGCTTTCTCTGTTGCTTAATATATACCGGAGTTATTTATAACCGTTTTAAATCAATTTTCAATTAAAGGTTTATTCTTAGATTAAGTATTAAACTTTGCAATCCAAAATAGAAAATAAATCAACCAACAGCCTTGAAACGGGAATCGCTTTCAAGTAAACCCGATTTCAACTCGTCCATTCTGATAGAGAGAGAGATATTAATTTTGAATTAAAAATACTACCTTTATCATCATTCTAAAATGCAACATCTCTGTGAAAACAATTCAAATTGTAATTATTGAAGGCAACACAAATATCCCACCGATGTATATTCGCAATTCACGTTAGGGGAGTGAGATTCTTACACCCAATGTGTATAATATTAAATTCCTAATAAATGTATCACTAAAATTCGATATAAAACATAAACAATAATTAATATATATAGAAACACGTCTTAAGAGTAGTTCTTTCTAAGCGCCATCGTAGATTTTTCATGTTAGAAATAATGTAAAAGTGTTACATTTGTATACAAAACTTCATGCGATTGTGCTTGAAAGATTTCAAATTTAACTACGAGGTTTTTGTACGATTCGGCTGTGAACAGTTCACATAACAGTCTTTTGTGTTATGTCATATAATTGCCAAAGCGAGATGTATAACAAAACGAAAAGAAAAACAACCGTTCGGGCCTAGATGTATTGTATAAGACAAATGTTCTAACTTGCCTGAGAAATGTGGCGTAATAATGTAAGTGATAAAACGGGACAAAAAGCCAAGAAAAACGAGTGAAAGTTGTCCGAAACGAGATGGCTGTCAGAGAACACCAGAGACAATGTAAAAGACGCGGAGCGGAGCGGGCGGAGACCGTCTCTGCCGCATCGATCATCGGCCGGTCCAGATCTATTGGCTTCAACCTGCGCTCCACGTCAGTTTCAAATCTAATTCTGTAAGAATCGACCCAAGGAGTGTTTTGACATTATTCTATTCATAGAAATGGCTGTCAAAAAACTCCAGACAATGCTGTGTACATATAAACATGGAGGGCGCCTGAAGTAGGAAATATTGATATGTCTGCGATTTCACGGAACCGGCGTTTTCGTTTATTTGATTTTCAACAAAATGTATCCAAATGCATATTTTTCTTGGTTTTCACAAATGCTCGATCGGTAAAGTACCGGGACGCGATAGCTATGGATATGCGGGGTCGAATCGCACCGGTTTCTTTAAATTTATTTCGTCGTTTCATCGATTGTCTCAATATTGAATACATGAAAAAATACACTGAATGACAAATAACTAGACAGAGTTAACAACTAAGTTGTTTCAAATACGGTACACAGATTGCAGAATACATAGTGTAAATCAGAAATAGTTGGCGTTATACGAGTATTCTAACTGTGATATTCCTCAATTCTCTTCAATATTTTAGAATTAGGTCGTAAACGTTGAAAGGCGGGCTAAAAATTTACAAGTGAATTTATATTGATTATGAAATACGTAGATCATGTGTGTATTGACCAACGAGATCTGTAGCTACCAAACGGAACATTTATTTTAATAAACAAATCCCATATTTGTTTTACATCCTCGTAACTCTAACCAACGAATAAATGCATATTGCAAATTATACGTAAATGCCCGTTTTTTGTGTTAGTATGTTTTTTCATTATATTTTTAATACACGTGGAATAACAAGTACATTATTGTGAACAATTTAAAATAAAAAAAAAATAATTTTACAAATGTTTTGTTTCTTTTGTTGCAGGTAAGTCGCTGGCGGATTTTTTAAAACAATTTCATCTGATACAATCGCTTCGCAAGAACTTCTCGATTTGGTAAGAATACTCCCGAAATGCTCCGTTGATGGACATTTCGATTGGATTGTTTGAATTGAGTCCCGACGGGTCCCGCGTCGCTCGGGGACCTAACCTAACCTCCGCGACTCGAGCGGGCGTTTCTCTCGGGCCGCTCGCCCACTGCTGCGAGCGAACCGACCGTGGATCTCTTATGTGGAAGTTCTAAAATTATTTTTATTTATATTTCTTTAATTGAAATCATCCAAACGCAGATGATCTGAGAAAGAGGCATCCATAACCCTCGCTTCTGGTATTCGAGGGAAAGAAAGCGTTCAGAGGTATCCGGGATTTGACTCGCAAAGCCTCATAATTCATATCGGATCCGATTTTATTTATACTTTTGAAACCTGTCGAGTATATAAATTTAACCGGAATTGAATATACTCCGGCTCCGCGGTCCACGAGGCGGCTTGAAATCGCAAGACCGCCAGAGCTGAAGCCCGGGCCGGCTCAGCGCGTGCCGTCAGTGCTTCTTTTCGGTTGACCCATATCAAACCGGTTCTCCTGCCGCCGGGAGGGAAGATGCGCGTCGGGTCGTTCAGCGTCGAGTCGATCGGAAGCTCCGGACCGATCTCGGTCGGAATTCCATTCGAGCGTTCTTCTCCGGCCGATGCCACGGAACGGCGCCCGGCTTTTTCGTTAGCAAATCGACAGTCGCCCGAAGCCGAAGGACGCCTCGGACGCTAACGGTTTGGTTTTCTAGAATAAAAAGTAAAACCAATCACTCAGACGATTTCCGCGGCTCCACCGCCGTGCGGTCCTCTCATCTCCAGGGCGTCCTTAAAATTGAGTTGTCCAATTTAAATTTTCAGCGGCAGCCGAGAATCGTCTCGGTTTAGCGGTCAGCGCTGTCGATGGGTAAAAAGCCGATGATTCAACGGTGTATTTTTCACGATCAACCGAGAAAACGATGGAACGGGTCGGGTCTCGATCGGCACTCCTCGTCTGGGGGAAGCCCGGCCGACGGTCGGTCCGCACTTCGCACTCGGAAGATTTGAACCGAGGGTGCTCCTCCCGCGGAGCTGACTTCAAGGAAGTATCCATTTATTTACACGAATGCCGTACCGACCAAAGTAATATCTCGTCGTTTATCCCCTCTGCAGGGGAACGCAGTAGCTAATTATACCATTCGTGCAATTTCTCTCCCTTTGTCTGCGACATCGAGTGCGTTTGCGAATTTTCTAACTACGGCAATAAAGCATTAAGTAGTGAGTCGTCGCGTCGGACGAGAAGCCGAGCAGCGGACCCATCTCGTCGCGAGGCAATTATGACACATTTCCTAATTCCAATTCATTTAGCATTTGGCGGAACCTGACCTGGCCGAGGCGATTAGATGGAAATTACTGATGTACCAGCTTTGAATAGTTCATTACCGTTTGACTGATGATTGGATGTGGAATTGGTATCATGCGTGGAGGTGGACGCGGACGCGGACGCAAACTTTGAATTATTAAAACGATTCATTATTTTTTTTTGAGAACATTTTGCTTGAAGTAGGTGATATGTTTTATCAGAATTAGAATTTTGTGATGGGAGTTCTAAAATTACTTAAATAGTATTACAGTTTGTTTTTTTTAATAATATTAACGGCAAACGAACAAAACAGCAAAATGTCAGGTTTTCAAAAACCTCGGGTGTTTTTCAATCCCTACGTTTGGTGATTTCACTTTACATCTTCTCCGACTGGAAAAAAGATTGACTCGTATATTTAAGAGATGTTCCTGTGTGTATTTAAAATAAATATATTCTCGTATTTTGACGGCGACTCTATCGTGGAACTGAAAATGTATTCCGTTATTGTAATTTCTTTCATGAATTTCAGATGAGAGTGAATTAACTTTGGCACAAACACAATTGTGACAGTTTTCAAATTTGAATATTATTTCTACGCGGGGCGAATGCGAAGGTAGGTTCATACTCTAGATTACAAGTAACGATAAATACTTGTTAATATTATTTTACAATAATAAAAAACACAATCAGTAGACCTTAAAATCTTATTTTTAGCTACTTCTATTGGTTAAATTTAGGTAAACTGAATGAATTTTTTTAACAGTGTTATTTTGTAACAGCTTAAAGCGACCGAAGGCGACTGTTGCTGTGTTTGCAAATTCGTATCCAATGTCGTCCAGATTGCCTTTGAATCAGGTTACAACTTGTATTTTTTGTTGTGTAATTGCTAACATTATATAGTATTAGTGTTTGAATCCTCTCACCGATAATTGGGTCATCGGAAATCAACGAGCCAATGACCAGTTAGCAAAAGTGCCGAGCGCCTGATGGCAAAGCCGTTTTTGATATAATTGCTTTTAAATTGATAAAAAACCAAATGTATACAAATTAAATAGGAAATCCAATTTGCAGATGTTGCTATTTTATATTTATACTCTTCGTGTCGCCGAATTGATGACGGTCAAACAAATTGGTTTTTGTCCCTAAATATTTTTATATCCAGTGTGAATGCGCCTCAATATTTTAACAATATTACTTTTTCAAAAGCTGTAATTTAAAAAAATGAATCGTATGGCATATCCCAAAAGGGTTGCCAGGCGACAAAAACGGGATAAACGGCGTGAATAAAAACATACATTAGTGTCATTGTATCTATGGGGCGGGATGTGCGAGGGAATTATAGTATAGTAGGAATTTCAATGATTTATTTATTATTTACCGGCAGTGTTGAATCTTTCTTACGTTAGATACTGAAGAATTCTAATAATTCACAATAGAATTTTAACATAAATACAAAAACGTATGGTTCCACCTAAAACGAGATATTTATCCCTCACATATTAAATTGAGGAGTATCGCCTTTAATACAGATCTGTGATTTCGTGAATAATTTATATTAAATATCAATCACCAAACGGCTATTCATTTAACTTATGTCACACATGTTAACAACGTACACAGCAATGAAATATCGTACGCCAAAAAAAAATTATTTGTTTGGAAATAATAAGTGTATTTGAATTATTTCAAAGACGTTGAAATTATTTTTAAAAAACCGTTTAATTTAATATGTAAACTGCAATTTACCATTGCACTAGTAAGCACTTCAAGTATTTATAGGTCTTTTCTTATTTAATTAAAAGTTTTCCAAATGAACCCAATATTTATTAACTGTCACGTGCTGAGTTTTGTCGATTCAATATTTGTGTCATATAGCTAATTCATATATATGTGGATATATTTTAATAATCAGAACATGCGAAATGTTTATCACAAAAGATAATAATATGATGCAATGCTTTAATATGCATATTTTATATTTGGATCCCATAATCAATATAAGGTGTCAACTTATGAATCACAAACTTTCGTCCTTCGCACCTTAGATCTCTGAGCCCGGAACATAAAAAGTGAGAGAAGGCAGGCACGAAAACTGTATTCATAAAAATGAAGGATCGCGGCCATTCCGAGCTCTCGCCGGCGCAAACAATCGTACAGCCGTGCTCACTCGAGCCGGTAAATTTTATTCGTCAGGCGAGGAAGTTAAAAATACCAAGGTTTTTGAGTATAAACAATCAGAAGTGAATTTTTTTATCAAAAAAAATACAAAATACTTTATATTCTATATTTTTGACAGAAAGTATTCGGTGGAATTCCATTTTGATATTTTTTTAAATAAAAATTATTTTTGTGATTTTTTCACGTTTTGTTGTTTATCGGTTATTTAATCAATGAATAAAATAATTTTGGCTGACGAAGGTATTTGCCGTCATCAGTATTCGATAATGACGATGGGCGGGTCACTTTGCAAGGTTCATCACTGAAGGACGAATCATCTTCGATTATTGTAATAGCCGATCATTGAAAACATCGGTGAGATGTGACTAAGATTAACTTAGTTGTTAAAATATACCGAGTTTGATTAAATTTTTGCCCTCTGCGAACTCCGCCACTCGGCGCACTCGGTCCACTATCAGTCGGTTACCCGATTTCATTTTATTTTATACAATTATATCAACTCCGCTCTTAGAAATTTAAATTAATGCAATTGGGAAAATATTTTGATTTTGTGTTAATTTATGAATCCAGTTTTCAAGGTCTGATAAATAAATTTATTTGCAATAATTAATAGATTCAAACTACAGCTGTACATTCTTATTCGAAATGAATTGTTTTTGATGATATACAGAGTGTGTCAGACACACTTTCGAAAAACCCGCACGATGGAAATATTTAAGTAATTTACACGTTTTTATTTACATTTGCGCATCGGCGTGCAACCGGCGATGGCACTGCACGCCCCAAAATATTTATATTCTAATTTATAAATTTAATTCCACGTTAGTATCGTTTTCATATAATTTACGCACCATATATCTACGCAGTGTACTGTTGGCACCGAAAGTTCTTTTTAAGTTTCGATTAATTAAAAAAGAAGAATTTTATGACATTCAATTTATGGGTAGTTTTGCATTTATTAGTTTGATATAACGAAATCGCTCGAACCTGGTCGAATTCAAATCCAGCGAGTGCGGTGTGTTCTGAATAGTTTTACGCTCATTTAAAAAGTGCATTTCGCGTTATTTTGTTATGTTTTTTTTATGTCCGTCGAATCGTCGTCTCTCGTTAGTCTTCGCGGGTCTTCACAGTTTGATTATCTAAGGCCCACTCGATTGTAATTGCCGACCAAGTAATTAGGGAAGAGCGATTTAAGGTATACGATCCCTTGTATTTCAACAGCTTATCGGCACGGTAGCGAATCGTGACGACACCGAATTCAAAAGCCGGCATTCCGTACTGCACAAATGCGCTCAGTATAGGCGCGCGCGACGGCGACGGCGACATTCGGCCGTAGGAAACTGTCACGGGTTCGAGCGAGACGCCGCGAGCGAGACGGCCGCGCGGGAGAGGGAGGCGGTCGCGCCGCCCCCGCCCCCGCCCCCGCCGCCCGCCGCCCGCCGCCGCCGCCGCCGCCGCCGCCGCGCCAGTCGGCCGGCCGCCTCCGCCGCGGATGCACGTTTGTTTTTCCGCGCCGGTTTTCCTCGCGATAAATGTTCACGATCTCCGGAAAAAAACATGGTATTTTGTGACTCGAGCGATCTCGCAACCCCCTCTATTTGCAACATATTATCTAAGAATAACCGCTAATTTGTTCGTAACAAAGTTTATGTTTTTTTGTAACAGTAATCTGCGGTGCAATGAGGCTAAATTAACATTGGCGTTTTCCGTCGTTCCTATTTCTAAATAGAATGCAAGCGGACGGTCCGCGGTGGCAACGGGATCTTTGCGAGGGGACGATCACTTCGAGTGAACGATAAAGACCGTCTTCCTATTTTCACACTCGCTCGAGGCGCACTCGTTCCGCCTTGAATGTTCAAACTCGTATTTGAATATCGCCTGCAGTTCGAGTAACCCGATTCGACCGCCGCGATGACGTAACCGTTTTTGTGTTGTGACAGATCTAGATATCGAAAACAAAACAATTCCGAACGCTGTGCCGCCGTCCGCTTTTGTTTCGTCCCGCGAACCGACGAAAAGCCGTTCATTGCATCTGACCCGGCCGCCGGCACCTCGCGACTTCCAGCCCGGCCGGAGGATCGCTTCCCCGCGCGGAGCTCCCGGCGCGAAAACAACGAGAGCGATGTGTTGCGCGTTCGGTTTTCGAAAACAGACGCCGCACAAACCGTTGTGACGAAACGATCGCAAAAACTGCGAGGTTGTTATCAATTTGCCTGCAAAAGTCAACGGCAAAAACTCCCAAACCGCAAACATCGTTATTCGAGTACCGAGTCCCGCGCTGGCCGAGTGCTTCCTGCGACATCGCGACAGTTTCGGTTCTCGAACGTCCCCCCCCTCCCCCTCCCCCTCCAGTGCCGGTGTCTTATTGTGTCGTGTCGTGAAATCCCTGGCCAGGCTTGTGCGCTCGAGCCCTCCCCCTCCGCCCGCAGTGCCAAATTACAACAATGAACCCCGATAGCGTCAACAAGTTGTCACAATCGAGTCAGCAGCGTTTGCCGCGTCTGTGATATCAATCGTCAGCATCGACTTGAATAAATCTTGTGAGGATTCTCGCGTCGAAGTGAAAGGCGCGTCGGGTAACGTATCGATAGATCATCCGTTTGAGGAAGTATTTAAAAACGTCGACAATACTAGTCGCGTCTGAGAAGTTAAATGATACGTCATTGTTTGCATCAACGATCAGATAATGTCTGCAGATTGGCAGTAAAACTGCAGTTCCACTGGCGAACGATCCGGTAAATCGGCGTTGACGCCGTCGGCGGAGAATAAGTTGCTCGGAGTCCAGTTAAAACGAGTATGTGAGTTTTACGCACCGCTGCACCGAAGCTGCGGTTTCGCCGTGTTATGTTCCAGCAGCGGAACGAACTGCCCATTTATGAATTATCCCTTCGCGAAGAGGACCCGATAATTCTGTACATTCAAACGGCAAAGTCGCGGTAACGCTCTCCCGCGTTCCGGCAAAACCGTTTACTCAGGACAAACTGAAAACTTCCAAGGAACCCTTTGGCGATCGGACTTTAAAAATCTGAATATAGGTGCAATAAAACTGTGGTCGCACTTAAGTATAACCCGGCAGCAGCGGCACGGCTGTCGTTGCTTTCTCGCTCGGACACTCGTCGGTGCCTCGAGAATCCCGGCGGATCGGACTCGGAAGTTGTGCACGCTGATGCAGTAGAGCTGCAGTCGGACGGTCGCCTGAGCATGTTGGCGGCGCGCGGCAGGGCCGGGCCGCAGGAGGGCATGGACCACCTGTTTCTGCTGCCCGGCAGGGTGCTGGGCATGGACGACCAGCAGCTGCGACAGGACTTGGCCGGCCTGGACTTCAGCGTGCAGCTACTGCAGACCGGGCCCAAGGGGAACGTCTGGCTATGTAAGTCAATCACCATGTCTACAATATTCCGTGTGGATACCTCATCAAGGGCGACGTCTTCTTCCCGTATATGATGGTTGATTTAAATCGGGCCCGCCTAGCTGTACACGCGTCCGGCTGACGGACTGCGAGCATTAAATGAGTCAAGAATTCGTATCAACCGGTTATCTTCCAGTCATTGGCCCCGCGGTTGGCTAGCGTGTTTATTGACTCCATTTAAATACGTGTTCAATTATGCTCTAGTCGATGTGATGAATGAACTTCCCGCGCGCAAAGTGGAACGCCAGAAAACATCTACGATGTTTTAGAGTTGAATTCTTAGATATAAGTCCGATGAATTTACGTTGTAGAGCTTAGAAATCAGGTGCGTGTGTTGTAGGTATTCACTGTATTATTGTTACACTTTTTTAATGAAAAAAAATCAACGCAAATTGTTTTCGATCAAAACCGACGTGAGGCCTATTATCCCGGTCTGGGATATACATGATCTAACTGAGATAAATATATATTTTATAGTTATATTATATTTTGAACCAATTTTTAAAAATATGCATCTTTTTTGAACGCCCTAAATTTCAATCATTCAAATCTTTCTGCATCATATATTACATGGTTTAAACTGTTTAAAATTTAATCTGACGCCTTGGACATTATTTATTTTTGAATGCCCCTGTAAAAATTTATATCTTACAATTAAAAGAAGGAATAAAAGAAATTTGTTCGTAATCATATTTTATACAAGACTACTAAGTATAATGGTAATGTCTCCATTACAGGCACCGGCCTAATGTTTAACGGTTGCAGGACGGGAGGCGGGCCACCTCGTTAGGGGCACTTAAAAATATCTCCAAGAAGTCTGGCCAGACAATGAGTTCTGCTCCAGAACTGGAGTTCGGTTTAGTTTTCTACTTTTCATTTTCACGCCTTATCAGTTCCGCGTTATCACGCCTTATCTTCCTTATCACGCGCGTGAACACCGGAGGCGCTGACTCACCTGGCTTGCTGCATTTTTTTTTAGAGATAATTATTTGTATACACTTTCCAAGACATATACCTAAATATTGATTTAAATGCATATCAAAGAATGCTATCTCTGAATGCAAAGAAAACTAATACATATACTTTATTCTTCACCACAAATAATTTGGGACAATAATATAAGTAATCAATATTTTTGACAGAGAGTACTCGGTGAAATTCCATTTTAATACATTATCAAACTCAGTTTGATAATGCCAACGCAAAAGGTTGGCGAAACTGGTCCCTAATAAAATTAACATGTGAAAGAATCACTAAAGTATTTTATTCAAAATATTTTAAAATTGTTAAAATAGATTTTACAACAGGTGTCCATAATAATTATAAAGTAAATATGAATTATTTACATTAATAGTTGGAAATATTTAACGGTAATGATAAATTAAATACCAAGCTTTTGTGAATATTTTATTATTTGAAATAATAGGCAATTTTTGAATGAATAAATTCTTGAGCATTATTTATTTCTATGTAAATGGATTGCTCACTATAATGATTCCTCGATAATCGATTGTATGTGCAATAAAATATGATTATTTGCAACATTAACATGCGTCACCGCTGCGGTTTCAGTGTCGGGAGCACTGCAGTATTTTCATATTGGGACGATTCTAAAATACATCTTTCACGTAACGGCAGTCTCGGAGATGTATTTGGACTCGTCCATTTTGCATTCCGCCCGCGACTTGTAGAGACATCCGTCTTCCAGAAGAAAAGCAACGGAAAAAGTGCAATCTATAGCTTCCGGGCGTGTGTCGGTTTTTTTTTCTGAGATTTTTATCTGTCCCTCTATTTTCCAGCGCTCCGTATAAATATATCGCTGGTTTTTTTTTTTTTTTTTTCACATTCTCAATTCACATAATGTGTTGGCATAAATAAACCGACTGGGATCTTTGGGAACGTTTTGAATGAAATTTCCTTTCATCATTAAGCGAGTTTCATATATATTCATTTAAGAAGGCATTAGCCACTTTTTGGAAATGATTTCTAGTTAGATGGAATAAATTTATTTCCCTTTGATTTCTACATGACAATATATATCAAGCAAATCTCGATTATTTTTGATGAGACCGCCATCGTTCTCAGGTGTTTTAGTTTCCAGCAGTATATTTTAGCATCGATAAAATGATACATTTTTTATAAATACCTTTGAAATATTAAATTATTCTTTTAATTATTTTTAATTTATTAAGTGATTTTTTTTTATCACACAATTTATCGACAATATATGAATTGGCCTCTAGGAAACTGGTGACGTAAGCGTAAGGTGTAAATATAGACGCTTATTGCGGTACAGTTGTCTTGTTTATTGGGAATCTGGCCCAAAGCGATATTCATATTTCTCACTCGAGCACCCCCGAGGGTGCGCCATTACGTTCTCGCATAGACAACTCGAAGTATCTTCTTGTCCGCAGACTAAAGTGTGTCGATAGCTCTCCGTCTGGGCGCCATCGCCAGTATAATTGATGCCGGGCGAAGTCTCTCACTCGCTCTGTGGCGCACGATGAAGTGCATTTTCGTGTCTGCGGCTGTAGAACTTAACATGTTCCATTTCGAATGTAAAATCGTATCACGGCGGTCGCGTCTGATAAAGTCGGTACCCAAACATGACGGCTGGATGTATATTTGTATTTAATGGACACCGTTATTTGGTATGATTAAATTTTATTGCAGTCCCGTTGGATCTGTAAATTGAGCGGTTACTATAATGCGTGGTTTGAAAAGTGAGAATTAGAGTAGATCAAAACTGCATATACGTAGGATTGTCTATATCGAATGCGAAGCGTCTTTGCTAAGAAATAAAACACGGTCTGACATCACCCATGGGTAAGGTTAACATAAATCCAGTCGCGGGTTCATTCAAAAATTGTTGCAGGAAAATTTTCGCATCGGTTTGTAGGTTGCTTTAAGGCAAATTTTTGCACAAGACTGCATTTTCCGGGAAAGTGTATAACTGTGACATGAATAATGATCAAAAATATATTTTTTTTATTTACACCATCATAGTCACTAGACTCAGATGGAATGTGTTCCATAATGACGCACGCATTACTCCGCATAGTTATATGTAAATATTGGGGTAATAACGCGGCAGTGCGCTTAAAACTCTTTTCTAAACATGGTTTTGGATTCCATTGTTGCTCATTAGATTTCCAAATGTTTGAATAACCCGGTAGCGGGGCGCTCCGGGGTGGCTCCGGGGTGGCTCCGGGGTGGCTCCGGGGTGGCTCCGGGGTGGCTCCGGGGTGGCTGCGGGGAGCCTTCATTCGCCGTAAACATTGAACGGGAGCACTTGCACGGTGTTTTCGTCGCAGAAGCCGGGTTTTTAGGGTTTTCATTTACAGCTGCGGTTCGATCTAATAAATAATTCCGCTCTCGCCGGCCGGCAAACGGTTTTCCGGTTATACGACCCGTCTCGCTCCGGTCACCTGTCTTTTTTTCAGTTTGTTAGTACCTACCTGCGATGTCCTGCCGTTTAATTTCTCTCGGGGTGCGTATGCGCGCCGACCGTGGCGAGGTCGTGTCAAAATATTGCCATTTCCGCAACTATTTTGGCAACTTTCGAAGAATCAACTCAAAGATATATTTTTGTGATGGTGAAATTTTTAAAAATTCACCATAGTTTTGATAAATTAATGCGAATATTATTTTTTTTTTATTTATTATAACTGCCTTTGGAAGATTTACAAAAAAACACCGAGTATCATTTTTTTTTGTTTGTTAGTAATTTAAACAAGTGAATCGAGTATGTTTGTATATTTTTGTGAATTTAGAAAAATGCTTCCAATGATACATTTGTCCTCAATCATAAGTAGACGTAAAACGATGGGTTAGGTTAGGTTAGGTTAGTTTATGATGTTAGTTTTATGATGAACTACAAATACTGAAACAATATATTGTATATTATGCCAGTACAAAGTTTATTTATTTCTTCGTTTCCTTCGAATTATCTAAATTGAAGAAAATTGCAAACAATCTGTCGCTTCAGAACGTCGTCCGTCCATGATAAAAGCTATGATTTTTTTTATTTGGGAAATAATTTTTTGTTCTAGTGCATTACGCAGAATTGGTGGCTTTCATTGCGTAAATGCCCGACGGACTCAGGTTTTCTGTACTTGTAGTCAATTTATTTAAGTAGTTTATCATCGCGAACAATCGTTTTTACCGCAGCGTCTTTGAATTTGACAGCTGAAAGGCATAATGGCGATTGTCGCTTCTAAATTAGGGCTATTTACTTTTTTGAATTTTTAAAAGAATTCAGATAAGATTGTGCCGGGCGAGGCCCATTTTATCTTGCGCCCTAAAGCCGTGTTTCATGTTTTACCCTTTGGAAATTCAAAAGCACATTTTTTTAATCAGTAATTAATGTGATCCACCTTTTCCAAGTAAATAAGAATTTTCTATTTAAAAAATTACCGAAGCTCAAGTCTCAAAAAGAAAATATGTATTTTTTTTAGAATTAATCTATAAATTTAAATAGCGTACAATTTTCACTGCATTTTTTTTATTATCAAATAAGCTTAAAAAACAATTTTATTGAGTACTCGGTGGTATTCCATTTTAATATTTTAAATTCAATACTTTTGAGATTTTCCCCTCATGCTTAATTTTATTGGTAACCGGTTTCGCCTACCTTTCACGTTGGCCAACGTGAAAGGTCGGTTGGTTATCTGTGTAACTTGAAATGTGTCGATGAAAAAGATGACATAATTTAAGTAAATAGTTTTTTTCTATATTTATCAGTATAAATCACAAATAAAATATATGACTCGTAATTTATTTAAGAATATTTTTTGTGCTCATTAAGTATGAGGGTTGTTTTAGTAAAACCGTTTGGTTCCATTTTTTAAATTGAAAAAATTTCAGAAGCACGAGTGTAATTAATATTCGACTGGAAGTGAATGTACGAAGTTGCACCAAAGATATGTTATCGCACGTCTGGCTGCAGCAAGGCGCACCTCGTGGCTCCTCGTGGCTCCTCGTGGCTCCTCGTGGCTCCTCGTGGCTCCTCGTGGCTCCTCGTGGCTCCTCGTGGCTCCTGGTGGCTCCTCGACTCCTGGTCTCCGCCGCGGCCGCCTGACCCGAGCGATGGATGACTCGCTTGAAGGCAGTCATGCGGCACGGAATACAGAGCTTGGCGGCGGGGCGAGCCCGCTTGCATACGTAATCTTATTCTTCTGACAACTCAGTATATTTTTAATATTGATGTGCGCCTTGTTTGAAAGTTTTTACTTTATTTTGAAGACTCTCAGCAGTGCTCTTTGGCGTAGAGTGATTTAATCCATATGTCGAAAGCTGTTTTTCGTAATACCGTTGCACACTTCTCATACAATAAGAGACCTTCTACTGTGTTTCTCATTTATGGACCGTCTTTAGACCGAATATATCCAGCGTTCGTCTTTGGTTATATGATAATCGATTCATTATATTATTATTTAAATACATATAATTACTACCCTTGCATGTTTATTGTGCAAGCGATCGATTCACCCATGAAATCACAATGACACGAAAGACAAAGAATAGTTTTTATTTTCTAAATTTAATTCTCACTAAGTACATAAACACGGTTGTGCTTTTTTAACCCCACTGCGGGGGCTTCTATCCCCCCTATCTAAAAAAAGTCGTTTTATGTGAAAATCTTTTGCTTAAAAACATATCGTGATACTATAATATTTTACAATTACAACATGTACCCAGATATACCGAGTGCGATTTGTTCTGTTTTGTTGTTAGGAAAGAAACTCTGTGTTTTCGAGGAAAATGTTCCATTCTAATTTATCTACTAAATAAAATATATAAATATACTAAAGCAAGTTTTTTGTACTCTATTAAATAGATAATTTTAATTCATAGCCGATCATTATAACGATTTTTGAATTATATGTGTATTAAAATTCAGAACTTTTTCCCAAAAAGAAATACTAAGATGCGATAAGATGCACACATACTGTATGTTAAAACATTTTGATGGTCCACCTGCAGGCCAATATCGTAAAGTCGAGGCTGGCGAATTCCAATAATGCCGTCCACAAATTACGCATAGGCCAATCGCGAGGTATTTGAGTGAGTAACTCCGCGGGCTCGGCCCACCCTGCCTCACCCTGGCTCACCCTGGCCCGGTAGTCCAGAGACCATAAATTCCGACCTAATGTTCATGGCCTATTGATTTTGTCATTAACTACCAAAGAACTATGTCCCATTTTCGTGATGCTCAGAGCGCGGACTGGCGCGCACGCCTCGTTACCCCGCCGGTGGCTTCTCTGATACTCGACTTCTAACATCACAACGGTAACCTCTAATAATGGTCTTTGCCATTACTTCTACTCTATTTTTGTAAACTTATTTCTCGGAAGTCAAGTATTTATTATTTTTCTGACATTTCTGCTCCAGTAAAGCGATTTTTTTTAAGGTGTGGAGGGTCAAAGAGCTGCCCGGGAAACTGAGTTTTGGGAGTGGTGCGCTTCAGCCCAAAAACTTAAAAAAATGTATACATTTTTTAAACGAGAAATGTTTAAACTATCGTTCCCAATAAAAGTAAGATCTCACTAGCGAAATAGCCATGTTATCAAGACGTTTGAATCGATTTAGAATTATTGTGCGGCTGTGTCCAACTTGTCACATTTCCGCCATTTGTCTTGTTGTAAATACGGAAATCACTTTTTTTTAATGGACTATTTTTATTCTACCGTTAGTCAAGTATAAGGTAATATTGAATTTGTCTGAATAAGCATGGCTAATAATGAACCAGAGAACCGCCACGTAGGCTTCCCGAGCGCTCAATGTTCTGTGGAACAAAGTTATTCCCAACTTTTGGAAAATCACCTGTGAAATCACATAGAACGAAACTAATTATTGTAAATTTGTTTTTGTATTTAGTAATTATTATTTTGATCTCGCAAAGGCGCTGAAAAGGCTTTCACCGTATAGAAGCTTCTGTGATTTGGAACTATGGAATCTATACAAAAGCGCAAGCTAAACTCCTTTTGCTACTTGCTCCCTGGCGGCAATCAATTATATCAATTGCAATATTTTAAATGAAATTCTCTTTTGATATTTACAATATTAAAATGGAATTGCACCAAAGACAAAATATTGAATACTTATATCAAGTCTTTATTTTTTTTCAGTTATGCTTAAATATCAAGTAAACTTGTAAATTTAGAATCGATATAGTGTGTGTATATATCGTTATATTATACATACAATACATAGTGGATAACGCGTAATTTTTTAAACCGTATATGAAATTATGCAATTGTGTATTTGCAGTTACTCACGCTCGAACTGTTGGCATACTGCGGTATTGCTCCACAGGCATGCCGCTTCTGTACCTCGTTAAAAAGTAGTTCGACTCTAAAAGTAAGCAACAGGATGACTTCGTTAACGAACATTTATCAATACGCAAGTTTGAGGAAAGTCAGATATTTTATGATATTCTTCACCGTTAAAATATCTATTCAGAATGTTGCCTTTAAAATGTCACATTTTACTCAAGATCATTTTTATGAAAGTGCAAGTTAAAAGGGCGATAAACTGGCTCTCGCTCGAGCATGCTGTTGCGGGTGGTTACTTTAATTGTTAAGTGGAAGTTGAGGGACCATTAACAGACTATCGCATTTTTAACTCAGTGGTTTGAATTAAAGTGTTGCCTTTTTACATTTGTATTAATTAAATAAAGAAATGAATTGATTATTATTAACGATATATAATTCGAATTTGCCTGTTTTTACGAAGATCTGCTCGTGACGTGGTATGATTGATCTCAGAAAGCGTTAGTAAGGCGAAAGCCAATAAGCATAAGTGGATTGCTTTGACAAAACGATTAAGTTGGTTTCTCGTATAAATCTGCGAGCTCGGCGGCGTTGACAGTGAGAATAATGTATTGGTTTTTTTATTTTTTGCATTACACTTGGCTTATTTCTCGCACTGCTTAAAATATATTTGCTTCGATTTAGGCCGTCTTTGTGGATTAGCGTATAGAACTCTTATCACGAATATAAGATATTATAGAAATTCAATAAAATATTTAATCAAATTATATTTTCTTCCACTTAATCGTCACTAAGTCTGTCCTTTAGGTTATTTTAAATCAGAATTAAAGCTTTACTGAAATTATAAAAAAGTTGAGTTTTTTTTAATCATGTAAAAGAACTTACATCAGGAATAATTTAAATGTTAAGATGATAATCAAAAAATAATTGGATAAGTTTCCTCGATGTTAATTAAGCTAACATGTTAAACAGATCCTGACAGATAACATTCCGAAACATATTTGTAGGTAGTTTCTAGAAATTCACAAGAAATGTACTTACTAAAACATTGTAAATTATTGTGATTGACAAAGAAAGTAAATATGCTTGCCTACGTTGTGGCATAATATATTTCATATGTTGAATTACGCATAGCATTTATTTAAAGTATTTTATCCTTATACGTATGTAAAAATATAACGGAAGTCAAGCGGCGTGCAATGAGTTAGAGGTCACTTGTATTTATTAAGTGAAAACTAACCGCACCAAATCACGGATTTCGAATATCTACGGGAAATATCATCACGATGTATATTTGAAAACATTTCACTCAAAAATGTGTGTATGTATTTTAGTATTGTATTTTTTTGTCCCCCGCCTCGTCTCCCGGAAAGTTGATAATGCAGGATTGGGTTCCCAGCTCGGGGCGCACTCGCCGTTATTTATCCTACTTAATATTTTTTGACTAATATTTTTTTCACAACAACAATAACTTTTATAATAATTTTTTTGAAATGTAATTAAATGATTTATGTTTGGGCGCAATAATTAATTTAAACCGTTGGATGTTCGTCACGTACGAAATAACGCTATTACCTTTATCCCGAATTAATATGAAATTCACTTATTACGTCATGACTTTAACACATGGATATTATTATGAAAAAGAAAAAAATACAACTTCCACGTGTTTTCTGTAACATGTAAATGTTTATTCTTCTTTAACTAAAAAAATCATATTTACATTTCTACGTATATAATAAAACTGAACAAAAAATATCTTTAATTGATTTTATTTATGTTTTATGTATTAATTTTCAACAAATATTCCAGCTTTTCGTAGTCTTACGGTCTTTAGATTCATGTTGTATGCACAGATTGTTTGAACAAAGGACCACACATGTTTGATGTGGTTTAAATTTGATTTTATTTCAATTCTACTTCATTATAATATTTTTTTTAGATATTTCTATAGCCTCCGAGCAATTATTTTTAATCAATACTCAATTTGTGATTACTCTCGCCTCTCAATGGCTATTTCAGACTCATAAAGTCAGTTTGACTAATACTTGCAAAGTCGAAAGTCATTACAAACAAAAATGATCATAATTTCCTAACCGATTGGCTATTCACATTTTTGTTCAAATACGCAGTAATATAAATTAACCAGAGTGTTGTTATATTTTTATTAACTGTTTATAGAACCAGGAAACAGGTTGGGTAATGTAGTGACAGGCGGTGCGAGGTGCATAAAAGGCGCAGCAAACATGTTGCGGTGTTATTTACCGCATTTACATTCTCAGAGAACTCAATCGGGGTGAGTGCTGATACCTTTGCCAGCCGTTGTGATGCAAGACCTGCTCCGAGGAGTCATCGTGCGCATTGTGCAGCTCGTATGAATCACGAGTCGTGAGGCCAATTAGAGACCGCGCAGTCCCGGCGAACGCGCAGGGCTCGGCTTGATAAATATCCTTCAGATAATATATTCATTGTAAGATTAATTTTAAAGGAAATATATATATATTATCCGTATTGAGATTCCAAAAAATTCCTCGCAAATGAGTCGTTCGGATAATCTTAAATGAGGTCTGGAAAGTTATTCGCAAATAACTAGTTGTCTGGTTATCTTGCTTACTTTTTGAATCGATCATTTTCATTCGAATAACGTCGTTTGTTCAAATATATCGCTAACACTCATCACCACTGAGTATACTCTTGACTAAACAAGTTCAGTATGTGCACCTTATCTTTTAGTTGTAAGTACATATAATTTTGTTTTTTTTTTTTTTTAACTCCAAAATGTAAAATTGTCACATGTTACGTTACACGTGACTTTGCGCAACAAGTTTATTATGTTTACGGTTAAAGACTAGTTTTAATAATATTTAGGAATAACCCTTGTATTCTTACATTGGTTTATCCAAAAAGTCTATGTAGTTTTTTAAAATTGTATACAAGAAATAGAGACACGAGAATTTGTGTAAATGCTTGTGCATACATTCCCTCTCTTCTAGCTAAGAGTTTTGCCCATAAAAAGTAGCGCCTGTCCAACCGCAGCTGGCGCGCCCTCCCCCCCTCTCCCCCCTCCCCCCCCCCCCCCCTCTCCCCCCCTCTCCCCCCCTCTCCCCGCCGCCGGGAGCACCAAACGTCAGAAGACATCTCCTGACGCGAGATAACGGGGTCGATGCACCGGTGGACAGCGACGTTGCTGTGCTGATTTGAGGTTACTGCAAAAAATGGCAGCCATTGCAATAATGTTTTTTTTTTTTTTTGAAGATTGGAACTGGTTTTTCTGAACGTTGTAATGTCACGTAATATTTATACCGTCCTTGCAATATTATTTGAAATTTCTTTACTATACTGCCATGTTTAATTTATCATGTGGTGGTTAAGTTGGGCGCTCTCTGCATCGTCGATCTGCATTATTCACGTCATATATAAATAATTTGGAGAAACAGCATGAGCATCCTTGCTTGGATATCTACAAATGTAGTATTCATCACTAATTTGGGATAAATAAGTCGAACGGTCACGCTTTTTCTTCGTGTTTTTATTTTTTGTTTAGCTTTTAAAACAAACCGACAAACAATTCATTATTTCGTGAAGTTAATTAAGGTCGTTGTGGTTTTTATTCTTCCAACGCAGAACGCACAGAAGTAACTTTTAATTCCCGCAACTCTTCGTTTGCCGAGGCCGGCGGCGGTACTTTATTGCCATTGTCAAAAATAAAATATAAACCCGGGCTCACACCAGACGGGAGCCGCAAAGCTCCCGCAATAAACCCCCTATCGATACTTTGTATTCTCAACTCTGCTTTTGTTGCGAATAATTGAATTATATTCAGACAAAATCCGATACTTTTTACTTTTCTACGGTACTAGGTCTGTACGAGGCCTGCAGAAAGTATACAATAGAGAAGTCATTGAAAAAAAAAAAATGACCCGAAAACGAACTGGAGTGAAGACAGAGCGAGTTGCTGCAGAGCGTTGCGTATTACGATTATTTATGACTAGTATTTTTCCATTGGCGTCATATTCAATAGTAAACATTTCTACCTGAAAATATTATTTGCTATTCGGTAAACTAAATTTAAACTTTTCCCTGCATTCAGTTGTCAAAAAGTTATGAAAATATTGATTGTACCAACATTATCCCTGTTTTTCGTTATTAAATAGCTAATTCAAAATAAAAATATTACATTAAATATAAATAATGTTATTTTAGACTTAAAAAAAAAAAATTAATTGTTCTTTCTAGTCTTCAAAATAACGTATGTACAAGTAATTTGTATTTTAAAAATCAGTGAGTGCGATGTGTCATTTATTTTTTTTTTGTCTTTTGTTGCTTTTCATTTTATAATTTTCTAAATATATATTCATTACGATGATTTAAAAAAAATAATATTTTGTACAATTTGCAGTACCAAAATACCCACCCCGTCGATGGGATGATCTGGACGGCTTGACACCCCGCGCGCGGGCCGAATCGAAAGTGATCGAATTTCATTTGTGCCTGTGTTAAATCGCATAATATATTTCAAACTTGCACGATAAATTTATCATTATGTTTAGAAAAGAAATTGTGCTCGATTGATAGTAGATTGATCAACGCACAAAGCTTTTAAATATTAGTTTCGGTTATGATTATTTAGAATTGAAAATTATTAATTTTAATTTAAACTTATCATTTTCAAAACAATTAGCTTTATCATTTAATTATTTATTGCCACGATGACTAAGACAATAATCGGATATGAAATCGCAAAATTGTACAATCACTTTAACCACTAGAAATAAAGACTTTAATGATACATGAGGTCAATCAAAACATAATTTCTACCATAATAATGCTATTTTTTCTGTCATTTCTATCAACTCGCTTATGTTTTCGTTAAGGCTATTAGTTCTTACCACTCTAGCGGTGTAAATAAGTTTAAAAAAATTGCTAGTTGAATGAGGATTAAAATATGCATCATGCAGTAAAGACAATAATTCATTGGTCATTTCTTTTTTTTTTTTTTTCTCAAAGTCATTTTATTATGAGTTATTAAAATATAAAAAAATATTTTTGTAAGAAATACATGGTAGGTGCATTTTTTAAAGTATTGTATGTTAAGTTTAGAAATTATAAAAGCTTATGTAACTTTTATTGAACTGAAGACATAACATGAGAGAAGTAGAAGGATACCGGTTGCATTCCTCCACCAGCGTTGCTCGAGGCGGCACCAGCTCGCGAGGCACGACTCCGCGCAGACGGCAGATGTGAACGCGTGATGTTTTTGCGATTAATTAAAATATGATAACAGTGCACGATCTTTTAAATTACAAGCGTTACATACACACACCGTTTTGTATGTTACTAATGAATTATCTGGTAATAATTCTGGTAAACACTAGTTTCTATTACATTTATTGTGGGTCGTTTTTCAGAAGTATCAAACCATTTGAAACATTTAGCCACTTCCGTCTGTGGAAATATTATCGACTATTTATATTTAAAATATTATTTGTTATGGTTTTGCCGCTAGTACATAAGTACATGTCAGGCTCTATTATTAATAATCCAGGTAGAACATTTACTAGTTTGGGATTTATCTGTTAGTGAGACAAAGAAATTTATCGATTGATACATTAATATTGATTAATAGCGAGCTAACGAGTTTTTGTGTTTCTTTTTGTATGGATAATCAGGTACTCGTATTTATGATTCGAAAAAACTTATGACAAATTCTTATAAAATGTATTATACTGTATTCAAAAAACCAACAGTAAAATCAATAATCCTCACGAGTGGGCGCTCCCTGAGATTTTCAACATATATACATAAGTTTGTTTTATTAGATATGGTTACTTAAAATAATAACGAATTTTTATGAATCTTATGCATTATTTTTAAAGATCAAAAATCTATAAATAATATGTTGTGCGGCCTAGCAATGATTCCAGGTTGTATTTTGAATCCCAAACATGTTAGTGCTTGCTTTCGATGTTACGCTGTATATTCATAATAATTCCTACATTCGTGAATAAAATATCGATTTCACATCTGCTTTTACATATCACCGCATTGAGGTCAAAAAAATGATTTATCATATTGTTTGACGCGTTGTTCCCGAACGCGGATTCGATCGTCATTTCTACAATACGGGAAAAGTCCTTTTGAAAGCAGCCAGCCAGGTGTGACGTCACAGAACCCACGCCTCGGCTCCGCCCGCGCGGCAGCTCAGCCCCGAGAAACCACAACCGGTTCCTGGCGCCGTGCAGCCAGGAGCGGGAAGGTCATGCCGGCGTGCCTTGCGCCTGCATGCCTTGCGTTGCCAGTTCCTGTATTCATTAAGCCGTAGAAACATTCGCCGATCCATGAAGCCATTTTCTGAATAAAGTCTCTGCAAACCGTGGCTTATTGGCTACGTGGTCGAACCGTACCCTGAATTTATGTCCTCAGGCGTAAAGGGATTATATAAGTGACATGCATTTCTTGCCAGCTCACCCTGCTATATCTTTTGAGCTATTGACGAGGAAATGATTCCATTTTACAAATTATTTAATCGATGCTTATTTTAAAAGAAAATATTGTTTTATAAGTCTCTTTAATATCTATTAAGCATAAATCCATCTTGCTAGTGAAACAATAGTCAAAATGTCAAAATTTAATAACACAGTCGTATTTTTGAATAATTAATTATGAATAACATTAATAAATAAATGGTATAAATTGTACACCGGCATTTAATATACGCATACGATATTTTTTTCATTTAACTGCAAATTGATACTTTCCTTTTAAATTTGTAATCAATTTTAATATATTTTCGTATTTATTCATTGTCTGTTTTCTTTTTTCCAGGTGAGTTACTCTGACTAATAAATGAGTTCATCCTGTGCGCACACCTGTAATTTGTAAGTCTACATATTATTCTGCACTAAAAAATACTATGGCTGTGACATCACTACCCTCGAATTGTTTTCAGTGAGGGGTGGTGACATAGCCTTGATCGAAATTCGATTTATTATAACAAATAACCCTTTCGTATTAATTACAAATTAAAATAATACAAATTACAGATAGTTGTTTAACAGATTGGTAATTGTTTTATACGTTTAGTAAACGAGTCCTTCGGTAGACCCGAGCTTAGTAGTCTTCCTCGAATGGCATTTGAGGCTTTGATATACCATCATATATAGTATGATTGCTCCGCGCAATACATTCAATGTCTATAGCACGTGAACGTGGTAAATCTACGATCGCTTGACGGTCTTTAAAAAAATATATCCGATAGAACAATCGGTCGATCGTGGCTGCGGTGTCTTTTGCAACTAGTCTTCAATATAAAGAGTAAAATCCGCGCGATAGGTTAAGCGTATGATTGCTACTCGCCATGCATGCAGTATCTATTCCAGGTGAATTTGACGTGTCCACGCTTGCATGTCGGTTTTTCGAAAGTAAACACGCCCGACGGATTGTCGATCGCAGCCAGCGAAAAACTCCTCGGTCCACCCGTGGAGTTTTTCGCAATTTGATCAAATAAAATATTATGCGATATAATATTCGGCAATAATTTATGAACACGATCGCTCCGTATAACAAATGCAATGTCCCTATTTCACTTGAACGTGCTAAATTCACGTTTGTATGGCCAAAAATCACGGATCAAATCAAATTCGATCCGACGGATCATTACAGGCTCGCGAACTGCCCCATTCGGTCGATCGTAGCCGCGGTGTCTTTCAAAAATAGACTTTAATGAAACATGAAGAGGTTAAAAATCCGGCGAATATGTATGAACGCGATGCATGCATGACCGCCATGACTGCCATAAATCCGCCGGCCCGGTGACCTCCGCGAGGCGCGTCGCCATTAGCGGATTACACCCGCGAGTCCGGCCGCGCCCGCGGGCAATTAGCCGGAGTGCAAAGCGGCCACAGTGTGCCGAATGTCGCAATTACACTCAAACATTATAACACCGATATTGCTGTCGGCGGTGGCGTGTTGTGTAAGAAAGTCTGTCCAATGATATACTTTACTTTCATTCTCACGAGACCGACGCCGTGGCTTGTACGAGTACCGAAGTCATTATAATATACAAAAAGTAAGGTTTATCATCAAATCTTTTTTTCTATTTGCTCTCATCGCCCGCCACTGTGATTTATTTTGATTAAAATTTCCAAAGCAGTGACGCGTGCTGGTTTTTTAAAAAAAATTTCGCGAGCTTGAGATATCTCAAATCAGTCAAACGAGAAGTAATGTTTATAAATTTATACAAATATATTTTTAATGCTGCTCTTGACGGGATATATTTTAGAAAGCTCATGATCAAGAGCAGCTTATTGAATACTCCGAAGTTGCTTTGTGTTTATTTTGGCGAACGTGTTCGAAATTATAAGTATGTAGAGTGATTTGTTTTTTATTAAATTATATTTAAATAAGTCACACAAATTTAGAAAGTAGAGACGAAAAATCGGTAAAAATTATAACTTCCAATATTTATCATAAATTTCAGTACCAAAAATTACTGATCATTTTTGTAGTGAGTGCTTTCGCGAGACTTGAGTCTGCTTTGGCGTTACGAAGCCCTCGAAAGCACTCAACAAACAATATAAAGCAACTTTTCAGCTATTATATTTAGCTATTATTACTTTTTATATGATGGGGCTTGACATGACGTGTCACGTGAGTGACTTTAAGATTGATTCCGTTTTTCTTGACCTACGGTTACCTGTCTGTCTACGAGCTGAAACCCCTGTGTGCCAAGATAGAGACCCGCGCCGGGGCGCGTGTGCTGAAGCTCGCCATATTTCTGTTTTAGAGAGAAATACGCCGGCCGGTCACGGGACTTACGTAATCTGACAAGTAATGCCCGTGCGGTAGCGCACAGCCCCTACGTGTACGTGTACGCGAGCTCCATTGTGCGGTTCAGTAATAATTATTACTCCACATATCGGATTGCATGAAATTAGTTTTGGCTTGTGCTTCATATTTTTGTGGTTTCAATCTGATTTTTCTTTCATTGTAATACATAAAGTTGGATAACCTGTAAAGTTTCCAGTAACGAATCCAATCGATCGTGTGTAAAAAAAATGATTTCATTACAATTCTAGGCTATGCTTTCCGAAGTAGTTCTGCTAATGTTGGAATAATTGTCAGCAAGTTCATAAATTTGCTAAGGAGAGCTTTAGTGAAGGCTGAGCTTTATAGAGTTGAAAGCTATTTTTACTGAATCCACAACTATCGCTAAATACTGGGAAAAAATTCTCATTTCATTTGAATTATTAGAAAGGTTTTATTTGATTTCTTCGTTTTACATAATCGGTTGTTACTTTCAGAAAACACCGTCCTTATGTTCTCCATTCTTTCTTATTTTATCAGCCTGCCGCGCCAGCCACACAGCTTCCGCGCTTGCACTGTGCACAGTAGATAAGAGACAATAAGATTTGCTGTTGCCGAGTTCGAAATCTACTACGTCTCCAGAATTTATTCGGCCTATGCAAAGAAATTGTAATAAAGAATACCTTATTGGAAATTTTCTTTTAAAAGAAAATAACACTATGACCTCTATTGATTAATTCATCCGAACTCTGTTCTAAGTGTACAGCCGGCAACAAGCTAAAATATACAATAACCTCTCAAATGCGTCGCGAGTACGCAGACTTCGTGTTCCAGTTTCTATCATCAGGTCTGCTCGGCACGGGGCCTCGCCGCGGCTCTCGGGCCGGGGCTGGCGACCCGCGCTGGCGGCACTCCGCATCACTCCGCATCACTCCGCATCACTCCGCATCACTCCGCATCACTCCGCATCACTTCGCCTGCGCCTCCGCTCCGCGCGTGTGTTCGACGTTCCTCGTGGCCAATTTCACGTAACTTTATATAAATTTGAAATGATTACATTTTTAATAAGGTCGTTACTCGAGAGTTGAAATGGCAAACTAATTCGGTGAAAGGACCACTTCATTCCTTGCTTGATATGCCGAGAGAGCATACGTGCGTACATTTTGATAACTTATTTTTTGCCGTATCATTTTTAAAGTAGCAATTTAATATGAAAATCATATACTTTACATTCTAATTTTTTTTATATATGATTAATACATTATTTATTATCATATCATTATTTTTATGAAAGTGGGTATCTGAATGTTGAGAGTTTTTTTATTATAGATTTTAGCATACTTATTATTTGCTACATGACACAATTTTTGCCAAACTTCAATATTAAATTATTTCAAATAACATTGAAATAAATTGCTTTGTCATTTTGTAATTAGCACAGTTTGTTACTGTGCAATGCGTCCCGAATTAAAATTAGGAATGAGCACAGGTTATGTTCAAGCCACACTGATTGTCGGTTGCCTTATATTAATTGTTATAAAGTAAATTAGTTGATTCTTATAATATATTTAGACCTTTCTTACTTGCAACGTAATTGTATTTTATTTACTAAATTAAATGCTTTTCCAAAATAAAAAGTGAATTTTGAAAACGAATGAAGCTATGAAGAAGATTGTGAAAACATATTTGCCGAATTAATTGTTCTGCTTTATGATATACCCAGTCGGGCATACTCTCCCGAGCGTGGTTTTGTATGAATATCACTATAACGATGAAAACTTTGCTGTAAATCTGCATCGAGCAGTTGTCATGTTTAAACAGATCGGATTTAAGAAAAACTTAGGAAGAAAGTGGAGTATTTATATTCGCTGCGTAGGCGTTTTTCGGTTTCACATCACCTTTTTTATAATATATATATAAATTTTCTTTTTCCCAATAATAAAAATGATATATTTTTAATAAATAATAAAAAAAATTACTATACCAGTATGAAACATCAAACAATGCAATGAATTCGGATTTTTTTTTTTATTGTAGTAATTTATGCGTTACATGTTTGTCCTTTTTTGCATTCTTTGTAGCAAACACCCTTGTCACTAGTGGGGGCTTATAATATATGCAAATATTTGATTATAATGCATTATTTATGATTCTAATACGGACGGTGTACTAAGAAATACATAACTCCCTCGTAAAATGTTCTCGATATCATTCCACAATAATGTCTCAGAAGGTTGTACTGTATCTTCTGCCATGCTAGGCACTCGCGGCACCCTCCGCCCCATGTCTAGTCTCCCCTATACTTACGCACGTCTGCCCAGGGTAGATGATAATAATTTGTCTGAGGGTGGTTCTTCTCGAGAGTAGGGAGAACTTCAGGAGCCTCTAGTTACAGCCTGGGATGTTACCGCGCCTAGAAAAACCCAACGGAAAACATATCATGGGGAAATTTCATGGGAAAGCCGGTATTACCTGCAGATCTCTTGATCACGAGAAACTTTATGGTGTGCATTTCTCTATACATGTGTATGTGGCAACCTTATAGGGGATATCAGGAATATATATATATATATATATATATATATATATATATATATATATATATATATGTATGTATGTATGTATGTAATGCAAGATTTTAATTCAATATAAAACGCAGTTTTTAGTCTTTTGATTCTTATTTTTTAAATGAATCATAAAGTCAATACAATAGGGTAACCCTAAACTGTCAGCTGTCAAATTGTTTTTTTTTAAAGTGTTCCTAAACGTTCCTAAATTTTTACTGCAAAAATGGCGACAAATTCAAATCTTGGGGTAATTTTGGGACACCTATATGTAGCTACCTATATATATATATATATATTTTTTTTTTTTTTTTAATCGATCTACATAATACTTTTTGGTACTTACTGGTGTCTGAATTATTAAAATCGATGGTTGTTTTTTTAAGTGGAAATGTATTTTATTTTCCTAATAGTTCACAGTTTAAGTTCAACTAATCAATAAATTAATATTACATCTATTTTGAAGTAGTTTAATTTAAATTATTAAATGTGTTGTTTAAATATTGCTGAAATTAACGGTTTTCTATTTGCAACTTCTACCCCATGTTTTTCAAGTATACGTGTATTCAATAGACGAGTTTTATCGAAGTGAACTTTTTGTAAAATGAAGGAATGCACCTTTTTTTATCAAATAGCTTATATCATAAAAAAAAAACACGGGAAGATACTCTCTCCGTTTCAGAGATCAATACTAGCGTGACTTTTGGTGGAACACATGAAATAGGTTTTTAGGGACTCAATTGAACTGGGAAACTCTCCAGGATATACATAAAACTAAATTGAACATATATACTATATAATAAATATTCATAATATAGATGTGTACGATATACTTTTTTATTTATTTTTCAGTCAATTTCTTCTTTCACTTGATGTCACTGTTCTTTATTTAGTATTATTCATAATAAGTATCTTCATGTTTCTACTGTCGTCCTTCAAATTAAATATATTTTTATTTATTTACGCAAATAAACAATAAAATACTTGAGTGATTTTTCCACTTGTAAATTTTTACTGGCGAAACCGGTCACCAATAAAAATTCACTCAAGTATTTTATTCTATTTAAAATATTGAAATGGAATTGCACCAAGCGCTTTCTGTCAAAAATATTGATTATTCAAGTAAACAGAGATAACCAAAAGAGATAAGTAACTCTTGCAACTAAACAGTAGCTCAACAACTTTATGGCTGTCCGCACATAACGCCGTTGATAAATTATGTCTTTTCGATTCAGTTCTTATTTGATTTATTTCGGAGTTTTGATATCTCAGTTGCGCATTAGCTGTCAGCGTGCGGTCAGTAAATCACTTAATGTATATTGACAGTACAGCGAATGAAGCAATATACAAGTACCTTATTTATTTTTATGTGATTAAGCATATTTTTTCACACATTGAAATATGGGTAAATAAATACGCATCCTGATTAACATTAATCTAAAATTAATATACCTTATTTATTACTGATGGGCCACTCCTACTCCATAAAACGAAATGGCATGTGATAATCCATCTGTTTTTTTTATTTTGGTGTGTTTGTTGCCTGCAAAGGTTCAGATGTTCTGAAGTTTCTGGCTAGTTTTTCTTTCTTCGTATGCAAATAGCGATGTATAGAAAGTGCTACGAGGTTAGTTATTATATTGTTTCATTTAAAAAGTATGTATTACGAGTAATGATAAGGGTTTTGCAGTCCTTATCTGCATAAGTAAGATTCGAAAATAGTAAAAAAATATTTAAAGATCGGCATAAATAAAAAAATAATGGTTTTTATGAAACAACTTATTATATACTGAAAGACTTCAATGTGGCGATGACTACATATTTACGAAGTTTTATGATTGTCGATGGAGTTTTCACCATTATTGATAAATTTCTGAAAAACGTTTGGTTTTGATTATGCTTGGCACGATTGCCGTAGAAGTTCTTATTATACGTCCATAATTCATTATTTTATTGGTATTTTACGACATCTGCGGTGCTAACGATACGGTATTTTATATATCAAATAACCCTGATATTGAAGTCGCCTCTCGTTGACTCTCTTATCTCTAGTTATGCTAGGTTATTTCATTTTGTACCTTTCGTATACTAATGTTAAATTTCTGTTATTTTTAATTTTATGGTTGGATATCCAATTACGTAATAAGCAAAGTAATGTTCGGAAAAAAATCAAACTTATTGGATTTGAAATAAATTGGTGACGGAACTTAATGTTTACTCCCACAACGAAAAATCGTGTATTTGAAAATAATATTTTTTAAGCATATGTATAATATTTTTGTGTATTAAATTTAAATTAATTAAAAGAAAATTAAATTAATTTTCATGCAGATAAGATTACTCGCTGTGTATTTCCTGGGGTAAATTATTCCGGAATTTTAATTAAAAGTTATTCACTTATAAACCACTTCAGAACATTGTGTTTTACTTTTCATAAGTCAAATAATATCTTTTACTGACTTGAAAGTAAGAATACATCTTTCGTTAAATTTATTTACGAAAATTACGCAATAATTTACACAAAAACTTACGGTTTATTTAAAATATTTTAAACCAATAAAAAAATTGGGACGATATTAAATTTGGAATTACTTTATTTGTTTATTTCTCTTTACTTTTATATGTAGCGATGTATGTTTGAGGTAGCTTTAGTATTTTTTTTTATAATGCGATTCGGGCCTTCCCTTGATAAAAGGAGATCAATAAGACAGGTTACATTTACTAATATCGAGGCTCCACAGAAACTACTAAAAAGGCAGTATACTACAGGGTGTTTTCTGATGTTTTTTTTTTTTTTCGAAATAAATATTACTAAATAAATTGAAAACGTAGAAAGGATTAAACTATAACGCCGGAACAAATATTGTAACCACGATAAGCAGGTATTGGATTATTCGCTTCACCGTTTTTGGTGATTTCTAAGTACAAGTTAATTGCTGGTCCCTGCTGATCGTCGTTCCCGCGTGATTCTGAAACAGTGCAGCTAGGGACATGGCGCGATGGTCCGCTCCCCTCGCAGTTTCCGGGGCTGTAGATCTTCATTTGTTCGCCGCCATCTTGCAGGCAGCATTAAGAGCGGCATGTGTTTCCAACGTGAAAATAATACCAATATTCTGTTTATGCCGCAGCGTTCTGTGCTTTATATTCCTTTTCTCGGAATTTTTTAAATATCTAAAATACTCAATGCCAAATCAGAGACAGCGATGTATTTTGTAACTTATTTTTATAGTGTTTGGAATGTGTACATAGTGGGCTTTACTTATTTAATAGGCTTAAATTTATAGCAAAGCAAGAGCCGCTCGAACTCAGATAATCTGACTTATCTATGAAGAGGCCGCGGCTGAGAGGCAGGGAACAAACGGGACTATGCAATTCAGAAGCAGTTTTTGCTGAAAACGGCTTTGTATCTTGCTGTATTAACTAAAGTAAAGTAAGTTTATATCCAGTTAGGGGTGTTATTCTCCGAGATTTTTCAAACTGTAGCTTATTACTCTACTCTGTTTTAAACCCGGGACTCCATGGTCCTTTGTGAACACGTAGACATTCACATCGCGGAAATCGCCACACTCGGCACTTAAACTTAAAATAGCAGACTATTAGAGCAGACTTAAAATATTGTCTGGCCTCAGCTCTGCGGCCCCGCTTGGTACTGGATAAATACGATCCAAATTTCATATTCACTCCATCGCTAAGATAGCACTCGAAACTTTTTGTATACCGAGCCGTTTTTGCGGTCACATAATTACTCACACGCTTGAATAGCACTGAACTGAAAGATGTTGAGATTGTGAAGACTTTTCTTCAAAGCATATTTGCACGTCATTTACTTTTTGACCTCCCTCCTGGGTGCTTAATTTTTTTGATTGAATATAAATAAAACTAAACTGATAAATAATCTATGCCCTTTTTTACTGTGGCGGTGAAAAAATTTGCGGTTTATTTAGTTTGATCCTCAACATGCGTAAAATTTTTGTTGCATAAATTATATTTGAAAATATATTTTGTCAAATTATTTAATTTTGGTTTTCATTAAGATTGTTTTATTATTGTACCCGTTGTTTTTTTATGAGACAATCATTAGAAAATAAAATAATACTGATTTTGAAACGTAATACAATTTTTAAATTTAATTCAAATCAATAAAATAGTGAAAACCAACTAAATATTTAGAATATATGTATGCGTATTAGGTTCGTCTAATATAATTTTCGTTTTAATATCATTGTTTTAAAAAAAAAAATGTATTTCACTTTTATATTTAGTTAAAACCGCCAACATCAAAATTATCATTACCTTTTATTTTAGCGGTGATCTGTTACAAATTATCACCTCTTTGTGCACGCGTTCATCACAATTAAATTTATATTCCAATTTATGGTCAAAATTTGTGCGTGTCGTCGAGTCGTTAGTGTGACTCGCATTTCACTTCATTTTTTGTGGCTCACTGTCTGCTCGCGACCAACAGCTTGACAGCCGCCGTTCGCGAAGCTCTCCGACACGTTTCATGGTAATTCACGGCCGTCCAATTTTAAATATTCGTGTTTACCAATCATGTTGCTCTAAACAGAATGATGTTCCATCTGGCGTGCTCGCCGTTCCTGTGATCGACGTCATTCACGATGTGTTTTCATGGCGAATCTAAATTTGCAAATCGCTTACTCCGCGCTCGTCACGCGGTAAAGCTATGGATTAAAGCTTCCCGGCGGCGGGTCGGCACAGGGAGCGCTTTGGTTAACGCGATGAAACATTTTGGGTCGAGCCAGTTGATAATATTTTATTATAGATTATTTCTACTATAATTGCAAGATATGTGGGTGTGCAATCTGAAATTACTTAAAACTTAGCAGTTGGTGCTCCATTGCTGTTAAGAACTATCTCCTGTCTGATTTAGAGCTAATCAAAATGAAGTTCACCCCCCCTTCATTAACTTTAATAAAACTTCACGAATTTATTTATTCTTCGATCTGCCCAAAATGCAACAGAGACCAGTCAGCGAGATCGGTCGTCCTTACATACCATTGGAACTGGTATTTATTTTGTTATACTCCATTTATTTTATTATAACTTTATTATTAAGTTTTAGAACGCTAGGTGCAACCTGTAGTCATACGGACTAATTCATTCTACATTTAATTGGTAACATCGGCTATCCCAAAAACTTATAACACTGCAGAAGCTATTTTTATTTATCTAAGCATGCATGCACTATCTTCCTTGTCGTCTTGGTCACTCTTTTGTACGAATTCACAATGATATATTACTTTCCAAACCTGTTAAAAGCACCGTGGATTATGACATGCATTGTGGAGCTGCTATTTGTGAACTGTTTTAACACGTCGATCCGTCAATATGGCTTTACATTCCGCGACCCGTTTCCGAGCGGCGGCGTATTGTTGCACGAGTCACCACTCCACGGCACCACACCACCACACCACCACACCACCACACCAAGACGGCTTCACGAAGCTTACACCGTTAAGCGTAGCGAATTTGTTTGTCATACGAAAATGCTCGAGTTTCCTTTGTATTGCTGTTACACGTTTTTGTGTTTTTTTTTTCACTTTAAAATAGCGGGTAATTTTGAACTCTTTGATTGGAATGTGCTGTCCCATAGAAATTGATACAGTATAATCAAACGCTTACAGAGATACGGTTTTTAAATGTCATTCGTTGTCTATAAACTCTTCAAATATTTTTGTTTTTTGTACCTGTTTTTATGTTGCTAATCTGTCTCACAATTTACTCGGTTGCTTTCGATATAAGCTTCAAAAATAAAGATGGTTAAGCTGTATACGTGGTAGAAGGCAATTTTTTTTTTTAAAGATTACCATGCATTGAACATTCTTGAACTGAATTCCTCAAACACCGCGGTAGCGCGCCGCAATTTGTCATCTGCAACGAACAAAAAATTCCGTACTGAATTCATGAGGTGTAAAGATATTATTTACCTGTTTTTTTTAAGATCACTTTTATTTATTTAAACGGGAATTTTGTATTATTTACGTAATAGTACATGAAAAATATTTTTTACGATATAAAATTCTACTTTGAAACTTATTTATTTCGACCTATTATTTTTTAACGTGAATTTAGATTCAACGACTTCTAGAGTTGAATTTTCTCGATAAACGAAAATAATTAATTAAGTTTACGGTAATTTAATGTCGTCAAATTCTATTGCGCTTTCGGAAAAAAAAAAAATCAAAATTACCCAATACAGGGAACGGTGAAACGTTAAGCTGAGCGAAATTTCAGCGTACCTCTCCGAAAGCGGCCTTACATTGGAAATCGATATATAAACACATTTCTCCAAGATATAATAAGCGTCGCGCCCCCCCGAGTGCAGTGTCCGTCGGTAGATAACTTGTAATTTAATTAACGGCAGTTTATTTACCCCGAACTGTCGTCGAGCTATTTAAGTTTCTCTGACTATTGTTCTTGGCCTTTTTTGTAGCCTTGAGAGCAAATATAGCCGCGTAAAATTTTTTGTATTTTATTATTTTCAAGGTCTCCTAAAAAACTTGGCTAACGCACATTTGCCGCCACCGCGCAAGAAGACTTCTGCGAAAAGACGCATCTTACAAAATCTAAAACCTTAAGAGAAAAAAAATTGCTACTGTGGAATTTTGACTTACTATGATCTTGTTTTTTAGATCATTGTATAAATATTTTCATTTAAATGGAAAAGTAAATGTTTAATCACTAGGCGTTTCATTTGCATACTTTTCTGCCATGAAAAGATTTCGTTCGTATTTACTATATAACAAGTTTGATTTGCAGGTCTGGTGACATGAAAGCACTTTTTTTTATCTTTAAATTGACTAAAAATTAAAGTATTCTTTAATGAAAAAAAAAAAACTGTTGTCTTTCTTTGACTTGCAAAACTAAATAATTTGACATCCTACCTTTTAATTATTTTTTTCATGATTTATATATTATATTAAAATCTGAAATTTCTAAGGATGTTTTTTAAAAATATTAAATAAGATTAGAAAATACATTATCGGATGGTATGATATATGTAACTGTAATTTGTATTCAAAACGCATTGAATACACTTTATGATATCGTTATAAGTTTCATTTTATCTACCCATGTAATGTGTGCCAAGTAAAGTAGAATCTTTTATTTTTTGTATGGTTTCAGCCCTTTTTTTTTTTTTTTTTTTTTTTTTTTTTTTTTTTTCTTCTTACTTTCAAGGCAGATATATTTCAATACATATATTTTACCTAAGTGTTGAGTCATGTTCATTTTATATAAGCCAAATTATTTCTGATGCTATTTTTGTATTAATATTAATAAATTTTTATTTGTTAATAAATTGAAAGCCACAGAGATATACATTATTTTTGCTCATGGTTGGAAATACAAGATTTATCATGCTCAACACAAATTATTTCAAATCGTTTACATTTATCACGAGTGTTTTCAAAATCGCAAAAAATTCTCATTACACTTAGCCTAGGCAACATAATGTATATTAGCTATTAAAATTCCTTCAAAGAAGCAAACAAATCGTGCGATTCATTACATGTTGATGCCATTCTTCAGATAACCGCGACCCCTGTAACCCAATAAACAGTAAAATTATAACGGAAATACGAGTTCTCTCTTTCAAATATAATCGATCGATAACGTAGGCGAGAATCCACAATTTAATCCATAGAAATTAAAATAATTAAGTGTTCATCTGACTTCACACCCATGCCCGTTTCCTTTTATTATTTATTTACCGATATAAGCGTCCATGACGAACTCCCCGCTGTTAATCTATGGAATTAATTATTTTCCGTATATGGTCCGCGGGCCTCTCCGTCTATGGTCCACGCCTGTGCAAAATTCAAACCGACCGGGTTGGATTCACAGTGGACTGCCGGCGAAAGAGGCGAGCCACGCTGTACATATTCAAATACTGCCGACGTCCCTTGTAAATAGCTGTTTTTGTAGTCATTGTCATATTAAAATTATTCATATTTAGAGTTGACATAGTAAAATCACATGGATATCGTATAATTTTTTGTTAAGTAATTAATATTTTTAAAATAAAATACATTTGTGGTTTTTTCACATGTTAAATTTTATTGTTGACCGGTCTCGCCAACCTTTCACATTAGTATTATCAAACTGACTCAGTTTCATAATACCACTGTGTCGCATAATTAACTGGAAGGAAATTATTTTTCTAGGTGTTTTTTCCACTATTATGTATTCATTTATTAAAAATATCGACATAAACGACCTTAACACACTATACTTTTTTTTTTTGGCACTCGTACTGTGACGTTCCCGACCTTTTAGACCTTAAATCTAAGAGGAAAGGTCCGACTGAATCTTTGTCAACCTTTAAGTTAAGCTAAAAGGATGACTAGGACCCAAACGTACTTGAACAACTAAACCCCTAAACGTAAAATAATAATACTACTGACTCCCTTGAAGGTGTCACGTCTAAACTGACCTAACCCAATGTTAACGATTACTATGACTACCCTAAAAATATAAATCTTAATTTTAAAGTTTTCTCGGACTTGTTTGTTTTGAAGTTTATTTTACAATCCCGTGAGGTTAAAGTAGATGGGAAGGTTCGGTAACAGACCGCCCCCCCCCTACCTACGATGATCGCCGCCTTGACTATCAACGGATTTGACAAGTCGCCTTCCCCAAGGGAATCTCTCCGAACAGAACAACTTAAGGTTGGATTGTCAAGAGAGCCCCTGCGATCCCTTCTGCACCAAACTAAATCGAAGAAGCTATTTTTCGCGTACAAACTCCGACTGAAAGGTGAACCCTTTTGTCCAAATATTTAACTGAAGACGAGCAGGATACTATCTTGAATAAAATCAAACAAATCCGATCGAAGAGTTGAGATGCTATTCGATAGAATACAGGTATGCGTAGAATTTATAGTCGTTTATAGCGACTTTCTCGTTCTGTTGAAATTTATGAAGAGACGTCAACAACGGTGCGGCCTGCGAAGCAGTGTCCCGATTGGTGAGCGAACTTGCCTTGAGAGCAGTTATCGCTTTCTGGAACGGTGGACCAAAAGGTCTTTGATGAATTTAATAATATACAGGAACAAGGGGATTAACCCTACTGCAATCAGCTCCTGTCTTGCGTTAAATTAATGTCTTGGCGCTACGTTTAAAGCTCGAAGACCCTTCCTGTATTCTCTGAATCGCTTCAGTTCTCTCCGTTTTCTATGTCTACGGTTCTAAATCCTACTGGTTAGTAACTATAATTTGGTATGGTGACACTGAAACGTTCAAGATTTCCGCAATCGGGTTAAAGCAGCGTCAAGTTTATCGCACCCACAGAGTTCTTGTCAAACCTATCCCACTGGCCTCAAATGGGCCACGATCCCCTTTGTGAATATCAGCCAAACACACCCCGCCGACCAGGGTCGAAGCCAATGAAACAAACGCTGTCTCAATAGTAAACGCTGCTGACCAATAGGATAATAACACGATCTCCGGAAATACAGGTACGCCGCAAAATCAATGAGAGCCTAAAGCAGGGCTTATTTGGAGCAAATACAAACTCCCTAGTAATACCGGGTACTAAACTACACTATCTACGAGAGGGCGGACAAGCTACACACTCTAATACTTTATAACTAAGTTATTTACTAAATACACTCCCGCTGGAACTGCTGGCTCTGCAATAAAAGGTCCAAACAACTCGATACTATTCCCTACTAAATCACTATGACTCTTATTTAAGCTATCGGATATACCACCACTCGACCAAGTAAATCCTATAATTTATCTATCTAGAATTTAAAATATCCACCAAAATATATAATATATCTCCAATGACTCTCTAAACACGTTCTAAATAATTAAAACCCAACCATAAATAATATAAGTTCGACTTATATTCCCTATAAAATCAACAATATCCTCCTCACCCGAATACCCTAATATATCGTTTCATTAATACCGCTTATCGACGCGTCCGTCAATATATTACGTCTTATAAAAGAATATGATGCACAATATTCACGCTTTAAAACAACCACTCGTAATTTCAAAATCGATAATCGATTTGTACTCACTAACTTGACAGCTCTCTGACATTTGTTTATAAACAATAAAATATCCAACATGGCCGCACATTCCCAGCTGGTCCCTCGCCGTATCTGACAGCTCCCTCGCCGCCTAAGCAAGCTGACGTTGGCGTAAAGCCCATCCCCAAATGCCAATCTTTTTAACTCGCTATACAGAACTTTCCGAACAGCGCGCGCTTACGAACTCAAAAATGGCCACCTTCCGAATCACCGTAAAGACAATAAAATAATTATATTAATTTTAACCAATTTCAATTAAATTCCGTTTAACTCAACACAATTTGAAAACGCTCTATAAAACATCCATACAGTACCAAACACCACCTTAAAACAACCAAAATCGGAAAACAATTCATCCGAAAAATATCGGGGATCGAACCCGAATAAATCTCAAACAAATATCTCTGACTTCTGTCTTAATTACATAAAAACCGTAAATTAATCCGTTTTAATATTCCCTAAATTCACGACATATAATATACGATGTCTAACCAAGAATTAAAATTACCGAAACGCAAACGTACAGAAAAATATTAATTCATTCCAGAATCTAATTAGCTTCGCTAATAATATTACTAAATATATTTTAAAACTCTCGCGGTTACAATAAAACAATAGAATAATTATCTCTGCATTATTTAGGGATCGAACCTTTTGATAATACAATATGATAATACATGACAATTTACACCTAACCTCATTAATACTAATTTAGCAAAATGCTATGCATTTACACAGCAATGGCCGCCAGAAGATGGGACTGATCAGTCCCGTTAACGTAATTTAATTAAAGAAATATGACAAAGCTTTATCCCTCCGGCGAATTCTCGTACGCCAAATGGTCCTCCTCGGCACAACACCTCACAGATTCCACCATTTAGTTAAAATTCAAATCAAAAGTAACTTTTACAACTCAAAACACTAGCAATCGATAATCTCCCTTCTAATCCTTCCGCGTCCCTTCCCTCTCTCTCGCCTCCCGGCTTGCTCGTAATTAACGCAAAATTCCTCTGTGTGGCCCCCATGGGACAATCCTTCTTACCCGGACGTCCGGTCATCGAATTCTAATTTTTGAAATCTCCGTTACTCCGCGTCGATGTTGCCATATCGCTCGGATCTCCTAAAATTGTCAATCTGTGACGTCAGAAAGAATCGATATCCGCGGGACCGCGCGGGACGCGTGACGTCACCCAGGCTAGGCAACCTGCTGGTTTGTAAAAATCGATATCTGCGGGGATGCGCGGGACGAGGGGCAACGCGTGACGTCACCGACGCTCGCGTCTCTCCGTACGGACCGCACTCGATCCTACAGAATCCAAGGTCAAATCGACGAAATAATAATTTACGTATTATACTTTCTATACAAAAAAAAATTTTTTCTGGGTGAAACTAATGCAATTCGTTACAATCCTTCCCATTGGCTGTCGGGGAAGAACATGTTTCATGTACTTTCTCGAGAGCCAACACCATAGCTCGTTATTTAACAACTAAAATCAATCAATCAATTTATCAATCATAGCCAGGTCTCGATTCCTGCGATACTTGACAAATCCCAACACCTTTACCATATCTTAAAATAATATAACGCGCAAATAAATTCTAAATTTTACTACACTCTCGAAACACCAATTTGTTATTTGTTAGGAATTGAACCCAAACGAAATATCTCTATCTCAAAATCCTCCTTCCCCCGATTGGAAAAGTATTGCTACTGCCTCAATAATTATCTCTGTTTTAAATCTCGCACCTTCCCCTGTCTATAAGAGTATCATTACTTCCTTAGCAATTAATATCTCCAAGAATATCAATATACCAAGTCGATGGAATCGATCCCCAACGAAATCCAATCACATAGAAAACTATAACTTAAATATCCTAATTAAAATATATTAACCATCTTTTATTTCTTTTATCAATAACTGTCAAACAGTTTTGATATTCGCATATCTGAAAATAACATCCTATAAATAGAATATACCTTATAATCTATTTTTCCTTCAAAATATCTAATAATATAATCGATCGCTTCATCTCTATAGACTCAAGACCTTCCCCACTCTATAATTATCGAATAAATTCTAAATGATCTAAACTATTTCATACTTTCAAAAAAAAAATATTTATTTGTCTTTGCAGAATATTTCGAATACGACTTCAACCATTCTCTTCATTTTCGTGCACATCCCTATAAACGTTTCCCATCCCTAGCTTGGAATGTCCGAGCCGTCACTTTGACATTTTAGTAACAAACATGAAGCTAGTCGAAGATCCATATACGAGCTTCTTCCTAACCTTGAAATTATTTCACAAATTTCGCCGTAATACAAAACAATATGATATCTCCTCAACAATTATATTTGCATTATTTTTACGACAGCAACATTGCCGTAGAGATTTAACCTTATTATTTGTTTTATGTAACTTCCTTTTAAAACACGCGTCTCGTTCCAATTTTGTTGCCAGTATAAAAAATATCCTAAATCTTGACAACCGTCCACTGGCGATCCGACAAGTGACCAGCGACATGCGCTGTACTATTCTCTTAATCTGACCTTTGGGAGAAATTTTTAAATATAAATTTACAAATAACCGGCAATCAATATTATGCAATTCTATATGTACTTAACGTATAATTTACATTATTTAAATCTGAATTTAAATAAATATCATTAAATTACTGAGACGACATTAGTCTCTTTCCATGTCAACAATTTATTTGACATAACCCTAAAATTATTTTTCCAGTACAACTAGAACAAACTCAATAATTTTAAACCTTATAATTATAATGCAACTGGATGCAATTATTTTACGATTACAATTTAAGTAATTTTAACGTCGTGTCTAGCTATTTTAACTCCCTTTTCTGTTTCTTAAATTACTATGGCCAATACGTCTATCTCGTCATACTCTAAAATGGACCCCTTTTTGTTGTGTAATGTGGTAACCCTTTAATTCTTACAGAGCGAAACTTTATAAATTTATAAAGATTTCTTTCACAAACTCCATACTACTGAGTCACGGCAACCACCTGTGACGTTCCCGACCTTTTAGACCTTAAATCTAAGAGGAAAGGTCCGACTGAATCTTTGTCAACCTTTAAGTTAAGCTAAAAGGATGACTAGGACCCAAACGTACTTGAACAACTAAACCCCTAAACGTAAAATAATAATACTACTGACTCCCTTGAAGGTGTCACGTCTAAACTGACCTAACCCAATGTTAACGATTACTATGACTACCCTAAAAATATAAATCTTAATTTTAAAGTTTTCTCGGACTTGTTTGTTTTGAAGTTTATTTTACAATCCCGTGAGGTTAAAGTAGATGGGAAGGTTCGGTAACAGACCGCCCCCCCCCTACCTACGATGATCGCCGCCTTGACTATCAACGGATTTGACAAGTCGCCTTCCCCAAGGGAATCTCTCCGAACAGAACAACTTAAGGTTGGATTGTCAAGAGAGCCCCTGCGATCCCTTCTGCACCAAACTAAATCGAAGAAGCTATTTTTCGCGTACAAACTCCGACTGAAAGGTGAACCCTTTTGTCCAAATATTTAACTGAAGACGAGCAGGATACTATCTTGAATAAAATCAAACAAATCCGATCGAAGAGTTGAGATGCTATTCGATAGAATACAGGTATGCGTAGAATTTATAGTCGTTTATAGCGACTTTCTCGTTCTGTTGAAATTTATGAAGAGACGTCAACAACGGTGCGGCCTGCGAAGCAGTGTCCCGATTGGTGAGCGAACTTGCCTTGAGAGCAGTTATCGCTTTCTGGAACGGTGGACCAAAAGGTCTTTGATGAATTTAATAATATACAGGAACAAGGGGATTAACCCTACTGCAATCAGCTCCTGTCTTGCGTTAAATTAATGTCTTGGCGCTACGTTTAAAGCTCGAAGACCCTTCCTGTATTCTCTGAATCGCTTCAGTTCTCTCCGTTTTCTATGTCTACGGTTCTAAATCCTACTGGTTAGTAACTATAATTTGGTATGGTGACACTGAAACGTTCAAGATTTCCGCAATCGGGTTAAAGCAGCGTCAAGTTTATCGCACCCACAGAGTTCTTGTCAAACCTATCCCACTGGCCTCAAATGGGCCACGATCCCCTTTGTGAATATCAGCCAAACACACCCCGCCGACCAGGGTCGAAGCCAATGAAACAAACGCTGTCTCAATAGTAAACGCTGCTGACCAATAGGATAATAACACGATCTCCGGAAATACAGGTACGCCGCAAAATCAATGAGAGCCTAAAGCAGGGCTTATTTGGAGCAAATACAAACTCCCTAGTAATACCGGGTACTAAACTACACTATCTACGAGAGGGCGGACAAGCTACACACTCTAATACTTTATAACTAAGTTATTTACTAAATACACTCCCGCTGGAACTGCTGGCTCTGCAATAAAAGGTCCAAACAACTCGATACTATTCCCTACTAAATCACTATGACTCTTATTTAAGCTATCGGATATACCACCACTCGACCAAGTAAATCCTATAATTTATCTATCTAGAATTTAAAATATCCACCAAAATATATAATATATCTCCAATGACTCTCTAAACACGTTCTAAATAATTAAAACCCAACCATAAATAATATAAGTTCGACTTATATTCCCTATAAAATCAACAATATCCTCCTCACCCGAATACCCTAATATATCGTTTCATTAATACCGCTTATCGACGCGTCCGTCAATATATTACGTCTTATAAAAGAATATGATGCACAATATTCACGCTTTAAAACAACCACTCGTAATTTCAAAATCGATAATCGATTTGTACTCACTAACTTGACAGCTCTCTGACATTTGTTTATAAACAATAAAATATCCAACATGGCCGCACATTCCCAGCTGGTCCCTCGCCGTATCTGACAGCTCCCTCGCCGCCTAAGCAAGCTGACGTTGGCGTAAAGCCCATCCCCAAATGCTACTCTTTTTAACTCGCTATACAGAACTTTCCGAACAGCGCGCGCTTACGAACTCAAAAATGGCCACCTTCCGAATCACCGTAAAGACAATAAAATAATTATATTAATTTTAACCAATTTCAATTAAATTCCGTTTAACTCAACACAATTTGAAAACGCTCTATAAAACATCCATACAGTACCAAACACCACCTTAAAACAACCAAAATCGGAAAACAATTCATCCGAAAAATATCGGGGATCGAACCCGAATAAATCTCAAACAAATATCTCTGACTTCTGTCTTAATTACATAAAAACCGTAAATTAATCCGTTTTAATATTCCCTAAATTCACGACATATAATATACGATGTCTAACCAAGAATTAAAATTACCGAAACGCAAACGTACAGAAAAATATTAATTCATTCCAGAATCTAATTAGCTTCGCTAATAATATTACTAAATATATTTTAAAACTCTCGCGGTTACAATAAAACAATAGAATAATTATCTCTGCATTATTTAGGGATCGAACCTTTTGATAATACAATATGATAATACATGACAATTTACACCTAACCTCATTAATACTAATTTAGCAAAATGCTATGCATTTACACAGCAATGGCCGCCAGAAGATGGGACTGATCAGTCCCGTTAACGTAATTTAATTAAAGAAATATGACAAAGCTTTATCCCTCCGGCGAATTCTCGTACGCCAAATGGTCCTCCTCGGCACAACACCTCACAGATTCCACCATTTAGTTAAAATTCAAATCAAAAGTAACTTTTACAACTCAAAACACTAGCAATCGATAATCTCCCTTCTAATCCTTCCGCGTCCCTTCCCTCTCTCTCGCCTCCCGGCTTGCTCGTAATTAACGCAAAATTCCTCTGTGTGGCCCCCATGGGACAATCCTTCTTACCCGGACGTCCGGTCATCGAATTCTAATTTTTGAAATCTCCGTTACTCCGCGTCGATGTTGCCATATCGCTCGGATCTCCTAAAATTGTCAATCTGTGACGTCAGAAAGAATCGATATCCGCGGGACCGCGCGGGACGCGTGACGTCACCCAGGCTAGGCAACCTGCTGGTTTGTAAAAATCGATATCTGCGGGGATGCGCGGGACGAGGGGCAACGCGTGACGTCACCGACGCTCGCGTCTCTCCGTACGGACCGCACTCGATCCTACAGAATCCAAGGTCAAATCGACGAAATAATAATTTACGTATTATACTTTCTATACAAAAAAAAATTTTTTCTGGGTGAAACTAATGCAATTCGTTACAGTACGTATTTATGTTTGGAATCACGACAAAAACCTTAATTATTTGAAAGACAATTACACGTCGTTTGTTGCACAGCACTTGCATCGTTGCTATATTTTTGTGATCATGATTCGTCCGATTTTGAAGTTATAAAGGTTTAGTGGATATCTCTTGCCAGTTCATTGTTGGCGGCCTCCGCGACCGGTCACCACTCGACGATGGTTGATCGTCGCTCGGCTCCAGTGTGCGCCGGGCTTACGTCACCCGCGGCATTCTTTGTGGGTTAGTGTGCGACAGTGAGTGCCATTTGACAGTTCGCTGTTTGTGTTGCCATTATCTGCGTGCCGTTAGGTTCTTTACTTTTTAAATACTTACAACATAATGGCGACCTTTCTACTATTGGCATCGAAAATTAACCAAAATTGTACTTTCAAAAGAATGTTATATTTTTATTGTACTTTTTTTAAAGATTGAATGCTTATTTGACCTCATTAGAGTAAAATAATTTGATATGGTTTTTTTAAACAACATTCTGTAATTATGACTTAACTCAATTTATTTTGCACATATAGCACATTTTTAGTTTGAATATTTCAATTGTGAATTCAACGACTGAGAGATATCCAAAATCATATAATTTTATTTATGATTGTGAATTTTCTAGTTGCAGAGAGAATAAAACCCCTTCGAGAAAAAACTTTTTTTCAATAAAGGTTTTCTTATTTACAACAAGTCGAATGATGAAATAGCCACAATTCCCTCTGAATACTTCCTGCTGACTGCTAAACTTTCTCTTCTTCTTCTAATACTTCAGAGTGGCTACTATATATACCTTTTTCTTGATTTAGCTTAGATAGGCAGGCAAACTAACGGTTAGATGCTGTTAAAAACAACTGAGACAAGCAAAAAACTACTGTGTCGAATATGCTTAGTTAGTACTGTAGGTTGCAAGGCTGTCTGGACCTTTAAGTTATGATGGCATTTTATTTATATGACACAAATTTTTCTTCATCAAAAACATATAAGCGAGTTGTTCGGATTCCGAGCATCGGCATCGGCGCGCCACCGCTTTCACGAATGCGGAAAGCGCAAACTTAGAATTGAAGTTATCTCGCTTGGCTTGTGTGATAATTTCTCCGCTCCACATATAGCGTCGGTCCTGTGACATGTTTTCCGCGACCGATACTGCACATGAAAAAGATTTCATATTGGAACTTTCTCTGCACAATGTGACCACTCGCTGAGGTGCGTGCGACCAACTAAGTGTACACACTTATACCGGGCACAATCGAACGCGCTAATAATTAAATAATCGATTCTTTCGAATAGATATATGAAAAAATGGATTTTGAACAGTCGAATAGTTTTAAGTATCTTCAATAAAATGCTGAATAAAATTGTTTTGTACGATAAACTAGTTCGATTCTTAGTACTTCGTATTTAAATTTTGAAATGAATAGCCAAATACTTTGAATACTAATAAATATTTTTTAATAAAGCGTTTTAGTCCTTTTGATGATGCATCATCATATTCGTGATCTTAATAGTTTTCAAGATCTATCCTTAGATTAATCCTCGCGATATCTCTGGCCGATCTCTCTGATGAGCTTCATTTTTGTATTAGTGAAATTCATTGAGGGCGTAGTTTATGATAAACTTGGTCATCTCGTTATGACAGACACGTGTCAACCTTCCTTTTGAGAGCAGTCACTTTACATTACCAGCACCCACGTATACTGCCGGTGATTGCGAATATAACTGTCGATGATGCTGCAGATGCCTATTCGAGCGGCCTGCCTTTCGGGGATCGCACACCTGTTGAATTCTCACAGGTGTGAGGTAAATGCGAAGACGCTGCCAGTCGGAGACGTTGATTTTCATTGTCCGTAATTGAATCAAACCGAATTCTTAGAACTAAAGCTGATGCTCCATAATTAATGACTATTGTTAAAATTTTTAAACAATGTATAATGAAATTGTAACGATTTATTTAATTTGCCATTATTTTCATTGTTAACGTGAGATTTTATTAAAAAGTTGCAACTCGGTGTCTATCATAAACGTATACATAGTATAAATCTTTTTCATCACGAGTATGCTAGTAAAATACCTTTTGTTATAGACGCCAGCATGTTTGCGTGGGGTTTTGAATTCAAATCAGGGTGTAACATTTCTTTCAAATTTTAAGTTTATAAATCGTCTCAAACATTCTACTAGGTTTTCTGTAGTTCAGAAGTGTCGATTTACCAACGCAGACACAGCCACAAATGTCTGGGTAATTCTTAATGCTTGCCTACTTGCTCGTGACAATTGACCCAAATTAGTTCATTAATGCTTAAATAACTTATAATATAAATATAAGCAATAGTAAATGATAGAGAATGAAGTTTATATTTATTCAATAAGATAAACAAATATTATTAAACTATTGTGTGTTTATATTTACTAAATACGTTTTATGTCATTTTAATTAAGTCGCAGTCTGTATTCTTAAATATTTCATTTTACTTGCAATTGCTTATAAAACAATGTTCACTGGGTCGAAAGCAATAACGTTTCCATTTATTTGAACTGAACGGTTTGGCACTGAAACCCCAGCAGCTTATTTGTATTCGCATGCAGTCACCAAACATATATTTTATCCATCATATACACATACAGTATTGAAATTCCCTCGGCGCGTTGTTAAGTCTGCATTTTTCTCATTTCTGAAGTTTTGCAATTTCTAAATTTGAAACAGTTATGCGTTTATCATAGCTATTTTTTATTATATCAACTATTTAACTTTACTTAAGTATGTTTCCAGGTGAGATTTCCTAGTAGTTAGCAGTTTTCTCTTTCAAAGATACTTTTTTTTAAAATACTTTTACTCCGTGAGATTTATTTACTATAGATAGTATCCTTGTTTAAAGTTTAAGTATATTTTCTTATTCAAATGTTATTAATACAACTCTAATGGTGTTGTTTTTACTACACGAATTTAGAATTTATGAAATCGGATCCACTTGCGCATCCTCCAGTATATAACTTATGGTAAAATTAGGTTATTTTTTGCAATTAATTATAAACGAGAACTCATTAATGTATCAGTCGTCAAAATAAAAAACTTTTAATTACCTACGCCGTGACACATTCTCTCTTCGATGAACAAAATTTTACTCAAAATGGCATTAATAGTTAATTTGCTTCGGACATATTCGCTTCCGTTTGAAATTAAAACGGCCGTAAATTGTCCCTCCGAGGCACGCGAGGGGCGGCTCGGACGTCGCGGGTTCCCGCAACCGGTCCGCGAAAACCTCCTCATTGTCCGGAAACTGACATGCATGCCGGCTGTAGGTCAGATTGTTACCTGGCCGGGGACTGCCCGACCGTCCCGCTTACGCACACCTTCCAAGACTTCACCGACTAGAAGGATTTAGAATTAGAGTAGCCAACAGGTTTCATAGGATATAATGCTGTACTGTCGATCCACTTATAAGGCATAATTATAAACTGTCTCGGAGGATTTAATGCCGTGTTAATTTATACTTTTTTGTCAATATTTTATTCCCCTGACGCACTTTCCTCAGTGGGCCATCGGATCTCGTAGTCATTATGTTTCCCCAGCTGGTAGCGAGTGTACGCGATATCCGCGCCTGTGGTTTCCAATAACTAATTGTTAATTATTAACTTCGCATAATTCTTCAATAAAACTTTGTAAATTTAGCTATAAAACACGGCCACTAACTCCCTTTCCAATTCCAGATATTATCATATTTCACTTTGTTTCTCTACGATCTCGAATACTTTAATTGTTTCTTCTCCTTCAACGATTTTGAGCTCGGTAGGTTTCAGTAAGCATTGCGTGCAGAATGGAAAAATCGGTGAATCGGTGAATGTGTCCGTAACGGGAGGAAATATGTCCGTATAGAAATGTCCTTTGATATTTTTGGGAAATTTCATAGGAGACGCACATTGAGGTAGCCCGTTCAAGAGTCTTATATAAGATTTTGAAAATGTGTTGTTTGAAGTAACTTTATTCCCACGACCATTCGACGCTCGGCGTACGAGAAGCGCGTGACACTCCATCGAGGAGATAGCGGTAGGACCAAAGACGGAAGTTACCCGGAACAGAACGGCAGAAAAGACCTAAATTCTCTATCTCTCGACTTCCGTGTCTTTGGTCTCTTTCGGTTGGTTTCTTTAGTTTTTTATTTTATCTACCATGGCGGCAGGTTCAAATTCTGATTTCCAATAGGTCACTAAGAAACTATTAGAACTAAGGTACTATTATAATAAGCCAACCCTGGAGTCGCTTTCGGTCGCTTTAAAAGCCGCTCGTTCATCCTCTTACATTCATTATATTTAAGGTTAGCCGGGTAAATTAAAGATTTTTTTTTTATATTAACTAAGTTTGAATGTCATTTGTTCGTGGAAAATGAATGGTCTTTAATATTGCATTCTCAAGGATCACACCGCCGAGCTCTGATTGGCTGCCCGCGACATGGCACTGCACTCGTGCGCCGCTGCACAATGCCGCCCGGGCGCTTTTATTCGCCATTTAGTTGTGTAATATTTAATTGTGTACTTTAATTCGACTTGAATGGCTGGCCTGCGATTGGCAGTATGCGGGTGACACAATGCGGCAGTGGGCGTGGCGTGGGAAACGCCTGAAGGTCGGAAACAACCGAAGATCACCACATTTGAATAGATGTCGCGGCATTCCGTGATTTCTGACATTTTACACATGCATCGTTGGTATCATGTCATGTCAAAACTAAATTAAATTGAGCAAATGCTTGTTTCAATTCGACGGCAATGCTTATGCCATTACGAAGCTAATAAGAAATCTTTGTGAATTGTTTGATAATAATTGTTCAAACATTAGGTATATAACTGCGATATAAAGTTATGTATTGATTATGTAATGACTGCTTAATTAATAATACTACTTACAGAGTTTATTCTGTAGTCGATTTACTCATGAAACGTTGATTATTTCGGTTTCAATAATCTGCACTTGAACTTTGTGAAGCCTGTCATGCACAGTCGACACCAGATCTGTTACATCCGGCGTGCGGAAACTGGTTGCTTCCAGCCGAGATCATTTGCACCGCTACATGGAGGAGGAAAGTTCGTTTCCATTTGTAGGCTAGAAATTTCCAGTCAGTCTATCGGACTGCGCTAATATAGCTCAGCCACGTTCGTTATCTTCTACCTTATTAAAAACGTCACACATAATTGAATACATCGTTTAAACGTGATGATCTCTAAGTGATATTTTTGATAAAGATTGCATAAGATCACGGGGGATGATGGTGCTCTATCATATTTGTTTAGTATTTCAAATAATACAATCGAAATAATGGTTTTATTTGTAAAACCCTTTAGCCACTTGGGTTGGGTATACATATTTCTTACTTTTAAACGTTGCAATATTGCATTTAATTTCCCCCTAGTCTAATTGTTAACCCAGTCACCTACTAATCTCAGAATCGCGAGCTCAAGCCCGGATAAAGTTTTTTTATTATTTATATTGTCAAAATTATAAATTGCCTCTGGTACACATGTCACAAAGAAAAGGAACGCTATGAGAAAAACCTTTCCTGATGCTGGTTTTTTTATCATAACTTCAATGGGTAGAGAATAATCTGTGAAATGGCACGTATATTGCGCCGAAGGTCGTGCGCTGTAATTACAAGACGATATGTGGCTGCTGAATCGCCAGATGGTTAAGAAAATGCATTAAAATCATTCGTTGTTAAAACCTTATACGATGAGGTTCTAATTGCAATTCACCTTAACGAAGATAAAAAAAATAAAATTTTATTTAGAGGTTCATTCTAAACACCTGTTATAAGGGAATATTTTTACCAATACCTCATTCTTTTTATAAAATAACATTTTTCATGCTTTGATTTTATCCACTGAATTGAGAAACAAGGAACTTAGAAAATGAATGGCAAATGGAGTTGATTTCAAGGTTTATCGTTTGGGTCGCTTGGACACAGAAATCATTTCGTTTATCGCCGAAGTCAATCATGTTTCTCTAATTTGTTTATGCCTTCTGTCAGCAATGATCGGTTTACCTGTGGGGAACAGGTGAGGTGTCCTTGAAATTCAATCTATTTGGTTTTTTGTAAACACTAACAACGCAAAATGAAGTGGAGTGCTTTAATTGAATCTAATGACATTGCGATCATTTTTATTAGTGAGTGCTTTCGCCTATCGTGAGCTTTGTGAGACTAGTGTTTTTGAGTCTGACGAACTCCTTAAAAAGCTTTCACAAATTAAAGTGATCGAAATCTTATAGTCATTTAATTATTCATGTTAGGTATTTATGTATTGCGTATTTACTTATTAAACTGGTCTGTCTTGAAAAACACGAATATTATTTATTTTGCCATTTTATTTGCCAACCAGTCAAAACTGACTAATATAAAATTTCATCTCTGCAATACTATTCTTAAATTATTTCGAATTTTTAATATCTAAATTGAGAAAGTGACAGCCAATTACTAACCAAGTCAATTACCTCCTGCAGCGGAGATATCGTTCTTGAGAGTTCAATTTATTCACCAAAATGAAAAAACTGTTGTAAGCAGATGCAACAGTATGCTAGTTATATATTATATACAGATATATATTTGTAAATACATACTTCCTAAGAACTCTTTGTTTTTCAAGGTTATGCATGACGTTTCATCCTCAATCAAGTAATTCATCTTCACGGAAACCTTCAGTCATCAAAAATAGCTCCCGTTTTTCCAGCGGAATAATTGGACCACTTGGCCGTGAATCCTTAAGTCTGATTAAGTGATGTCTTCCTCTGTGTCTTCCTCGCGACTTAGTACAGTGATCATTGTTTAGTCCACTAAAGCCTGACAGAGTACTAGAAGATCGTAGCTCGTCTTTTCCAGTGAAAACACCAAAGAATGGGCCATAATATCGCACGATCAAACTACGCATTCCCTAGGTGTATTAGTGTGAAACTGTAAATCAAGACTTTAGTCAATTTAGATACTCTCGATATTAAATTTACGAGAATCAGAAATCTGACCAATTAGCCCATGAAAATTGAACCTGGCCAGTTCAAATAAACTGAGAGTAACAAATATTCGTATGAAGGAACATCATTGTATTGTTGTTCAAATAAAATGTTGAAATATTCATAATAATTTTAAGAAGATTAATAAATAAAAATTTGACACTTGGATTTTTATAATGACGTTTTATATTTTGGCAATTCAATATTATGAACCTGATTTTTTTTATCGTCATCAAGATGTAACACACGTGTCATGACAAGTTGTGTACATTTTCTTATTCTATAAGTATGTACAATGCGACATTAGGTAGTTATGTATAAAATGTAGTGCATAGAATACGTGCTTAATTTCAAATTGACTGCACGCCACCAATAAATAAGATGGAATGATGTACTAAATAAAAACTTATTTATATAATTTTTATAAATTATATATATATTTATGTACGTAGGCTTATTTCATATGCAGCTTTACAGTCTCTTTTTGGATTTAAAGCCGACGCTATTATCAATTCCTTACGCCCTACTTATAATAAGTATTTGTAGTTCCTCCGACATGAAGCGAGTTCTATCCGTGGTGATTAATGGCTCGACGTTCACATACACTTATAAGCCCGCCATGTCTTGCAGCGGCGGCGGACCTGCGACACGCGTGCCAGTTTCGGTAACCGCCGGCCCAGTTGTTTGCCGGCCGTGAAGTCCCGGTTTTGAAATCGAATAACTTCCTTTAGGTTGAAACGGAAAGAAAACTCCGCTTGTAAACAATTCGCTCTTTCATAGAGGTTTTCTATGATTTCTTTGTATAAAACGAAGTAAATGTTAGATACCTAACAATGATAGTCTTATTGTTTTATCGTAAAAGTAATCAAATATAATATTTATTCAACCAAATGGTTTTTATATATTAAATTATAAAATGTGAATTAAACAGCTCACACTTTAAATAACTTCAGAGTTGTTTGTGTGATTTAAGGCTACGTTTAATTTTTATATAAAACTGTGAATTATGCTACACTGGCAATATTCATATATTTAATATTTATGACAGAGAGTACTTGAACTCCATTTATATTATCAAAAGTTTTGTTCAATATTATGTACATTGAATATATATTATTTTAAATACTGTTTTAATATTATTTAAATATATTTTTGGCTCGAAGAAAGGCAGACTGACTCGGGCCTGGCTTCGCGAATAATTTTATTAAATTGAACTAAATGTTTCTTAAATGTAAAAATGTTTGCCACTTCGGATCTCTTGTTATCCCTACTAGACATTTTTGTCTGTCGCAAGTAAACTTGGGTCATTACTGATGAGTCTCCTTTGTTCTCGCTGTTTGATCGATTGAGGTACGTTTACACCTGACGCGATTAATCTTTTTTGATTGTTGCAGTTTTAATACTCCGAAATTAATACTAAAAGTAAAAAGATCTCTCTTAATTTATTATCTCACCAGGAATTAAAATCGAAACATTAGAAACACCGGAGGAGATATACTTATTTCGAGACATTTTATACGTTACAACTATCCATAATTTCATACATAATATTACCAGGATTCTTACACAATAATGCGAAAATATTAACTGCCGTTAGTATGCATGGATCCAAAGTACTTGGACCATTTTAAATATTTAACATTGGAGAGCCTGTTTGAGTTTAAATTGCACCTGCGGTCCGCTGAACATTTTGGATAGTTTTTCATTGTTCATGCATATACTTGTACATAAAGCACACCGTAGATAGAGTTTTAAAAAGTTTCGTCCGAACGTACACAATTATAATATACAGGCAAGAGGCTCCCATTTTTAAGTAAAATAAGCGTCTTGTATATATATATAAATATATATTTAAAATTCCTTAGTTAACGTTTTTGTAAAAATATCGGATGTAGATATATAATTTAAATGTTTTAAACATTAATCTTTTCCTTAACAGGCTTAATGTATCAGGAAATACTTAAATATTTGTGCTAACTGCATTTAACTCTTTGATGAGATCTTACCATATTTGAATGTATCAACCGTTTAGTAATATCTGTGTCATAAATATGAAATATATCTTTTTGAGAAATGCGCTTAACCCCAATCTGTCAGTCCGCGTACATTATTTGTGATTTTTGCGGTCACATTTGAAATTTATGCGTCCGTTGTGATCTCTTTACTTAGTTTTCGAACTGGCCTCCATTTGCTTTTAACTTCTTAATAAAGTAATAATACGTGGACTATTTTGCTTTTTATCTATTGAAACGGAAAAATACCACAGCAAAAAAAAATACCAATAGCATTAAACTTTAGGTATGGTTACCCCAATAATTTAGCTGCATTGTGATCATTTTAATAAAAAGAAAAATATTACACGATAAACAGTGTTACAAGTTTAATATAATAAAATAACATTCTAATTTTTTTGAAAATTAATATAAATATTTTTTAAAGTTTATTAAAAGTATTTATATTAATAAAAAAACTTTTGTGTAAATTGAATAATCATGGTACTGTAAATGATATCGATTTACATTGAAAATAGTTTTATAAAAATAAAAATACTTGTGCTATCTTTGAAAAGTGGGTACCTTTTTGAATAGCTCTTTTCTTGAATTTTGAGACGAGTGCGCGACTTGTCCGCGATATTATTATTACAAGAAAAGAAAAGAAGCAATATGTACAATCTTTAAGATTAGATTGAGAATACTGAGCATTTTTAAAACAGCGTTTTATCGCCGAAAAGACAAATTACATCGAAAAGAGCGTTCAGTATTTGACTACACTTGATCTGTCTTTTTGTTTCACTTTTATTATGAATTCTTGGATACAATCCTACAATTTCATGTCTTGCACGATACTTTCCTTGGAAGCTCATTGTCTGTGAGTACAAAGTTTTATTTTACGCAATATGATTTATTTAGTGTACACATGGTAATGTTGTTTACCATAAAGTACACACATTCATTTGTGAAGATATTTTAAGGTTGCATGTATAATTAATTTGAACGTAATTTAAATCAGGCGTTTTTTAACAACGATTTCCGCTGTGTAGAATTGTTCGTTAAACTTGTTTTTGCTGCTCGAACCTTTGCACTGGTCGCTAATTATTTTTAATTTTGCAGGTATTTGGTTTTTTTAGTCACCCGTATGTCTACAAATTATATGTGTTATTTGTAGACATACTTATATATATATATATGTATGTTATTATTACAATATATTATTTTCTGGTATAGATTTATAAACCTATACATTCGAGTTCAGATATTTAAATGAAGAGCCCATAAGGGAATGGAACCACTGGGTGGTTCATCACGCGGTTGAATTCGTTTCAAGCAAAAGAAATTTGAGTCCGTCTGTGATGGCCAGGGGCAGCAAATGCAATTCCCTTATAGAAATCTCTCGTAAAAAGTGCATGTCTGAAAAAAGTGTGTGAAAAAGATGACATCTGCGATATAATTTTTTATTTTTCATGAATAACTTACTACATATTTGGATTAAAAAAGTAAATATAATAGTTAATTTATTGACATAGCAATCGTCTCAATAAGGCAATGCACTACCGGCAGGTTACTCAATGCATTTAATTAATAATTTCCGCGCACGTCCAGCGACTCGTCAATTAATTTTTGTACTCAGGGCTGGAATTTCCTTTTAGTTCTTATGAAAATGCGGAAGAAAACCCGAGTAATAGCACTGTAATTTAAATCAATAAACATTTTGTTTTTATTAGCGACATTGTTTTCAAACTTAACTACGAGTGAAACTTCATTCTCAAATATTTGATAACGAAAAGTCTAAAACTATAATTATTTTAAGATTAGGAGACTGCTGGAGAAAAGATCGGCTAAACCATTCAGAGACAATTGCAATCTTCGAGAATCTAGAATATTACCAGAACAAAATATTTTTTCTACCCAGATTCGAACCTGGGGCCTCACGGTCAACGAGCAAGGATGCTGACATCTAAACCGCATTACGGTCACGTGTCCACTTTCTTGTAATTTTCCATGACCCTGAATGTAACTTCTCGCGCCCATATGCGACTCGGAGTGGAAGCGGCAAGCGGGGCATTCCGCAGCGTGCCTCCTGATCTACATCGCGGACTAAACCGTCCAAAACGGCATTTATCATCCTTTTAAAGGTGTGCGTCGTTTATAACGGCTGTGTAACGATACGTCACTTTGTCGTTACTCCTATCTTCAATAATCTAACAACGCTACTTTTTTTTCTTTAGGTAAAATTTATTTAATCAAGATATTCAAAAATATATTTCATAATATACTTTAATTATTATTTTATAAATGATAATAATAATAAAACAATGAGTGTCGAGTGATTTGATGATACGCCCACGATAAATCAATAAATCTGTTTGGGCTTCTCAGACCTTGATAAAATATAGTAAATATAGTAATCAAATTGTTTGTTTCGTGCACCGTTGTGTATTTTGTTTTTACCCAATAGCGGTGATTACTTCCCATAAGTTTGGAGTAACAAAAAATGACGTTCTCGGACACAATGTAGCTAAAAGATCATATCATGTGCTGTTTTATGTCTACTCTTTAAGCTACATATATTTATTGTTGTTTTGACTCAAACTTGTTGATAGCAAGCACGGACATATCTGGTAACTCTCGCCGCTCTGAATCTTCTATGCGGTCGGCGCCCCTACCATAAATAATTAGCGGGACGAGGACGCATGTTTAATTGTCTCTGCTCAGTGAGTGTTTCGCACACCGCCAAGTGCGAAATCATCAATCCGGTGTTATTTACAGTTGTCTGTGGTCACGCGGCGGCTCGTGACGTCACTGCCAAGGGGCTAGGCTCCACCACTCGCAGTTACCTCTACCGCACAATTTGGTCTATCCACTTTTTTTGCGAAGCTGGTACTTTGTGTTGGTTTTATACACCTTTTTCTACTCTTACAATAAATTGTTCAAATTCTGGCGTTAATCAGTTTTTATTCTATATGTTTATACTGTATTCGGCAATTTTGAACAGAATTGACCTTAGTGGACTTGCATTTAGTTCTAGTTATCAATTAAAGTAACTTTTTTTTAATAACATGTAATTAAATAAGTAAATATCTGTACTAAAGAAACTTCGTTAAGAAATAGTTTTTATTTTATGTGATTGACTCAAACAGAGGATGATGTGGTGATTGTGTCTCCGGAAGTCACACTTCCAAAAAAAATGTGCTTATTTATGTAACAGCAATCGAGTAGTAAAGCTGACTTGTTGCTACGGATGCAAAAGCAAATGGACTCGCTGGACTCGGATTCCTGGTGCCGGGCAGCGCCGACACGAGGCGGCCGGCCAGACACTCCGCCTATCGACCGGTCTGGCAGGCGCCCCGAGCACCCGAGCACCCCACCACCCCACCTTCCTGTCACCCCATTAAGCAAGCACTACACGACGAGGCCCGTGTCTGCGCAACTAGAGAACTTTAACTGTTTGCAAACTATAACATATGAATTTCCAATATATTTTCATTATTTTTTATAATCAATATCAATTTGTTTCGGAAGCCGCTTATTTGACTAGTATTAAAATAAACTCTTGTATCTTATAATTGCAACGTCATTCATCTAAAGTTTCTGCGATGTTTTAATAGTGAATTGGAGGATATATCGATATGCAACTTTGTATATGAAACTGACTCGTGGTCAAGTTAAGTAACATAACATGACAATAATTATTACTAACAATTTTAAAATGCGCAAGCTGGAAAGTCACACCCATCGTTGCGCGGAGTCGCGTTAAGTTCACTGCTGTGGTCTCGCATGTCAAGTCTTTGTCGATTAAGAACTATCTTCATAACTACCCCCTCTTCAGCGTACGTGTGAAACGACCCCCTCTAAAGCGATTACTTGCTCGTGTACAGTTAAGCGTCAAAGGATTTGCTATCTCTATTTTCCACTCCATGTATTTTTTAGAGCTTAATTGGCTAGAATAAAGACTATTATACGTGACTAATTAATTATGGTATAGTTATATTTTATTTTTAATACTTACACAAAAAGACACAAAGCTGGTGGTTAGTCACGCTATTGATTTATTTTAATTACACGTCGCTCGATGCGCTCAGCGATGTCTTAGTTTAGATATTAGCTGTCCTATTTTGATTTTACAATACATTTTAAACCGAGTTTTAAATTGAGTAATTGAGTAGAGCTTTTAATTACGTATAATCCGTGTATCATATCATATAAAATTTATAGTGATATTTCTTTTTTTTTTTTTTTTAATATTAAAAAAATAAATAATATGCAGGTATTTATCCATATTTGTTTCACTCAGTAAAATGGTTAGTTTAGCCTACTTTCTAAGCTGGAATCTGTGAGCCGATTGTGTTTAAAAGAGATAACTTATAAAAGTTAATGTTACAAGTAATAATGAAAAGGAAATTAATTAATTATTATATTATTTATATTAATTATGTTATTAAAATGTAAATATAGGCGCATGAAGATTGATAACATTGATCCTTCATGACTAGCAGGTCGCAATTGTCTGACCAGTCGTGACCGGTCCAACCTAACTCTGAACTGACCCCGCTAGAAGTCGATATGCACAGAGAAGTCTTTCGCGGGGTCGCCGATCGCCGCAGGGTCTCAACCCCCAGCCTCTCATCTCAACTGATAACGTTTCGCTGCTGGATTATAAAGCTCACCGTTCTGTCTAGACTTAAGGGACTGAATGAGGTCAAGCGTGCATGTTTAAGGCCTGGCGTCAGCCAAGCTGGCCGCGGGTCAGACCGGGCTCAGGCGGCCGACCCGTCTCTTCCGCAGAGGACTTAGTGGCGTTTAGATTTAAATAAACGAAAACCTGAATAAGTAGAAACAGAATAATTAAGTTTGTCATTTGGGTTTTATTTCTGAGCCGGGGTTTTGGAATTATGACCATAGTGAACGTTCGGCAAAATCGATTTATTCCTATTATTGAGTTAATTAAATAGTATAATACATACTAGAAGAATCAATAAACAAACAACAAAAAATATCGGTGTTAAACAATTTGTGATATTCGAGTGTGTGTTTTAAACAATTTAAGTATATAGATAAGGTGCCAAATATCAGAAATAAGATAACTGATAACCTAACCATGATAATTTACTAAACGTTGATTAAATTACAAATAATCAATATTTTTCACAGAGAGCACTTGGCGGAATTCCATTTTAATATTTTAAATTAAATAAAATACTTGAAATCGGTCACGAATAAAAATTAACACTTGGAAAAATCACTCAAGTATTTTATTTTATTTAACATACAAATATTTGAATATTTAACATAGTTATAAAAATAATTAAAAATCACTCGGATAAGCACAATTAAATCTTAATTAACAGATTTATGTACATTTAATTTAACAAAGATAAAGTACAATTTTTTATCTCGTTTTCGTTGAAGTAAATCCGTGACTCCGCGCAGACCTGTATCAACACTTATACACTCGCCAGGTGACTAATTCTGCCGCGTTGATCCGAAGGTATCGCAAATTTCTCAGTTCCTTCTTCACGTCAAATGGCATTGATCCATTGGTATTTTTAAAGAGTAGCTTGGCTTGTTTTCCTTATATAGCTGATATTTTTGTACCGTGTTAAATCTTTAACCATTGTCAGTCCAGTACGTCCTCAATAACCAATTAAAGCACTTAAATGGTTTTCATTTTGTCTATGAAAGCGTGCCCGAAGAACAAAGCGACTCGCTTTTATAACAGTACTGGAGTACTCTATAGGTAGTGCTCGAGTCTTTTACGTTTCCGTCGTAATTATTTTCAATACAAATTTACAGTAAATAAAAGTTCACGCATCGCTTCTAATTACCATTGTGTATCTTACGAACAGTCAAATCCGTCGCTGCCCGGGGTTGTGTAAATTTAAATCGAAAAAGCTTTTTTAGCATATTGCTAGTACTCGAAGATGCGAAAATATTTTATTTAAAAAAATGCGCTATCTGTTACGACTTTACAGCAAACGGTCACCGAACGATACCTTAAAATAAACGATTTTCCAGATGTGGTATGGTAATTTTTCATTACAATGCAAACACATTATATCGAGTGTATGTTCCTGGTTTATCAACTTTTGGTCTCAGTTTCGAATCCCTTGTAGAGCTTATTGCTTTTGGGGAAAGTTTTTTGTGTTTGTAGAACTGCATCGATTTCTGTATTAAAGTAATTATTTTTTAAAAGAAAATTTTTTCATTCACGCTTCTCGCAATGGAGAACCTTTCAGTTACATCGTTGTCTACAACGAAAGAAGTCTGTTTACATAACGTATTAAACATTCAACAAAAAAAATTCAAAATACTGTAACAAATAAACAATTTATTGTCTTTTCAAGCGAAGTAATTTATTGTATTTTTAAGCGACTATTTCTTCGAAAACTTTGTCGATTTCTCTTCAGTCAACTCTTTCTCAGACTACAAGTTTTTCATTTTGCCCAATAGAAGAATTGTCAAGCTATATCGAGTAAAGATTCCCATTTTTCACGTGAAAAAATGATGTAAGTCTCTCAGATAGAATAAATAAATATAATATTTTATACACAGATAAAATCAATCATATACAAATTTATTGCGTTCCTTTAAGCTTTAAGCCCTCTACACATGTAGCAATCACGCCACCAACATGCAGCTAGCCGATAGCATCCTATATTTGAACTGCAAGTTGGTAGCACGATTTGTTGCTACGGGTGTAGAGGGCTTTACCCATCACTCGCCCGCGGCCATCCCTCTGATTATATGAATATATATTATTCCCGTTCGGTGGTCACCAGTGGTCGCCAATGGTCGCGGCGGCATCAAGACCTCCAACTCTAAAGCCGGCCAGGTCATAACTTAAACCTTTTCTGGCATTTCTTACTTTCTTTGTTTTTAACAGCGCCATAAACGATCCCGTATTTATTGCTTGTATGGATTTTCCGGTTTTATATTTTTTTCACCTGCGAGTGTTGCGAACTCACTTTATTTGTAAATTACTCGTTTTAACTCAAATAAAACTTACTACGTCATGAACATAAAACAATAAACATAGTTTGCCAAGAAACTAATTAAAATCTACTTTTATTGCGTAGTATGCTATTCCTCTACATTCGAATGTTTAAAATTAAATTAAAAGGCTTTACTTTCAGTTTTCGTACTCGTCCCGATACTGTTAAATTGGCTATAAATATAAATATTTATATAAACACTATAAATATTTTTATATACCATAAATATATACTATAAATAAATATTTTTTTTCTTTATTATTATTTACTTATTTTGTCGTTAAATATATTGCAGGCTGTTGTATTTTAGATTTCCTTAAATTGGGGTGGCCTTGAAACTCGTATTATTTAATTAATATTTATTTAAGCCGTTCATTCCGGAAACATTAATAATGCGATTATTTCAGCTGTACTAATTACTCAGAGAATTGTTTTTAAGATGTAGATAAGATTGAAAAAATAAAACGCGCCTTCCTTTTAATACTGGGTCAAAGACGCTGTAATAAAAATTCTAGGTCTAAACATTTGCATTTTATACTCAAGTGTGATACTTATCAACAATGTATACTTAACGATAAAATAAAAGAAAGTTATAATTTATTTTATAAGTGTCACTTTGGGAAAACAAGTAAAGAGATTCCTTATTTTTAGAGATTCCGTAATTTTAAATAGAATGATTAAAACATCCAAAATACATTTTTAAAATTGTGAATCTTTCGTATTCACATAATAATACTATAAGTTTATATACATCGTTCATTCATCAACATGGCCGTGACTTTATCATTAGTTGTTGTAGAGATATTATACAATATGTTTTGAGGCTACCGATTCACATCTGAAACGAGTCCGCGAATATAAATACAATAATTTTTCTCATCGTTTCATGTTCACAACAGGTTTGTATGGATGAATAATGTGTTTGTTTTAATTACGTAATAATAACCATTGAAGGTGATTTGTTTATAAAGTCCGTGGGGCTGCCATGCCCGCGCGTCGTTTGTTGGACTCGCATTAGAATTTTCGCATTCCGCCCGCCTGTTTATCATCGCAAATTTGTTACTTTATGGTTTATTTTGTAATTTTTTACGGGTTTGTCTATTCTCGGACGGGGATGTTCGTGTTTATGGGATTTACTTTTGCGACACGAGGTCATGGGTTGCTCTAAACTTTTACCTAGATGAGATAAAAGCTATTAAATTTGTAGTACACCAAAAAAATGTACTATTAAATTCGTACCATAAATGGTAATCATTTAATAAAATCATATTGACAGGGTGATTGCCTTAATCGCTACGTTATTAATTTAAGAGTATATATTACATTTATGTTTTGAGTATTTTTTCCGTTTTTGCTATTTAAATAAAATGAAACTATTTATAACCTTAAACGTAAGGTTTACGGAAATCCATTAAAATTAAAAAAAAACGTTTTAATGTTCCCTCTACTAAAAAAGTAAGAGGTCCTCAATTTCATTATCTATAATTCGATATTTAAGTAAATCCCCTTTCAGCATCCAAGTTCAACTTAAATTAGCACGCGAGTCCCGTGGCTCAACACAGTTCACCATTAGCAGTAAAATATAAATAAAAAATATTTAAGGCACCTCTATAAAAATATTTTAAATCATAAATCAAAGGCGTTAGGTGATACTGCTTAGTATTGAATCAATTTTCTGTCAATCGTTGGCAACTAAGCCCGTTGGCGAAATCGGAAGAAATAATTATAAATATATTTTATGAATTTTTTTATTTATATCTGATACGTTTTACGTTTTTGGAGCAATAATTTACAATTACATGTACTGAAAATATTCGACATCTGAATTATTGGGTATTAATCACGGCATCGACACCTTAAACATAAATTTCAATGGGAACACTGATGTTTATAAAACTAACCAGTTCAAGAGGTCACACTGAGACATTTAGAGCTTTTTTCCCCTCGTCAAAATGGCGGTTAAACTCTGGTGTTGAAGAACAAGAGCGCTCTCGCTGTATCAAATATGGCAGTTTCTTTTATTGGTTGTGTTATTTTTATTAACTTTTTATTTGATGAAAAAAATATGAATAGCCAAATCGATAAGAGATTAAAATTATTGTCAAACGATCATCATCTCCTAGCAACTTGACTGTCGAGACAAATCAATCCTGATTATCGTGGAGATATACTAATCACGTTTGTTAAAAAAATCGTGGGATGGTAATCCGTTCTTATATTTTATAACGGCACTCGAAACAGTTACCGTGTTTAGGCTGTTATTTATTCATTTAGTCATTGTCCTTTTAAAATAATAAAATTATATATCTTTCAAATGGTATTTTCAGGTTTGTCGCAATTCTTCCGCCACGACAATAAGTGTCACTCAAATACCTGAGCGTTGATTGTTCTCAGGTGTTTCAAAAAATGTACAATTGTATTATTATTCATTGTTTATTATAATAAACACAATGGCATTTGACGTATAATTAATATAAAACGAGCATCCCTACTCTTTTATTCCAAATTTTATTTTCTTAAACGCTTATTTTTAAAAATAAATAATTAAAATACTATTTAATTATAATAAAGCGTTATTTATGATTAAATATATTTACTAATATGATTAGGCACATTAGTTCATATATAAAAGATGATTTAAAGAAACTCTCAGAAAAATATCATCGTGATTTGTGTGGGATTTGAACCCACATCATCCCCTGGCTTACATGGCCGGTGTACGAACCTTTGTACTAACGAATCACTTCCACTTATCGAGAATTTTTAACAATCATACTCTACATATGAACCAATGTGCCCAGGCCAACCAATATTTAGTGATTTGCAAGCACTGGACTTTATGAACAAAGTAACAAGTGAAGCGATTTTAGTCCCATCTGGACATTATTTTTAAAATCTATTGATTTAGCCATAATATAATAAGCCCGTAATGGGTAATAAATACGCATCTGATTGACTTATCCGTAATTGATTAAATATATATTCAATATTTTTAACAGACAGTAATAGATGGAATTTCATTTTTATATTTTTCCACATGTTTAGTTTTTTTTGGTGACCGGTTTCGCCAACCTTTCACGTTGGGATTATTAAACGAAATCATTCTTGGCGAAACCGGTCACCAATAAAATTTAACATGTAGAAAAATCACAAAAGTAATTTATTTAAAATAATATATGTCAAGCATTTCAAACGTATTTTCAACGGAAACACCTGATTTTTTTATGAAAAGAATATACAGAAGTAAATAATTTATTTTTAATTTAATATAAACCTATGAATTTACATTTGTTTTTTTCTTTGTGTTTTGTAAAAGTAGGGTCGAGCAAAAAGGTATTTTCATGTCTATAAGTATTAAAAAATTCGTCAAGAACAAAGAAAAAAAAAAACGTTGATAAAAACACAGGATTTCATAGATTTCTTTTTAAAGTAGGACATATTCCTGGTGCATAACAAGTTGTCGTCACCAGCAAAAGTTCTTTTTTTTCTTCCAATTGCGTGTCATTCGCTTCTTGCGCTTGCAGCCATCAATTTCTGAGGTTTGATCATGTTTGCATGGTTCATCATTTTTAATTTATAATACTGCTTACTTTATGCTTATCTCATACTACTCCAGTTAATAATAAATTGCATCGCCTACATTGTCACTTTCAGGCTAGGTGATAATGTTATTTCATTTTAAAATGCCAAGGGTCCTTTAAATTCTAGTTGACATTTTAATGTGAAAAGGTCGGCTGTTGCTTGCAAATAACGAACAGCTATTGCATAACGAAAACTTTGGCAAGCTAACCTTATGGGAAAGACTACAATAAACTGTTTACATGCTTTATATAATATCATATTAGGCCTTTTCTCACAAAGGTCATTACAGAGGTCAACAAGAGATGTTGACTGTTTCCTTAGGATTACGCATGAGTTGAACTTCGAAGGGGTAGACATCTTCCTCTCTCCTGCCTCCCCTTTCAATACTTAATAAGGATTAGAAATGATCAAACGCCCTTTATGTTAGATAATCGTCTGTATTTAATGTTGCTCCAATCAAGTGCATTGTTGTTTTAATATATAAATATTCTCATATTTATGAATATTTTTTTAAATATTGTTTATTAACAATTATTATACCTGAAAAATGCACTTGCTGCGGTTCCACGCACCGTTGTGTGGGTTTATTTGGAGGTTTGCGTCCGATAATTAGCAATTGAAAGTCAGCAGTTATCTTATTAAAATAATAGAATAATAACAACCGAGCCGCATAGAAAATATCAATTTCACTTTTACGTAATTTATCAAAAATCAATCGAGTCTCGCGCGGCGCTGCGTGGAGCTGTAATTATACTCGTCACTTCATCAAGATAAAAACTTGCGATGGGGCTAAGCGAAAGTTTCGCGACCTGACTTAATAACTTTAATTTGCTAATGTCAGAAAATTTTGCAACAAATGTTTTCAATACTCCCAACATTTTATTGAGGATAGTTTTTTATTAATAATAAAAAGTATTCTGTGAGATCGTATTTTTGAATTATATTTCATATTTTTCTATCACTGTTTAAAAAAGTTTTTTTTAAATATATTCAATAAAAGTATGATGAAACACCACTGCTAACATTTTCTGTATTAAGCAGAGTCATATGCCATGTCTACGTAAACCGTGGTTTAGTAGTGCGCCGTTAAATGTTTTAAAATGTATTATGTTTATAATAAAAATACATAACGAAGTAAATTTAATAAAATGATGTCAGGCTGCAATGTTGTGGTGCAACCCAAATTTAATTTACACCTTCTCGAAATCACTGTATAGAACACAAAAGAAAGGTATGAAATCATTTCTGAAATATTGTACGTAGACTTTCTAACCAATTACATTTGCCATCGTCAGGTGCTGGCAGTTTATAATCAGATTTTATCCTTGAATTATCATTTTTTTTTCGCAATAATTGTGGTGTTTAGAGAACAGGTGTAAAAAGCAGCTAATTGAAGGCAAACCAACGAGAGAGATTGACTGTTGAGTCTTTAAGATAAAAGAATATTAACAAAATATAAAAGCCAATTTGAAAATGTCTGATGTGTCATTGTAAAGTAACAAGTATAGTCAAGTTATAATTATTGATTCGATTATGTTAAGTTGATTCGGATTTAATTTAAATAATAGGATGGTTTTATCTTAAGCATGAACTTTATTTTTTTTTAAATATATTTGAACAAAAAAAAAACCCCACACACACACAAGTAAGCACATATATAATACTTAATTTACGGTTTATCTAAGGTTTGGTCAATAGATTGCGTTGCAGATTGTGACGAACATGACCGTGTTGCGTTAATATAACGGCGTTTGTGTAAAAAATTTAAAATGTATAACATTACTTAAAGACCGTGATAATTGTGCCGGTGTGTTACATTATAAGTGTTGATACAAATCGCATTTCACGGATCTGTTTCTGCTTTTATTTCCTCATTTCTATATCTACGCAAGTGCAACAAATCGGCTTATTTTTCGCTAGTCAAATGTTATTTCAACTTGGACTGAATCTAAATCGTTTTCTTTAATATTTAACATCTACGTAAAATTGGAATACAAGTCTTAGTATATTAACAAATATTGTGACGTCATTTCTACGTTACTGCCAATTCGTGTTAAAATGCGACACGTCTAGAAGTTTTAAATGGCTACCATCTCATAAAACAAATTACAATAGAATACTACCACTTGGAGTTTTGTTTAGACTTGTTTTTAAGTACTGTGAATCATCAATCATAGGAAATATATTTTCTGGACGAAATTATTTACCATCGTTTCTGACGGACCCTCCCTCGCTATATTCCTCTATTTTTAATATTATATGCGCATATGTATTGCACAGTTAACAACTAAAAGCATTTAAAACTCTCTGTAACATCATTATAACATGATTAAGCATCTTTTTTAATTTTGGTTTTTTTAAGCACCTGGTTTTTTGTTTCCATTGCACAACAGTAGTTCTGTTGAGTGCATGTTGTATACTCGGCGAAATGCATTTCTCAGCTGTTCTCAGTTCTAGTAATGTACATTGTTAGTGATGCAATCCCAAGTAGGCCATTATGTTGGAATAAACGCGACTGAAGCACAACTCCATTTTTTGGCGTCGACAAAGACTTCCAAATATTTCTCCTGTAGTCTCAGATAATTTTAAAGTTTATTTAACATTTTTTTGTTCCAAGAGAAGTACGAGAAAGCCCGCGAGTGAGCGGTGCAGAAAAGTCAAGTTTTTTTGTATCAATTCAATGTTGTACTTCACCAGACTTTCTTATAAGTTATACTAAATAGGAAAAATGATTGTGTCAGAAAATTGCCTTAGTAATACTGTGAAAGGTCCTGGCTTCGAATAGTGGATTAAATATTTATCTATTCTTTTTTTAAAAATTGTGCCAGGTTCGAAAGTTGAACAACTTTTTTAGAAAAAACTCTGTCTAATGCAGGTTCTCTTTGATTTATCTTTTTATTACAAGATTAACACTTAACCCACCGCCATTTCTTATATATACCTATTCCTACCACCGTGGGTCAATTTGACTCTTAGAGGTAATATGGTAGCCATTATTCTAAACCTGGATAATTGTATTTTATGAGTATTAATTTAGAGAAAGAAAAAGTCAAGCAGCAAGAACATGGAAAAAAAATTTTTTTTCGTTCATATTAAAATATTCTGGGGTGAATATTTACTCAAAAATGTCACGGCATTCCAAAAATACGACGTTTTTGAGAAAACAAAAAATATAGTCGAAAGTTTTCCGGAAATTGATGGATACTGTTTTAAAGTAAGCTGTACTTAGTAATAAGGCCTCTTTCTTTCTCCAAATTAGTACTTATAATATAAAATTGTCCAGGTTCAGAAAAATGATTACAATATTACATCGAAGGGTCAAATTGACCCCCCGTGTGGTAGGTAAGCAATTGTCACATATGTATCTCCAAAAATAAAACTAGAAGTTAAAAATAATAAAAAAATGCATTGTATGCATAGTTTAGGAAAATTGAATTCTTTTTTTTAGCGATTCGATAACGTTTAAATATGTAAAAGCCGCACGAATATTTGTAAAGGAGTCCAAATGACCCACCCGGTAGGGTTAGTGTTAATACCGGTATCACGTTAGGCTCATCCGAGATAACATCAAAATCTTCCTCCCGCTTGCTCACGCCCCCTCTCCCTTTGGGATTTTTATTATCTTTTATTTTTTCTCGGCATGGATGTCTTCCACTCGTGGAATAAATGATTTTCAACTCTTGGTGACATGTAGAAATGTTTACATCTCAATAATACAATTAGCTACAAATGACATTGGATGTTGCACAACAATAAACTCCGAACATGACTGCAAGGCGAGCGCAGGGGCGGCGCGGGGCGCAGCGCATAATGCAATTATGAATACATATTCCAACTTATGACGTCACCCTGCAGGGCTTCTCTCCTCACGGCTGAGGGTCGTGTGCACCCAGGGCAGGCCGCCGGAGCCTGAGAAATTAATTTGACCCTATTGTTATAGGTACTCGATTCACACTTGATAGATACAAATAATTTTTTTTTGTTTTTTCTCCCTCTTCACATGAGTTTAAATCCGAACCATTTGCTAATTGAAAACTATTTTGCTGTTCCCCTTCTCATAGTCTATGTATTGGATACACAATTAATACATTTGCTCGAATAAATAATGCGAATATACTGAAATTATAATAATTATTAAACAATTATTGCTTATTAAACCTTATTTATGAAATGAATTATTTTTTTGCAAGGGGCCTCCTTCCAGTAAAATTAATGTCCCACCTGAATTACGCACACGCAAATAGACCACTTCATATTAGGATGTTTTGATAAAATGTAACGTGTTTACTAAAAATTAAAGATATGTATAAAAATTACTTTTTTCAACGCTTCTGAATATAAGTTTATAGTTTTTTTTTATAGTGAGTTTAAGTTTATAGTTGGATATATGTTTTTTTTAAAGTAATAGATGTTGGTCTTTTCAATCTCAAAAATATTTTCTTATGCATCGAGTCTACAAATTTTGATTACTGATCCGACGTTTTGTCTTTATTAGCTATTTAAAACCTCAAAACTTATGGGGTGGAGGAAGTTGACTCGGTTTCCAAAATTAAGTCGTGACACTCACACCTGAGTTGGAGTACCAAGCTTGCTGAGCGTTCCTTCTCCTAATAAATATTCCAAGTAGTCTCAAAGATACACGTCTCGGGCCCGAAGATCTAGGGGTTAACTGCCTTTTAAGAAACCTAATTATTCCTAATAAAGCGGTCTCAGGAGCTCGCCGGCTGTCCCTTTATCCGGAGTCTTACGCGCTGGAAGTTGGTTCCTTCAGTTTTTTCTTTGGGCTTGCCCTGATTCAGTCGCTTGAGTCGCTTTTGCTGTTCTTCAATTACAAGGCAGATTGCCTCCTACTTTTCTTTACTGATGTGCTCATCTCGCTGACATGAGGGTTTGGTTTGAACGACGATTAAACGGGATTTACTTTAAGCTATTGAAGAAACGATACGGCACCAATCGAAGTAATTTAAATGCAGAGCTACTGCTATCAAAATTAAATATTTAATAAAAACGGATTTTAACTTGTTCTAGTATATATTGTGGACACAATATTTTAATTATAACACTTGAGGTGATTTTTCCACATGCTAATTTTTATCGGTGTCCGGTAACGAAACCGGTCACCAATAAAAAATAAAATGTGGAAAAATCTTTCAAGTATTTTATTAAAATATTAAAATGGAATTCCACCAAGTACTCTCTGTCAAAAATATTGTTTATTTCAATATTTAAATAATTTTATTTTTATTTGAAACGACGACAAGTGTAATTTTTGGCACAAGTAGGATTCGAATCTGAACTGACACAAAAATTAAGGATTTTTCGCATTGTTTCTTATGTGAATCGCTTATTTTCACATTTCATGTTGATTATTCGATTCGTTATGCTAGTATATTTTTTTATTAATGTATTTGTTTTATTACTTTTCAATTATTAATATCAAAATATTTTGATAGTAACATTCAAAAAGTTTTTTTTTCTATTGCCCTGTTAAATAAAGCGTGAAAATAATATTTAATACTTGACCACAGTAGTACCTTTCGCGTATGATAATAATAATTTATTTTTACAAATAAGCATAAATAAATGTTAAGCTTCTCTATTAATTACAAACAAAATGCCCGCAACGTTTCTCAATCTTTAATTTTAAAATAGAGGTTTTTTTTATACTGTACATTTACATACCTAGCCTGTGATTTGCAATTATTCAGATTGTTTTTGCTAAATCTAATGTATTGCTTTCTCTTTTGTTCCAGGTAAGTTTACCAAATGCTTAAGGCTGTGTGACAGAGGTTAACGACTTCAGTAAGTAAAAGTAATCGCGGCTGCCGTGCGTGGCGACCTTTACAGATAATTCACGCGAGGTTTTTTCAACACTTCTAGTAATATATTTGTAGTTTTATTTTTATACGTAATTAACAATCATAAAGAGCCGTTCTAATATCCACCTATAATATTTAAAAGCTATTGCTTTGATTACAACCTGGTTACAGTTGGTATTTTTTACTCTCATCTCACCATCTCAGTTGCATTGGAATCATAGCAACAAATTTTATTAAAGAAAATATACGTGTATGGATTTAAATGAATAATATTCCATTTGGAATAGATATGGACATATTTTATTTAAGCTAATGAGTTATTCCAAACTTAATTTATAATACATATCAAACAGAGTTTAATAATGCCAACGTGATAGGTTGACGATACCGATCATCAATAAAAATTAATATGTGGAAGTATTTTATTATATTCAAAACATTAAAATGGAAATCCACCAAGTATTATCTGTCAAAAATATATTGAAAGAATCTTTAGTAAAATAAATGTTTTTACACGAAATAAATTATAAATCTTAGCATCTTGTTTATTATTAAAATAAATCGGGAACATACCAATTGTATCTTACCATTTTTTTAAATAAAAATATTCGTGAGATAATTGAATTGGATTAAATCTTTGGATAAATTTAAACGTGGCAAGCTAACCTTTAGCCATATTTTGACCTTGTCAAAATAATTTTAACCTTGACCCTCTGAATACAGTATTTTTTTTGTGATTGGTTTCCAAATAATATGCCACGATGTCTTACTTTCTTGGTAAACCTTGAACGAGAGACTGCATTGTGCATATTTTAGGAAACTGGACCGCCTAAAATAGTTTAAAATATAATAACAATCTAAAACGTATCTAAGCACTTTTAACATTTTTAATTTCACTTTTACCTCTATAAAGCGAAATAGCTCTCACTCGTTTGGCTGAAGTTTCAGTAGTATCGTTTGTTTTTATTTGTATTTATATAATGGATTATCTCAGAACAAATAGTATTTCAATTAGAACTGCATATTTTTTTACCCCTTATGTTCTCAAGTTTTTTCCTCGTCGTTTCTCGGATACCACTGTACACGTATACAAGTATATAGAGTAGGAATTTTTTTCTTCTGTCCAGTTATTTTAAATTAAAATATAAAATAGTAGGTCTCTCAGTTCACTAGAGCTTTATTGGCTAGTTTAAAAATAGTTTCGGCGGCGCGTCCGGCATGACCTTTGAACCCGGAAATGTCAAATCGTCTGTTATTTTCCTGGAGACGGATAAAAATGCGTTCCACTCCCATCAAAAGCTCCGGCGGAGTTTTTGCAATTCATTGCGAAAAAAGTAGTCAGATACATTTACGTTGAACTCTTGACCTCTGCCGCGACCTTGCAGGATTTGCTTCGACCTTTTGTTATTGGACTGCCCTCGCCTAAACGCTCTTGAGTTATTTTTTAATAAGGGTTGAAGGGAGTTTTTCGTGTGCACAGTATTTTAATGCTGCTTCTATTCTGAATCAGTTCGAGTTTATTTATAAAGGAGATTTGATAGTGATTAAATAAGTGAATAAGTGTTGACTTCATATTTAAAAATAAATAAGTGTTTTACAGAAAACTATAGAGTATTTATTTAGTAATAGACATAATAATGTTTAGGATGGTTTATTAATATAAATATTACCAAACCATCAACTACACGATTAATTTTCATCACTCTCTCTCATTCGCCCTGTAGATGCATTCGTGCACTTTCCAATAGCGAGAAATCACTGCTCGCAGTGCTTGGTGTATAATACCCAATATTTAAAATGTTTAATTGGAATTTCACCAAGTACTTCCTGCCAAAAATATTAATTACAATTTTTATATGAACTTATTATTATTATTCGATGCCATCCAATTGTCCTTTGTTTTATATTTAAAAAGCTTCCTTGGAACAAGAGGAAAAGCTTATTCACCCCCTAGATTACAGCATAATTAACAATTGCCGTGAACTTAACCTTTTCAGGGTACGCAAGCCCTCCTCGAAGTGCCTCTGTACAGATGTGCTCACGTTACTAGCCATTAATCCGTTAGATTCCATTAGGAGACCATTCGTAAGATCCCCCTCTCTCGGGAATGTAGACCTTCTCTTAAATCTTATTTTTAGGTTTTTCCAGATTTATTTATTACTTTGCCCTTCTAAAAGGGTACTTCATGTATTTAAAGGTTAATAAAAAACCCAGCCACATAATGATAAATTTCTAATACATTACTTTCTTTTCTTTAAGCGATAATTCACTTTTTTATTTTTAAACTTTTATGATTCCAACTTTATTGTTATTTTTTTATTGATTGCTCAATATTTCTGTCTTTCTTGGAAGAATGCATAGATATCATCGTTTTTTGACTGACTGCCACTGGGAAAAATCAGGGTTTGAATAACCAAAAAACATTTCATTGCCATTCAAACCATGACACCTTTCGTTCACAAGGATCGCGCGACTTCAATGTTTTTAAAAGCACGCTTTAAAAATCACATTTTTATTGTTTTTTTTTAAACATTGCTATGCATAATACAAAGCAAACAAATTTTGCTTATTTACCATGTCGTGTATATTTTGCGTTTCTTTTTTTTTAATTTCAATTGGCAACGTTTAAAAATATATATTTAATCGATGTGAGTACTTGTTAAATTTTTTCATAGAGAAGGTTGATAATAGATGGAATCATTAAAACGCGCTGTATTAGCAATTGAACGTTTATAATTTATCAAAACTCTTTAAATCCTTCATAGTCTGCCAATGTATCAATCATGATGTCATATATTTAGAAAAGATTCAATGTACTTTCATACACAATGATGTTACGAGTTTAAAATATTAATGTGATAAATAATACCAAGGCTGAAATTTATTATTTAAGTTATTCACCAGCTGGCTCCTTATACGAGCACTGCGTGCTTCCTGAACATGTGCGAGAAATAATAATTATATTGTATGATCTGTGATATATATCAGCAATATATTAAAAGGCACCAGTTACTAAATAAACCCTTTGAATAATTTTTCGATTGAATTCCGTTATGAATACTCGGATCAATTTTTTTCGAGTGCAAAAAATCCTGGACATATTTATACTTAATAATTTTGTGTTTAAAACCTTAAGAAAATTGAGGTGTGGTTTTTTTTATTACATTCAAATTAAAAATATCAACATACCCGGTTCCAGAACCGTCATATTTTTAACTTAAAAAGGCTGTTCTTTTCATCTCTCAATGGAATTCTAATAACCGGCAATCTCCTCGCCATTTGGCTATTCACTCTGGCTGCTTTTTGATGTTATTTTTTTTTTGCTTGTGAATATGGTCTTAGCACCATCGTATGTATCTAATTGGGTTATGTCAAACACGAAAACCTTGCAAAGGTTATGTTTTTATTATAATGTTGTATTTCAAGACCAACCTTCAGCGTTTCCTACTTCTGAAGGAATCCTGAAGTTAGGGGCTGATACGTTATCGACTCGGTAATCCCCATGTTGCGTGACTATTCGCTCTCTTCTCCCCCGCGTCTGGCGCCCCTTTCAGCGTTTTACACTTGGTCAGTCGACGATCGAGATTTTACCAACTTAAAAAAAAAAACTATGACTGTTTTTTTTTGTTTCTCCGCGAAGTTTCATAACCTACGTGATGCCGTAATTTTCTGAAAACTGTAGGCTGGTGATCAAAGCTCGCACTTGAAGATACAACCTAATTTTCAACCCCACTTCTCTAAATTATTGATATAGACAATCCACACAAAGAAATGGGTTTCTTAAGTAATTACTACATATTTTAAATGTTTTTTTTTTATAACTGAATCGGTTTTAGTCATTCAAGCTAAAATAAATTTATCATATTTAATATATTTTTTTAAGCTAAACAAACTAGTTATTAGCAAACTGTTTCATCTTTGTCATCGAGAACTCTTTCACTCAGTGCAAACATCATTTAAGTGTAATGAAGTTTACACACAAGAGGTAAAAGCTCTTATGTTATAGCGGTTATGTCGTTAAATCTAAATTCGTATGTTATATATCATTACAGAAATCATATCTCTTAATGTGAATTAATTACCGATATCAGAGGATAGTACACTTGTGTACCCACTTTGGGCTTCCAAATCGAAATTTCGGAAAGAAAAATGTATTTTTTGTAAATTTATAAATAACCTCTAGGCACAAAAGCAAAACTGTCTTTCACGAGAATAATTTTTTTTACGCGATCTCTTTGATACCAAGTTAATCCTGAAAATGTAAATGGCGGATACAGCCGCTCTTGCCTATGATCTCTCAAACACCTTTTGCTCTGCTCTTTGCTTTCGTTTTCAGGTTCTACGGTAAAGGGTGGTTAATAGACTTTTCGCTCAGATTACGTCTCCTACACCTGGAATTACATAAATATTAAAATATTAAATATAAATTTTTAACAAAATACTTATAAGAATGATTCTTCTTATTTCTATTATGTATTCTTGGTATGTATATAATTTATTTATTAAATGTGTTCAACGTGTTACATCATGCGGTATGATAAATTTGATCACAATGGTTTTTATTAGTTTTTGTAATGTAATTGTATAATAAGGCTATTTCAACGACAAGGGCATTATCGAATTAATCTTGCTTTTTGTCGATGTCAGACACCACTCGGCTATATTTCACGTTTTTAGTTTTTGTTCTATACAAATTGAAAAACCGTTTTTTAAAGAAACGCGTTTAAAGTCCGTTTTTGCTGCATCATGTTTGCCATTAAAACTTTTTGTTCAGAACCTTTCGCCCGTCTTTTTTTGCAATCACTCCATCTGCATGTAATAGCTTGCATTGTTTTATTTTTATCACCTCGTACTCTGAGAGGTGTAGTGGCCACACAGATGTTCTTATAGCGACCACTAGAAAGTCGCCTACAGGTATATAATTAATTTCTTACTCCCTTGGTAAATTCTTAAAGTACTTTTTCACTCAGTCTGTTCAAAATTCGCAAAGATCTGCTATATGCAGCCACTTACGCTAACCGCCATATAATGACGCCAAAGACCACTTTTTGTTCAACTTTTTACCGCTTGTTACACCTAAATAAGTATAGTTAAGTATTATAAAACTTATTAGTTAGGGCTGATGAGTCGTACACGACTCTTCGTGTTACAGCTGCACGCACATCTAGTCTTTTAAGCATCCTGGAATGATCGAGTACTAAACCATTTATGCTTTCTTATTTTAATTGTTTGTATATTATAAATTCAAGACATTGAAATACACGTAGCTTTAAGTCCTCTACAACCGTAGCAACAAATCGCGCCACCATTTTCCTACATTTTAGGCAAAACCATTTAAAAAAACACCCAAAATAGAGGGACGCTATTGGCTAGCTGTAAGTTGGTAGCCCAGTTTATTGTAACAGGTGTTGCTACGAGGGCTTTAAAGACTATTAGAACATTAGTCAGTTAGCCGAAATGGCCTTCGATCACCAAATTCGGCTTACTATCAAATTTTACCTTTTTGTTCTGTGTTATAATAAACATGTTACTCAAGCATTCACATTTGTTTTGAGACTTGTGGCAAAGTAATTTTAACAAAAGTAAGTAACATTTTGTTTTTCAGGGTGATATTTTTTAATGTCATAATAAAAATAAATCCTTTATTAGCGTATATTACTTTTATGTGAAATAAAAAAGACACATTTTATGTGAAATCAAAAATCCGGTAGTGTGCGGCGACCTTAGGGGTTGAAATCGGGCCGAGCGAGGCAAGTAATTTTCTATGCCGTATATAATCGACTTTAGGGTTGAGAAAAAAATATTTCTGGGTGTTTTGTTACTTCTTTTTTTACAATGAAGCAGCCGCTTATGCAGATGTCTTATTTTGTTGGAGATTATAGTAATATTTTTTTGTAATTTTCAACATTTTTATAAATTAAAATTAAATTGGAGTTACGATTATATTTAAATTTGGAATAAATAAATATGAGTAGGTTTTTTTTGTAAATTTACTTGAAAAATATTAAGACTACGTTAGTTTAAAGATGGTGATATGATTCCCGCCCCAGAAGAGCATTATCGAAATGCTATGGCTGAACGATATGCGATATGCATATTCTTACTCTAAATCAAAACATTTGCTTTTTTTTTTTTGTTAAAATTAAATACCACAGATGAAATAAAACAAGTAAATACGGAAAATTGTTATTTTCACAATTTTATATATTTAAAAATAATAATTTATATTTATGAGAAATTGACATCTCGTGTTTGTGGTTAGAATTATATTTAATTTTTAACCAAAATCAATTAAATCAAGCAATTAAAAAAAATGTTTTCTTTTTTATAATATGCTGATTTTCAAAATCAAACAATAACCTTTAGATATAGAGCCCTGTTACGTATCAAGATGGCGCCGCAAAGTGGCTCTGTAATGAAGGGTTGTGTTCCTGAGTTAGCTAGCGGTGGTGGCGTGTGCGCCCCGCCGCGCCCCGCCGCGCCCCGCCGCGCCCCGCTACGCCCCGCTACGCCCCGCCTCGCCCCGCCCCGCCCCGCCCCGCCTGGTGCCGCGCGTTGTTGATGCCGGACCGATCGCGGCCTCGATATGACTCCTACAATCTTTAACCAGGAGCGTACAAATTGTTTTATTTATAAATCTCTTTAAAATTTCTAAGATTGCTTATTTAAATGCACCCCACTTTTTATTATTTAATGTTTTTCAATAAGTGACTTGTTTCTAGATTTATAAATATTTTTTTCAAGAAATAAAGTATTTTAAACATACAACCAACAAGTCCATGGTTTTAAATGACATGTATTTTTATTTTTTATTAAGCGTGAACGCTTTCATCTTTCTGTACTTCACTTCGCGTCCAGTCGAACTTACTGCTAGTAATTGCAAAACGTTTTCAGTTTTTTTTTTTTTGTTATTTAAATGGATAAGTTTTAAAAACTAAACATTTTTTTATTGAACCAAACGCAAAGATATACAATTTAAAACGTGACGCGCGTGCCCACATTTGAGTATCGCTGACTGGTTTTTCCATATATAATCATATTATGTTTACTTAGCATTTAGTGAATATAAAAAAGCGTGGGATTCAATGACCCGAAATTCATTCGCGATAGGATTCCGTATTTCTCATTTATTTTTTTAGTTCGACCGTTCTAGATTTTCTCCAGCCCGGTTTGTAGTTGGATTTTATTGATTGGGTTCACAAAGGCTGTTTTACCGATATTTGATAGACGCGGCCAAGATATACTATCAAAATATTAGCTTGTTTATGTAATTTCAATTCTGGGAAAATTGTTACGGCATTGGATATAGTAAGTTCATATTTAATTTTACATATATATATTTTTCCACTGTCACAGTTCTTTATATACCTGATTTTTGCATGTGAATAGATAGCTGTACGTTATGAATCGTGCGAGTTCAAATATTCGGTAAATAACGACAAAAGCTTTTTTTTTGGAAGCTATCGTTCTCTGCCAGGCGGGCTTGTGTGGGGCGCCTGCATGGGAACTCACACGCAGTCGATACTCGCTTCGTTTTAAATATGTATACAATGCTGGAAGACATAAGGGTTGTGGGAGGGAGTGTGCGGAAAACTAAATTAATGGTTGTATTTCGAGTAAATACAGCGGGAAGGGGTTCTCACAAATTAATCCCTCCATTCTTAACGAAATACTCCGTGATACTATTTTATTATTTGAACATTAAATATGATACCGCAGTTCCTCACGATGAGTTCGGAGTGTCCCCTACAAACACCGCAAGGGATTAATAATACATGAAACACCATCAATGTTGTCACATATATTGCATGTATGCATTCGAAGTGTCTAATATCACATCGAATGTTGACCGCTTATGCCTTTCTCTGGTGAAGGTGAAATCTCTATTAAAATGATTTCCTAAAGCTCTTCTTACTCAGTAATCTTCTGAGTATTTGAATATCATATTTATTATATAGCCTTAACCATTGAAATTCGGCATAGATAAGTACGTTTTCTGAGAATTATCACTGACTGTTAGTTACTTAAAAAATAAAACATACAAAAGTATGTTTATTCTTCAATGTTCTTTCCCTAAACGATTTTCCCTAAACTTATTTATGACCTTTATAAAATAACAGTGTGCAACTTTTATCATTTTGCTTACTTACTGGGGAGATAAAAAACATCATACCATGTTGTTATTAGTACAAAATAATTTTAATTGTATTAATATTACACTTAAAAATATATTGCTGAAATCTGTAATGCTAACCGCACGCCACTGACTCCCTACACCCTCAAATATTCCAAACTACCCCCTTTTATGTAACCTCCATGATTTCGCCTCACCTTGGTCTACTTTGAGCCATCACTCTTCGTCTGACCGCCGAGTAGTCGCTACCCATCCATTCGAGCCGGAGGGCAAGCGGAAAGCCCATCTGAGGGCCTATACTCGCTCAAGGCCCCGCCCGTAATTCGCTACAAACAATTTGTATCTTCGGAGGCTCCCGAGGCGGGGGCGGAGTCTCAGTCTCAGTCTCAGTCTCAGTCTCGGCGGCCGATCTCACTTCGGGGCCCTCTGGGGTCAATTCCGATACTGATTTATGAGGAGTGTTTGAAAAGTCGGTCGTTTGGCTGCCGCTGTGACGCTAAGAGGTTTTTCTCCGGCTACCTATATGATATTTCAAATGTATTGAATCAATAGATAACGGTCGTAATCTTTTACATAAATATAATGTGCAGATTTTTCACGTAAGTTTTTTGTTATTGTAAAGTTTTTGGCAAAAATGTAAAAAAATAGTTTTATAAACGATACTGAGTATTTGTGTTTGCTCGCGTATCGGTTTATTATTTAAAACTCCAAATTCCATAACTTTCATACTTGTTAAACGTAGATTGATATTAAAATGATATTATAAATTTGTGATATATTTTTGGGTGTATACGCAGTCGCATCTCTGTAGAATAGTAGATATCTATAAAACCAAGCTTGGATATCAAATAATCTATTAAATGCTCTAGTTTTAGCGACAACTTCGTCTGTATTTTACTATTCACTATCCAGATCATGCATATGCTGAAAATTTCAGATCATCCATTATAAATAGGGTATTTTCTTGACGATTTGTTTTCGCTTTAAACGTGTTGCCAATTAAAATTAAATTATAAATAATATTCGTAATAAAAAGTTTTTTTCAAAGCGTTTATAAAGAGGATACACTGGCATTCGTAGCTTTTGACGGCCATTGTTATTATAATCCTGAAGATGACCCCTGTACCGGGGCCGAAAAGTTAAAAAATAAAGATTAAACATTATACACAATTTCTATCAACACAACTTGCCTCACTGGGATGAGCGCGATGTGCGAACAGCTTGGGATCGCCAGCAGACCTAACCAGATGTTTGCATTCGGCCGGATTAGGAATCATTCCTAACATGGTGGATAATGGACCGCCGCGAAGATGAGTCGGCCACACCGGGGGCTTCGTGTAACTTCGAGATTTAATATTTTTTGCGGCTTAGGCGGAGACTGATCGGAGACCCCCGAGGAACTCGGGGGCGGAGCGAATCGCCCCGCTGAACCTCGCTGCATAACGCAAATATTGTGAATCTACTTTAAAATTGTCAAACATTTTCAAACAACATTTACTTGATCGATTCACAAGTAAAACAACGAAAGAAATACTTGATTTTATTATTTTTTTGTATCTAGAATTTTTTTGAGCACATTCCCCATGTGTGGGTTAAGATTCATTAGTTTCGCCAAAAAAAAAACATCGATAATTTTCCTCGTAATTTTTGTGTGTGAAGCCATTGGCGTACACACAATAAACGTATAATGGTGTATTTAATAATTATTGATGATTAAACATTTATAATTTTTGTTGTTAAATTAAAGCAATAAATAGTCTTGTCATATAAAATATTTTTAAATATAAAACAATTGTCATGTTCGATCGTTTTTCCCAGATAGGCACTTAATTTATATTTTAGCTTCAAATTCCTGAATGATTATATTTTTGTGGAATAATTAAAGTATGTAAGTCTAGAGGCGTATGAGTTTTCACTGTATATTTATAGTGTCGTTAAGTTGTTTTTCCCAACGTTTATTCAGGTTATTTAAAATTATTTTTCAGCGATTTTATTTTCTAAATATTTTCACTTTTGCAGTTCACTAATTTTATCAATTATTTCTACAATTCAATGCATATTTTAATCCGTTTATAATACAGGAGATTTCCACGAAAAATAAATTCTCCGCATCTATTAATTTTCTTATTTCAACATATGTGTAATATAATTTTTCATTTCCTAACCTTCGCTAACGAACTTTATTTATTTATTTTTTTTAATTTTTACCCTTTTTATCATATGTAGCCTCTGCATGCCAGTTGTTTGCCAGACAAATATTTTTAATGAATTTATATCCACCATCCTTTCAATCCTCTTATTGTCTCATTTTTTACTTAAAACCTTAAAAAAATCTGATATCTGATATAATAATTTTAGGTAATCGATTTACCCGTGTAGGGAAGAAATAACACAATAAAATTTTATTTCTTAGATCATATTTCAAAAAAATATTTGATTATTGAACTGAAAATTCTCTATTACAAATGGACAATATTTACCATATATTATACAATCAAATTTGCCAGTAAACATATATATATATATATATATATATATATATATATTTTTTTTTTTTTTTATTTTTTTTTCGTATTTCCGTAGTAAACATAACATTTTGTGTAATTTTTAGAAGTAGAAGTGAAATAAATATTTATTAGTAAGATGGAACATGCTAAGGTTTATAATTACTCCAGACAAAAACATTTGCTCTTGTTAAATGATTGTTACTCAAGAAGTCTGGCTTATTTTTAACATAGCAAAATTATAAATATTAACAAATCAATGTTAATATTTAGTTATAAATATTAAGAATATAAATGTACAAAAAAAGCAAAATATCTAAAAATACTTATTTAATATGACTTTAATTTGATTCGCCTGAATAATAATGTTGAAATTTCTCAAATGGAAATAGAAAAATACGATTGTAGCAAACATAATCAACGTTTGATGATGAAACATGAAATTTCATATTTTCCTTTGAGTTTTCACTAAATCGATCGGTTTGTTTTCCCCTCGAGTGTAAAGCCTTTACAATTTGTCAACGATCCTGCCGTCCGAACCTCATGGCGGGTGAAGCGCCGAACAAGTTGTATTTTTAACTTCCACCAATCAATAAAGCCATTTCGGCGCCACGTGCGGCGACGCTCCAGTCGATACACCTGAGAAATCGACACTAAGCTTTACACGTGTATTTATTGTCATATTACAGACTATTTCAGAATAAATATCAACGGATTTCTACAAGCACGCTTCCCTCAACTCTTCTATACTGAAGATCTTAAACCCTCAACTCAAATGCTTCCCTTTTAAGGTTTTTCAGTCATTCAGAAATTTATTCCCACACTTCTTCCTCACATAAACAATTGTGATGGTCATCCAGGGCAGAATACTTCATATTTGAAATACAAGTGATATGCCATAAATATGTTTATTTATAAAATACCTGAAAGCGGTTAATAAGGATATTATTATTTATTTTATTGATACTTTTTACGAGAAGTCTAGCCTCTGATTTGTAAGAGAATTAAAATATTACGATAAAACGAAGCTCCATCATAATCCAATATAATTAGTTATCTTATTTAAAAATCCACACATTAAGGTATTCAATTATGTTTTTAATTGAAAACAAACTTAGTTTACACCTATGTATACCAATAATGTTCAATATGGGTTATTTTTATAACGGATACATTATCTGACGAATATTTGAAACCCTCACCGTACACCGACGTTGCGCTCTGACAAAGAGAATTCAGGTTTGGCACGAAGCCTTTTCCAGGTGGACTATTATTTAAAGGTGCGATATTTAGTGTGATGTAGTACTGCGGAGCTGCCATCACGAAAAATATCATAAAGTGGATTTTCTTGTAGCGTAACCCCGCCTCCGCGGGTCCCACCTGTTTTTACTCTGAACGTGAATTTTGCCTTCTGAAATCACTTCAAGCCTTTGTTTTTTGCGTGATGCTTTAAAATTAAATTTTGCTCCCAATAAATCTTAAATTTTTACGGGAGACTTGTTTTTATTTCCCGAAGCTGCTGCGTAGCCGGTACAGCTGGTGATCTCTGCACTGACGACACGTTTCTTTCATAGGAATATTACGAGGTTAATGTCTTAACTTTTTTTCGTAATATTTATGAATTGTAAAGAGGCTTTTCTAACCATTTTAAAAAAAAAGCGTTCTCCTTTTTGACTGCTACGCAGGTGTAATGATATTTTGAGAAATAAATGTTACAGCAACTAGTAGCCAAAACGATTTTTTTTAAATATAATGAATTTAGTAACAAAAAAAATAATTATCAAATATTTTTAGGGGTGTTTGTATGATAAATCTTTGCTTGGTGATGGGGATACTTTAGTTTACCGAAACATTGATACTAGAATGCAATTAAAAGTTACATGTATAAAGTTGAAAATAGATTTATCAGTATTTTTTGCACATTGATAAAGTGTTCGGGATATTTCTCGGTTTTGAGGACCACCCCATCATTCTCGAAGGTTTCCTCGTTTGTTAAACCCGAGAACTTAACTCGCCGTGTAGTGCCTCCCTCTGTGCAATTAGTTCTTCTTGACCGCGGTGGGGGGGGGGGGTCAGGTTAGGTTAGGTTGGGGTATCTTAAGGAGGGGGCTGCTATCTGCGAGGGCGCCCACCCGCGAGATGTCTTTAGGAATCCCCGTCTATAACAATCGCCAACTCTTTTATTACTGAACGCCCTTTTTTGTTTTTTAATCGCACGTAATTTAGTAGTTGTTCTATAATATGAGGTATAATACAAACTGTTGAGTGAATCAAAAAGGAATGTCTAACTGATCTTGGATCTATTTTTAAAATTATTAAATCGCTTCAAATTTGGATTAATGTTTCTACTTCGATACACCTAAATTTATATATACATATATATATATATACATATATATATATATATACATATATATATATATATATATATATATATATATATATATATATATATACATATATATATATATATATATATATATATATATATATATATATATATATATATATATAATTATTATTATTATTATTATAATTATATAATCTGTCTACTCGTTGGCTTATCGTCTTGTCTCGATGAAATATATTTTTATATCCTACGGCTGAAAAAGCTCTTTTTTTATTTCAATAACTATTTATGTAAAAAACGTACATTGAATTTTATTGCTGGAGAAGTCGAGACAGGGCCGTAAAAACAAGCAGACGAATAAAAGCCTTCGCTTATTCCCGAACTCAATACCGACCGGCAGCGGATCTTCAGCGTGGCGTCAATATTTTAAGTAACTTTCCATCTGACAGGAAGTTATTTCGGCAAAACCTTGATCTCAACTGCCGCTCGGGCGACTCCCGAACACAGGCAGTCCTTTACGGAAAATCAAAACTTAATTATATTAATTTTTAAAATAATTTTTCCGCAAGTTGGAGCGTAATTGCTCCATTGTACTGGCAATCAATAAATATCATCCACGACATACTAGTTTCATTCTCATTCAAGGGATCTTCTTCAGACTAGTCTTTTCTTCACTTAGTACTTGTCTTATTAAGGTTTTGAAAAGATGGATGCATAGTTTTTTTTAAATTTTATCATTACAAATAGAAATTTGATCAAGAAAATCACGATAACTGGATAGCTGGATTTAAAAAATCAAAAAAATCGGTTCAGAAACAATGCAGTGTGAGGACTAAGAAATAAATCGCTTTGGCGATGACAGAGTCCACTGACTACCATAAATTATATGATATCGAAAATTATATCATTGGAATACCATCTTATAATTTCTATATCTTTCCCTCACAGTCAATAAGCCCACCTTAGTTGGATTAAACATCCCCGGTGCTTCCAGGGCGGCATCAATATAGAATCTTATTTCAGTTATTTCCGCCAAGAAATCTGGAGCGGGCCGGTCTTGGCTGGAGGCCAGCGGCTCCAACAGCGGCAGAGCTCGCGGTTCCGACTGTTCAACTGAATTCCAGATAAACGTATTGGAAACTAGACTATAAAGCACTAAACATTTGAAGTAGCCAGTATACTTTGTGAGCTCCGCAGTGTATTTTTACGGGTTGAATAGTTAAAAGGTCTTTTGCTAATCATTTTCTTATACCTCCTTCAGATTCAGAGGAAAAGAAACGATTCGAGAAAATCGCCGCTCTGTACGGTCCTTTAAGTCCGTACGTAGTTTTGTTCCGGTTGATCTTCGGCTGGGTTCAAAGTTTCCCGTTGTGCCTGGGAGTAAATGAGCCAGGATAGAGTCCGCGGTGCTTGCAAGCTCGGAGGCGACTGACGAGGTCGACTCCTGCTCGAACTTTATAAAGGTGTCCCGCAAGATTTGAATTAAATATATTTTTGTATGAAATTTTCGAACTGCGAATGCCAAGCTTTCAATTATTTTTGAAATATTGTTCAATAATTAAGACACGTTGTTCTATCGTGTAACGCTCCATTTTTACTAACCCTAAACTGTCAGCTGTCAAATTGTCTTTTTTTATGTGTTCCCAAAACTGTAACTGCAAAAATGGCGACAAATTCAAATCTTGCGTTAATTTTGGGACTCTTTATTTGTCATACCATAGACATCGTATTATACAACTTTTCTTCAAACCGTGTGTAAATATTATTATATATTTTTTGATTGAAACATATATATGGTAAAACCTTAGTCAATAACTTAAAGATATTTTGCAGATAGTTTAGTCATGTATTTATCAATGTGAAGATGAACGGCTCAGTTGCTCGTTGAAGAATATTTATTTTTTTGCTTTGTATTTGCCTAATTCCTAGTGCATCTGGATTCTCTGTTTTAATTTTTATAAGGCCATGATAACTTATCTCCTAAAATAGTAAAAGAACAAACATTCCCAGCCGGTTGATTCACGAAAAAATATTTTATTCTAAACGCTTATCTTTTCTATTTAATGTTTGTGGATCTCCATTTCGAGCTATATAAAAATCCATTTGGCTCTTAATATTTGTTAAGAGTACGAAGATTATTAAATTTAATTGATTAATCATAAATAGCTTATATTACTCGTGATTTATTATTAATACTGCTCCAAAAGGTGTCAGCCCTCCCGAGGGTGACGGTGCCGCGCCCTCTCCCGCTTGTGCGTGTTTTTTATTTCCTAAAATGTTTAAAAAAACTTGATCGAAGTCGCTAAGTACTCGTAAATGACACATTCGAAGTATTTTTATGATCTACGATAGTTTTTTTCCAGCCGGAACGTTCTTTGTACCGTTTTTTTGTTCCTGTAATCATACTTTTCAGTTCTTGGAATTCATTTCAAGGACGTTCCGAGGTTAGGATATTTCTCGCCTGGTCGCAGAATTCCTTGCGGAAGTATTGTTGCAGTTTTTCTCTTAGATGACTGTTAGTGTTATTACTATAAACATTGTTATTATTAGGTGTGTTCGAGTGAAACTTTTTGGGCTGTGTTTGAGTTAAATTACTTTATGTAATAAAACAATCACGACTTTACGACAGGTGTTCATCACCAGTATCCACGGCATTGGCATAGGGATCCCCTGTAGGTGCATCGTTAACTATAAAACGGTTAATTTAAATCTTTGGGGGGGGGTTTCATTGATATTTTACTTTTAGTTAAATTTGAACTACAATGCACATGTTTTTTTTTTGTATTTTATCTGCTGAACAGAACATGAATTAATAATAATTTGTAGAATAAAAAAAAAATTACGAAGGTTATGTTTAACCTTTCTAAAAATTACCAACAAATAAACATTAACCATTTTTTTGTTGTAAGGCATAATGTCTACAAGTATTATTCCTTAAATAAAAAAATCTTTTACTCTGTATTTGTAAGGAAAAATATCTAAAATATATTTTTGCAAAAAAAATATATACAGATATGTTTACTCCTTCCATATCTACGTTTATTGTTTAGTTATTTTACTGGAGTCTGCGTTATTTATTTTTTTGTCTATGACTCAACGTGAGCATGACATGTACGGCGGCATGAAGTTACTTTTTACATCCTACAATGTTAATGTGTTCCGACTTTTCTTATAAAAAACGTGGTATTTATTTCTCACAGTAAAAGTCGCTTACGTTGCCACGAGAAATATTTGGAAGCATAAATATTCCATTACTTCTTTTTTGAGACATTACGCTGCTATTCTATATTTATTTGTTGGTATATCGTTACGCAACATGTAATAATAATAATTTACTGGCTATTTTCCTTCCATTTTCAATCGTAATAATTGAGGTTCTTAAAACTAACGAAATCACAGCGGTTATTTTTCTTCGTTTGCTTTGCGACTCAAATTTACTGATATTTTTCTATGACATATTTTTGGTAAAAGCTTTTATAAATTGTCGCTAGATGCCTCTTGCAAAATATATAATATTCTAGTAATACTTTTCACTCACAGGTGGCGTTCTCATTCTTTACTTAAAAATTCCCGAGTCGGTATCGCTAGTGCTCGCTAGATGTCGCGACTGCTCGTAACTCAGTCTTCCTTATTTCTGAAATACTTGTGTAAATATCAGATAAATTTAATAGTATAGATTGTATTTTAATTGTTGGATTTAAATAATTAAATAACATTTGTGTAGCTAAAAGGTTTTGATTAAATTACAAATTAATGTTCAACGTGCTGTCATTCGATCGCGCGAGGTCTCCTGAGATTGCTCGTAGCCACGCCTGATGGCTTCTGGGATGGGATTCAGAGCGTCTCCAGGACCTCGGCGGTGTGAATTAAGGTCAATTCAGAAGCGAAACTGTAATTATACCTGGCGTGCCTGCTGCCAAGCATCCAACCTGCCTCTGCAGTGCAACAAAATCAATAATCAAGTTGCTCTACTTCAATGTAATATATATATATTTTTAATATTCTACATTCTCCTGTTTTATAATCGTTACAGTGAACATTACTCATTCAGATATAGGTAACAACGTATATAAAATAACAAGCATTAGACTTGGGCTTTCTGACAGCGAGAAAGATGAAAAAATATTCTTGAGCCGATAGCTAATTTAGGTAAGTAGCGGCAGTCGCCAGGGAATACATTTTCAGGCCTACAATATTTCAGTTCGAATTCGACAATAATCTAGTTCCTAATTTAATAAGCATTCAATTCCATACAAAAGCCGCATGCCCTAATTTTAAATAAACTGTTTCAGCTATCAATGTATTTGAAAATAATTTTCGCATGTATACCAACGCTTTCGGCCCGGCGTGAATCAAAATGCATTTTTACCAAACCATATAATCTAGTCCCTAATTTAAGCATGCAATTCAATGCATGATTCCGAAAGCCCTTGTTTTCCCCTGTGTTTACCCTGTGTTGCTGCCGTTTATCAGTGTTTTAAAGGTGTATCCGCTGGCGCGCCGGGAGCTGATGGGTGGTTTTGAATTTCAATAGCTTCTAGGCAAATATTTAATTAATTCCGGATTTGCGTTTGGACTAGTTCCTATTGACACTGAAACATGATTTTGATCGACGAGCACGCTTGAAATTGCTAGTAAATATGTATTCTTCAACATTTTTTTTATTTTTTATACTTATTGATTTGAGTTCAGATTCAATCTGTTTAAAATTTCTTAAATGATTACGAACTGCTTTTATGTCACAGGAATGGAAACCCTCTCTTTTCTTTATAACATATATACAGTTATTTCTCTATGTACAATAAGACATAATTTATTTTCTCAGTTAGACCGTGACATAATTTAAAATTACTTTGTAGTGAACGCTTTTGTCCGGCCTAAAATATCATTCTAGTTAATCGTATTTGATATCAATATGCAGTATTTACATAAAAACCAGCCAGAAGATTGCAGAAAGTATTTATTTTTGATTGCTCGCTTCTCTACCCACCTCCCATTTGCGGCTCCTGACTCTTCACCGGTAGCATAGTAAATGCATAATTCTGATTATCATCAGTTTTTGCGTTCGATATACACACAAAACGACGAGAAGAGACCATCGATAGTTTTACTCGGCAAGCCTCAATGCGGATCTCTCGACCGTTCAATGATAACCAGATTTGACCTAGACGCGTGATTCGAGACGGGGCGGTGACGTCACGCAGCCGCCGTGAGTCGCAGCACCTGGCGGGACCCGCGCTCATCGCATGAAGAGTGAGGCCGACCTTGACTTAATCAATTAACCCTCCTAATTGTTTGATTTACGGTGACATCTGTACACGCCGCGCCCCGGGCCACGCTGCAGTCATCAACGAAAACCATCAATTAACTTTACTCGCTTATTAGAGACAGCATTTAAAAGTTTAAGAAATCTTCTATTTATATCTCACCGGCTGCTGCCCGTGAGCTACCGACTTCTTATCTGAATGAAGCGATTAATTAAAAGTATTATTTTTATATTAACGAACTGTTTGTTTACTTGTTCTGATGAAAGGAAAATGCGTTTTAAAATTCAGATCCCGAGTCTCAGGCGAGTTGCTATAGCGACCGTGCATCTCGGCTAGTAATTATGATCAAATCATTTAGTGACTTCACGGACTGTTCGCTCGGGTAGTATGAATTTTTTCCCAATGGCAAGAGTCATCATCAAACTAATTCATAGCACAGATGATTGACGTCGTGGTCTCGACATTAAAAAAAATATTTTTCTTAACATTTTGCTACTATTGTAAATTTAGAGTAAAAAAACTGTTTGTTAATACTCTATAAAAATGTATATACTCTTCATCATCAAAGAAAATCTTTTTTAAAAAGAGTATTGTGAAAAATTAATAACTTTGTATAATATAACTTAAAAAAAAATGTATTTTTCAGAAAACAGAATACTCGCTTATAAATCGAATGTTTTATTTTGAAAAATGAGTATTCTGCAGGTGTTTTGCTAGAAGGTAAAAAATAAATCTCAATTTTTTTCTTTAGTAACTGCTTGTGGCCAAGGTCATCCGCATTGCGAGCGCACTGCAGAGCGAGTCCCACCCGCGCCGCTTCAGGCGGACGATGGATATCTCCCCGGTTCGTGTGTACTTACCGCACGTTTTTTTAGATTGTATTTTCCGTGATGTTGTTTATTGTCGCTATCAGATTTTATTTCAATTCCGGTTTAAAAATGCTACTCATTCGGCGTGTTAAATTAGAAACGCCGTTGTATTATTTTAATTACGGAATCGCTCGCTTTAATTCCTTTGCGCCCGCGCGTGTCTCTCGCCGCCACTTTCAATTCTCTCATTCTGATTTCTCGACAAATGTTCTGAGCAATGAATAAGTCCATCTGGCCATAAAATATCAACCGAATACTCCAGGCTTCGCATTCCTGCCGGCCGCTGGCGGAGGCCGCACTCGCCGGCTCTGAGTTCATCGCGCTCAGCTTCCGCGGCCCTTGTACTATCGATTAATAGTGGAATCTACTGAATTTTTAAATGTCTAAATGTTGTTAACTTTTGTTGCCAGAGATTGTAGATTTCAAACAAAAGTTAAAAAACAATTACTAAGTGATCATTTTTAAAGCATGTTAAAAACTGATCAGTGAGCTAGAATAAAGTCAAGTCTTAAAAAAATATTGAATTGTCAAATTACTTATCCAAGAGTTAAAAGATAACGGAGCTCAATTGCGCTTAAATCGATAAATAAAATAGATACAATTATACCGTATTTCTTAAAAAATTAAGCATTAAAAGCTCCTATGTAGTAAACTCCTGAGAATTCAAGGTTCGATGAGGGTAGGTCATCACGATAAGAGGGGGCGACGGAAGAGTAATATCATCCCTTTCATAAACCGCCGGGTTTACGAGGGCGGGAGGATCGTCCTGAGAGGGCCGCGCGGAAATAAAACCGCCGAGAGTCTCTGAGTGCCGTAAATAAACAGCGAGATTTGTGCGCGCGGCTCGCCCATTCAACTCTCAGCCTGCGAGCCAAGCACGGAGGCTGCTTCTGGCTGTCAATCGATTAAATCGAAACTACCCTATCTCCGATCATGAATAATTTAATAAAATTCATGAATATTTAGAGATAGACCCGCGACTGTTTACAGCAAATAAATACCGTTTCTGGTATACGTAACAGAGGCATGGAAGTTTTGCAGTGTAATGAGGGATATTTTAACCTCTTCGAACGTAAGATTCTGCATCGAATATACGGTCCAGTTTTCATTAATTACATAAACAGAGCAAGATCTTTATCTTTGGAGATGCTTTCATTCATTTATTCGATAGTATAGTCTTTAATTTTTTTTGAATAAATGTACGTTAACTTTGCAAAAAATCAATGGGTTTTTTTTTTTAATATCAAGAATAGAAAATATTTTGACTTCTTTGTATTCAATAATGCAAATTCCGGAAACGTAACAAATTGGGCACATCCTCGGAGCACCTGCCCCGCGGCGTGGGCCGCTCGCTGATCTCGCCTCACCTTCCACGGCACTTCTATGCTGTGAAACTGATACAATGTGTATATAATCATATTTTCTTACCTTGAAGCCTTTTTTTGCTTCGTATCAGATGTCTGCAATCTCAATAGACACTATTTTCTCTCCGTCAAATTTAAAAATATAAATAATAGACATTTTTTAACACCACATAGACCTGAGCTTTAGACTTTCTCGTCACTCGTGCAGTCGTTCACTAAAGCGGATCTTATTCAAATTAGATATACTGTCATACATAGTATTTTAAATAAAACACTTGTTTGATTTTTCAGTTTGATAATGCCTACGTGAAAGATTGGCGAAACCGGTCACCAATAAAATTAAACATGCGTAGAAATTACATAAAAATTGTTTTAAAAAAGTATTCATTCCTGGCCTCACACCTCACTTCTTCTACGCCTTCAGATTAGAATCGTAACGAATTTAACACTCATTGCTGGATTTTTGATTTGTGTTTTCACTGTAAATATTTTGTATACAATACTAAGTTAATGTAACGGCCGTAATAATATAAATATCAGACAAATGTATTTTTTATTTATATTATTATTTGATTTTTAAATAATAAATGCTCACTAGACTGTGAGTAAGTAACGTCCCACCGGCTCTCCCTCGCCTGGCGGTCGTGGGCGTGGGCGCGGGCGCGGGTGTGGGCGCGAGCGCGGGAGGTCCTTACAGTTTCCTAATTGCGGACACGCCTCACGGCAAGTTCTCACAACACCTGAGTTCATTGTCAACCGCTGATTATTAAAATCACTTGTCCTCAATATACTCACCTGACCGAGCCATCGTGGATCTGTGACATCTGTGTTTTTTCGATCTTAGTTTTTCTTATTTAATTTTAATAAGTCCCAAAAAGATGAAGGCTTACGAGCCGTACAAAATTCGAATGTATTATTGTTAGTAATGGACCGTTAAAATATTGATGAATTTTTCTCAGTTAAAGTTCACCACAGATATCAAAATAAATATTATTTCGTTTGATTAAATTGTGTTTCAAGTCATTTTGATCTAACCTATTCTTACCTGAATTCATATAGCTCAACCTGATTGCTAACGTGTCCTTGAAAGTCTTTTTTAAAAATATGTATACCTCAAGCTCCCGCTTGAGGTATACATATTTGGGTATATATCTCCCGATGGGACTCGTCACTCGGTTCGTCTATAAAACTTGCACCAGAATGAGGACATTTCCTTCTCTGTGCCTGGGGACAATTTATTATTTTGATCTAATTAAAACATTTATTTATCCACCCGGGATCGAGCACGTAAACCCATGATCGGTAAACATGCTTTGATAGTCACAGCTATTTTGCTGTTTTTTGTTTTTTATTTTTTATTTTATTAATATTTTATCTAAATTATTTTGTTTTTTTTTCCAGGTAAGTGCACCGCCTTTTCTCTATCATGTTTGGGTCGCTCCTATACATTGTTAATATGATGCGAATACGATCAGGTAAGTAATCAAAGTGAATACTTTTATCATGTAAAGGGTGTAGGTTAAACTTTATTGAATATAATATATATACCTACCTAGAAACCATATTATAGCTTCGGAGTAGGTAAATTACTAAGTTAACTAACTGGTCGTTTGAATAATAAAATCAGGTTTTTTTAAAGACGGATAGTTTGTTATGTTTTATGGATATATGATATATTGGTTTCATTTGCTATACTCTGTTTTTAAATAAATATGAATAACTGAATGGCTAGGAGACTACGATCATAGATCATTAATGATTTGCCTATTCATGTTTGTCGTTACGTTACATATACGTATAAAGCCTGTTGAAATTACACACTGTAAAGTTGTATATTAGACAATTTAAAATTACGTTTTTCCGTTATTACCTACATTCAGGTAACTAAGCTGTACGTTTTGCGATTTTTATTAGATAAAATGCGTACAATTAGGTTTGAATTGCCAGCCGTCACAGAAAAGTGAAAGTGACGAGGGTACAGCCGCCCCCCCCCCCGCCCCCCCCCGCCCCCCCCCCCCCCCGCCCCCTCCCCGCCCCCGCGGGCCCCTTGCCCCGGGAAATAAGATTTTATTTTACGACCGAACAGTAATGTAGATTTAAATTAATTTCTATTTGACAACACCTGGAGCATTTGCAGATCTACTTGTCATGCTCTCCACATCGCACCTTGCAGGCCATCTTCATGATTTCCCAGTACCACGACCGACACGTCGAAAATTTTAACAAAAATGCAACATAACAGCAAATATCACAAATTTTGAATAATGTCTGCAACCAAAAATTTACGAATTCAACCCTACAAAAAATCCATATGATATTTTAAAAAAAGATAAAAAATCACTTTTCTTCATTCTAAATATCAATAAGTATTGAAAATAATAATTTATATCCTTGAACACGTTTTGTTAGAAAACAGTTAATATGAATATAAAAAAAATCTAATGGTTTTAAAACAACACAATCCCCCACAAAAATTCGAGCTCTTTTGCCACGCGAAGGCATAATCAAACAGGATCGATATGCCTAAGTAATAAAGCATTTTCTTATGCGAGACTCAACTGCATTGTTTTTTATTATAATTGGCTTGTGTTTTTACATCTTCTTGATTAGAATTAAATTGCGCGTAATGCATTTGCAGCTCCTCGCGTCACGGTCTGCGCGTCTCTCGCATCTCGGTCTGTGACAGCAGTTGTAAATATAATTATTAGCAAAACCCAATGGTTTTAGAAACTGCACAATTCATATGAACGAGAAGAGCTCTTTTTCCCTGTGAAGGCACTATCAAAATTAATTTAAATTGTCTAATTAATACAGTCTCAGATCTCTTTTTAGAGCAATATTCGTTCAGCAATATTTTTTTTTCCAAATATTATTTTATTATTGAAATGGAAGATTTATGTACTATGCTGCCTCTCACGGATTTATTTCGAAGATATTTGATAATCAGGAGTATGTCATGGACGCAGACCTCAGTAGAGTAGAGGCCTAGAAGACTTATTTTCGAAATGGAGTGTCAAATGAACCACTCTTACTCGATCCAAATCTCCGTACGACCTGTAGTAGCTTTTGCCGTGTATTAGGCGCGACCCCCCGAGACGAGCTTGCATCGATCTCCTCGCGTCTCTACTCGTAGCGGCGGTAGTCCGTGTGCTCACACCTGTCTCTGGTCGCTTTGCATAAAGTAATAAAGCACGAGCTGGCTGCGCTGTGGCGGCCGTGCTGTGCCGTGCTGTGCCGTGCTGTGCCGGCATTTATTCTTCATTCTGTACAGGTGTTAATTTTAACGTGCCGTTTGTTTTGCTAACGGAAAGATGAAACCTGTTTGGTGATTTATTTTTGACGATATCGAAGGAATTTTATTGTGTACCTCGATGGATATTAAAATATTAGAAATAAAATATTTTTGTGTTTATAAAATACATTTTCAAAAGAAGATGATTAAAAATATACATACTTTTTACAGTGACATTTTTCAGTATTTGTATTATAAGAGAGATAATTTTTAGAGGCTACATTTTATATAACAATTTTTAAAAAATACATTTCGTTCTAAAAAATATTGATATTTCAAATAGCTCCATAAATTTTGAAACATCGTTTGTTTTTTTTTATTTTATTTTATTTTATTTTATTTTTTATTTATTTATTTATTTTTAATTTCTTAAATAGATATGATGTCACAGTTTCTGTATTCTTGTCTCGTTTTCAAAGGTTTTTGTCTTATTTGATGCCGCTATTCATGTTTTTTTTTTAATTACTTTTATCGATTTTTATCTCATCAAGAAATATATTTGTCACAATCCATCTTCAATTCGCTGTACACATGCCCACGGATGATTCGATTGATCGATCTCTCTTTTTAAACTTTACGTCATTCTTAATTTTTTACCTGTAGTTCATTTACACTGAATAATTGTACTATTCGTTTACTGTCTCATTCTAACGCACATGCGACGGGACAGTTCCATTTCGCTCACACTTGAGCAAGTGCTATTTCATTTCGATGACGCCCCTGACCACAGTTTATAGTTTTTGAGTTTAGAATAAGCTGCACTGAGACGTTTAATGAAGGTAAATATTGATGAGCTCATTGGGTATGAGCGGCGTGTCGGCGTGTCGGCGTGTCGGCGTGTCGGCGTGTCGGCGTGTCGGCGTGTCGGCGTGTCGGCGTGTCGGCGTGTCGGCGTGTCGGCGTGTCGGCGTGTCGGCGTGTCGGCTCGGCTCGGCTCGGCTCGGCGCGGCGCCCGGCAGTCGAGCCCAGAGCGCCTGCGCCGCCGAACGTCGCGCTTCCGCCCGCGCCGCCTCCGCATCCGGCGGCCATCTTGTCAGCTGACCGACTCTGACAGCTGATCGAAACCAAACGAATGCACCGCGCTCGTGTAAGATAAGATCGTGTGATGTTGTGACTTCATGAATTTTGTATCGCGCCTAAATATGAACCCTGTTGCATTTTTAATACTCAGTGTACTTTGTTGTGAGATTTAGTGCGTACATGCGAGGAGTGAATCTTAAATAATACTGAATATTTAATATAACCTCCAAAAGTTTTTTGCTTCATATGAATGAGCCCTTGCTGCAAGTTTTAAATGAATAGTATTTTGGCTGTAGACACTACTGAATACATTACGGTTGACAGAGGGCTATCGAGTGGCGAAATTCAGTTGCGTTTGATGCCACTGAGGTTTTTTTTTATTTTTATTACAATATACGGAATATATACTACTAAAAAACGTATATTATTTCATTGAATGCTGTTGTTTTTTTATCTTATTAAAGTATATCTAGTCTTGGATCAAAACTTTGTGTATGAATTTCCTTTTTTTTGTATTTCAAGGTTAACAATAGGTATGTCAAACCACCAAAAGAGGCGATCAAAAATCAAACATGCATTTGAATGATAATTTTAGGTCAGCTGCAAACTAGCTGAAAATTCCTGACCAGAAATCAATTTAATCGCTCTACACAATGCTCTTAAAAACCTTATATACATTTTTCGCTTTTGTCCGCTTGAAGTGTTTATCTTATTAAATTGTGTGAAAAGATTATACATATTTGATTTATACCACATCCAAAATCTATAAATACCTTATCGGTGTTTACAGAAATAGTGGCAGATAAAGTGAACATTTAACAATACGATATGCCTATATCGGGTTGCAAGGTCGTCGTATTCAAGTTATTACTTTATCGCTGCCTTATTTTAGACTTACAGTATGCCAGCTCCATAACAACTTTACTAAAGTATTGCAATTGATAATTCTTAACATACATTACTTCAACTACTGTAGAATTCGGAGCTAAAAACTGATTGCTTCCAGTATTTATTATTTGTCAGGTTTTAGGCATGCGGTTTTATTCATACCGTTAACGGTTAAAACTGTATGCCATTGAATTTTATGTGAATTTCTAGAATAAATTTAGAACCCGTGTAATATATAACCGTGCACCTATGCTTGCAATATCATAATCTACAGATATCAGATTTAACGCCCGCGTAAATTTCATTTAACACGATTTCAATTGATTTACTGAAACTTGTAAATCATAATTAAATGTGCATAAATATGAAAATTTAATTAGGCGCCATTGCTCATTCAAAAGAGTTATTATGCTAAATAAAAGTATACCAGCACATAGTGTGATTTATGTAAATTGTAATAATGCTTTCATTAATATACATTCACGTATACTTTAAATTTAAAAAAAAAACTATTGTTAAGTTCCTAGTTTTTTAGTGCTTGAAACAAGGTGAAACCAGTCACGTTCGGGCAGTGTGCTCGGTATGCTATGCAAACATTCCGATGCCGAACGGATTATTTGGTATATGCGGTGCATTTCCAACGAGTGCAGTGCTCGCTGAGATTGCGTAGCTATTTGTTTGTTTTTCTCAATTCACGAGGATTTTCGGAGTTTTCGCTCCGCCATGGTACTCGCAGCGATGCCTTGTGCTCCTAAAACTTTAATCGATTTTCAGTCTTACGTAAACCCAAGCACTGCTTCTCCGAGTACGCGCCAAATTTTAACTGTAATTGTTGCATAATTGTAAAAATAAGTAAGGTTTTTTTATACTGCAAAGTTAATGGTAAAAGAATATTGACAGTCTAATTAATCATCATAAACGTTATCGTAAACTTTAAATCGTGATATGCGAGATATGAAAATGAAGTCGATAATTTATCAAATTTCGACACGTATTTTGCATAAAGTGTTATTAGTTCTCGTCATGTTAGTAATTATATATTTTTTTGTCAACAAAACTTATATAAATTAATTCTATGGTTTCTGACTATTAGCAGCTTGCTGGTCATCCTTTTAGAAAGTGGGAGTTGTATGTGTATAGTATATAGAGCCTGATCCGTCTTTATTAGTACCGAATACATACTCCAAGTTAGCTTTTTTTGTTCAAACAATAGTAATCTAGTAAATGTCTTATCTCCTCCCATTTTGTATGGTGTGGTGTCCGTGGAGCTGTACGAATTGGAATGCCTCCGTTCTGAGCGCTTACGTCACACTCTCGGAACAACACGGTCGACCTCCAGGTTGGTTTTTTTTATCGCGCTATACCTGTCTCGCTTGCGCGCAGTCAAACGGGTTAGGTTAGTTTTTAAACGCTGTTTGGATAATAATATATATTATTTTGTTAATTTTTTAAAAGTTTTTTTCCCCTTTTTCATAAAAGTTTCTAAAAAAGCAATTTTCATCGACATTAGTTTTTCTTATTAACTTTCAGAAAACTAACATGGTTTTGTATAATATGTGTATTAACTGATGACCCATATAAATTTTGTTGGGAATAAATGACTATTTTTTTAAAACTATTTTTTATAAGTAGAAACTTTTTAGCTATTTCAATAAAACCGTTTTCTCAGGTTTTAGAAATACAAGTTTAATAAGTATCTAGCAACGTCAATTTGTCTTAATTTTGATTGCGGAAAATTTCATTATTTTAATCAAAATAGCTCTAGTAGCGGAGTCAAAACATTGGATTCTAAATTGAAACACATTGACGCGGCTGAACACCCAATAAACCAATGTTGGCTCAATTGGTAGAGTGCTGGGCCACCATAGCCGCGGAAGTGTGGGTTCGAATCCCACTGGTGTCGTTTAAAAAATGCACTTTTTTGTCGTTTTGCGAATGAATCGAATTCCAAAGCCTAGGTAAAAAATAAGTATTTTTAAATCTTCAATGGTATAAATAATCACTGATATGCTGGCGTTTGTGAATGGTTCTTGCGTGTGCACTTCGTTCTGACGCAAAGGTCGCGAGCTTGTGGATGGGATTGTTTATTTTGTGGAAATGTCTTTTTGCTGGTGCTGAAGTCTCCGGCGATTGCCTCATCTCCATCATATGGGCAAGGTCGCTCGCGTGCTGAGCGTTCAGTGTACGGTTACAATAGAGCATTTACACCTCAATTTGGCCTTTATTTGTATGCAGTTTAATGAAAAAAATACTAAACAAGAAGTTATTAGTAATCGAGCGATCGATTTAAAATATCTGCATTTTTAACATATGCAGATTTATTGTCCACACAATATGGTTTTATATGATCGATATACGACTGTTAAAATCCACTTTTTCTTTTTCTTTTCAAGATTCAAGCCCTTCAGTTCAAGCCAAAAATCTTTAATTAGTTATAATACCTAGCGTGAATGTGTTTGTTCTAAACTGTTTCATTTATGTCCAAAAAAAATCGGTGAATTTTATTCTAGTAATATTTTATACCGCAAGCAAATCTTTATTTATAAGAAAATGTTGACTTCCTATTATGTATGTAATTTTTCTTATAATTACAACTTTAATACCTTAAAAGTTCAATTGAACTAACCTATTTATTGCAGATATGCATAGTTTAAAGTATTTTTTTACAAATGGCAAAAATAGTTAAATTTAACGTTGAAGTTATGAATACCTGAACCCAAACTGAAAGTTAAAGTCTTGATTTACCAAGACCGTGCTTACCAAGCCTGTACCTCGAACCGTGATTTTTGTTATTATAAGTTTGTTTATTCTGAAAAAAATAAATACAAAAAAAGTGATATCAATTTATGAATAACATAATGGGAAGTTAATCTAATAATTAATTTAAATTATGCTAAAATATTAATTTGCTAATTAAGTAATTTGTTTTGCGCTTAAAAGTAAACAACCCATAAACTTTCATTTGTTTTTTTCTTTTAGTATTAAATGTAAATTTTGTTTCATATTCAAAATGATAACAACAAAAAAACTTTTCCTAGTGGAAGCGCGGACTCTCACTCTGGCGGCGCCGCGTCCCGCCCATGGTTTTTATCATAATCCGGTTTGTGTTCGTCTCAGCATACATACTCAGCATCGCTCGACACAAATGCCAAGAATTAATTTACAAACAATGTCGTAAAAGCTGTCATTTGATTGTTTTTTTAGAAAGTATCACGACTTCTGACTCCTTTACTTACTGAAAGTGTAGTCACCTGTTATACCTTCGCTGTTAAGTCCTCGATTTTTTTTTAAAGCTAACAAAGAAACGAGGTTAAGTTTGTTGTATTTTGTGTTAAAGTTCACATGGTATCAATGGCATAATAATGCATGTTACATAAAATTTATATGCCGATTACGTTATAGGTAATTGAAATCCTCCAGCACTGGGTCGTTGTAGGCACGACCGCATGACCGTATACAAGGGTCGGTTCCCAACAATCGAGACAGTTAACTAACTTTTCCCAGATGATTTGATATTATTATTAAATTCAAAGGGTCTGTCAGCATTGGCCTATTTTTATCCAATTTTAGATCCCGACGATCGTCTCGAGTGTCTTATTGTCATGTCAATAAATATCGACAACTGAATGGAAAATAAACGGAGGAACTAAAAAAAGTTATTAATTTGTTGACGCAGGTGTGCGGGATTTTTTATTTGCTTCAATCAAACCTGATTACGCATATGAAATGTAAAATAATGCACTGACGATTATAGGATATTCGATATATCAACATTGTTAGCGGGTTTCTTGTGTTAACAATATTTTAAATGTCTTAAATCGTCTTATTATACAAGCGTGTCAACGATGTATGTATGCTGGTTAAATATTATCATACACATATAAACAAGCGATTGAAATGCTCGCGGAGGAAGGACGCGGGTCGCTGGAGCTAAAGGGCGTGGGTTGGAAGCCCACCTGTGCCGTGAAAAATAATCCAGAAGTTTTCTCATTATACCGCGAGTGCTCTGTTAACTTGAAAACGTATTGCCAACAATCATGCATTTAGAGCTATTTAGAGACGATCGCGTCACACTCGTCTATTCTAAACCTCGTTGCTTGTTGTCGGCAAGTGTAATATACAAGCGAATGCTCTGAAATGCGAGAATTTTGCAGGAATGCACAGCCGGGAAGGCAGCTGACAGTCGCTCGGACTCCGCAGTACATTTATCTCAATTGCACTCCGCATTCAGATCGCGCGCTATTTTATGGGGCTGGCCTTCCAAATCGCGCACACAAAGAGAGTGGTCGCAATAACATTTCATTGGCAAATAAAAGTAAATACAAATTAAAAAATATGCGTCTTAATAAACGTATATCTATCTATTCATCTTTCGCCAATTTACATATTAAGTTACGAATTCTAAAAACATTTGTCCACGATAGACAGGTTTAATGTTTAGTACCAGTAAGAAATACGATAAGCGAAGTGGATAGAAAAAAACATGTTCTTCGCATTGTTCTCGAAACGTATGTATTTATGTTGCGTTATCAACTGATAAAAAATTGTTTCTGGATTCAAAATCCCTTTTTGCTGTAAATATTCCAATTTGGACAAGGCCCCCTTTGACTCCAATCGCTTCGAACTGCTTGCTCGTCTGACCCTTGCGGCCTCCTATTCTCGCAGTGCTAAGAGTGCCGTTGTGGACTTGGACTCGCTAATATTATATATCTTGTCTGCCGCTTTTGGAGTAAACATATTTTATATACATGATACATCTTATTCTGAATTCTGAGTCATTTTACCTTTTGTATTTCTATATGGACATTATATTTTATTCACAGAGAATCCGGTTTGTAGAATAAATCAAACACAATATTTATTTAATACTATAATACATTGTTATTTGAATTTATTTGATCTTCTGATAGAGACAACAAACGGATTTCACACGCCCATTTGTTTCGGTGAATTATCACATGTCACGATGTACTATCGCGAGGTGTTATTAAGTAGTACTCCACCGCTCGTTAGCCCGCGGCGTGTCGGCAGCCATTCTGCTGTCCGCCGTAGCCGCTCACGTTACCACGTGAGATCCGGGAAATGCTTGTTTACTGTGCGAATATGTATTTATTCGTAACTTTCGTTTTTTCAATTAAATGTATTATTCAGAGCTTGTTAATTATTTTTAACGATAATTAAACACGAACACAATCAAAAATGCGCATTGTTAAACGCACTCCGCGAATAATAATATAAAACCAGAAAGGGATAGTATTTTGTGTGTGTATATTTTGTATATATATATATATTATATTGCAGTGTTATTTTAAGAATTATTATTTGCGGAGGTACATTTATCAATGTGCATTATACTCATGTTAAATGGTTTAAATAATTCAGATTTGTCTTGTTATTTTTGAAATAAAGTTTTTTATAATAAGGTATGACTCTTTCTTCGTAGACAACATGAAGTGTGAAGTAATTCGCTGGCTGTGGCTCGCCACTTTTGAGGTTAAAAATGCGGAAACGAAAGATAAGAAATTGATAAGGAGTGATAAATGCTGTATGCAAAGCGCATTTTATTTGTAAATTAAATTTGACCGAACACAAATTGTCTGATGTTTCGTTCATCTCTCATGAGAAATTTCGTTTCTCTAATATGAAATCATTTTACCAAGTCGAATTGGCACTTGGACCGTTCTCAGCGATTGTTTTATTCGACAAAAAAACTTATTTTTAACCCAATGTTCAACACGAAAAATCTCAGAATGGTTAAATTGTATCTTTATTCCTATAAAAAACAATTGTCTCCTCCCATAAATAATTACAATTTTTTTTTGTTGAAAACTAACACTCGAATATATTTGAGTTATCAATTCATACATGTAATGACGAGAAAAATCCTTGACAATTTTGTATTGACGCCGGTAGGATTCGAACCCACACTTCCACGGCTATTTTAATAAATTAATTCTTATTTATTAAAAAAAAAAAACTAATTAATAAATGTTTAATAAATATTATTCAGGTTGTCAAAAATGCTATGATTATCATCGGTAAACAGGAGATAGTTACTTGTGAGCCGTGGGTTTTTTAATTTTATCTAGTTTTTATTAAGCTGGGCATCGTGTTAATACCCACACGTAGACGTGTGAGTGTAAACAACTTGACAACCAGACTACCGACTAACAGGACTACCAAACGATGGTAGTAATAAACTTCGAAAACCGGTGGAAGTCATAAAAATATTCTTGTATATTTTGATTCTCGATCAGATCTACATAGACCCTGATTGAATGACATAAAAACCCGCTTTTTATTGTAGGATTTAACTGCTTCTATCCCCGAAGGCTCGTGGCCCGCGACAAGGCTGTGGTTTTATAAATTGATGTATCCCTTACTCCTCTTTAGAAGAGGACTCTGCATAAGACGGCAACTTCGAGACGGGACAGTTGCCATTTTATTTATTTTTCATTTATTAATATTTGCGGCATTCAGTGGTTAACTCTCAGTAGAGTGAGGCGTGGCTCGGCAGGGCGGCGGGTCGCTCCTCCGGCTGAGAGCGAATCGCAAAGCGTTTTTGACTAAATTATCGGTTATATAATTAGAAAGCGGTTCTCGATATTTTTTATCGCCGGAGTGTTCTTGAAACCTCGCGCAGGCACACATCGCCAGCCGATATTCGTACATGCATGTCATTAATTTCGATTAACTGCGCTGCTCGTGTGAAATCGAACCGAATGTGTGCCTTCTGAGGTTTCTCGGTTGAGTCTCGGCGCACGTTCCCACAGTGTCGGAGCTATTGAGAACGAAATTTGCAATTACGCTATTTACCCTACGTGTCTGTGATTAAAGCGGGTATCGGGATCGTTCAAACTGCTTTCCAATACAATGTTGTTCTTTCCTGGCGCGTTTTGGGGTTTAATTGTTTTACCCATCTTAAAAAAAATCATCACTAATTATAGTTTTTGCGAACGGTACTGAAATAATTTTGAAAAGAAATGAAATAATTTTTATTTTTAAAATCACATGTCAACAATGCGTTTTCGGATATTGCAAGTTGTATAATTATTAGTCATCGCCGCGAGTTCCGGCCAGCGGCGATGTTTAGAATACAAGCTGGGAGGACTCGCATCCACAACAGAGTATGTATTGTATCGCGCCGATGTTTGAACAGGTGTGCGCTTAAATTCGCGGAATCGCTGTCCTGTACAAATTTCAAACGTGTTTTCAGTTTTTAATCAATTTTATAATTAGTCAATTAATTTTTGCCGTAATAAATACCAACCGAGAGAGAAAATTTCCAGTTTTTAAACAATTGATTACTTGTAAATATTTGTTTTTGATATTTTTATTTTAATAATACTGCAAGGTTACTCGATAAACTTATTCCCAGATGACGTTAGTGTTGCTCTTATCTAGCACGAAATAACATGGATGAAAACGAATTAAATAATATACAACTGAACAAAAAAAATAATTGGGCTATAAATAAAAACTGATATGTCACGTGACATATATAGTTTAATAAGAAAACACTACACAGAAAAACAAAAGAATGAAAGGGCGTGAGGCTACCATAGGTCTAAAATTATATCTTTTTTACATAAATATAGTAGCAGTAGAAATGGATTCTTGTATGTTTAATTTGAAATATTTTTACTTTATTATTCTATTTTAGTTACATTTTCGAATAATATAAATTAAGTTTTTGTTCTACATTACCTGTACCGTTTTAAAAATACATTTGTAACAATAATCTAGATTTTATTCGTTTTTTAATGTTTCGCTTCGTTGTTTTTTGAGTCTCTCGACTGTTTCGGTCCCAGTACTGAGAAAAATAACCCTCACCTTAAGTAATGTTCCCCTCTGCCTTTATAATAAATATCATAAAGCTTCAAGCGAGTAGCCCGGGTAGGTACATTTCTCAGGGTAAAATATTTCTCTCCTTAGCCGGCGATTACTCTCAGGCTTGTGTATTTTTTATCCCCACTTACCCCGGTGCCTCGGCCCCACCCACTGCCTCGGCACTACCCTGCTGCTCGCATCCCCACAGTCCGGGCTGCTAGTCCCCGTGCAAGTAATGGCTCGACTTACTAATCTAGTTTCTCATACAATACACGTTGTCAGTGCAAAAACAAACCAAAATAAGCGGTACTTTATATATAAAATATATAGTATATTTATGGATTATTTGGTCCTTCCATGGTGTTGCTAATTATGATAATCTCATGGATATCGCATTTATATATTTATTTAACGCCCGTGTATACTACAACTACTACCAAACTGTGTATTCTTCTAGGCTCCAAATTATAAACCCGTAACAAAGAGGTATCGTCGGAAACAGGAGTTCTTTGCTATTTTAGGTCATGCAGGTCATTCGGTTAGAATGAAAGGTTAAATTTAAATCAAAGTATACACAATTTAAATGCACGTAAGTTTGTGATTCACAAAACAAAGTAAAAATAATAAGTTTGACAATATCTTTATTTTTATATTGATATTATCGCTTACGTTCATTTGCTTCTCCGCCGAAGTTATGATAATGGACGAATAAATTTCGAGCAAATGGCGCTGGTGTCGTATTCAGATGTGAAAGTAGTCGAGATGGTTGGGATATTACTGGTATTCTACGATCAAACGCAGCCGAGGAGCTCTCATATCTATTACTCGTGTTAAATCTATATTCGAAAATAAAGCAGTTGAGAACACAGCGTGCCCGAGAGGCGCGCGTCGCTTGTTCTTTTAGCACTATTCTGTGATCGTACCTTTTATTATCAAATATTTTACATTGATATATATATATATATATATATATATATATATATATATATATATATAGTGCTATTAGATACGTGGATTTTTTTTATATACGGATTTTCTGATATCTCGATCCCAATGCTGGGGCCGTGTTCAGGACTTGTGTTTTAAAAATTAAAAAAAAATCAAAGCTTTTACGCCTCGATCCTAAAATGTTTCTCGTGTCTCGGATGCTTATAGACTTTGTTTAATTTTTATTGAAAGAGATTTTGGTGATATTTTTAATGAACCAGTTAGCATCTCCTGCCTGGCTCGGAATAAATATTCTCGGGGGCTTTAAATCTCCATGACTGCATTTCAAGCGTATTTATAAATAAAGCGCATCCCGACTTAGAGTTCTTCCCCCCGCTCATGGCGCCCTTGTTGTTTATCGCTTGTCACGGACCTCCTTGTGGATATCTCGTTGCTGACGCGCTTCATGAACGGTCTCTACTTCCGCCGTGTGTATCATAACAAAACGACAACCATTTAACTGTTTTTTTTAAAACTAGCTCGATGTGTAAACATGTGCTTATAATGTAGTTTCAAAAGATGCGTACATCAGACTGTATCCTACGATATGTACGCCACTGTAAGCTAACTCGACGAGGCACGCTTTATTCTGGAAACCTAACGTGTAGGCAATAGCTTTATATCCGTGGCGTACGTATCCTAACTTATAGTCTATTGATCCAGTAGTGAATTTTAGTTGGTAGTGTCTAGTTCTGGGTTGGAAAATTTGGCTATTGCTCCGCAGTTAAGCTTATCCTTGATAAGGACGGCGGTTGATAGTGACATAATTTAAATTAGTCAAAAGAAATTTAGATCTGTAGTAAAACGTGGTTGAAAGCAAGAAAGTTTTTTCGGACATACTACCGAAGTCATATATATAAAAAATAAATGGATTTAACCTGAAAATTTTAGATTTAACAGATAAAAAGTACCAAGGACCTAGAAGACTCAGGTTCCCCGCCCCTGAACCGGCGCACGGACGCATATAAATACATTCTGTTTGCTTGACGGATTTGGGCATGCGGAAGTCTGTGGATTCCTTGGGACTCACCCCACGTACGTCCCTGGCCGCGCGGTTTATCTTATCTCAAACTAACCAGCGAATGACTTTCAGTGTTGTCATATTTATTACGCTGTATCGAAATCATTGCCTGGTGTAAAATTTAAATAACTCACTATCGCCGGTGAAACTCTGCTCAGTCCATCGTACTGATGAACGTTATGCTTCGTTGAGTTGTTTTAAGACAATTATACTGTGGCAATACTATTAAAGCAATTACCCGCTTCTTTTCTTTCGGTTTGTTTCCCTTGTAGCCGTTTAGTTGTAAGCTCTTCGTTCTTAGATTATCTGAGCTTGAATGTCTACAGCTCGTGGAGTTATAGCAAAAAATGTTCTTTCGATCTTCTGTTGCCTTTTAAATTTTGTGAGAATTTTCATTTTTCAATGCTAATACCATTCAAATGTATTTGCATATCGAATTCACATACCCGATTCCTAGGAATGTGCTATTTTTAAGCTATAACAAGCTGTCCAAATACGCGATTTCCAAATTAAAGATGTTTATTTAAAAATAAACACCTTTTCAAAATAATATCTAGCTTTTCGTATCTGACTATCGCATTGACCTTCTAGTGGTCTAGTAGTTGACACAATCGTTTATAAATAATATGGGTACCGAACTCGATTTTTTATAAAGCAATTCTTCTTTGTTTCCACGATTTAAATATTGTTAATTTAAAAAGGTTTTCGCGATTTCCTTGTATACTTCAAGGTAAATAATGCTTGAAAACATCGATTCTGCCACAGTCGCTATTGCCAATTATCGCCCAACCTAAACGCTCCCTCTCTTGGCTATCTTTCGCCTGTAGACCCTTGCGTCATCTAATTAGCAAAATAATTTCATGTTCACTTGACTAGGGTTTGGAAGTCCCGTGCTTTCAAAAAACGTGCATTCAGTTTCGCAAATTTAAATTAAACTTTATTATAATATAAAAGGCTGCATTTGAAGGTGTTTTAAAAGGCACTGATTTTTTTTCCGTTCATTTCCAATTAGCGGCATGCAGAAAGCAGTTAAATCTCTCATTAACCGCCCGCATCGGATGTGTCGCGATCGCCCCCGACGCTCTCCGCGGAATGCTCTTAGCCTCGATTTGAAATCAAAATTTCCACAACAACCCAGCGAGTTTCCGCTGGGCGATGTCACGGCGCGCTGCTCACCTGGCCCGCCGGCTGATTGGTCACCGCACCTGGCCGGAGCTGGTGGACTTCACTACGATTTACGAACAATGCGCCCGTGACTGCGGTCTCAGAGTCTACCGCTCGCCGTGGAAAAGAATAGCCGTGTTTGTGCATGTGGCGATTGTAGGTGTACGTGTAACAGACACCTGTCGCTTGTGTCTACAATTTAAGATCATATCGCTTGTAGTGTTTGTGAATTTTACAATTTACATGTGACAACTACATCCCTTGTGTCTACGGTTTAAGATTATAACACTTACTTTGTTAAATAAAACCGCATTCGTAGAAGTGACAAATTAAGCTGTTTTCGCATATCTAAACCCAATTAAGATACAGGCACATGTCTCTGGTGTGTGTGATTTGGAATAATACCGCTAAATATTGTTTAAAAAAACACGTGTTTGTTCATTTGGCAATTTAGTTCTTTTTTTATAAAAAGTTATGATAGACTTGACGATTGTGTCTGTGATTTAAGAGCTCACTGTGGAAAAGAAAAATCGTTTTTAAAGTATGAAAATTTAGTTGTATATTTAGTGAAACTCGTTAAGCCTAAGTGCATTTTATGTATTCTATAAAACAGAAAGGCGTGGGTTTTGTAAAAGTACAATTAGTAAACTTGTGTGTGAATATTGTGTTTCACTTACTGCAAATATTGAGAAAATACCATTAAAGTTAACAGTTATGTATTTTTTGCGATTAAAAAAACGTGGAACTTTATAAACGTAACGACGAACTGCGAACTGTAATATTTGTAATTGAACTAAAATATTATTTGAATCGTCGATGGAAGCTTATTTTTCTGTAAAAAAAAAGAATGACGTTGCATCGTACAATTATTTTTTAAAATATAATTTTTGTTTGTCGATCGCTAGTGTAATCGCCAAAGTAAATGCATTATTAGTCTCTGTATTAATGAAAAGCGTGGACTTTTTAAATGTGTATACAATGACGTCATTAGAAAACAATTGTTACTTGTTGAATGCATATCGCTGTTTGCATATCAGTTGTTTTCTTGATTGTTCAAAAGTAAATTTTTAAAAGCAGATATCTTATGTATTTCTTCAAGCTATATTTCACCAGCGGCCACGCTCCGCAAGCCTCCCGCATTGCGCAGTCGAGACTGATCTCTTGCACCTTCCTCCTTAGGAACAGCGGAAACAAGTTACCCGAGTGAGGCGAGCTATCGGTATATGCATCGGTGTAAATACAAAATTAAGTTTGCGATAAAAAAATATTCAACCGATTGTGAAGTGCTCTAGAAATGTGTCTCGGATAAGTGAAACGAGTGTAAATTAGATCGACGATGCCATATTTTACAAGAAAATTTTATTCGAATGCTCATTTCAACGAATCTACCGAAGCAACGAATTTTTCTGCCATATTTTATTTATTGGAATTCTGCTGAATTTCACTAAGGGGCGGTGTATTAAAAAAGGCTGCATCACTCATTCACACAGTGCTGTTTAATCAAGCGCCTCATATAAAACTGAAATTTTACTGAGAGTTTTTGGAATCGAGGTTTTTCTTATTCCAAAAGAATAAAATAAGAATAGTGCCAAATTTTTGGAAATAAACGCAATAAAATATATGATCTGAAATAATTTATCGAATCGATCAGTTGTTTGCGGACCTGCTCGACTCGTAGAATCGAGTCTTCTGTAGCCAGGCTTCTGGTTTATCGGCTCTCGGAGCTGTTCTTCAGTCGACCGGCTGTCAGTTGATGCCTCATCATGGTGCTGGAGCTAGACCTGGAGAGGCGCATCCCTCACAGTACGCTGCAGCAGCTGCGGGGGATCCTGGTATCCTCCCTCTCCAGAGAGAACCTGGGCGTGTGCGACCAGCCTGAAATACCCAGGAGAAGAAAAGTTCACTTTCAGGAAGGTAAGAATCCGTTCAAGAATAAGACGAGAATTATCTACTCAATCTTACTGTATTTTTTGTTCGGTTTCACTCAGTATTTTGGATCTATTTAAACAATCGCTGACTCATAATATTAATTTTAATGGTCGGTTAAACTTAAAATAATGTTTAAAAAAAGTTTTGTTTACAACTTATATCTTACATCGACGGTAAGGATCGTTTGTGTGCGTTTAGATTATTGCGATAATCTCGCATTGATAAACACCTACAATTACCAGTGAGGCGTGGAAAATACCAAGGTAGGTGCGCACATCTTGTACTCCTGATTCATTGGCATTTTAATATGAAGAATTTTAAATCGACAGCAGTTGCTTGGATCTAGGCAAGTCAGGCTAGTGCGCGTGAACGGCAGTACTGCTGCTGCTTCTTGTTACTTTAAATATTTCATTGACTTGTTCAACGACCACCGAAACCGTTTATGGTTCGATGCTGTTGTTAATGTTTGATATTGCACGTATGAGTACTTACCATTTTTTTTATTTAAGAAATGGGAGCTTACTGTACTCAAAATCTATATAACACGATCACTGTTTAAAAAGTTGGTTTGAAAAAAATAGTAATAACTGTAAATATTAGTATTTTACATACATATCCAAAGTAAAATATTATGCTTTGACCACTTTAGTGCTAAGCCTCATTAATAACATACTTAAATAATATTATTATCTATAAATTATACTTTATAGAGACTAAGAATGGCCGTTCACAATAATTGAATGTATTGAGTTTTCAATTCTCCGGCCGATTGCGTCAGATGTCATGACGCGATTCTTCACGAGTCTTCCGGCGGCGGGACGCGAGGTCGAGGAGCCCCGGCCCACTCGAGAGACATTCATACACATTCATAGACAGGTCCTAGCAGCTCCTAATAATTTATGTATTTATTATTAGTGAGTATTGCCACACTCCAGTCGCCATTGTACGCTCTCGCCCTCGCGCGACTGGCAACACTCGCTAATGTGCTGTGTTTGCGTATCGAATGTCAAAAGTATGATTTAAGTGGGCATGTCAATTTAGGCTATCCTTGGATATTTTTATGAAAATCAAACAGTTATACTAACGGTTTCTCAATAAATAAAATATAGGTATGTTTTATAATCGACTAAGACGAGGCCATGCTGATATAGGCTCTTTTCAGGACATATGCTCAATTTACTAGTCTCCGGCATTTAAAGGGTTGGTCACCCGCGAGTAGCACCGCATTTATCGCCGGCAAGAAGCACGGCGGGGGTGGCCAGAGTTCAATTGCTCACACGTGTTATTTAACTACAAAAATCCTTATTGTAATAAAATGTAATAGTTGCATAAATGTAATATCTTAAAACGATTCAAAATTTAGCTTTATTAATCATTTTGAAATGATTTGACATTGATCATCCTTTTATTGAATTCTTGGCGTTATTTTGAACTGAGAAAATATATCGTGGATCTGTTGTTTCACAATCGGAATCATGGCATTTAAAAAAGTTTAAGAACATGATAAATGTTAAACATACTAGGCACGAGGACGAATCTCACTCACTCGATGTAGCCAAGCAGTGTGTTTTAGTATATATTGGAGAATTTTCCTGTCCTGAGCAATGTGTGTCAAATGTGTTTCATGCGAATCAATTTTAAAAGGAGTATCATTATATTTAAATTTCAAGCAGTGCCTTTGGCGCCTTGATCGGCAGTGACAATGCGTGCTCGGGCGTGACTCACGCGGCTCCTTTAAAAGGTCCTGCCGCTTCGCAGCCTTTTGCGAGCTGACGACGAAGCAGATTCGTCATGAACCGGCACTATCATGTCAGGAGGCAGTGGCGTGCTTTGTTTATATATACACACATATATACAAAGGGCTAGGCAGGGAGGTAAGGATGATTTGAAATAACAGTTACACACTATTTTTTTAACGAAACTTAAATTTTATTTTTTCAATGTGTAACTTGGATGTTGCCTTTACAAAAATCTCCTGACGAGCAGATACCCTCACTCTTTATCCACCAAGGTTATCCCCACTTCGCGTGGCGCCCCGTTCAAATCATCCATACCTCCCTGCCCAACCCTGTATATATGTAACACACCTAATTACAGGCGTCGGGTTGCCGATAGTTTTTAATTATCAGGATGCTTTCTGCACCCCAAAATGGCACAGAAATCTTTGTTTGTTCGCTATATTTTTAAAATTTGTTTTTTAAATATTGCCTGCTAGTTTCGATTTATTTTCACAGAACGGTCTATAAAAAGCAAAAAATAACAGGTTGGATGGTTTATTAGAATTAATATCGCCGTTGCTATTATAACTGAGTTGAGTTATCGCGCCCCTATCTCCATTATCATGTTTGTACATCAAGCATATCGGTGTATTCGTATTAATATACATTATGTTCAACACTGTTTAAATTGAAGAAGGTGTAGCAGTTTTCCAGAAAAAAAAGTTACTCAGTACAAAGTTTGTACGAACAATTTAAGTAAAACTTAACTTTTCTGAAAGTTTGGGACGCAAAGTACTTGGACTTGAGCTTAAAATTAAATTGTTAAAGACGCGAGCTTTATAAAATACTAATACTCAGCAATTTAACGTTCAGTTTATGAAACAAAGAAGCAAGAAAGTAGCAAGAATCGATCTCTTGAATATAATTTGTTGATATATAGATAATATTTTAAATACAATAATTTTTCGCATGTTTAATTTTATTGGTGACCGGTTTCGCCAACTTTTCACACGGCTTATACTCAGTTTTAAAATGCCAACGTGAAAGGTTGGCGAAACCGGTCACCAATAAAATTGAACATGAAGTAAAATAACAAAAAAGTATCTTATTTAAAATTTTAAAAACAGGATTCCGCCGAGTACTCTCGGTCAAAAATATTGAACAGATAAATGTATACTAGGCAAGCTAGTAGAGACATTATATTCAATAACTTAAAGTTTTTCTTTTAGTTAAATGAATATAATACTGTAAATAAAAGTACTTTTTATTTTAATTCCGGCTTATTTTTTTAAATATTTAATTTGATAAACTGTTGAATGATTGGGTTATCTGAGAACGAGAAGCTTGCATTGCACCACTTTCTAGGGCAGTACCGTGAAGGAAGCAGCTGGCGGGCGATCAGCATTCCTGGACAGATCCATTCTCGGCCACGTCATTTTGCTTTAGAAACTTTATTGTTTACAAAATAAGGCAGCGTGGAAAATTTCAATATATCAAATTTACATATCAGTGGCGATAAACCATTTTTTTGGCTTAAAATATCGCTTAAGTAATTTCAAAATATATGTCGTAATCTTTAATTGCAAATTTAGCGTTGTAGCGTCACTCACAACTGCCGCCACCTTTTATCAGTTAAAATACTTGTCGAGGGATTTTGTGGTTTCTGACTTTCAACTATAAAGGTAACAATCAGGATATTAAGAGACGTAAATCTACGTAAAGCACTGTTTATTTTAAGAATGGCTGCGCAGCACGGGAACAATTTGGCAATAGATTTATTGGTAGTTGTATTAATCTCTTTTTGTCGCGTATCTCCCTGACATGACTAAAATTATTGTGGCCCCAATAGCCCATAGTATCTTAGGTATTTTAGCACGGGCGTAAAACACGTTAGTAATTTGAATGAATTATGAACCGCTCGCATACTAGAAGCAATATTTGCAAACCGGTCCTGAGTCCGGCACATCCGCATAAACTGCACCGCGCTCGGCATCGGTATCACTTTCCCTCGTTAGAGTGCACCCGATAGCGCGTATGGATTCTCACGCAATCGCCGGCGACCGTGCAATATTGTGTCAATTCACCGAGAGGTTGTAGCAATGGGCGTAATCGAATTATCCAAGAAAATGATTTACGCATAATCGATTTATCAATGGAATTATTATTTTTAATTTATCTGAAAATAATAATTTAAAATCTAATTGTGCCACAATTTGAACTCTAATTTGCGACTTCGTGTTTTATTGCAGACTTTCTTGATTCTATCTGCTACTCCCGACGTCTTATAAATATTCCAATACATTATTAAAAAGTAAAAAAAAATGATACTACTGATGTTTTCACTAAGATTGATAGTTCTTTAATCCCAAAGAAAATTCTAACGAAAATGTAAAATAGCCGTACAAATGTGATTAATATCAATTTTTTTAAATTTAAATTTATATTCATTAAAATATTCACAGTAAATAATTTTAATAACGATTTTATGAAAATGCTGTCAAAATAATTAAAATACACTTAAACTCGGCATTGTTCTAATAAGCGGTTACTTCGATTTTAACAATATAAAACAAAAGAAAATGAAACTTACGCACTTAAATTTTTTTAAGAATTTAGAAATCGCTGGTCAACAGCGGTTAAAGGCAACAGCTAACCCAAACACAGTTATTATTCGGCCCTCTTGCATCGTTACAGTATTTTGAAAACACCACAAAGCTGTAATGCGGTCTCGCTCGTGAACGCCGCCGCATCTTGTGATAATTCTCGCCAGTTGAGAAACTCACTCTCTGTATGGCTCGTTTGTGATTTTACCCGTCGCGTTGCATAACCCTCTATATATAATAGCTTGTTACAAAATTGTGCGTCGAGTTTATTAAAAACTTTTTTGTATATATTTATTTTGTTATAATATATAATTAATGACTGTTATTCACGCTAAAATAATATGGAGAAATAAATCACATTAAATTTTTTGTATTTTTTCATTTTTTTTAATATACTTATTATGAAATTATTTGGGTTTTTCTTATGTTTTAAGATATCGTAGTTTGTGTTAGATTTTAGGCTCACTGATCATGAGTTTCTATAAGTTTTCGCATCTTTGTATTACAATGCGACCCAGCCGCGGGGAATGAGCCAAAATACACTACTAAATGCATGAAAATCAACTTGCCACTTGTTTTAAAGCACATATTATTTTTTCAGCAGATATTTACTTTATTAGCATTGTTTTGAAACTATTTTTTATTGTTACAGGATTTAGTGTATCCGATATTATAAAATGTTCTAAATATTTTTAAAATCATATTAACACTTTTTTAAAGTCTCTTATTGGATAGTTAGACAGTAAGTTAGTTGCTGCCAACCACCGGCAAATAAAATTATTCAGTGTTATTGTTAAAGTATTGGTATATTCCTTACATGCAAATATTTTAAAATTTCATTTCAAACATAAAAGGTCGATCCCAGGGCCATAAAGTGAATACTTGTGAATATATGTTTTATTGGTTGAATTTGAGTAATATTCAAGGGTAGAATTATTTATTGAAATATCTGGCATAATATTTCACGATTTCGCCGCAATAATTCAAAGTTTAGTAACGATTATTACAATTCCAGCCAAGTTTCCATTCGAACGGAGGTAACAATTCGTGAAATCGTCCGAATTTCTCGTTAATTAGTTTTTAATACTTCGTGTCTGTAAGGACCCTCGCGGAAATCCAAAATTCATGAATGAATAAGGAATTTATAATGTATTATTCTTACTTATTCAAATGCCCGACACTTTAATATACATTTGGGTATCATTTGGTATAGGTAGCGTAGCGGTTACAACTTTACTTTCGCGCGGTCATAATAAAATACGCCGCTGATTGGGGGCTGTCACAGGAAACATCCGCTTGTTCCCAGACATTGCAGAATGAGAGTGATGAAACCATCTGAAAGCGAAAGCGCTTACTACTAAATTATTTTTATTATCTATTTATTTAGGTGATCATATTTGTTTGATTAAATAAATTAGGCCTCTTTTACTGTTGTTACTCGTTTTGTTCATTAACGGTAATTTTATTTCTTTTGTAGATTCAAAGACATTCCCAACACTCTGAAGCATTATTGTACAATTTTAGTTTATATATAAATATATATATATATATATACATATATATATATATATATATAAAATTAATAGCCAACACAATTTATCTCTTAGATGATTTTCAATGGACATAAAAAATAGTTTCAAAGTCGTTTGAATGTAATATAACTAATCAGTTTTATTTTTATTCTTGCATATTAATTACATGTAAAATCGCTAAGTAGGTCAGTATATATGCAAAACTTTACTAATTATATATCACAAAAGAACGGCATATAATAAATATTATTAATTAATCACATTAATATTTATTTCACAATTAATAACACAAACCAAAATTATTTTCTCACAATGCCGTTACGAGTGGGCACACCCCTGCTAATTGCCATACATCTTAATTCCAGGCATATTGACGATTGCGTAATTACTTACACAAAATAAATACGAATTGATTTATTTACGTAATGGGTCCGTACACAGCGCCCACGAGCCGCCTCTGCAGTTGCGCTACCGCGGGCGAGCACGCACTCTTACTTTCCTAAAGCTACCTACACTCGCCATTAACCCTATGGTGTTCTCTCGTTTTGGGTTTTTTTTTTATTTTTTTTTTTATAGTTTTGAAAAAAAAAACCGTGCTATTGACCAGCTTACCTTTCGATAGTCGGCTATGTTGCAACGTATGTAGGCTGCTGAAGACCCGCCAATACGTTTCTTTTATAGACGCCTTGGCCTGCGTGACGTCAGACCCCTCCCCCCCCTCCCCCCCCTCCCCCCCCCTCCTTCCGCGTCATCAAAGATGCATCTTCAGAACTCTCCGGAATTGGCGTTGGATTTGGCATGAGGTGCACTGGAGCATTTTTATAGGATCATAAGTCTTATCCTTTAATCTCTTTGTGAAATCATTTTCTCATTGGTTTTTTAAGACTGTGGAAATAAAAAAGTGATTTCGTTTTTTTAATTGAATTTTTTAATGAAACAATGTACTTGAATTTAAAACAAAGGCATTTTTATGTGTGTACGTTTGACATTTTAATTATGAATTTGTTTATCTTCTTCACTTATATTCTTCTTTTTCCAATGGCAGGTTCACAAAAATTTGCTCTTGATTTTTTTAATTTTCTCAATTTAATTATTTCAACCAAGTGTAGTTATTTGAATTTTACCTATTAAAAATAATTAGGCAATTTTAAATAGCCGTCAAGTGTGGACTTTTAAATCTGTCGTCCTCCTATTGCCGTATAACTATCACAAGCTGCAATCTTAAAATAACTTTTCCAACCTAACCGATTTAAAACTTCGTTAAATCCCAAATAGTGACACTTTTATATGCATCGGCTAAATATAGGAACAACCAGAAGTCGGGCCATGGCGGTGCGGTTGTGCGGTGCAGTGCCAAACGAGAGTGTTGTGATGATAACAGGATTTTGACTATTATGTCGATCTATTATATTAAGTATTTGGCTCCCGATCTGTAGTGGTTTTCAACTAATCAACATGGCTCAAGTACGGTGGCGAGAGACTTCAAAAGACTAACGAAACCTGGACGCTGCATATCATACAAGCAACGGCCACCAAAACTTGTGTATGAATGCTATATATTGCTAGTTTTTATATTATTTAAATAACTTTGTCATATCTGTTTTATTTTTTGCTCTTATTATTATTTTTTTCCATTGCTAATTTTTTTGATTTCTTTCGGTGGTTCACATTGTTTAAAAAAAAATTTTCAGTGTCCTGTTATTGAGAATTCCTCCTCTAGAAAGTTAAATTTGTTTCATAGGTTACAGTTTATGATGATTTTGGAAAATCAAAAGATTACCGCGCCTAGATGAATATTGTTGAATTTTAAGACAGCAACTGCCTTTGGTTTATGATTTTAAATAGTCTCCTGGCAATAGAAGTTTTTACTTTACTAAGTTTTAACCAAAAATATTTATCTTTTTGTTTTGGGTTCGGCATTGTTACCTCCACTTATTTCCGGTCTTATTGGGTTTATTTAAATTTCTGAGAAATTTGAAGCGAACGTGCTGACCGATTCGCGGATCTTCCTGGCGGAAGTGCCTGGCGCGAGTCACTCGCCCGCCGCGTGAGCTCGCTCCTGACACTCGAAATGGCCGCGGATTCTCGCACTCCTCACGTTTTATCATTTCTTTTCTGCGTCCATAAAATTATCTGATGTTGTATGCTAAAATTAAACGGTTTTTTGGTGTCTATTTGGATACGGCTAGTTGTTACTCGCTAGCTTATTTTATTAAATTGAATGATTTAAACCAGGTTTGAATGATTTCATAGCGGGGTTTTTGTATTACGTATCAATAAATTAAGGTCCAACATTCAAGTGTATATCATTGGGGTACTTACGGTTTGCGTTGGCCCGGTTTAATATAGAACATGAGTAACAGGGTTAGTGACATGCTGCATTATTTTTATTTCATGGGTTTGGAAACTTTTTCATATGGCATGTTGATGACTAAGTTGTGTTCACTAGGTCTCATAAGAATCCCGGCGGCCTCAGGCACCCATAGATGGCCGGCGCGGCGTCAGAAGGCCTCCGCGTCCACGGGAGGCCGCCCGCGCCAGCTGCCGACTCTCTTCCTGCATTATATTTTCTTTCATATATAATATAAAAATAATTTATACAATGTTATAAACAAATTGTTATATACTGTATGAAATGGATCTTCGACATTCTAAAACTAAACTCGGACACGTGTTTTCAAATTACTTCTCACAAACTTGTTTTTAAAGTTAATTTTTTTGATTTGTAGTTATCTAACGAGAAAATATTATTTAAAAATCGGTTTCCATGTAAAAATAAAAAGTTCAGAAACAGGGCACTCGCTTTACACGATATACTGACTAATTACAATCCTCCATATTTATCCAAATGACTGTGGAGGCTATATCAGCTACCTACAGTTTATCCATGAAATTGGCTAATCACCGTTCGTGCCGCGGCATGTGCAGGCAGCTCGACATGCGACGCCCTCGCGCCGCACCTTCCTCACCACCACTCCTCACGTCGGAGCGCCTCAGGTGGGAGTCTGCCTGCATTTGTATGCTAACTCGGCGTGACCTCTGGAATGCGTCACCGCCCGTGAACTGGTCAGCGGCAACGCCTACAACAACTGCCGTGCCGGAGACCGCCCGCGGTCCAGTGGCAAGCTCGCTCGCTTTTGATTACGGGGTGCAGATTCAAATCTGAGTAGAGCAATATTTTTTTTTATCAAAATTGTCTGGATTCTTAGGAAAAAGCTGCGTCCGATGCAGATCTGAAACAAGGAAAAGCCGGAGACATATCGAGCCGCTCACAGCCGCAATTCCCACTGCTCGCCTACCTTATTCATTCCTTCGCTAATTAATAATTCCTTCGCAAATTAATATAAAATATCACACCTAACAAAAATATGAGGCTTTCTCCTATCCCTCGATACAAATCGGTAAATAAAAGATATCGGCATGGAAATGAGAATACGGACACCTACTACACTCCACATATAATTCTATTTGAAATGATAAAATATATTTTTTAGTTTTTACAATATCTAATAACAGAACGACGTGAATTCGTAAAAATTGTCAGCAACTTAACTTTTTTGTTTTACTATAACCACACCTTAGTATAAAATATTGTCGATAAAGATTCCACGATCTCAGGTTAATTTAACTAAAGTAGAATGTCTGAGCCGGCCGAGCAGTCAGCTGTGCGACCTGAACTCTGTCGCCGCGCCCCCACCGTGACGGCCATTTGTAATATCGCCATCGAGGAGGTCTCCTGCGTGAGTTGCCGCCCATCACGTCACGTGACCCCACATCTTCACATTCTAATGTTGACTTGTATGATTATTGTTGCTAATAAGTTTTTTTTCTCTTTTTTGCAGGTAAGCATCTTTATTTCTCTTTTATGAGCGGTAAAATGAGATCATTATACTATCCTGCCTGTTGTGTAAGTTCTTTTATTATTATTTTTAAGGAAAACTTCTAGTGATTTTACTAAAACTTCGCTTTTTATTACTTTGATTGAAAGTTAATATTAGCGTGATTACAAATGAAACTTTCGTAGTCGCGTCGCGGGAAAGTTCTTTGAAATACATTATTTTGCAACAGATGTTATTTACATTTAATATTATATTACATAATATTATTTTTAAGTAAAATCAAACTATTTGTTAATGTTTATTTTTATATTACTTCATTATATAAGTACAAACAAACGATTGTTGTTTAAATTAATATAATTAATTAGATTCATAACTATTAGGATCAAATATCTATCATGTGTAGTTCTTAACAGTTTTCCCGTGTTTCTGTTGAGCGTAAAACCTATCTGTCAATGTTCTCTCTATTTGGTTTTTTATATGTATTAAAATTATTATTAACTAACGTCATATACGATAAAGTATGGATGGTTTATATTAAATTCACAAAAATCTGATCCATTGTTTATAATTTACAACATCGTTATATTTTAACTACACACGCGTACGCTAATGCTGCAATTTTCACATCTTTCAACTTTAATTTAACATAGTTGTTCATCAACTTTAATTTACAAAAAATACAGGAAAAAAAAAAAGATTAGTGCAATACAAATTTGTAATTATGCATATTAATATTTACTACTGGAACATCCACTAGTATAGTACACTGGTGATTAAAAATTTGTTCGTCTGCAATAAATGCTCGTACTACAGTTTAACTTAAGACTACAGTAGGTTTAACTTATTGACGGTTTTCGGTTTTTCTGTTAACTAAATTAACAAAATTTTGAATCGAGATTAGCATTTATTTAAGGTATGTTACATGATAATTCTTCCACGAAGATAAGATACATGCGGAGATGTGATCATGTGATCTGAGATGTGATCATCTGCGCCGAGCGCCGCGCAAACATTGACGCATCACATGCAGTCGATTCTCGCAACAGTTTCTTGAACTCTCCCGGTAGACTTCCCCATCTCACCCGACCTACTTTTGTCCCTCTGTATTTCTTCACGTTAAGCTGCAATTCACGAGGTTTTAAAACACATCACTGCGCACCTTCAATACTTTAAGTAGAATTTTGTAATTCTATAGGATCATTAATTTTTAATTAATAACTCGATGTTTCTGTGTGGCCCTATTTTTGGTTAAAAAATAATCAATTCTGACTGGGGCTCGGATCCAAAATTTGGCATTAACACGTCGCTGCCCGTATTGTTTGCATTAAATTATACCCAACCTAATCACCCGTGAGGGTCCTTTACCAACAACCATTAATGATTTAAAAAGTCGAGCACAGCTTCAACTGCTTTTCTTGTCGTTACTTTATTCAGTTGTGCGCATCGCCTTGCCTCGGTTCTGCGGTAGTTAATCTTCTTTTTCATATTCTTTAAATTACTTTCAAAAATAATAAATGTTAAACATAAGAGAACGGTGATAATTCTCTGCACCGAGGCCTTAAGTGAGCCTTTTAAAGTAAAACATTCATCATTTAAATATATAGTATACTAAAGATAACAGCGTGTTCATTAACTGTTCGTCCTTAATTAAAGAACTTTGTCTTATCACTTCCTCTTGGCGTAGTAGAGCCTTCGGCTAATTATATAAATGATATCGCGAGGGTCGCCCGCCCCCTACCCTAGCGCGGGATAAAGTCAACCGCCCTTAAATAGCTTATCCGGGACTCCTTTCAGCTCGCGAAGCAATTTCATTACCCTAATTAAGGGAAAAGTGTTTTCCATTGTATTAAACTACAACCATCATCTGTCAATTTACTCAATTTAGTGTAAACCGTGAATTTTTCAATACAGCAAACAAGTTAAATATATCAAACAAATAGGGTTTTATGGAACTATATTTTGAAGTTTTTTTTCACGAGTTAACTCTTATTTCATTATTCCATTCTTCCATTCTCAGTAAACTTCTTCCACTCGAGCATATGGATGTTTCGAAAGCGTACATTGTATGCGGGCAAAAATTGTATGCGCTAAATATTTTTTATGAATTTAAAAATAAATAACTTTACGAATTTTTGTTATTTTTTTTTTTACGAAATAAACACTGAAATATTCCCAAATGATAATGTTTTTGAATCTTGCTTTTATTGTATATAATTTTATATTTAGATTTCAAAATCATTGCACGTCACTAATAATACACGTAACACAAAATAATACAAAACGATATTTATGGAGTGATGACATTATTATAGGATTTTAATATTATTGCTATCAATGCTTATATTATTTTTGATTACACAAGTTATGATATTGAAATTCATAATAAGTGACTAAACACATCAAAGTTTTCAATTCCGTTTTCACATGGCTATTGCTGTTATTCACAATGAAAATATTACACAATTTTGTTTTGATAAAAATACGTTTTTTTCCGTTAATGTTCTTAATAGTCTTCACACGTGCGAAATCAATACAAATCCTTGTTGTTCAAATTGAATCAGATATAATTCATATTCATAATCAACTTTCGATACATCTTTTAGAATGATGACGAGAACGGTCTTGACACTAAAGCAACAAGTCGACCGATATTATCAATAATATTTTTATAGATGTGCCAAGTGTGCACACCACTCTATTGAAACATTGAATGTTTAATAGTTTTGCAGTAACAATTCAATGCTACATTTAATTAAGTGTAACACATTTAACAAGAGAAAATGTATAGTCATTTCTCCGTCTATCGTTAAGACAACCGTTTGGATTATCTGTGACTGAAAGACGTATGATTAAACAATTAATTTAACACGGCCATAATAAAATTAATTAGTTTTCTTAGAAATTGCGAAAACAATGGCGCAAGGAGCCGTTAGTCCCGGGAAATGATTCCGTGCCTTCTCCGCTCCCACCTGTCATTAATCTAATTGCCGACCAACGCTTCCACCTGAGATTTCATTTGGACACGCCGATGGGTTTGCGTCTTAGCTGATATCGTGGTAATTAATTGCGTGCACAGATGGCACTTTAAAAAAATATTATATTTGCGTTTTATCGTGCTATTAAAAATGATATATGTTATTATAAAATCTAGCGATAAAAATGCATTGTTAAAATAGCAGTATCATTAATTAATAAAGTTTCTTTTTATCATGTTATATTATCAGGTGAATAATTGGCAGGGATGTTTAGTAGACTTGAAAATAAGTCATGCAGTATCTAATTTCATAACCTGTGTTATAGCAAGGTTGAAAAATATTTCTTTAAATAGTTAATTAAATAATCTCTAATAAGAAAGATAAATCAAATACCATTAAATTTATAAAATTATTAAATGCCTAGTAAATACTTTTATTTTTTAAGTTAACCTGAACAACCTTGCCTATGTTTTAACCGTACTTTTTTTTAAATCTTGGTGGCATTAATTAGCGAATCTTTTAATACGAACGGAACGACGTAAAAAAGTTCATTGAAATACGTCAAGGCCTATATGAAAATTTTTTCAAATGAATCCAATCAACTTTTCATTTATTATGTAAATACTTCATGAATTTTTCAGAAAGAAATGAAATGTTTCAATTAACAATGATTGAATTTGAAACTCTGGTTTGTAATAATTTTTCTTTATATTATCTTCGTATGTTTGAAGGTTTTCATGCTGGCTGTAAGAGAAAATGCAATCGGCCATTTCTTGTAATAGAGAAAATTAATTTCAATAGTATAAATTTGTTATTAAAAAAAAAAAAAAGGAATTTTTTAATCTAATAAGAAAATTAAAAATAATTATTTTTTGCATATGTTTGGCTATTCCACTTTATAAATCGAATGTAACGAAAATGAGAGATATATCTAAAAATATTATTTTTCAATATTTTATTCTTGTTGATTAACCATTTGATTCATTCAAACACTCCCAATATTTTTTTGCTGCTCGTAGGAAGAATTTGACTGCATGTTAATTAGGATGTTTTTACACTCAGTCGGCATAATAAAGGAAATGAAATTAATAATAATAATAATAATAATATCTACTGCTAATGAACTCTTTACTAGTAAGTAAATACTGTTTTTTTTTTTTTTCAATAAATAATCTATGAAGCAGATGTTTGTAGATGCAGTCATGCAGATAGTATACCGGTACCTGTTATTTGAGGTCTTGAGATTTTTAGGAGTAGTTTTATGATTGGTTATTTTGGTTTAGCGCGAGAGATGAAGCGGTCGTGTGTCCTGTTATTATCTGCGGCTCGCAGCCTCCCCGCCCCGCAAAGTCGATAGCTTCCCAACTGCCGGAAGAGCTTTTCTCACTCAGATCGGTTATTGGTTTTCCGGAGCACTCAAAGGGAAAATTCAAGGAAAACCTCCCGGCCTCGGGGAAGACCTATTTAATTTTTATATTGCCGAATGTAACAGCCGCCGCTTTAAGCCTTTTGTGAGGAAAATTGAAAATGTTCTCTTTTGTATTCAGGAATAATTTTTTTCAGTGGGGACTTTCATATGATTTATTTGTGTTCATTATTTCTTTTGTTTTTTTATGAATCGTTTGGAAAATTTCGTATACCGGATTTTTTTTTTAAATAAATATGCGTCTTTAATAATGCCACAGCCTTGGTTGTTATGTTAATAAAATATTACATTAATATAAAAAAAAACAAGATAGTTCAACTATCTGCAGTTGATAAGATGAAGTTTTTGATATGAAATTTCTAATATCCAGTGCGCTCGCATATATCGCAATGTACATATCTTTTGCTGTGCTGTCTTTTTTAAAAATTCATAACAAAATGATGTAAAGTTATCGTTAATCGTGTAAACTAAAAACATGAATTCTTAATAATCAATAAATTTCTATTGCATAATAAATTTACACTAAATAAAATTTCAATTCGTGCTTTTTTAAATAGAAGCGTGTATAATTAAAAAATAAATAACTTATTCTAATAAACTGAATACAATGTCTTTGTTTGGTTTATTATTAAATTATAACAAATTACTTACACGCCTGACATTAAAACAAGACAATGGCGTGGGTGCTCTGACACCCTTTTTTCATTTATACAAGTAAACATGAGACAATATTCTTGTTATTCTTCAATTAAATCATCGTAATTTAGATGTCTATCTCTCATTAGGTTGTGAAACAATGTGCGGTTATGAGCGGATATGCAGATATGCGGACATCTCATCACAACTAACTTGTCGCTTGTCCTTGCGAGGGTCGCGCCCGCCGGAGCCTTCCCTCGCGTGCAGACAATTAACTCCCCGTCATTATTCAAATAACCTCCCTTCCGCCCCTCCACGCCTTTCATGCTCTTGGAGTGTTTATGCCACGAGATGCATGTTCTTGGTCTTGGGGATAGGGTTCATGTGTTATTTTATTTTTATGTCTATTTTGCGCATATTTCAGTGACACTGAAACGTAACATGTTAAAGAATGTACTGTATAAATAAAATCTGTAGATAACATTAGCTGCTAGCGAGTATTCATCTGCGCATGCACAATACTTGTTAAGGTATGAAAGCCAACCATGTTTTTTGTATTTTATTTTTGCAAAGACTATTTTCAATATCCGACTGTGGTGTATTTATTTATTTAAATATAGTTTTTAAATGACTTCTTCATTAAAATAATTTGTAATCTCATAGATCGCATAGGATTAATTAAGTATATGGACTGCTTGGCCACCTTACAATTATTAGCTTGACATTCCCGTCGTTATTTCAAACACAATGGTGGTGAAGAGCTTCTTCTTCTCCGCCGCCTCTTGCTTACTTGAAACTTTTGAGTACAGCCTGCAATATATTATTTAAAGTAACCTAACTTATTTCATAACGCGACAGCGCGAAGCCAAGGCGTTCCTGGCGGGACCATCTCAGCACCGCGAGTCGGAGCGGGCAAAATACAACAACAATCAGTATTAAAGTGCTTCTTGAATTTTATTTTGTAATATATTTCTAATAACCTTCATAAAGTTTGATAATTTTCATAAGCCATTGCATAATTTTATGTGTTTTTCGTGAAATACCTATATCCACCATTTTTTTATTCATAAAATTTTTATGTTCGAAGATAGTTTTTAAAGCCGTTTCTTTTGTTAAGGATTAATTTGATAAGTTCCTTCTTTGTTTCGGTAGCTAACCGTTTATTTGTCCCCGCCATGCGCCGCTCCGGCCTCGCGGAGTCCGGGCATGAGGTATTCTCCTTCCGTAGCAAGGACGTCATATTATGTTTACGAAGGCAATCACATAAATTTCTGACATTCTTGTATGAAATATTATATGTCGTATGAAACTCGCGCTTAAATTGTAAAAAGGCTTTTAAAAATGACGGCAAAATAACTTTTTATTTTTGTTCGTTGTGGTAATTTTGACGGCCATTGCGCGCTTCTTCTTTAAAGTCCCAATGTTTTCTAAAAGAGTTGCAGACCACAACGGGAAGAACTGGTCTGCATGTGGGAGAAAACATTGTTATCCTGTGATATCTATTTACGGTTGTAAATGCGGCACACGGGAGGCGGCGGGACCGAGAGCAAGACTCGCTTGCACAAAATACTCGCCGGAGTTGGCCTAAGTTATGCACCACTTTTAATAGCACGTGATTGGGTGCCACCATCCCTTCACCGGTCATTTACTAAATATGGCACAAGCTTTTTGGTAAATAAACTTCACGCGAACGGTTGATCACTGTACTTTTTTCACTCGTTTCTCACCAAAAGGGACTGGACCTATTGTCTATTATCTAAAAGTGACCCTGGTGGCGGTCGGTTTGCACCGATCTCCAATTCGTGATAAATTTTGATTGAGGTTTATTTTAAAGATCACTACAGTCCTTCATATCGCAGCGGCTGCATTTCAACGAAAGCAGAATTCTCAATCAATATCTTCTTCAACATTAATCACCTAAGCCGCCACTCTTATTTGCATTCAGAATTCATTATTTTCTATTATCAGCGAGGCGCTTCACCGAGTGTGAGTGAGCGTAACGCTGATTGATTGTCCCGCTTCGATGGAGAATAAGTGAATAATTCACTTCGATTCGCAATAATTCATATCGGCTTCCGGCTCTGCAGTTCTCACGTGTCCGACTAAAGCATCTCACAGACTATTAAGTATTGCTTATTTTAGGGGTAAAAATATTGAATATCTACACCCATACAATACATCGAATCTTTAACCAGGCGTAGTTACTCAAAAATAAAAGTAAATCTTTTGTGGTTTGCATTAATAAATCAAGCGTAGATGTGACATCGGCGTGTCTCGAGCCGGCAGCTGACGCGGGCTGCTGTCAGATTACCGGCTAAGGCTGGAGGAATACAGGAAATTCAATTTACCCTGTACACTACTGGCATCGTGTACGAGAAAATAGTTTTTTTTTTTTTTGCAGTCGTGTTTTTCGTTCACAACGATTGTGATCATTTGTTATGTGTCCGCTTTTGGGTATAGTTAATTGTGCTTAAAGATAGATGTGAGCACAGCCTGGATATTGTGATACTCTTTATCGTTCGATTATTGGGAGTTTTTATTTCATGACAATAAAATAATTTATATGCCAAAAACAAATAAAATAATGCCATGTTTTACATCAAAAGATAAGGACGATTTTTTTTAAATAGCTTAGATTTGGTTTGCTTTATATGCTTCTAATTTTTTTTTTTTTTTGAACGAACATAACATAACGTTTACATTAAATTAATTACATGTCTAGTTATTTTGGTGTCGATGTGAATAATACAGCAAAACCTCGTTTTTTTATTTTATAAACATGGAGTTTGTAATAATATTTCGCCATTATTAAAAAAAGATTATGTTCTGATGTTTCACCCAAAAGACACAAAAAATTCTAAGTATACCCAATAAACTTTTATTCGCGGCGAAATTGTGATTTATTCAATCATCGGTAAAATATTTTGTTAAATTTGGATGTAAATAATATAGTTCGTTTTTTTTTATACCAAAAAAACGACCAATGTCTGAGTACAAACTCATTTCAAGTAAATATTAATTCAAATACGCAAATAAATATGCTTGTTCTAATGCGAGTCCTTTAAATGTTGTATAATGCGTGCGATATTTAACCTAATGAGACGCACTTTAAATGCTTTCAGACTCCCGCAACACTCATTTAGTATTTATTACTTGGCATAAATGATTGCACCTCGCCACTCTGCGGGAACTGTTCCCATTAGAGTAAAGCCGAGCCCCGCGACCCGCGGTACAGTTTGTAATCATTTATTGCCCCGATATAATACTTAAAGCACTAGTGGACACCTAAAATCATTTAAATTTAACGATGATTTATATAATAATAAGTAATAGGACTCCTCGAGTGTCAAGCTGGTCCCCGGACCCGCACGCAATGTCTGTTCGCTGACCTTATTTATTTTATTCGGTCGTTGTATGCAATATATTGGGTTTGAGAGACTGGCCGAATTTTTATTATGAGATTTATTTTTCGTTTGAGACCTACATAATTTGTGTACAAATTAAATAAATAATTTTTACACATTACTTGCATTAATTTTGATAATATTTGTGTGGACTAATTACTTGCGGGTGTACGATATCTGGTACACAGTGGATGCTTTGTACATCCAAACAAGAATGTTAATTTATTTAAAACTAATAGCAATTCGGCGTCTTAAATCAAACCATCATTATTAAAAATATAATTTATATTACAATAAAAAAATACAATCAAAATGAAAATAGTAAAATCATGTTTAACACATTTAACAAGTACAATAAAACACGCACATGAGATTTCACATTCACAGCCACAGTACACATTTTTCGATATGTGATTGATGACGTGGGATTATTTACATATAATGTTATCACAGCTGTCGTCACGGCCGGAGGGACAGGGATAGGTTCATTAAGCAGAACCAAATGCCCTAGCGTACCTCCCCGAACATATGTCATTTTTCAATATATATTCGTTCGGTTATGATATTCGTTAAGCGTGGTAAAATAAACAAAATATGTTCTCACGTAAACTAAATTCAAAAGTACATTGCTGCCTATACACGTGCATAGAAGCACGGTGAATGCCGTCAAAAATAAGCACGCTGCAAGGTCATCTAGAGAACAGGCAACTTAACAAAAACAATTTAGAAAACATTGCACATTTATTAAGAAGGCAATTCTTTCCAGTCACCAGTCACTGTGCCGACAACGGCTGTGAATTTTTGTATGTCACATTGTTTGTAATTACCGGATTTATATTTTTGCTTTGGTATTTTTTACTTTTGTAAAATTTCTCCAGGAGGTGGACCAGCCTGCCCTGCAGCTCCAGCTCCGTGGGAACTCTTTTTAGCTTGACCTTGCCGGGCGCGGGGCTCGCAGCGGCCGCCGGACTCTTCTCCGACCTGTTTATGTACTTGTTGGAGTATTCGACGTTCAGAGAATAATCGAACCCGTCCAGTGCTTGAATTATATTATCTGTAATTCCATTTAGGTTGCAGAAGCTTACTTTAGGGCTGTGGACTTGCTTCTCCTGGTTTGCAGTTCCATTTTCATCTGTTAGGTCGAGTATTTTCATAACTTCCCTGTAGCTCTCAGGCGTACTAGAAGAATGCGTCCCCGCGTCCGACCTGAGATCGCGGTTAGGGTCTACGTTTTGTTGTAGATATAAAATGTCTTCAGGTGGTATTTCTTCTTTGCCATAAAAGTCACTTGCTCTCTTATTTGTGGTCTGTTGTTGTTCATGATTTATTGTAGCTTGCTGTTCAAGCTCTGAATTTGGGGTGTAACTGCAGTCCGTGTCGGGGCCGTCGCTTGATTTGACTCCACTGTTCAGTATACTCACCGCTTGCACCCACTGATTCTTCATGACGACTTGCAGCTGCGACGCTATCTCGCTATTCTTGTGCTTGTACGCTGAGAGCTTGTCCTGCAGGTGCCTGATGACTTCGCTTCCTTTCTCCACTCGCGCCTGATACATGACGTCCACCTGCTTCAGTCTCTCTTCCACGTACACTATCTCCTTGTCATGTTGATTCTGCATTTTGCACAGTTTCTGCTGATACCTTTTATTCAGATCGACGTTTCGCTGTTTCACCTCTCCTATCATCTGATTTTTCGCTGTAGCCAACTCTCTTTGAAACTCGCTGAGCTTTTCTCTTATAATTGTTTCTAGCTGACTTTGATAAAATGATTTTATTTCTTTGTATTGATTATCAACTTGAAATTTAATTTCTTCATAATTTCTTTCGAAGAGGCTGCACTTTTGATCGGTCGAATCCAGTATCGTTAGTTTTTGACTTATTTGGTCCTTTAAATTTTCATTTTGCGATTGAGTTTTCGCTAACGTATCCTGGACATCTGAGAGTTCGTTCTTTAAAGCCGTTATTTGTTGGTTGTTTTGGAGCATAACCTCTTCTGCGTGCCTATTCTGTTCCTTGACAACGCGGTAATCGCCAGTGATTGCATCCACGATCACGTGCAAGTTATCCACGTTGTCAGAAATTTGTTTGTTAATCCTAGTCACTTTCTTATTGGTCTCTTTCAAATCCTCGTATCTCTTATCTTTCAGCTGCATAAGCTGCTGGCACTTATCGGTGTTCTGCTGCAGTTTTTCTATAATCTTATCTTTCTCATTTGATGCCGATACCAACCTTAGCTTAGACTCTTTGATACTATCTAGAGATATTCTGTGTTCATTATGACTTTTTATTATTCTACTCTTTAATTCGTCGACTTCAATTTTCATTTGAATTGTCTTGCCGCTGTTGTGGCCTTCCAGCTGCGAGTTCTCATCGCGGGTCTCGGACAGCTGCTTCGTCAGGACGGTGTACGAGGATTGCAGCTCATTGATACTTTTCTCCTTCTCTTGCACGTCGTTCCTGGCGACCGCAAGATCTCCTTGCACTTCTAAGACTCTCTTCTGCAGCTTGCCGATCAGGTCCTCGCTCAGTTTCCGTTTGACGACCTCATCTTGCAGTCTGCGATTGATCAGATTCTCTCTCAACTGCGCGGCCGGAAAGCAAGCCTCGCAAATAAACAGACTTTCATTTTCAATCAATTTCTTGTGGCCCGCAGTACTCTCGCAATGTGTGCTCTCAGGAATTAAATCACTCGTTTTGATTTGATTATATTTGCAAGCTGTCCCCTCCTTGAATGGTTTTATTTCGTTCATTTTCTTTTGATTCAGAAGATTCTGAAAAACCCCAGACCCCGTGTTTTTGATATTTAGATCACTTCGAATAATATCGTATTCGTTTGGCGGAAACATTTTTGGTAGAACGGCCTGCTTCCTAGTCCGGGACTCCTTGTTCAGGGTCGACTGCTCGGGAGTGATCATTTGCTTGTAACTTTCGTGTTCTATGATTCCTCTTGTAATGATTGTAGAATTATTCTCTTTCGATTCGTCATTTTTATCAACCGACGTTGGCCAGTGGTTATTTTGATGGTGAAATGTATTAAGGACTTTGGTTTTTATTGGAGGAAATACTTTTTTACAATTAATACGTTTCGACATCTTTCGTAGTGATGGTGCGCTGTCAACTTATCTTCAACGGGTGATGTTTATAATATAAAACCATTTGAATGAAATGACGATAATTACTGTTAAGTTTAATTTATATTACTGCATGTGTCAAAATTATCAAACATGTATTTGTGAAATATCTACAAAAATACTTGCTTACTCTGTCAAAATATTGTTTTATTAATGCATGTTCTAAAACTTACTTTTTAATAATAGATTTGTGTGGCTGATAAAGAATGTTATAAATAAAACAAATACCTTTGCAATAATAATTATTTTAATAATTTTTAAATCGTGAGAAATTCATTAACGTAATGCTATCCCGGAAAGCAGGATCTAAATACACGCATAGTAATGAATTCGAAATAAATAAACATTGAATTTGACATTATTTTACAATTCATGAATTGCATGGCTACATTTAGGAATTGTTAAAAATTAGTTGCAACACAACGTGCAATTGGTATAAATATATATATGTGTGTATATATATATATATATATATATATATATATATATATATATATATATATATGTGTGTGTATATATGTATGTATATATATATATGTATATATATATATATATATATATACATACGTATATATGTAAATGTTTATCCCAGTGGAGCGAAGGCCCTGGCTTGCAGCTTCACCTTGACTTGGTTTGGCTATGACAGGATGACGCGGGCGGAATATGTATTTGTTAATTGAGATTATTATTTAAGATATTCAAATATGATATCACGCGCGAGTAATACCTGCCTCACTACTCTGTACCTAGCTTTTAACCGAATGCCACAAACTGTGCTTATCTTACCGTTCATTATTTACTACCTTACTTACTAAAAATACTTGATGTACATGTAAGCTCTGATATAAATCTTAGATACAAACTCTGGCTGAAGTGTTAATATTAAAATATTTTTAACCCAGTATGCATACATAGGTAAGAATGCGAATCTTAAAAAAATTAACCATCATATGTGACCACAAAATTCTTAATATGAATTTTTATGGATTCTTGAATCTGACCAAATAAGTTTTGTAAAAATAAATGTGAAATGTGTGTATTTATTTGGGCAGTTTTAAGGTATTATTTGAAGTTTTAAGTGTATCAGGATATCCAACGGTCCCGACTATAGAAACATATTTATATTTATTTTTTATATTTCTATATAAAAAATTATTTATGTATCTGTATAACAGAGAAAATCTTTACTGATGTTTGACTTTAAGTTAAATTTCTTTCTATTTATATTCTCTGTGCATTCCAAATGGAACAGTTCTGGTAAAGATCACAAAGATTACTATCTTTAGTAAATCAGAAAGTTTGCTATATCTTTATAAACCGCAGTAGTATTTTACATTTTCGCTTACACTTATCTCATATAACTTAGTTTTATTTTTCATTGTATCCATGACTATGACGATATAAAATTTCTTTGATTAATTGAGGGTTCAAAAATTTCAACGGGTCACTAAAATTCTACACGCCCGAGACCGCGAGTGTCCGACCTTCTGTGTTATTTGGATGTTCTTTGCGAGAAATTTCATGAATTTCCTAATTTCCATTTTTTCCCCCAGTAATTTTGGTATCTGTATAACCGTAAATGTTTTCCTTGTGGCATTTAAACTCTACAGACTCTGATGTTTATTTTTTAAATGTCTACTTTGTATAAAAGCTATAGTTATTTAGTAATATATTTTCAACGAAGAAAGTTTTTTGAATTATGTTGAAAATTATATCATATTGTAGGTCAAATTTCAGCACGAAATGTCACTTTCAATAAGATAGAGAGACATCTCATCTTTCGAGAGAAGATAAGTCTGAGAAGATATTCATCAACATAATAACTGTATCTTTTATTCAAAAATATATTGTTATTATAGTAAGTTTTTAAATTTTTTTCAAAATTAAGTCAAGTCTCTTTAAATATAAAATGTGTAGTTAATATTTAAATCGTCAAATGTGATAGTAATGCGTTACTCATTATATTCTACTTGTTTCTTGAAAATAAAAAAATTGCCCACCTTTGTTAAATGGAAGATATATATAGTGGTGATTTTTTGGCTACCATTTCTACATTCACCCTTCTTTCTCCCGACCCTCAGAGAAGAGCATTCCTAGGCTTTAGTTTCTATAGTTACTAGTTGCACGATAATACAGCGATCGACTTCTTTCGAACGAATTCCCTGTCACCGCGTCCAGAGCCCGGGTCTCGTCCCTTAATGGTTCCCTGGTGTATAACATGTGAAGGAATCTGTTTAGAAAGATGTTTTTAGAGGTCTTTATGGGCTGATATACTTGGCGTCAGCGGAGCCGCACTGGGCGGGCGGGCGTAGATTGGGAGAGTTCTTGCGTAGCCTTTTTCCTAGACTTGTCAAAAAGTTTCTTCTCATTTTAAGGGATAGTGGATTGTTGAATCTGCCATATGTACGCAAACAACTTTTTAAAAAAGGATCATAAATTTAATAAGATTTTATTGTGTAATTAATGGTTCTTGTTGTGTGTTAATTAGTAACTTGTATAAAAATATTTTTTAGTATTTTAAATAAAATACTTTCGTGAATTTTCCACATGTTTTATTATATTCGTGACCGGTTTCGCCAACCTTTCACGTTGGAATTATCAAACCGAGTCAACAAAATATATTTTTTTTAATAATTATTTTTATTTAATAAATGCTATTGAATATGCTATTTCTCAAGATCTAATAAGTTTATGGTCCTTCTAGTAATATAAACGTGACAGCTGTACTTCGCGCTGTTGTGCCCTAACATGTCAGCACGATGACGCCTCTTTGGGGGACAAGTCGTAAATGTTGAAACTATACACAAAATAGAAATACCTCGAATTCAATGTATATTAAAAATATAATTTTTCAATTAACTTTTTGCTAAATGAAAGGTCAGTAACACGTTCGGCGTTACCTAAATTTATTTTTTAAATTGATTAAATGACGTTTTCCTGGTTTTATTGACCGCTCCACTGCTAATTGACAAATGTCAAACTCTCCAACCTTGATCGCTCGGTCTGCGCGTTTTCCGATTCAGCGATTCATTAATTTCGGGTGGTTTTTGCGGCACGGATAAATCTGAACTTTTAGTGTCTTGTCTAAGGGCGCTAACGCGCCTGACGGCACCGAGCTCCTTCTGTGATAGTCATTAAAAAATATCCAAGATGGCGACGATGGTACGGATCTTTTGCTATATTTAAGCCCCTTTTATGCCCCTGCCGTAAAGACTGCAAACTTAATTATTGACATTAAAGGGTTATAAAAATAAATAAGTGGCAATTTATTTTCTTAGCCATAATTTACAGACACTCTGAAGTGTGAGTCAGAAACTTATTCTGACTCACACTTTATTCAACGATTCACTACACTTGTGGATTGCTTTGAAAAAAATTTGTATGTTTTTTGGGTTTAATTTGTTAATTAAGTTTATCTCTGCGATAAAAGTCATGATTTAATCACTTGCTTCTTTTTAAAATGAACCTATGTTTTAAATACCTCATTTAGTAAACATTTTAAATAAAAACCTCTTCCGGTCGGATGTTCATGTATATAAAAATATACTCATAATATGAATTTAAGGCAATTTATTTATTTTATTAACGATAGCATGAAAATCATTTTTTTCTATTTATTTTAGTTTTTATATTTATAATTGATCTTTAAAGTTATTTGGGTCACTGACTAAACCTTACGTAATAAAAAATATAATTTATTAATTTTTAAAGGTCTAATAACAATGACGTCATAAACCCCCCAATTAATCAAAAGTTGAAATTAAATACTAAACAAAGCCTCTTGCGCGAGAGCTCCGCCAGTCTCCGGCAGCAGCCCCGGGGGGCACAGAGGCGGCGCTGTCTGGTTCCATGATTGATATGCCCGCCCCTCGCACCTACTCTGCCTGAAAAATGGAAATTTATCTCACCCAACCTGACCTAACCCAAACTTAACCGAGCAATCGGGTATCTCTACAAATATCTGAGATGGGCCCTGGCGTCGCGGCGTCGAGTTTCGTTTGCCGTCTTCACTAACAACCAAATCATCTCGAGACCTTTATATACAGTTACAAGAAATTTCTTGATCAATCACAAGGTTCCTTAAATAATACAGATGCCTGGCGCCTACAAATATCTAATAGTAAGAAAGGTATTGGTTTCACTTTACCTTTTTACAAATCAGTAGACGAAAGATTGTTAGCAGGAGAGATCAACAAGATTAATGAGTCATATTGCGTACGAATGGTATTGAATAGCTCGTTGTGTGATGCTTGATAACTATCAAGCAAAAGTGTGAATTTAGCTTACTGTCCAATGTAAAAGAGGTCATTTTTAACTGACCACATGTGAATAGTTGTAAAAGTGATGTAAAGCCTCAAAAATCGAATTTCCACACCACGATAAAATAATTTCGTTCAAGCATTGCGCTGTCTGTCCTTTACTAGCGGCGAGTCTTTGTAAGTCACAAGATAGACTCGGCGCTGGTTGTGAACTGTCAATACATGAAAAATGGCGAATATTAGATATTTCAAGCCGGTTTTCGTTTTCATTTTTGTTAGGTTCGTCCCACAGTAGACTTTCACAGCGGATACTAGGCTATACCGGCGGGCGGCAGAGATACGTTCAAATATATTTTGTTATTATTAACATCTAAAAAAATCTACCCTTAAATTAAAATGATTATTTAATATATGTTTAGATAATCGATTATCAAATAAAACGACAAGTGTAATCTATTTTTTTCACAATACATGTGGGATTCGAACTCTCAGTTTACGGCAACGCGGCTTCATGCAAATTGAGCTCCTGGCGCTTAATGAAAATGGCGCAGGGGCTCAATTTCTCACTCTTTTTTAAATAAATTCGAGAATTTTTCTCGTCGTTTCGTGTATTTATCGATTGCTTAAAAACATTGCATACGCAATAACTTGTATGGATTAAAATGTGGATGTACTAATATATATTGGTAGGTTAGTTGTTATTACTTGCTAGCAAAGCTGATTTTTTTTGCGTTAAAAATGTAAATAAGCGCATTAATAACGGTTTTAGAAAAGTGATAAAAATAATCCGTTGACTTAATCGAAAAAAAATCCACCCAGCGTGCGGAGTATCGCGGTGCTCGCGGCTCGGCGTTGTTTTGGACTTATAAATATTTTTTCATGCATGAAAATGATATGCAAAATGGAGACCCGTCCGTACAGGCAGAAAGGGCCTTTTGAAAATACGCCACTATCGCACTTAATGGCCGTGATACAATTTAAAAGCGTTTTTAAAATAAAATGATATTAATACTCTCCACACAGCCGGTTTTACCGTGAAAAGATTGCCTAAATCTTTTCAAGATGAAGCCGACATCGCTTGACAGATAATATAGCATGCAAATACTGCAAAACACATTTTTAAAGAAATGTAATTATATCATAACAAAAAACATAGATAGCCAAAAGGCTAAGAGATTACGAACATGGGCGCTTTCGACTTGCTAAGGATTTTAACGAAGCTTTTTGAAGTCGAAAGCACTGACATAAAAAAAATACTTCATAGTCTATTTATAATCGATTTAAATAAAGTAGTTCAAATAAAACCTGTCTGTCTTCTATGTAATCTGTATTAATGGTTTAATTTCTTTTATTCGCAGGTGAGTGTTCTGATATAAATTCTGCCTCCAATCACCATCATTGCCTGTAAGTGATGACGCACTCGGAGGGCCCAGCCGAGAGACTCCGCCTCCGCGGGAAGCACGACTCTCGTCCTAAATTAAACGGCTTTCTTTGCGCTGGCAACTGTGGAATTTACAGCAAATCGACCGCCGAGTTCCACAAATCCCTTTTTTCCCTTTGCGGAACTAGGAATAGTTCCAGAGGATTCCGGGAGCCCGAGGGGTCCTGTATTTTTTCATTCTTTAAATATAAAAAAAAGTTTCTTCCTGTATTCTCGGATTAAATAATATAAGGCTGGGCTAGAATTTTAAATGAAAATCTTGTATTCCGTTGAAATACATTTGTTGGGTTGCCCTATTTTTGGTAGAGAGATTTAATATTTTTTTTACTGGAAGTACTCAGTGGAATATCGGTATAATATTTTAAGCAATAAAATATATACAGCAGTACATAAACATTAAAAAAACTTTATAAAATATTCAAAACATCCGATTCATTACAGACATACAGATTTATGATTTAAGTTAGCTGATTTACACACGATACGATGAGAACAACTTATTGAAATTATGATTGAAATAAGCCAAAGTAATTTTTAAACACAGGTGGCATTCGAATCCCACACCTTTATCCCACGTCTATCGTGGTTATTTTACCATATTTAATTTAATTTGAAAAAAAAACACGTAGATGTTTTTTAAGCGGAATTTTCGATATCGTGTTTTTTTACTACATTTTCCAAACATCCCGAACGTTCGGAAGATATCGGCACTATTTCCACTCACTGTTACGTGTGGATTTTAATTCGTGTTTTTTATAATTTTTGGTGTTTCATGGCGTCTCTGACAACCGATTGGGCGCCTCTACTGCATTTTACCTTAGTGCAGACCACCACGAAAACCGGGCGAATAGAGCAGATTAGATGTTAGCAAAATTTAAAAGCATAAATGCGTGTAAATATCGTAGTGCGCTGTGACCCTTTGAAAATTTTTAAAAGCTGTTCAATGGTTGATCAATAGGAAACCAATTATTAAATTAAACAAAATGCAATCCAATCGACGAACGATTGTTACAGAATGCACATTCGTGATTTTATTTAATTCTTATCGTTTCTCTGGCTGGCTGATACTCGAGGCGTATTAAGATGCGGGCCGGATTACGTTTTTATGGGCGAGGGTATTGTCGAGAGGGAAGTGTAAAGGTCAAAGGCAGTGCCGCCTGCCAAGTCTGCCAAGTCTGCGCGCCGATACTGTCTACTTCTACTTACTCGGATCGGCCATTTTTGAACTTCAATTTACTATTTAAGGTGTTGTTTCCGACCACCGATTCTTCAACTAACGACACTTCAACCTTATTATTGATCAGATCCATTTTACATGTTGACATCTCTTTGGCTTATTTTTTTTAAAGTTTGCGCTATCAATAATTACGGGCAAAGTCGAGTCGAACGATGTATCGTAATAGTTGAATTGGTATTTACTTCCTTTTTATAGTTTAATCTAAATTGACACCCATATTTGTTATGGCGTGTATCACAAAAAAAGCTCTCACTTTTTGTGAGATAAATCTCATAATTGCTTAAACAATTCGGTTCCATCATATTTCGTTTTTGATTAAAATGCTAAGCGTCAATATTATATTGTGAGATTTCATCACGTTTATTTACAATGCATTAGTACAGTGAATAAACCATTATACTATTTTCATTTCATTCATCAGTGAGAGTTATACATCACGAAACATGTGTCTAAGGCTTTTGCAACTTTATTTTTCGTTTTAAATATAATCGCTGTTTTGTAATCTTATTCCTAGACACCTACAGCTGCATTGTCAATACCCGTCAATATTTCCTAATCTATATATATAAAACACTAAAAATGTTTGTTAGTCCGCTATAGGCTTTGAAACCGTACGACCGACGAGCCCCACACCGTGTTTATTTGAAAGCCAAAAATACCGAGAGTAATCCAGACCACTAAAATTATAAAAATTGATTATCAAATTTGGTTTATTCAATTAAGAAAAATCCCATACAAAAGTTTCCAATTCATAAAAGGAACTGCCATTTTCGCGTATTGCATATACGCGAAAATGTCTTGAAGCTGGCTGCCTGCATGGCTGCCAATCGAGAAATACTGATATTGATGTTTGTAAATATTAGAATGAACTTGCCGTTACAGGCTGCCGAACTTACGGAACAGAATTAGGTCGATTTTTGATATTTTCCATGCAAAAATTTTCAACATCTGTAAAGTGGACATCGTTCCTCGCAAAAAATTGAAAAAAGAACATTGTGAAGATTGCGCGGACAGATCGTACGGACTTTCAAAACAAAATCACTATCTGTCATTCACAACGTGTTTTATCATAATGAGTTTGTCTGTTTATATATGGGAAAAAAATTATTATACGAAAATATTCGTATTACAAGTTTCGTCTATTGAAAAAATTATTCCAACTCAAATCGACATCGATCTTATTTATATCTGCTGAACACCCGAATCAACGTGAAGATCTGATACTTTTTGACGTTGTTTGTAAGAACATCACGGCCCATGCGGAGTGTTGCATATGAATTCGCCTTGCATAAAAGACGGCAAATGCACGAAAAGATATCCACGCGATTTGATCGATGAAACTCAAACTGGTCTACGAAAGCCAGAAGATGGAGGATACACCACGACCATTAAATTAAGAAACGTCGATATTGACATTGATAACATATGGATTGTTCCATACAGTCCAATACTGTAAAAAACATTTCAATCATATATCAATGTGGAACACTGCAACTCCGTGAAATTCATATGCAAGGACATATGCAAATATGTTAACAAAGGCAGTGATATGGCAGTGTTTGAGCTTTCAAATCGAAACTATGAAATCACTCAATTTCAGATGGGTCGCAGTAATGAAGCTGTCTGGCGAATTCTTGGTTTCAGTATTCACGAACGATATCCAACTGTTCAATCCAATCTTGCTGTTCATTTAGAAAACGGTCAACGTGTTTATTTTACTGAAAAAAAATGTCGAAGAACGAGGAGCACATCTACAATAATTTTGCGAAAACATTGCTGCATAATGAAGTTCCAAAATAGAGTCAACTATCCAATAGAGATTTTTAACTCTTTGGAACCATCTGGAATGTCACCACACATCTTAACTTTAAAAGTTGGTTCACCATAGATGCTCATTCGCAACTTAGATCCACCTAAATTGTGCTGTTGTAATAACTATCAACAAGGCTCATGGCCAATCGCTAAGTATTGCTGGTTTGAACATAGAAAATTCCTGTTTTTCGCAAAATTCCTGTTATGTTGCGTTTAGAGTTGGAACGCCAAAAAAAAAAATTTATGTTTACACACCTACCGAAAAAACTCAATATGTCCGCTAGCATTAAGATAAAAAGTCAATAAATAAACAAAATTTCCTTTTTTTTTTTTCGAACAAATAAAAAAAGTATTTTATTTCTTTATTTAGCGCAGTAGAACGCGCCGGGTATCCGCTAGTAAAATATAAGCGTGGAATGCGCGCCGCCGTGGCCGGAAGGGCGGGGAGTGGGGGCGGGGGCAGGGGCGGGGGCAGGGGCGGGGACGGGGGCAGGGGCGGGGGCGGGGGCGGGGGCAGGGGCGGGGGCAGGGGCGGGGGGCGGCGGGTTCGCTCTCCGATCGGGGTCAACCGCGACCTGTACTTCATTTCATTCGAGGATGAGAGCAGATGACACAGATAGCTTGTATTTTTAGATACAAAGACTATTACAAAAACAATTCGATACCTAAATTGGACAAAAGAAGCCTTTTTGTTTTAATACGTTACACGTATTGTTTCAAAACGTTTTACACAAAATAAAAATGAATATATATATTCCATATTTTTTTATAAGCATTGTCACATTGGACTATAAGTTATGAAAATTTACAACAATTTGTATAATATTTACAAGAATATGTATCATGAACCGATTTATTTTTGCTATCAATATCTTAATTTCACCAATTTTAAAATTGATTTATTATCAATTAATGTTTCTTAATCGCAATGTTGGATTATATTCTCCTTTACGGATAAAACAAACGAAGGAGTTAGATATGCACGCGGCTTAAAGCAATAAGAAATAATTTCGGTTCTATTTGTTGCGTCTCCGGGACCCACAGGAGAAAATGAGCATTGAAAAGGTGATCGAGGTGTTCCCCGCGCATCTAGATACAGTTCATAATTTTTCACTAAAGCTCGAATCCGAGTTCTCTTGATCAGTGAGCTATTATTCTAATTATTAGACTGCGAGGCATCTTAAGGCTCTTGCATAATATAGAATGAAGGCACCGTCAGAATGTCGAGTCTTTTTGGAGGCGGAGGCTCGTTTGACTTGAGTTTCGATTTACATATATTATCGAATTATTCGATTACCGTTAGCATCCCATCAATAGAGGGCGTTTTGCTGAGATTGGTTCTGTTAGAGCCTAAGATCGGTTTTGCGCTAGGCAATTCATCTGCACTGCCTTTATCGCATAATTTTAGACGAGGTTTTAATTATATTCCAGCTTAATACGCCACTGGCACTTCGAATAAATATGAAAGGTATGGATTCAGAAATAAGGTTTTGAGTAAGCGCTGATACTGTAGAGGCACTCTGCTTAATCTCGGATCGAGAATCGCTTAATGTCTTAAATCCTTCCGCCGAATTCTCGGTCGTGCGTCTCGAGAGTCCCCCGCTTATAATCCACCACTCCTCCAGCCCGAGCGGAATCGCCGCCCTATAAATTATCCGATCAGAGACAATTTTATCGTGAAGGCCGCGCCGTCGCATGACGATTGGGTAGTTATTTGAGCTGAAACCGAATGCCGAACCAAAAATGTGGGACAAAGGACTCGCGCTCGCAATATTAACTGTATTTTGTACAATTTTTGCTGCGTTAACAAGTACTTTCTTATTGTATTGGATTATATTTCAAATTTTAATATTAACTGAAAAATCTTCATTATTTCTGTGATATTTACTGTACTGTCGGTCATAGTATTTATTGTCAGTTTAGTACAAAGAAAGACTAAGACCTTTTTTCTACTTTTCACAACTACTTTTCGAAAGTAACGTAGATTTATCGGTGCGCACACGCACGGGAGGTAAAATAACTTGTTAGCCGTGCTTAGGTCCCTGGACGCCCTCGCCCCTCCACCATCCCTCTGCCACCACCATCGCCTGCTTCCTAATGCTAGTTTTGCAAGTGTCATTTTTAAAGGGTCTCGTATTTACGAGTACAGCAGGGCCTGGCGAGTGGTGAGCCGCGGGTTGGCCCCCGTGGCCGCCCTGGCCCGGTGCTATAAATAGTATTATATTTCGAATTAGTCAAAAATTCATTACGTATAAGTAATATATTATGAAAAACAATTTCTGTCCGAACTGTTTCATGTTATTATCATGTTAAATATCAAGTATGAATAGTGAAATTGTCCTAATCTCTTAGCAATTAAGCTATTTAGATGTTGATTTATATCAATAATTGTTAACATATTTTAAACGAAAGATATTTATTAAAAAAATACCATCGCAAATTTCTAAAGTAATTTTATGATTCAAGAGTTGTAGTTTGAACGCAAAAAGTCCCATCTACTATAATAATAGCCATTGTGTGTTTGTATGTTTGTATGTTTGTATGTGTGTATGTTTCGTTTTTCCGTTCTGTATAGAATATCTTAAAAGATACAACGTTGATTTTTTGCACATAAGTTAAGTAAATTTTTCCGCAGCTATGTGCCGAATTTCAAGACGATAGGATAATATTTTCATTCATAAACTTTAAAATATGCTTTAGCGAATTTCAATATGTACGAATTATATGATTCAGTTCTTCACCGTGAGAATTTCAAATTTAGAACTTTTACAAAAAAAACAAATTTTAGACGCATCGTTCATCAAATACGTCATTTTATGACGGGCTACATTGCTAGTAAATTAATAATAATTGTATTAGAAAACTCATTCAAAATATTTCGAAGGGTGTTTGTGTAAAATATGTAAATTTAAATGTCTCAAAATATATTTGATGGCAAGCAAAGGATTTTTGTTCGCGTGAACACCGCCGCGACGGTCAGGCTGCAGCGGCGATGGCGAGGCTCTGACGCTGACGCTGATGCTGACGCTGACAGAGCCACTCGCCCTGACGCCCGAAGCGCTTTAATCAAAACGAGAGGCTTTTTTTATTGCCCCCGGAATATGAAATGAAGCTCGGCAGATTTACGAGGCTCACTCCGTATTTAATTCTCCTTCTCCGGAGTCTGCGAGATGGATTGAATTAGAAAATAAAGTATTATGAAAACTTTACATTGTTCCTCGGTTTTCTTGGAGCTTTTTTTTGTGCGTTGTTTTTGTAATATACTGTGTGAACGATTGCGATACTCTTAAAAGCTTTTGCAAGTGTAACTTGAGCATTAAGTCACACTGATTAAACCTACTATACTCCATTTGTATATACATATTGATATTCTATAAATGCGCGGTTACTGAAACGATGGTCATTTAATCTGCATTTCTTGCGTGTTACATTAATCTTCTTCAGATTGCCTCTATCGCTCGAAGTGCGTGCATTTATGCGCACCTACAAGTGCTGCTAATTATCACAAATCTGTTATAAATCCTGAGGTATGGAAGCTGTAATGGGCTCAAATTCTAATATATCGCGATTGTCACGTGCTGACCCAATTTATAATGCAAGATCTACAACGTCGATACCACAATGTATGTCAATTGACTTCGAAATGATGTACTACGCTTAAAGATTTATGCAGTTTTACACATATTGTGCATTTTGCAATTATGATGGATGGTATTAACGAGCTGCATTTATATAACTAAATGACGTTTTGTATACATGTAATGTAGCTGTTATATGGAAACATGCTAGTATTACTTGAAAAACCGATCACGTGATAACCATTTTACTGCGATTGTACTCGTATTGTCTTTGTACAAATGACTTAAGATAATTTTAAAATCGATAGAATCTAACTGTAGAATATTATATCGCCTTTTTTCTGATTTGCTGTTCAACAGGTCGAATTTTTGTTACAGAATATGTACTAATTTTACAGTCAATTTGTTATTAATGTATATATTACGTACGTGCAAATAGGATTAAGGGTATCTCTCCGTCAAATGTGGGCCAAAAATAGGCGCACTACTCAGAGGTGCATCTTTTCTTATTTCTCAGCGCATCTCTCAGTGCTATTTACTGAATCATGATATTTTAATCATAGATTTATATCATTTTAGTTATAGATTTCATCAGTTAAATCAAAACTATTTGAAAAATAATCAAATTTGATCGTCATTTTGACCACAGTACAGCGAATGTGTTTATCTCAAATTGATATGAATAAATATTGTATAACGTACTATCGCTGTAAATAGCTCTGCTCGTATCAATAAATCATATTAAGGTCAGAATCTGAAGTCAAATTGACTTTCATTATTTATAGAACTAAACAAAGTTTGTTGCAGGAAGCCATAAATAGTTCACATGTATCGGCATTTTCAGCCAGTGCGCCACACGTAGATATAGGATGTTAGTAGTACAATGCTGCGCCGAACTAAATACAGTAACGCTAGATGTATAATAATATTTAAAAATTTATACAAGTTGTTTGTCGATTTTTTGTGCTGGTTTTGTTTACTGGTGTTATTGGTATTATTTCGCTAGTGTTATCGGTATTAATGAAGTTCTTTCGGTGTTTTTAGACTTCAGACATTTTATTCATATGTGTCATCATATAACACTAAGAATGTTTTATTTTTCTTATTATATACATATGTGTGTTTATTTATTTGTGTACAACAAGCTGTAACTAGAGCTTAATCGTTCATAATATTTACATAATTTATAATTATAAGTTTTTATCACTGTGTTGCCTGATGTATCAACTGAAAAAAAACCAAAACAAAAAGTTTTATGGAAATCATGAATATGGTTGTATGTGTCTATTTAGGTCCTGGATTTGCTACCTAATTCCGTGGTGTAGTTTTATATAGAGCTAACGAAGGGCGACCTTGTGTGCGCACGGCTCCTTCGCTGGAATTCACTTATCCTATTCTCTCTGGGAGAATTCTCGCTCACCCAGTCCGAGCGCACTCATCTCTATCGCGGAAAAACGCCCGCCCGTTTGCTTTGCGGCCAGAATGTAGGTTATGGATACATAATAAATACGCACGTCGTTTAGGGATAAATGAGGCTCCATTACATTTAAATTATCTACCCTACTTTATATCTATGGGTCAATCGATAAATAAATCGATTGTTACAAGAACACCTTTTGTGTGTATGCATTATTGGCTATTGCTTTACTTTACTGCATGCATCAGACATTGCGATTTCCAATATATTATGCAATAACACTTTGCATTGAAATACCTGTCTTCTTTTTACGTGAATAAACAGATGAGATGTATTATTATTCCGCAGAAGTATATCTTCTTTCGTCAGAATAATACCTTATTATCGATAAAAACAGATTTATTACGCCCATTTTAATAAAAAAAAAAATTCATTTAAGCATTACATATCCGATCATAGTCCACGATTATGTTTCGCTTTATGGATGGCTTGGAGAAAGCTCGAATGATTTTGCTTGACTCCGGTTTTGGGGTTTTTAATTTAAAAACACCAATAATATTCACACGTTATAGTAACTGTCCAGTGTTAAAACACTACATTAAGATTATATTAAACATCAAAAGTGAGCAAAAACAAGCGGAAGGCTCTACGAGATGTTACGCAAGATCTGCGTAGCTAAAAATAAATACGCTTGAACTTTGTCTTATATTTTTCATCAGTTAATCTGCGTTCATTAATGGTAGATGGGCTGAGTCGGATCCCATCGACTCGACTTTGACGCGTGTCTCTTTTCTTCTCATTTGTTTTCTCACTTTTAAATATTTTATTAGTTTTAGTGAAAAACAAAAATATATCACGGGTCTAATTCGGATCTCAATACTGATTTTTAGGATTCTATGCTGATAAATGAATCCAGAGTTTATTTTCTTATCTTCTTGTACCGTACTGGTTTTTTCTATTTTTTTTTGTAAAGGAATACTAAAAAATTTCTTCATAAAACTACTCTTCTATCAATTCACGTGGCGAGAATAAGGGTTTATTTTTAATATCCTTTTAAATGTCATTTTCTCCTTTTTTCAAATTGTCATTATTTAGAGGCCGTCGCTTTAAACCTAAAATGAGAAATTTCCTGCTTGTATTAGTAGAAGTTTGACCTATTTATGACAAAAAAAGCTTAGTATATGAAATCCACTAATTAAAAAACTATAATAAATCGAATATGGAGTCTATTCACCTCTGAGTCCTGGAGGTTTACTGATTATTAAAGCATTATAAATATTTAACCGTTAGACCGTGAAGTGTTTCAAAGAGGTCCAGGTGCTCGGGGACTTTCACGTAAAGTTTCTGAACTACAAGCGTGGAGGAAAAATCTCGAAAAAATTTAATAATCGTTTTTTTCAGCGTTTCACAAATTACTCCCGCTTGTGCGCCCAATGCCTCAGCTCGTTCATCTTTACTCTCTTATCGCCATTAGATTATGTCACGAGCCGAAGTGTCCTCATCCATCTTCAGATTACGCCAAAGGATTTGGGAAATTATAAAAATCCCGACGAGCGAGCACAGGGGAGCCGGCCCCCGTCCCCGTCCGCACTTCCGTCCCGTCGTCAATTGCCATTGTCCCCCTTTGAGACTTCTCCCCGCTCATCCGTCTGCGGGAGTCGTAAAGTCTTCAATTGTACCTCATCCGTCAAATCGTCTCCGAGGATCCGGCGCACACTCGCGACTGACCCCGGATATGTTGTCTTGCTTCTTTTTACTGCACTGATATTCATTTCTATTATATGATTATATTTTTATTTAATTATGAAAATCGTTATTGTTGCGTATAAGATTTTGACGATAACGCAGAAGAGCGATAAGCGTCGGAAGAAAAAGCTTTCGTATTTGCGCATTGTCGAAGGGAACCGATTAAAATCGACTGAAGAAAAGCGCAAACGCCGAAACGAGCAGGATCAGGGTGCACTGATTGGCCAATCGGGGTGCCATCAGTGCACCCTGATGGTGCTCCAATTTAAAAAGTATCGGCTACTGATCAATTGTAGAGGTGCTCGCTGCTGATAAACATCGAACCAGATTTCGGAGTATAAAAATTTCAAATTCTTGTAAATATATATTTTTTTTGAACATCCTCCGCCTACCGGAGTACAAATGGCGTCCCAGAATTATGATTCAATCCCATACCCTATCGGTATGTTTTCTCTATCGTTTCATTTGGGTTTATGGTATTCTAATATATTTTTCCATATTAATAATTTTCTATTGTAAACGTCTAAGTTTTAATCTCAATGCACACGATACAATATAGCCGGTAGCTATATCTACCTGCTTTTATCCAAAATAAATATAATATTAAAATTTTATTCAACATTGTGGACTTTCAACAATTTCTCAATATTTTGCATAAAATAAAAAAATCAGTTTTTATAGATATTTTTGTGGATTATATTTGAAGATTTGACGTTTATGAAATGTGCCTCGGCGTAGGGATGCGTCGGGGCGGGCGGGGGCGAGCAGCTGATCGATGCCCGCGCCGCGCCCCCGCCCGGCCCCGCGCCCCGCCCCGCGCCCCGCCTGGCCCCGCGCCCCGCCCCGCCTCGCGCCCCGCCCCGCCCCGCGCCCCGCCCCGCCCCGCCTGGCAGCCGCGCCGCCGGGCAGAGCAGTCGGCCCTCGCGCCCGCGCCCGGCCGTGCGGCACTCGCGACTTTCTGACGCTTTTATGCTCCATCAGCATTGCGAATCGTCTCAAAATATTGCTAAAAGTGCGCTGACTTTTTTTCTGTCGCTAGTGACTTTATATATTTTTTTATTGATGGTGTTACGATTTTTAACAAAGTGCGTTATTAAAATCATAAAATAAAAAATGTATGATTAATTAGATATCTTATTTTGCATAAAAAAAACGCGTGCCATTTGTTTATAAACACAACGTTTTTTTATGAAAAAAGAATCAAACAAATCCCAAATTACTTTTAGTTATTTTATTTTATCTTCCCTTGAACGATTATTGCAAAATTACTTGTTATTTTTTCGGTGGCGTTTTCTCGTTTTTAATATACAATGCAGCTATTTTAGTCGCGATGAAGTGTATCGTTAATGCAAACATATCGTCATTTAAAAAAAAAACTTATCTCTTTCGCATAAATATCGGTGAAAAATCAATTTCCTATCACACGATATTGTTTCATCCTTCTGTGAAAACGTACATAAAGACGTGCATTGCTTTCTCGCTTTCGCGGACTGCACGCCACTGTCGCGGGCTGTGTATTTTTTTTATCGAAATGTTATAAATAAATCTAGATTTGATTCAATCTTATGCGTATTTTCACAGTTCTTTGAGCATTTTTCCCTATTTAATGGAAACAAATAAACAGCTCGTTTCTAATATATTCGATAAGTATACTAGTCACACTCCATAAAAAAATTAATACAATACAATGAGCTATTCGCAGATTACTAATGTACGCTATTTTGAGATTATTAATGTAACCACTTCAGCCTACTCGGATATAAACCGAGTTTTTTTTAAATTTATATTTATTTAATGAAAAAGTTATTTGATTGTCAAAAATGGTCCGTTTGTATAAACAAATTGAAAATAATTTAAGATTTGGTTTTTTAAAGCGTTGAGTGAGTAAAATAAAAAAAATACATATTAAACAAAAATAACTTTTTCATGTTTATATAGTTTAGTATTTACTTTTGATTTAATTAATTATTTCCACAATTCGTTTCACAATTTGCAAGTTTATATGAAATTTAAAATTAAAGATATTTTTATTAATTTTCGAGATATTGTTTAATTTATTTTCAATTTGGTGTCGCATTGCATCTTAATTAATAAAAATAGGGGGTTTTTTTTGTATTATCAAATATACGAGTATGTATCCATAATATATGATGACTGTTTGGTTTTGTATAAATCTATTCTAATAATTTTAAAATGTTAAAAATTATAAATATTCAGGACTTTTTTTTAATATTAAATAGTTGTTATTTCCTTACAAAGTTAGTTGTATATTTACAAAAAGAAATAGATATTATTTTATATTTAAATTATATTTGTATGCTTACACACTAGAAATAATCCATACAACAATCGATTTCTGTTTAAAAAAAGGTTTTTTTATTCAAACATTTCAGTTAATTGAGACCACAATCTCTGTAGTCTCAGAAGCCTATTTCAAAGTTAGGAAAGTTTTATTGTATTTTAGAGGGTATTTTCGTATTCGACCAAACCACAGGCAAATTTCAGGACCTAAATTTATCATCCTATCAGGTATTGTAATTCGATCTCCAAAGAATATAGAATATTGACTTGAGCATTTTTTAAAAACTTATCGCTTTCTAATGAATACCTTCTAACAGAGAGTCCAACAATTACTTATTAATCGCATTAAATTCTCATACATGCATGCATACCTGCACACATAGTAAAACTGCCAATCTCTTAAATCATATTTTTTCCATAAGAATACACGAAACATATTTTAAATAAAGTCGCCATCCACGAGGGCGCTACATCAAAGTGTGGGTCGTGGCCTTCATTTGTGTATGTTGATGTTGCTTCTTATTTATTTGTTCTCGGTTTTGGTTCTGAATTTGTTTACCCCCACGCCACAGTGCAGTCACCTTAGCTTTCATTCATCGTTTCTTCTTTTTACCCTCCAGTCGTGATTTCTTACTTTTCACTCCCGGCAGTTCATATAAAGTCTTTATAGAGATGACTAATATTTGTGCGCAATTTTCCACGTGCAACGTTAGGAAATCACACTCTTTTCCGATCATTAAATGGGCGACACATTATAAGTGCTTATTATAAAAATATATACTATTATACTTATATATATAAAAAATAGTAAATATTCCATTGACGTGTTCTCGTATCAAATGAGTTAAAAATTTAGTGCATTGGTTTTCTTGTTCTTTGTACGAAGGTCCTGTGGAAGCGTCGTACCACAAAATGTTTTTTTTTGTTAAGCTAAAAATTCATTGAATAAAAACAAAACATACAATTTTTTTTTATAAAGAAAGCATATATGCAGTACGCATCCATTGATTCTAAAGCCATATATGTTTTCCTTGAGTGTTCTTGCTGGAATTCGATTTGCAAGCCCCGCCTTGAGCCTCCTCCGAATGAAATAGTATATTTGCTCTCTCGTCTATTATTTTTCTTATAGCTTAACGTAAACAAATGTAAAAATTATTTTATATTTTCATAATTATTTTGTTAATCTTATCTACGTTTTGAAGTATCTCGTTTTAGCATAAGTTTTTATTATTTAGTTTTCAAAACTATTTTAAATTATCTAGACGGTTTCTTCTATATTTTACAATAATATCAATTTTAAATAATAAAAAAAAAATTTACATACCAATAATATTTTATATAGAATACTTTTGTGATTTTCTTACATGTATAATTTTATTTAAAATATTAAAACGGAATACTACTCTCTGTCAAAAATATTTATATTAATCAATACTTTTATATTTTGTATTTATTATAATAGTTTTTTGCTTTGCTGGATAAGAGACGAACCAGATTTTTTTTTGTTTGTTTTCGTAAAAGTTTTAGTATATTATAGATCGTCTTTATTTTACTTTTCGATTGTACACGGTGTTAAACGAGGCGTGCCGTTTGCGTAGTATAAATCCACAGAGTAACTTGTAATATAATACCATAAGCGACCTGCGGGCTCAGAGGCACGCGCCATCACTCAGCGCTAATAGTTGCAGTGCTTTCGCGTGCGTTCTAATACTTCCGCCACGGGGTGGTATCCGCATTCCCAGGGCCGCCGCGCAGGGCTGCCTGCCCCGCCGCGATATATCATATTTATTATATATAACAAATAACTAAACATATTTCAACTTGTCAATTATTAGTTACCATTTTTTGTAGTAATTCGGAAGTATCTGATTTATAATGTAAATAATTTTTTTGTCTGCTTCTACGAATGCACTAAGGCAATAGAAGTCATCACTTGAATAATGTATCTGCAGAAGCTATTCGTCGGTTTGTTTGTGTGACGGCCCGGCCCGCCCCCTGCCCGCGTCCTGCCCGCGTCATGCCCGCGTCATGCCCGCGTCACGCCCGCGGCAGCCCTGCGCCCGCAGCCGTCGTGGAAACGTCCTAATCACGCCGGCTTCGCGTGCCAAGCGCCGATATGTCAGCCTTTCGACAAGTATTACTGCCGCATCAGCCATTGAACTTGCTATGTTTATTTGCATTGTCAAAAAAACTTTCGCGGTGATTAATTTTTGCATCACATACACCCGCATGTAAAAATGCTTGGTTATTATCTTTAAAATGTTTTTCAAAAGGACTAATTTTTTTTTTAATTCTACATGTTTTTATGGGATTTGGTCAATGTTGTCTACTTATTTTATTTTTTTGTCAAAAATACGTGAAACGTCGGTTCCTTCATAAATTAACCTTCCAATGACCGAATATAGTCTTTAAATTGAAATACTTTGTGAAATATTAAAAAATATATACATCGTAATGTATCAAATTTTAATAACTAAGGTATACATTAATATCTATTTACAATACTTAGTGAGAAGTTATTATTTTCTTTTTATTTTTCATATCAAATATAATTTATATATTTGGGAAGATCTCTATTAAATGGTGTTGGCTGCAGAAAATAATTAAATAAACTGTGTTTTTTTATGTGAATAAGTAATTTTTAAATCACTTTGTATTTAATAGATCAGAGTGACTTAGTGTTGTCTAGTTTCTTGTATTAAAATATGAAGTTACTTATTAAAAGTAAAATTGTGAAATTACTGAATCGAAGTATGAAAATTTTCAAAAGTGTTAGTTACGTGCAATTTAAGTGAACTCTTTTAAACTCCCACCGTGTATATAAACATATTTTTAGTAACGTTATGTATAAATAATTAAAATTAAATAATATTAAAAGACAAAATAGTTGTCAGTACTATTTTTAATTTCAAATTTAATTTTAGAAAAGTAACAATGTTTCAATACATTGAAATTAAACCTCAAGTAGATTGAACAGATTTCTATAATTTTTTAATGCCGTTGATTTCGGCTGATAAAATTAATAAATACATACATTGTTCGTGTCAAACCGGCAATAGCACAGATTAATAAAACATGTTCTTATGATAATATTGTTTGTATAAAAAAGTGAAAACGTTTATTTTAACTGGAAAGGAATATCGAGTACTCAAAACGCAAATGGTGATTGAAACATTTGGTGATTTCGGTTGAAATTGAATACGTGAACACGTGGGTTGCATTTTATGCCAGTGAAACGCACATTTCTTAGAATTCATTATTTTAAACTATCGAATATTATAATTTGTATAAAAAGTGACTTCATATGTGGATTTAAATATGTCGTAAGTTCAACCCAAGTGAGAATTTACGTCGGTTATTTTGGCTCGAGTGCATCACGTTAATTCTGTTTTATGCAATTTATTGCAAACGATACAACTATAAATGGTACATCTTAATTTTTTAAATTGTATTTATATAAAAAGTTACAATGAATGTGGAAGTGACCTTTAATTTAGCGACCAAAAGTTAAAAAGATGAACTTCCCACTTTCGGTTTCAAATGTTCCGTCATCGGACGTCGCTGTAAGTTGTAGGGTTCTGCGCGGTGCTTGTGAGTGACAGAGCGGGGAGGAGGCATGTAGGCTCGTGGGCTCGTGGGCACGTGGGCACGTGGGCACGTGGGCACGGGGGCACGTGGGCACGGGGGCACGCGGGCACGCGGGCACGTGATGGGCGAGTGCATGGGGGACCGCGCCCGGCCGGGGCGGGGGCGGCTCTGACCCCATGTTCTCCGAGCTGTGCCGCGAGACGCTGCGCCGGGCCTGTGCAGCCATCGGCTACTGCAGAGATGGTACGCGCTAGGTCACACCTTGCATTCATCCTTGCATGCCTTGATGTACATCTTTGAATACACCCATTTGGCTTATCGATCTTATCTTAAAATTGCAGCGACCATCAAAATCATGTCCATCAATAATTACAACGTCACAATCAACGAAACCGTAGTAGGCTGAAAGTGATAAATTACATTTTATTTATATCTATTTAATGGCTTTCTACAAATTATTTTTAAAAAAATCCTCTCGTAGTTTTCTCCTGTACTCCTTTTGCTTGACCGTAGATTCTACTCCGTTTTATTTAAAAATGATTTTTTGAAATGCAAATGTATTTTTTTCGTTCATTATTTATTAAAAAGAAAATAACCGCATTAGCTGTAATGGAAATCGGTTCCCCAAGAAGATAAACCAATTCCACGGAAGTTCCATAAAAGTAATTCTATTAAAAAAAAAAAAAAACTGGAACTCAATCCCAGTCGGAATTCCGCTAAGTGGGTTGGAGTAATTCCGTTCCCGTGAGTTTTCTGGAACTTCCCTCGACCTCCCCGAGGTCTGGACGGGGACCATTTTAATTTCAACCGTATGGTATTACTATTTTTAGACAGGTAGGAGCGCTACGCGGTCTTATAAAATCACAGTTTGCATCGAAGTTGTGTACGGAATTCAGTCCCAAATTTAATACCGAATCTGACGCTAAGAAATGTGTATCATAAATAAATAATTACCCAAAAGGCAGATATTGAAATCAATCACTGACTACAAAAAAATCTAAAGCAGTATTTTGTCAGTGAGTTAAACGTTATCCGTGCATCTTAATTTTAAAAAGTTATTTTGTTGACTCGCGCATCTGTTCTAGAGCATTGTTCGAACGAATTTACTGTCTAAATCTGATTAAATTCAAAAAGCGAACACGGAAATATTTTATTTAAATATCAAACATTAATATTCCTTTTTAAGTAAATAGCCTTCAGTATTGTAAATACTGCCATTATAAAATATGACTAACGTATCTGATACCGATTATGGTCGAAGTTGTGTATCAGCATGAGGCCAAGTTAATTTAATATTTATTCATAAATCACAGCGAAGACACTTCAAAATATTTGGAGAAACTACCTTGAAACATGTGCGGATAACAAAGTGAGATGTTTGCCTAAATAAGATACGAGAATGCCTTCTCGCCGACTTGCGGTTTCCCCGCCCGAGAGTCTCCTTAAACTTTACGCAGTTTTGTACTATAAGCGAGGGACCTTTCCCCGAGCCCCCTCTCCTTGCTGTAACGCAGGACTTAAATAATCATACGGAGACAAGAAAATATTATGTAAAAATATTTAGCTACAACAACTGCAGGTTTTATCTTCTGTTATTGCAAAACCGTGCTGTGATTTTGAAAAACGAAAGACTCATCCATTTTCATCTGTAAATAGAGACGTGACGTAAGTTTGAAAACTTTATGGTCACTACAGGTGTTACTCAAGGAGAGATTTCGCGACGCAAGCTCTCAGATCTGCTGTCTATTTCCGATTCGTGGCGTGGCTGCGTCTCGAAGTGGTGAGCTCATTTACACATGGATGAAAATTTTATTTGTTCATGCGCACGACATTCGCTTAGAAATTATGTATCGAAATTATATATGCTGTAAATATATATTACGTTTGTAGGTTTTATTTTCTGTATTCAACTGTCTGTGTACAATATTTATTTTTATCTTTTTGTATACATCCGGTTGTAAATTTTCAATTGATGATTGATTAAATAAAAATTAAATGTATATACGCACAATGCGATAGTCGAAAGAGTGTTTCGTATAGCTATGTCTATTGAAGGCATGTAATGTATTGGATATTCAATTACTGCATGGCACGTGTAAGCCGTGAACTAAATTTGTGTTGCTCCAGATGAAAGTACAAACACAAATATTTTTTTCAAACGAACCAAATTCAATCGCTGAGAGTGGTTCTTTTAAAAACCGTGTGACGTGAAACGCAGAACGTCGCGGAGAGCAGGTAGCTGCTCCCAGAAGCCGCTTTTTGTCTCTCAGTGATAAAAGCTCCAGCGCCGCGGAGACTATTTTTAGTCTTCCTTTATCCGGAGAGACTCGAGGCATGTCTCATCCGAGCGCCTTAAGAGCTAACGTCCCTTTAAATTAGACAAACTACGACACTTCGCGCTTGTTCGACTACCCTCGGTATTTCTTGCCTCTTATAAAGTCCCGGTTACATTATCCGAAGGCACAGCGCTTTCGAGCAAAGCTAAAATACAAACGTTCTTTCAAACTATTATAATGGCCTACACTAGCAGGATGATTTACACCTATTACACCTATGTTTTATTTGGATAACATCTTGTTCTGTAAGACTTTCGTAAGACAGCGGAAGGCTAAAACAACATAATCTGAAAGGTTTTTACTATTGAATATTTACTTATTTTAATTTCAAGCAATACGTGAAGTACACTCAAATTTCCGTTGCGACTTTTTACGTTCAAAGATTCTGACAGCAGTTAACTATCGATATTGTAAATTGATCGCGTTTGATCATTTTCTTTATTAAATTTGATCTGTTGTTTATCACTTAAATCGGTCGGACCCCCCGACAAGGTTAGTCAGTATAAAAACTGATTTTTAAAATCATAATTTATACAATTGAACATACTGTACTTATTTGAATGCGAAACTATAAGATCGCATCCATTTCAGCCGGAAGTGGCCGCGCTCCTTCGGCATGTAACCCCAGCTGTTCTCAGTACGGTTGGATATTTTAATTTATCGTCGCGCGGGTGTTTTGAGTCCATTTTTCGCATTGTTTGTTTGCATCGTCGTCTGGGTGGCGCAGAGTTATGGCTTCCGGCCTCTTAATAATAATGTGCTCTGGCTAGACTAATGTACTTATACCTTACGTTCTATCTCGGTTGACTAAACACTGAGGATTCCCCCGGCATAATTTATTTCACTCCATACTTCATATTGTATTTAACAGCAAAACAGATAATTTTTTATGATGTCCGGTGGAACGATTTATTACTGATTATACTTGTTATTGTACAATTGTTTAGTAGTGAACTTACAAATATTGCAGTAATAATGTGCGCTTTATAAAATATAATAAAAAAGTATTAATGAAATAACTTATAATAAATCCTTATAATTCGTTTTCATTTTTTTATTAGTATGCTGACTTTGATAAATATAGGCCTTATTGTGCTTAGATAATACACGGCTGGCATTTCAAGAGTTAAGAAAATGATTCCAGTGCCTGAGCGATGTTTCAATCCAACGAAAGACTGGAGTGTGATACAAGTCGGTTTAACATGTTTTAACAGCTGCCCTTTCCGTTATTGTAAGGTTTCATTCACGTCGTTAAAACCGTTTCATTCTCCATAAACCGTTATATTACGAAGCGTAAAATTTTATTGCGCTTTTCATTCAGAGAAATAATTTGAACTGGGTGGATACATAAGAAATTCACTGTATCGTTTTGGTTTGCTTTCATGATCTCTGCGCATCCCCACGCCACTAGTACGTTCATAAAATATTTTCAATTCATTAATATTTAATGATTTTTTTGCAAATCAAAATAACTTAAGGTTGGGATATATTTCGAGCCTATGGTAACAGTATACTGATATTACCACTGCGCTATCCGGGAACAGTTTTTGGCAGAGAAACGACGATCAATTTTTAAAAATATATATTGTTAAGATGCTCAAACTAATTTTATTAGAAAATATGTTAGGGGAGTTATCCCCTAAAAATCCGTCGGTAACAACGTGTTTGTAACAATAAGTGTGCTAATCACTGGATTACCTGGCGATTCGAACAAACGTCCTTGACTGTTGGCCCATTCTGCATCATGATAACTGAACAAAATCCAATTACGAGTCCCGCATCACCGTCGAGTAGTTGCCTACTCTCGTTAGACCGCTCTCCCCGGAAAGAAGGTTTTAATTAAAATGTTTGCACACAAACTCACCTGGAGAGCCCTGGCTCTCTAGTTCCACCCCTTCTGCCTGCCGCACCCCTCTTCAACCTGCGCAGTGCCAGGGGCCTGACAACACAACCTTATTTATAAAAAAATATTTAACAATTTACAGAATCAAGTATTTAGAAAAAAACCACTCGAGCGAAATATTGTTTAACTATATGAATTTTTCGAGTAGCTTGAAAATACCTCCGTAAGGGGAAAGTAATCGACTTTCCCAACATACAATAAAACATGTTTGCTTACTTTCCTAATGCCAGGAGGGTGTTTTAATTGAAAGTTTTACATAAATAAATATACGAAAATAGTGAAGAGCAATTTATGCATAATGAAGATTAATAGTCTTTAATATTACGTGTTTGTATAATTGAATGAGTCGTTCGAGGACATACGTTATTTTTATAGATTGTTTCGAGTAAATCCCTTCACACATGGCGCGCGACAGGCGGGTCTACGGTTATATATTAAACGTCGAAGCCAGAATAAAATCAATCAATGGAACAAAAAAATAAGCAATATTTTTAAATATTGAATTTATCTATGAAGACATTCCGTTTCCTAAATTAATAATATGTTATTTTCGATATGCAGTGTTACACAAAAGGCAGGATCATACATAAGGAATGAAAATTTATTCTGTTTATAGAAATAAATATTGCGTTACACCGGTGTGATTCTCGAGAAATACTAAGTTTCTAACAGTCACACTGATATTATTCTAACTGTTGATACAAACTGGCTTATACATTACTTACATATTTCTTATCTCGTGATTAGCATTTCTACGATTTTATCAAATAAAAATCCAAATATTTTTATTTTAAAAACGTACATACTATACATTGTAAAACTGCATACAAATCTTCTAATAAATATTTCAATATAAGTTTATTTCAAAACTGAAAAGCATTTTTCATAATTTTTTTAAAAACTTTTTTTAAACCACCCTGGTTTTATCTTAATAATATCTTGTTTAATTTAAAATTGTATTTTCAGTTTTCAAGACCGCTGCCCGCATGTCACATTCTGTCGAAATTTCCTTAAATCCGTTGAAGTCCTATTTCCCCGGCAGTTCTCAATTATTTGAGTATATATTTTGTTAGGCACTACTGTTATTCCGAGTTTTCAATAAAGTTCCTTTTCCTCCCGAAATCATTTCATTTTGTTTTTAAAAGGAACCGAAGGACAACTCGGAAGTGTCTGCCTGAAACAAAGTGGTTTTATCTGAAAAGTTAATATGACAAGTCTCTTCGAATAATAGTGTTACATTTTAAATATAAAAGTATTCTTTGGGATATTTTCAATGTTTATGTAAAATTACAGGTGCTTGATCGTGGAATTATGCCGCTTTATCCGAGGCTCGCGATATACAAAAATCAATGCAATTTATTTTCTAAAACGTCATTAATAAAAAATACCAAAAGTTTCACTGAGTTATATTCTGTCATTCAAGATTAATTATAATTTATGGTGATCGTTGATAATGAGTATGTACTGTATTTCACATTTTTTTGTATTCAATCCATATCCATGGTTATATTAGAAAAGTAGTTCACACCATTGAAAATTATAGTCCCTTAAAAAATAGTCGTATCCTTTTTATCTTGACTTATTGTAACAGTGCCGCAGTCTCTCCTTAAGGACTGTCCGAAGCGACCACTGCAGCAAATCGCGAGTTTATTTTCTTATTAACGATTATATGATCATATTTTCATGTACTAAAAAGGTCTTAATTTTTTCATACCTTTCAGGTATCGCTTCTTAACTTTAATGTTGTTTTATATCACATTTACCCTTAAACTCATTTTTAAATAATACTCCCGAGCAGCAGTTTCCCTTCCACGAGTAGGGACCCCTTCACTCGGCGCTCTTTAGGGCGATATTATTCTGCGATTAAATTTTCACTTAAATTTTCGTCAATTTTTCACTTTTCGCCTAAAATAACTCGAGTCGATTACGGCCCTCGCTAAGTAGCACATTCTTTTCCAGGCGAACTTGAATCGAATCTCCTTCGTGCCGGCACTCCATTAGTTTTAATTTTTCTTGCCATTCCGACAGTCACTTATCGCATTGCGACGGTTTTAATATATCATTGCTTGTATTCGCATAAACGATTTGTTTCTTTTCCGCGTTATAATTCTGTTTACGCGCGCCGTCCTCGCTGGAGAGATAGACATAAGAATACGAATGTGCCATCTGAGAGAATCAGAAGACCACGTTGAACTTGATTATGCCATTAAATTACATCACTATCTGATTGCCGACCTTCGAAAAAAATAATATATATTTGGCAAATTCAAGCGGTTTATTTAAAACTGCTTGCACTGTGAAGTCCTTGTAAATAAATTTAAAAAAAATATTTTTGCCTAGCGATGCTTATTTCCCGGATATTGAATCATGGCAGGGGAGGTTCTGTTGCAGTCATTAGAGCCGCGCAGAGCCTTTGTGGGAGGCATCACTACCCACCCCGTCTCCACCGGGTCTCGTTACGGCACTTTATACAGGAAATGCAGCTCCTATCCCGCACGCTATAACTGCCTCAAGGTCTCACGGCAACCCCTATTTAATATATCACTCTGAAGAAATGCAATGTTCTCAGCGGTGCATTTAAATTTTACTATTTTCATTTTTAATTGTATTACACGAACACATTTTTAAGTAACTTAATCATTTAAATTGTATTTATATTTAAAACCAATAGTTTTTTACTATCTTCGGATATACGGTATATTTAAATTTTTAATCGAACTTTCAGTTTTATGATTTCATATTGAATATTACTATAAGTATCAGACTTTTTTTTTTTTAAACCTAACCTTAAATAACCTTCCCTAGTGTAGTGGTTGGTCCAGTCGCTTACTGACGTTATGTTAAGTTACAAGTCTATATTATTGTATCGAGAGTGGCTCGTGCGCGTGGCTCTACGTTCCAATTCGATGCATAAAAGGAAAATTTGTTGAAAATGTTTGTCTAAAAGGATCTTAAATATATACAAATATACGACAAAGCGATAGAGAAGTTACTTTAAAACCAAATTATAAATTATATTAAAAAACATAAATATCCTCAATCAAAATGACTGGACCACGAGAAAAAGTCAAAATGCTGATAAATTAAAAGATATGCAATGTATTTACACAATAGTGGATTACACAATATAATAAACAAATAACTGTACATCTTACCAAGCTGAATCTCAGATCTTATTTGCATGTTGTGTGTGTGTGTTTTTTTTAAACAATTCTCAAATGTTTTTTTCAATCAATGAAACATAGATCTTGCATTCAGAGCGTGTATCGCATTTGTGTTTGCTTTATGGGTAGGGCAGAGTTAGGTTGGGTTAGGTTGAGACACGTTCACGGGGCTTACTGTGAAGATGTATCGTGTACGCCGCATCACCTGTTGTGCCAGTCAGTACTTCTCTTTGTCTTTTATCTGCCGTCCTTGCCCAAGTCGCATTTCCGCCTGACAGTTGGACGTTTCGATCAGCGACCGGAAGCTCGCCTCCAGGGCGGATATAGGAATCTTTGCCCGGATCGCTACACACCAAACAAATAGGAAACTTCTATTTCGTAATTTATTTTCTTATTATAGTTTTTGCTGAATATTCCCTATATTTTCAATTAATAATGTAACGTATTTTTTAAAGATTTCTTTCAAACGGGAAACTACAAAGATCTAAAATGTGTATTAAAAATTTGATCTAATTCCGCAGTATTTAAGACAGACGGTTATATTTATATGTAATAATAAATTTCAGTAGCCTTTTGTCATTATATGTACTCATCGGCCGTGACGCCCAAAGCCCGTAAGACTCCTAATGATAGTTTTGATTATTTTGTCACATAATGCACTTCGGCCTCGCCGCGCGTCCCATTGTCTCCGGCCATTGTTTCGCGCGACTAAGCCAGGCGGGAATAACGAGCGCGCTAATCCCGGCCGGCCCGGCGCCCCCGGCTGATAGCACAAATCCACGGGACTCTTTATGAAGCCGCTTATGAACTTTGACCAAATCTGCTTTAAATTATACATATATATATATACATATTTGGTTGTTTGTTTTATTAACTTGCGTTTGAACTTCAAACTGCTTCCGAGAGAAGAGAAAATGGGGTTTTCAGTGAATTCCTATAAACAGCTGGAAATGTAATGAGATGGACGCAGACGCTGTTACCTTGTAGCTGTTCAATACCCGCTTGCTTGCCCGCTGTTATTCTGCTGATGACTACTGATTTTTTTCTAAAGTAGCGTGTTTAAAGGGATGTCTCTAGCTCAAGTTCTGTATTTTTAAGGGCTCTTTTCAAGCGCCCTTATTTCCGTGTGTAAACGAATGAATTTAAAATTTAATCATAACTATTTTATTTATAATAATCTTCACAGACCCACACGTTCTGAATTCCCATTATTTTTTTATCTAGTTTTTTCAAATTTTGTTGGAAAACTTTTAATGTAACATCCTCAGTCCGACTGAAACTGAATGATTTGTGGAACAGGGAATCGATCTCTGAGTCGACAGTCCCAAAAGCAAAAATAAAGATCGCTTTTGTCAAAATTATATTTTTCTATCTTTAAATTCGGACTTTTGTATATTTTTTCGTTCTGCTTTAAAGCATTATCTTTTAAATAATAAATCTTTTTATCTCATTTTTTATATTCACCTATCTTATAATGTCATACTTAATATACCCATAGCTCTTTGCGTGATAAAATTTTAATTTTTAGATTCTTTGTTATCATTTCATATATTTAACAAAATTGTAAAGAACATGTCTAATGTGAATTTATATGGGAGATTTTCAGAATGTTGAAATTTTTATTAAAAAAAATAATACAATTACTTTCTTTAAATCGTTTTATCTAACATCAAAACTGTATAATTTGGGAATTCAATATTTTCTTAGCTACAACTTAACTGAAAGTTACCATGTAAGTACATGGCGTGCGATGCCTTTTAAAATCTAAACATGCAATGTCGTGCACTCTTTTTAAAATATCTCATAAATTATTTAAGCCAGGGGCCACAGGCGCGCCGGGAATCGGAAATTTGCTAAGTAAATATTACACCTGGGGAGAGCTTTCGCAAAATCTAAACCACAATAAAATAGTGTTTGGAAATCTCAAGTATTTAATAAATCAATTTAATGTTTCGTTTACGGCGGAAAATTAGTTAGTAATTACCCTATATTTTACAAATATTCATGATTTAAGGGTATATCGGAAAGGCGTATCATATTGTCACCACGTTAAGGATACCTTTATAAAAACCCCCACTAGAAATCACATTATAAATTCTTGAGTACGTATGTTTTCCAGATCTAATGGTTTCTCCAGATAGCTAAAAAACCAACCGGAAGCTAGAATTTAAGATATTTTTTAGCTGTGTTAAAATATTTGCATCGCTCTTAATGTTTTTCGGCAGGTCCGGGTATGTTTAACTCTTGAGTGTGCTCGAATCCTGACCTTGGGTCGTCGCACAGTGAAACCTTAGAACGTACCGCCGGGTGGCCTACTCTATTTTTGTACTCAATCCACATATCGTACTTCTTACTGTATTGTCGGTCACTTTTAACTCTCTGCTTTGCAACTAGGTCTGTCGCAACGAACGGTTCAACCGCATGTCTCAATTCATTTCTGAGTCCTTTCATATTCCATTTTTTTATCTCCGTCATTCAGCTATGTTCATCCACACGGAAAAATCGCGGAGTCGCGCGCCTTTTGCACACAAACAACCAGAGCGTTTGCATATATGTTTTTTTGAAATCCTCCTTTTGGACCCCTTTTTTTGAAACGAATTTATTGAACGATAAACATTTTATGCACACTGTACGGTTATAAGGTAGTTGTCATATTTAAAGTATCGGGTTAATTAGTGTCCTGTGAGATCGCGATTTGATATTTCTTATTATTTATTTGGGTTTTTCTCTTAAACCTAATATGTAAAGAAAACATAACGAGTTTCGGTCTTCTGAGGCTTTACTGTTATCTATCTAAATGTTTTTTTTCTTTTTTACAAATTGACGTTATTCGTGTGTACGTTTAGTGCCAGAGCCTTTGATACCTCGGGACGCATGCACCGCGGGACGGAACTCGGGGTAGGCGTTGGGTGGTGTGTGTACACTTGACAGCTATGATTGAGCGCGTTTAATGCGGAGAGGAATACGATTTATCAATTTACGAAGCGACATTTTTTTTACGTGTCGATAAACCGTTTAGTGTAGGAGGCTCAAATTTAAAATTGAAAAATATATCACCAAAAATTAAGTAAAATAACTAGTACTCATAATCGTTTCGAGTAAAAGAAATCTTGTAACATTTTTTGTAGCGTTGAACATATACTAAACCAATACATGCAAAAATACTTTTCAAACATCTGCAAATTTAATTACCGGATGATGATTCCAATACAAGAGCCGAAACTTTAAATATAGATACATAAAACACGCATTGATCACAATATCCGCTGGAAAACGGCTTATGTATCCATAGAATTCTTCCCGAACATCTAACCGTCAAAGATATACCAAAGGTACTTATTTACTTTATGATTTATTTATTACTATAATAACCTTTATTCCACCACTTTTTTACATTCACAATTAGTTTAAATGTTGTTTTCTGAATATATAAAAAAGACTTTGAAAATAATAAATAATAAAATAATAGACATTCGGAGGTTGGCGTAACAGCATATTTTCCTAAGCATCCACGCGAAACTAAGATGAGTTTTAATCGGCGTTTATACTCGGCATAACTTTGTCCATCGTTCATAAATAAGGCGGGGCTTGCACCTCGCAGGTAGCCTCGTCGCCCTCCGACCCGCTGTGTGGCCGCCTCTAATTATTTTCATGGTCTGGAGCACCGTGTGAAATGCCTGAACTTTCAAAGGCTTCTTTTATTTTTGCCGGCGAGTTTTTTTAGCGTTAGAAGTTCTCGCAAATGAAAGTTTCACAATTAAAATTTATATGCTCTTCCAACTCGTTAAGAAAACGTTGGCTCTCTATGTTTGTACTTTACACTGAAAGCTTTATTGAAGCTTTCGCTATGTCGTTATAATTTTTCGAGTTTATCATTTAATTTTATATACAAATTAGCCTCGGTCTGCCAACGACGGTATTCGACTAATTATTGTTAATCCATTAAACAACAGTCATACTGTAATAGGCAAACGCCACGCCACGAAAAAACGTTTTGAAATAATTTCATTTTAAAAAACATTCAAACAAACTGGAAAAACTATTTATTCTGACTTATTATGAGTAAAGTTTTTATACAGGAATTGTTGTATATTTTTAAGACAACCGTATTTATATCTAGTTTTTTGTGGGCTCAACATCGGAGTTGTAATTTTATTAGTTGAATATAAAATAATTCTTATCAACCATTACTAATGATAAACGATAAATATTAATAGGTATTAAAAATTTTTTAAAGGTCTATGAAATTTCTTCATTTTTAATGCCCTACTTTACAAGGTGTATTGACCACACACTATTCATTATTTTGTTTAAAACCTTTCACATGAACACCGAAGCGCCCATAATGTTGAACAACCCTTAACGTATTTACAGTACTTGTGTCATAAGTACTGTGAATTTAGTTATTTTTGTATATTTAACTAAAAAATATGTATATCCGTGCATATGTATCATATAAATCATCGTCACAGGAATGTCAGCTAGCCGCATAAGCGTTTACTAATGTTATATGAATACATTTATTAATTTGAGTACTCGAGCATGTGTATGCGGCAGAAAGAAACCTTTCTTTACAGAACAACCCCTGTAGTTAATACGGAGTGGGTAGAATAACCAACCACCCTTCACAAAGCTCTAGGTTGTTTATTTTATTTCCTGAGTTGTAATTCTTTAAACCGTTCTACTTAATCTCCAGCCAAAGGCGAAAACTAATTTACTATTACCAAGTGCTTAGTTTTCAGGTGATTTGTGTGTTTTTTAAACACAGCATGGAGCTAGTCGGACACTCGCGATATAACATAAACCCGGCGAATGTGTCACCATTTGTTTTATTGATTAATTAGAAACGGAAAGCACCTTTATCCAGACAAACTGAGTCAGGAGTCAAAGCACACAATTCTTGAAAAGTTGCCATTTTCAGTCTGAATAAGCTCTTGAAAGGCGAAAGCGCTCACAAACGAAAATGTTTGCAGTCGCCTAGCAATTGGCTATTATTATTTTTTACTGACTTTTATTGTTTTTTCTAATCATTTAGAGATGTAATAAAGCTTGCAGTGATTTGTCACTTTAATGGATCGCATGCCACTTGCAAATAATGTATTTGAATTGTTATTTTTTTTTTATAAATTTATGTAGGTTTGAGTTAATTTCAAATAAGTTACAATCAAACTCTACTATTTTCACTTAAGGTGTACTTTTCATAAAATTTCCTAAAATTATTTTGTTCGGTATTGTAAGTTCATATAAGGGTTGGTTTATGGAGCCGTGCTCCCACTGCTCCTCGCTTCCGGGCGGCTCCCTTATTTGAATATATATGTGGAGCACCATGTGCAGGTAACGGTGTGGGGGATGGAATTGAAAGCTCTCACCGGAACCTACTATAAAGCCTTATATCCCGGGATTTTTCATTTTTAGTATTAAATTTTAAATATTGCAGTTCTGGTTATATTTTGAATATTGACTAGAAGATGTGCTCTTTTTTAAATATGTTATGATCTGTTGACATGTACACACAGACTTATACTTATCGTAAATCACATTCACCAAATATGTACTGAAGATCGCCACAAATGAACCTGATTCACAAAATCAACAACAAGGATTCGTCGACCGTAACCATTATTAGTGAAAATGACCTTTTTTCTTTGTTTGATAAATTCATTTTTTATTCATTAATTAATAATGAAAACAAATTAAAACTACCATTTTATTTCGTTGTATTCGAGGTGCGGTATTTTTAAAGGATTTTCCATAGCTATTTATTAGGGTTCTCACTCAATCAAAACCTGAAAATAAGCATAAAGACATTATCAAATCATATTGTTTTTACATTTAAATATTTTTAATTTATGTAATATTATTTAATTTCATATTTAAAAATTTATTTAAATTTTAATGTCAAATTTTAAATAGTGGCGTCTAATATACATAATTTCAAAGCCAATTTTTTATCCACCGCAACCACTAACGGGTACACTGCAAATTGTGTAATTTAATAAATAATTCTTAATGTTCTATTCTTTATGTTTTCCATTATCACGTCCGAGTTATAATAATCCTATTAGTTTATTTAGGAGTTTGCACATTTTCTCAAATAATTTCGATCTCCTCACCCCCTAACTTTAGATTGCGACGTAATTTTAAATGCCGCAAGAGTAAACACGTCTCTTGTATCTTTTACGCTCTCTGAAATATTTCCATGGTATCTCTCCGGTGATACGAAAAGAAAACATTTTAATTTTTTTAATCTCGTATTTTTTAATCTCATATTTTTTTGTCTCGAGTACTTTTTTAGTAACCTATAAAATTCATTACGTATTTACTCCGCACACAGCGCCTTGATCGTTTTCAGAAACTTTTAGATAAATCACTGCATTATTTGCAACTCGAGGCGGAGACTCACCCTCTTAGCTGTGAGGAGAATTTATTTTACTCCTCTATATAGCATTATTATTCACACCAGATTTGTTACTCGTATACTAGTGGTGTTAAAATGAATAATAATTATATATATATATATATATATATATATATATATATATATATATATATATACACCCGAAGGCGAAATTAGTGCAGCATTCGGGAGCATTCGGGGGAATGAAAACTCTTGAAATCCCAAAACCATTGATAGTTTATAATTGTGATTCCAGCCGTGAGTTATGAAGCACTGTGTATGTATATACGTACATTGACACAACAAATATGTGAAGTGACCTTCTATGAGCATTACGCATAGACGCCCGGTGTCACTGGAAAAGGTTGTCTCCTTCCATGCAGCCTGTAATTTACATCAGGGGCGGGGTAAAAGGGCAGGGGTCAAGGTCACGCGGGAAGGGCGCAGGCCTCCTCCCCTTCTCCGTTCTGGAGCAGGGAAATGCTTTGGGCAACTCAGATTGGCCATCGATGCGTGCCGGCACTGTTTTTAGACTCCATGCGGCTTATTAGTTTCCGTTTAATGTAGAGTTTTTTTATCTTATGCTTATCTCTACCTCAAATTTAACGTTTTGTCTGTCTTAATTATAAAACGGTGATTAATTTATAAATTACTGTAAACCCTAAAGCGTACATTTCATATTTTAGAGTTGCACAAAGTCTGCAATCTCCCCGCCCTCGCCTTGCTCCTGAACCACTCCAACCTACATTCAATTAAAAGTCCGAGCTTTGTGTAAAAATATTCATAGAAATTTCAAAATTCCTTTACTTGCAGAACTTAAAATCACTTTATTTTTCCACTTTAAGAACGTGTCTTTACCGTAAAATGTTATGTATACCTTTATTATTCCTTTAACATTTTCTTTTAAAAATTATTTTATTTATATGTTTTATAGTATGTTTTTTTAACACGATTACTAGAAAGTATAAATCGGATATTTAAATAATTATACGGATATTAAAGTTCCTTAACAAAAGCCGGCTATAAACATAACTAGAAATTTATATAAATATTAATTACGTTGCAAATATCGATTTCGATAAGTGAAGGCGCTCTATTTTACCTCTAAATAACCGACAGTTTTTGTTACACATTCATCAAAACTTGTTATAGAGTTTTCAACTCATTAGAGTAGTTAATAATAAGTTTTTAAATAAGATTTAATTTTGGCTTCGGTACTAGATGGACTTTTAGTATTATTGGATTATTTTGGGTTGTGTTTTATCTTTTTATAATTTTATTGCACCGTCCGTCCGTACTTACGTCGAATTTATTTTACAAAATCCCAGTTCTAACAGACTTCACAAAAATGGTCTTCGTTTTTCAGCGCCGCATATCAATTCACATTACCATCAATTGAATTGTGAGTTGATAGGTTTTGCGCCGCGCTCGCTTCCTCGCGTCTTCCTCTTCCTCTGACGTCACTAAGCGACGTGAGTAGTGGCGTAACGAGCTGGGAGAAAAGAAGTTCGTTCCAGAAAAAGTTACATATTGGGTGTCCGATCGGCAGCTCGCAGCAGGAAAAACGTCAGTCATTTGCTTCTTGTCACTTCTTTGAAAACACAGTTTTTTGGACGTGGAAGATTCCCCGCGTACACGGAATTTTAGAACTTATATAAGGAATACAAAAATATATATTTTTTATTATCACTACGCTTCAAAAGTACGTGTACAAAAAAGCTTTGAATATGCAATTCTTAATAATCCTAAACGTTCGTGCATTTGAATATTACTTATGTATAAGAAAAAAAAATAGTTATGAAAATAGAAAATAAAAAATAGATGTTTAATAATAGTACATAAGTATATTTATAAATTTCTAAATTCTTTATTATAATTATACGAGCGATTGAGCGAAGTCTGTTCGTCGTCATTGCGTCAGCGGATCATCTGTTTGTCAAACGCAAGTACTCTAGTGCGGCCTTGTGCAAGCATCATAATCCTAATCTCGTTGCCTGGATTAGCTGCGATAAAGACGGGCCACGCCGAGCACGACTCCGCTGTGTAAACTCCTTCATATAATCATAAGAATTAGGAAAAAAATAACGCAAGAAACTGGGATAATAATGCTTCAATATGTACAATAACACCCTGATTGCTGAGAGCCCCGGGCGATTAATGAATATAATATTACTAGTAAAATGAAATAGGGTAATACTGATTTTACACAATGCCTATTTATATCGCAAGTCTTGAATGTGTATAACTATTGTTTTACACAAAATAAAACGCACATTTTACAATATTTGAACTCCAAAATACCCCCCCAATACCCACAAACTCGCTTTACAGGAAGCAAAAAATCTTTTTAGTGTCCGGGTTTTTGAAACCTTTCTTGAAAGTTTCCACGTTATTAAGTAATAAAAAATACTTTATGAAGAGTAAAAGGTATTTAAGTATTATAATTGTGTATAGCTCGTTAGTAAGAGTACAGGCCATTTATTATTCATCTTTAACATTGATAATATATATATATGTATATATAATTATATTGAAACTGACGCAACGGATATTGCTAAAAAGTTAAATTAATAATTAGACCGATATGTGAAAACAACATAAATAGCCAAAAACCTGAGAGATTACATTAGTATTTGTGAGTATTGTATTTTCATAGTTCAATATTAATAATATCTCATTTGTAAGTTAATTTATTTATACAAGGTTTTGTTGTCGAGTGATACAGTGTAAATATTTTAAATAAAATACTTATGTGATTTTTCCACATATTAAAGTTTATTGGTGATCAGTTTCGCCAACCTTTCATGTTGGCATTATCAAACGAATTAAAAACACTTCGTTTGATAATGCCAACATGAAAGGTTGGCGATCCCGGTCACCAATAAAATTTTACATGTAGAAAAATCACAAAAATAGTTTATTTAATATTTGAAAATGGAATTTCGTTAAGGACTCCGTTTAAAATAATGAATATATTGATACAATGTAAACAGAAATATTAATTTGTATTTTAGATTTAATTATATTATATTTAATACGTAATAATATTATCTAGTGTTTTTTGAAGGTAAGATGGAGTACTTGGCTGTATTAAATATAATCCACACTTATAAGGGGATGATTATCATCCCTTTATCGCCTACTTGTAAAGTTATCATACAAAGCTCCTCGGTGACAAAGGGTATGTGAGTTTCTTGACACCCTCGGGGACCCTAAACTGCCCCTCAAGGCTCGACACATATCCTCGTAAGCCTAACAATCGCTAAGGGCGTCACTGTCCTACCCCTCGTTCTGTTCCTGACATCTTTCCGAGATGCGGAATCTATTACAGCCCTAAAAAGCTAAGTTTTTGCTGAGAGCCGTGCACTATGGAGATTCTGCGAAGATACCGAGTCTGCGAAAATATATTTCCAGTAAAGGGTGGACCTGTTCTGTGGACGTTTGAAATATAAAGTATTCTTATGTCTTATTTTACTTAATTATAGATCAGCGATATGAAGTATATACTTCTACTATATATATATTTATATTTTCATAATTGTACTTAACAAATTTCATAAACATCGATTCCTAAAAAAATTATTATTGAAAAAATACAGATTTTTAAACTTTTAACCGCTCGGAGTCTCCCAAGACCAAAATCTCATAAAAGCCCAACCACAACTCAATCAAGTCAGGACTAAATCTCTTTGATGTGTAAGTGATAAATATTTCTGTTAAAAAATTTACCATCGGTACAAATATATTTAAATTCATCGTAAATATATATTTTTTTACAATTGTCTTGATGTGACATAAATTTGGCAAAATCATGAGGTTTCATAAATTATCTTAATATCTTGTATTTTTACACTAAAGCATTTCACAGCCCCTAGTCTCATAATATATAAGCGATTTCATTTAAAGAAGGTAATAAAATTTTCCTTTGTGCTTTAATTTTATTCGGGTGATACATCTCTTGAGTATTGAATATCTAAATTTTCCATCCAATCCTATAAATATTATTACCCGATCAAGCGGCAAACCTCATGAGAGTCTTTCATTTTCCTCGAACAATACACCGAATCTGACATTTATTTTAAATTATTTTCACGGTTTATATTGGACAAATTTTCTTTTTTGTCTTTTATATTGAAATATGCACTGCCACATTTTTTCAGTTTTTTTTTAATATTACGAATGTTTAAAAATTCGACGTGTTTCCCGCAAAGCACGTTTTTTTCAATAATTTGCTGATAAGTACAGGTTTTTACAACAGTCAATCGATAGCTCAATTAAAATTTATATTTCCGATAAAAGTCAGGGTCACCGTGAAAATCAGAGATCGGCGAAAAGAAACGAATAGAGACGCGAATGTATTTGAATCCTCTCTAAGCACCCAACATTATCAGGAAGTTGAAAGCGAAGCCATTGAAAGGTAACAAATAAGCCAACTGAAGTCCTCGTTTGTCCGAAGTCTTAGAAATGGCACTTCATAAATTTGGAGTTCTCAAGCCGTAAATTCGACTGAGCATCAGTGGACCACAAAGCACAAAAAATAACGATTTTATCTCATTGGAATGATAGATTTTAATATTCTTTACAAATATTTCTATTGAAATTTTTGAGTTTTTTTATTTTCTACCACCTTTAGTCAGAGATTTCCCTGTGAAATATTAGAGGATACTTCACTACGGGCACATATCCTATCATTGGAGCTCCCTAAGGTGTGGTGTTTAGACTAGTAATTCGGTTTGTCTGGGTAGAAATGTCTTCAGTTTATTTATTTTTATTCTTTAAAACGATGATCAATTTAGATTTGAAATTTCATATTCTCGCAAATTCTACCAAATAGGATTTTTAAATATCCTATTTTATTTATGATTTCTGAGAATTGTTCTTTCATTTCATAATCTATTGTTAAAAATATACGTAAAACATCAAACATATTGTATTGTCGTACTAGTAAATTACAAGTCGCATTACTGAGTTGGCGTCAAGTCGGAGACGTGGCTTCATAGAAGAACATAGTGTCTTCTCTTTTTATTTTTGTACCTTCACAGCTCTAACGTGTGGTTTTCTTCTCTTTCCAGCGGGCGCCGCTCCGGTGGATGCCAACCATAGGCAGAGTCGGCCCTCTTCCGTCAACAAAGGTGAATATTGTACAAACAGTAGCTCTCGACAAACAAAGGTTTGGTACACCTGGTGGCGTACAAAGGTAGAACATAGTTGTTTATTTTTGTATGAAAAGATCGATTGAAAGGGTTTTGAATTGATAAAGACGACGAAACTAGTCATTTTATAAAATAATCTACTATTTCGAGCCTAAATATTTTTACCAAAAATCTCTGTAACTACAAACTTTATTCAATTGGAATTATATAGTATATCAACACGTTTTTAAAAGTTGAGCATTTTTGCGTATCGACGTGAGTGCCTCAGGATCGAATCCTAGTACGGTCTTATTGAGTTATTTATAAACAAATTATTCTGAAAAATCATTTGAAAGTATCTCTTCAATACTTCACTGTAGTTAACAAGCCAAATATAGAAGACGTAAGGAGCCAGTCGCTTGCTCATCTGCCTTACTTCTGAGATGACAAGATGTTCTCAATCAAAATATCTCAATTTAGATGTCTTCCGCTCGTTGAGTTTTAATTTTAAAAAAGATTTTAAGCGTTAAAAAAACAGGTTATTTCATCCCTCAAAAATATAGAAATATGCATAAATGTTACGTAGGAGTATTTTTAAAATAATACTTTTTAAATTACAGTAATGATAATAACTTTCAGCGTGACATCCCAGACGGTCTTGGTGGTGATGATGGAATCATAAAAATTAAAAAAAAATCCAAAATAGAATAAACGTTGTAGAAAAAAAAACTATATCCCGGTTTCCTGGAGAAATACCAGTACTCCTGAAATAGTGATGCCGAATTACCTCGGGGAACACTCATTAGATTCATTGAAAACGTTTTGGGACCAAGCGGGATAAAATAAACTAAATAATTAAATCATTCAAGGTTGATAATTTGATTATATGAAACCAAATACGAGTACGTATATTTTTAGAGGCACACTTAGAGTACTCGTAGCAGTGAGGAATTAACTCTAAGTTAACTCGAACCTCGCTTGTTTAATATTTAAATTGTCGATCATAACACGGGGTTAATTCTGTTATCATAGGTTAACAAAGGTTGATCTTTTTTTGTAAAATTTTCTTGAATTGAATTTATTTATTCCTAGAATTTATTTATATTTTATAGACATACGATTATTGACTCAAGTGTGATTTTATCATGAGAAGAAGTCGAGTTTTTGCTGAGAAAATATGTTCATGCGTTGTATTTACTGATGCAAAAAATGAACCGAACTGAAAAAATCGTCGGATTTAACGAATTGCTGATTTCTTGAGATTTCTTAAGATTTCTTGCGTCATTTTATATATATTTTTCCATTGTAGTCAGAATAATTTCATATTATTCTAAAAAAGTCTTGTATTTAAGAGACACGTATTTTTTACAAATTTATTATAATGTACAATAAAATAAATATTTTTTTCATATTAATTTTAAAATCACGATCCAACAAACAAAATATCAGTCATCAAATACAATAAGCGCTTCGTACTTTTGCTGCAAACACAGCTGTTCGAGTTCGAATCCCGATTAAATAGTATTATTCAATTTTAAACACATAAAATAACGTATTTTTCCCTCAATTGCGAGTAAAAAAAAAAGCCGGGTTTCTGTCTTAACTGTCCACAAAAAGGCGATCACCGTAAACACAATAAACCATCAGTCGCTCCTAGTCGCTTCATAAACAGCTATATTATTCATCCAGATATAATAATCGTAAATACTATTTGTGTTAAAATTTCTCGATTAATCGTCTGTTTAATTAATTAATAATGTATATATATATATATATATATATTGCATGTATAAAACAGAGGTGGTCTTAGAGCGATCATTGGTTTATTGTGCAAAGGCATGCGACGAGTAGACGGGCAGAATTCCTTGCCAGGTGCGCCTAGCGCAATGTTATATTAATGCACAATCTCAAACCACACAAGTTTGCTCATGAAGGCATATATAGGGCGAGATTCCTCCCGGGATTAGCAGCCTCCCTGGTCCGCAAGGCCCCCAGGAGCTTATCTCGCGCGGATCGCGGCCACGCAGGGGGCTCCTTTATTGCATGAGTAAACCCATCGCGGCATGGAGCTCTTGTGCCGATATTCAGGATGTTCACATCCCATGTATTCGGGTCGATCTGACTCCGCCGGCTAGCGGGGAATTTGCATTGACGAGAACCGAAGCGTTTATTCAAGCGAGCAAAAGCTTAGATTTTCATTATAATATCTCGATCCAACATTGCTACTAGTGACTGACATCATCAATTTAATTTGGTGATTTACTTTCATTCGAAATGTTTAAGAAAATAAACGATGGAGCATAAGCATGAAATGAAGTCCCGTGAAAATAATGATTTAATGGTTACTCAGTCAATGAAATTTATGTTTACGATAAGCCTAATGGATTTATTGTTATAAATGTTCAATTAAATCAACTTAAATTTGTTTTTAGTATCAACTAATAATCCCGATTTGAGCAAAAGAAAATCTCGTAAAGAATAAACAATTATATCTGAAGGTGCAAAATTAATGCACTGTATTATTTCCAGTAAACTTTTGAAAAGTCGATTCCGACTTATCAAATAGTTATTATGTTTCCAAGGCTAGTACTCGGTAAGGGATGCACATATGTAAGTCCTTCCCTGTCCCACAACAATCTTGACCTAATGTTATCGTTATTATTCACTAGATCCATATTTTACCACCCCCTCTAGCTCGTCTCTGGCCTTGTAATGTCATATTCCATGCTGATGCAGTGTCAAGACTTTTCGCAAAAAGATTATTAAGCCTAATCTAACCCCGTTTTATGTATTGTTTTTCTGAATTAATATGTAGTTAGGAAAATGTTTTCCCACTTTTTGAAAAATATATGCATATTTCATCTGTGCAAACAATAATGCGTTCCAATATTATTTAATTAAATTGAAAAAATCAAACTTCTATAGTCACATTTTTAACACCTACGCGGGGTGTTTGCTTGTAATACGAGTGCTCGAGGCACTTTCTCTTAGCATCACGTCACCGAGAATCACCGAGCATCACCGAGCATCACCGAGCATCACCGAGCATCACCGAGCATCACCGAGCATCACCGAGTCCCCGAGTGGCCCGGCGCGCCTCTAAGGGCTCGCCCTAATTACGGGATGTTTTTGCGGCGCAACTTCCCCGTCTTTCCCACTGCGATCGGTTTTTGTTTTCCGAAACAAAAAGCGAGCGGGACTCCTGCCAAGAGAATTCCGGAAGATTCTAGAAATGTTTTCTTTCCGAGTGAGAATTTTGCAGTTGATATTGCTACCCCCAGTTCCTTTTGATCTTAATTCGTGCCTCGTTGAAGACACCCTAGAGAAATAATTCATAAGTTACTGAGAATCTCTCGTTATTTTTTTTCGTCATTTAGCCAATGCGCTAGTTATTCTATTATTGCCAAAATCAAAGTATTTCAGTAGTAAATAACTTTTAAAGATTAATATAAGATGGTTTCAATAATTTTGAAAATTATATCTAGCAGGAAAATAGCTCAACCACTACATATTGTGTATTGTTACTACCCGATACTTATTGACATAACTTTTGGCTGACTGTTGGAATAGTCAAAGCTCAGTGGGTCTTAAGCGCTCAGATGAGGACGGGATTTTAGGCGTGGGATAATAAAATATATAATTTTCATATGTTTTGGAATCATTCAATTTATACAAGCGTCATTCGATTCAGTTTTTGCAATTAATTTCCCACCTCCGATTGTATTTGAATTGAGTATTTTTAATACAATCACACCACTTAGGTGATCAGAATCAGTTATCTGGGATCGTGGCCCTCGGGGGTAGTCAGCCTCCCCCGACAATCTGCACGGAACACGAGCTACATACCGAGCAGGCGCGCCTCCAGCTCGACCTTTCCCCTCGCCATCCATCGCGGAGCCAATTGTAATCTCGCCGAGTCCGAGGGTGATATTTCCACTCGGCCTATTCACGCTGCATTACAGTACCCAGGCTGGGCTTTATATTGTTCGGGAAATATGTGTGGATATTGTAAAACCGAAATGAATATCCGAATGACTAGGAGATTGCGACGTTTTTATTCGTGAGGCTTTCACCCTTCAGGGGCTTTGTCACACACGAGACGCACGAAAGGCAAGTTATAGTAGCTCATAAATATAAATTTTGTAATCCCGTAGGCTATTCAAATTTGTATATCACAAAGTAATCAAATCTGTTGTGGGTGAAGATCAACAAGTGCCGCATAAACCTGCAAGCATTAATATTATCTTACACCTATAAATATAACGCCAAGTTATTTGTCAAAAAATTAAAAAAAACGAGAAACTTATTTTTTTTAATGGTCTAAAAAGGTTTGAGCTAATCCTCAAAGGCAATTTGGTTTTGTTTGTGATTGATCACAAAGTGCAGTCGTTTTCGAGTTAATTTATGATTTATTTGCGAATTCTATTTTATAATACAAACGATAATACAATCGATATATTTGGATTGGGAAAAATTATATATTTCATTAGTGATAATTTTGGAAGCTAGTTCATTTGTAGAAAAAAATATGAGTTCCCTTTGTTGGTTTTGAAACTTTATTGATGCCATTAGGCGTCGTAAAGCGTCTTGCAAAACAACTCTTTTCAAAGACTATTACATCCCTTTTCAATTCCCTGTCACATGCATGAAGTTCCAAGAGACTCGAGGAGCCGGAGAGCGGTGACAGAAACAGGCGCTCGTCTTCATCTCCGACTTTCAATGGCTCCTCACAGGGTGGGAGATTGCCTCCGTAGCTCCTGAGCGTTGTCACCCCTGGCTCCGGGACAAATTTCCCTAACGAGCGCCTGATAGAATCATCCCCTGGCTTTTGCATAACAACAATGAGCTCGTCAGCGATCAACTTTGTACACGGAAGCTCAAGAATCGTGGTAATGTCAAACTCGGTATAATACATACACAATAACGACGAAAAATCTATTCTTTTACCATACTCGTAAAATAAAAATTCTACTCGTGATATAGATTGGTTGAAGATTTCCACTATATATAATATAATAAAATTTGTATCTTCTCGCGGTGAAAAGTTGTTAACGGCCAATCGGTCAAATAGAATGGCCAGAATAGCAAAAAGTTAACACGAAGGTTGAAAGGCTCAAACCTGACTTGTGGCGTGTATGGCATAAATTGTATTGCTGAGAAGCGGTTGATGTACTTATAAGATGCATATAAAAATGATGTTAATCACTTCGATGTGTTTTTGGACCATTTGGGTTCATTTAGGACGTCCAAGACCCAAGTCCATGGGACCCACTCTGCACTGGTTCGCTTGTGTCGGACAAGACCCGGAATTCGAACCGGATTATTTTGATAACGAATCAGGTAAAGAGTGAACGATTCACTTCTCTGTCGGTCGACTCGCATGCATTTGAGAGTGAACTACAGAATCACATTGCTCCTGTTGTGGTCTAATAAAGTAAATTCGAATGAATTAATAAATTTTGTTTGTGCGATTGATTAAAACGTTACATGCATATTATATATTTAATTTATTTTTAACTCTATACTTCGGTATTTATCAACGTCATTAGGGAATTTATTTTTTATTATATTTGTTTATTTATATTAATGCTCGAAGTAGATTATTTAACAAAATATTATATATAAGTAAAAGTATATATTTAATAAAACAATAAATTACAAACACCCAAGTTCTAAATGACTTTCAATTCTAGAGTGATTGTACCAGACTTTTCTGGCACAAAGACTGTAATTGATGGGGATTTGGATGTGTGCCGGGAAGGGAGAGGTTAACTTAAACCGCCATCGTTTTGTATTCGTATCTCAACTCCAACTGTCATTTATTGCACATGAAGATAGTAACAATATGGTTCATGAAGTTAGCCACAATGCTGCCAACGTGCCGGTGGGAACATAAAAAAGGCAGTCCTCCACCGTCGTGAGGCCGGCGTCAAAAACGCTTAGCTGACGTCCGATACACTCCCCCAGTAGGGCTCTGCCATACTCCTGATCCACGTCGGCTGTCCGTTTTTCCGGCGTCGGCGGATGTGCGGGCGAGCGTCGGGCTTGGCGTAGACGGAGGCGACGAAGACGGCGGTGGAGCGACGATGGCGTCGGGCGGCCTGGGCGGCGGCGAGGGCATCGGGGCGGCGGCGAGTAGCGTCGAGCGGCTGGGGCGGCCGGGGCGGCGACGAGTAGCGTCGGGCGGCCGGGGCGGCGGCTTCCTGGTGGGCGCGTCTTGACCCGCAAGTTTAAGCGGCGAAGGGACATCGCGGGCTGCCAGCGCGGCCAGCGGAGGCGCACTCGGCGGCTCCCTGGCAGGCGCGGCATCGATGGAGGGCGCGTCCCGCTCCGCCAGTCCTGTCGGCGGCGGGACGTCGCGGGATGCGAGCGCGGCCAGCGGAGGCGCAATCGGCGTCTCCCTGGCAGGCGCGGCATCGACGAAGGGCGCGTCCCGATCCGCCAGTCCTGTCGGCGGCGGGACGTCGCGAGCTGCCAGCGCGGCCAGCGGAGGCGCACTCGGCGGCTCCCTGGCAGGCGCGGCATCGTCGAAGGGCGCGTCCCGATCCGCCAGTCCTGTCGGCGGCGGGACGTCGCGAGCTGCCAGCGCGGCCAGCGGAGGCGCACTCGGCGGCTCCCTGGCAGGCGCGGCATCGTCGAAGGGCGCGTCCCGATCCGCCAGTCCTGTCGGCGGCGGGACGTCGCGGGATGCGAGCGCGGCCAGCGGAGGCGCAATCGGCGGCTTCCTGGCAGGCGCGGCATCAACGAAGGGCGCGTCCCGATCCGCCAGTCCTGTCGGCGGCGGGACGTCGCGAGCTGCCAGCGCGGCCAGCGGAGGCGCACTCGGCGGCTCCCTGGCAGGCGCGGCATCGTCGAAGGGCGCGTCCCGATCCGCCAGTCCTGTCGGCGGCGGGACGTCGCGGGATGCGAGCGCGGCCAGCGGAGGCGCAATCGGCGGCTCCCTGGCAGGCGCGGCATCAACGAAGGGCGCGTCCCGATCCGCCAGTCCTGTCGGCGGCGGGACGTCGCGAGCTGCCAGCGCGGCCAGCGGAGGCGCACTCGGCGGCTCCCTGGCAGGCGCGGCATCGTCGAAGGGCGCGTCCCGATCCGCCAGTCCTGTCGGCGGCGGGACGTCGCGGGATGCGAGCGCGGCCAGCGGAGGCGCAATCGGCGGCTTCCTGGCAGGCGCGGCATCAACGAAGGGCGCGTCCCGATCCGCCAGTCCTGTCGGCGGCGGGACGTCGCGAGCTGCCAGCGCGGCCAGCGGAGGCGCACTCGGCGGCTCCCTGGCAGGCGCGGCATCGTCGAAGGGCGCGTCCCGATCCGCCAGTCCTGTCGGCGGCGGGACGTCGCGGGATGCGAGCGCGGCCAGCGGAGGCGCAATCGGCGGCTCCCTGGCAGGCGCGGCATCAACGAAGGGCGCGTCCCGATCCGCCAGTCCTGTCGGCGGCGGGACGTCGCGAGCTGCCAGCGCGGCCAGCGGAGGCGCACTCGGCGGCTCCCTGGCAGGCGCGGCATCAACGAAGGGCGCGTCCCGATCCGCCAGTCCTGTCGGCGGCGGGACGTCGCGGGATGCGAGCGCGGCCAGCGGAGGCGCAATCGGCGGCTCCCTGGCAGGCGCGGCATCAACGAAGGGCGCGTCCCGATCCGCCAGTCCTGTCGGCGGCGGGACGTCGCGAGCTGCCAGCGCGGCCAGCGGAGGCGCACTCGGCGGCTCCCTGGCAGGCGCGGCATCGTCGAAGGGCGCGTCCCGATCCGCCAGTCCTGTCGGCGGCGGGACGTCGCGGGATGCGAGCGCGGCCAGCGGAGGCGCAATCGGCGGCTTCCTGGCAGGCGCGGCATCAACGAAGGGCGCGTCCCGATCCGCCAGTCCTGTCGGCGGCGGGACGTCGCGAGCTGCCAGCGCGGCCAGCGGAGGCGCACTCGGCGGCTCCCTGGCAGGCGCGGCATCGATGGAGGGCGCGTCCCGATCCGCCAGTCCTGTCGGCGGCGGGACGTCGCGGGATGCGAGCGCGGCCAGCGGAGGCGCAATCGGCGGCTCCCTGGCAGGCGCGGCATCAACGAAGGGCGCGTCCCGATCCGCCAGTCCTGTCGGCGGCGGGACGTCGCGAGCTGCCAGCGCGGCCAGCGGAGGCGCACTCGGCGGCTCCCTGGCAGGCGCGGCATCGTCGAAGGGCGCGTCCCGATCCGCCAGTCCTGTCGGCGGCGGGACGTCGCGGGATGCGAGCGCGGCCAGCGGAGGCGCAATCGGCGGCTTCCTGGCAGGCGCGGCATCAACGAAGGGCGCGTCCCGATCCGCCAGTCCTGTCGGCGGCGGGACGTCGCGAGCTGCCAGCGCGGCCAGCGGAGGCGCACTCGGCGGCTCCCTGGCAGGCGCGGCATCGATGGAGGGCGCGTCCCGATCCGCCAGTCCTGTCGGCGGCGGGACGTCGCGGGATGCGAGCGCGGCCAGCGGAGGCGCAATCGGCGGCTCCCTGGCAGGCGCGGCATCAACGAAGGGCGCGTCCCGATCCGCCAGTCCTGTCGGCGGCGGGACGTCGCGAGCTGCCAGCGCGGCCAGCGGAGGCGCACTCGGCGGCTCCCTGGCAGGCGCGGCATCGTCGAAGGGCGCGTCCCGATCCGCCAGTCCTGTCGGCGGCGGGACGTCGCGGGATGCGAGCGCGGCCAGCGGAGGCGCAATCGGCGGCTTCCTGGCAGGCGCGGCATCAACGAAGGGCGCGTCCCGATCCGCCAGTCCTGTCGGCGGCGGGACGTCGCGAGCTGCCAGCGCGGCCAGCGGAGGCGCACTCGGCGGCTCCCTGGCAGGCGCGGCATCGATGGAGGGCGCGTCCCGCTCCGCCAGTCCTGTCGGCGGCGGGACGTCGCGAGCTGCCATCGCAGCTGGGAGGGGCCCAGGTGACGGCTCCCCGTTGTGAGGCGCTTCCCGACTCGCAACTCCAAGCGACGAAGGGACGCCTCGCGCTGCCATCGCAGCTGGGAAGGGCCCATGCGGCGGCTCCCCGGGGTGAGACGCTTCCCGACTCGCAAGTTCATGCGACGAAGGGACGCCTCGCGCTGCCATCGCAGCTGGGAAGGGCCCATGCGGCGGCTCCCCGGGGTGAGACGCTTCCCGACTCGCAAGTTCATGCGACGAAGGGACGCCTCGCGCTGCCATCGCAGCTGGGAAGGGCCCATGCGGCGGCTCCCCGGGGTGAGACGCTTCCCGACTCGCAAGTTCATGCGACGAAGGGACGCCTCGCGCTGCCATCGCAGCTGGGAAGGGCCCATGCGGCGGCTCCCCGGTGTGAGACGCTTCCCGACTCGCAAGTTCAAGCGACGAAGGGACGCCTCGCGCTGCCTTCGCAGCTGGGAAGGGCCCATGCGGCGGCTCCCCGTTGTGCATCGCGCCATCCTGGCGGCGATCCCCGCGGCCATCATGTCGGCCATCATGTCGGCCATCCTCCTGTCGGCCATCATCTTGTCGGCCACCTTGTCGGCCATCGTGTCGGCCACCCTGTCGGCCATCCTTGTGGCGATCATCGACTCGCTCGGGGTCGTTCAGGTTACCTGCGACCTTGATGCTGGACTGCCTCGCCGTGGAGGCCTCCATCTGCCTCATTCCCCTTGAGTCGGGGTAGGCAGGAATGTGGTGGGGCGGCGACGACACTCTCGCCGCCGAGTCCGATCGGACATACATCATCGCCGGCTTGTCTGCTGTCCGGTGCAGTGGCGATGACATAGGGAACTCGATCGCCGGCTCTTCTGCTGTACGGTGCAGAGGCGACGTTCCCGGATACGCTCTCGCTGTATCCTGTCTCGGATTTTGGGAGTCAGAGAATTGCCGCATTACATCAGTGACGGCGGTCATCATCCGAGCAAGAGGGTTGTCTTGCTGGGAAACCCATGCCGCGGTTTGACGATGCGGGTCGTCCGAGTGAATTCTCTCCGTGTGTCTGTGAGGTGACGTCAGCGCGGCCCTAGCGGGGCTGGCGCTCGGTCCGGTCGCGGCGGCACTTTCGGCGAGCCTCTCTCTGGCGGCTGTCTGTGCGGCAGTGTTGGCTACCAGAACACTATACCGGGCCTCCATCTCACGCGCTACACGCTGTGCTTCCTCTATCTCGCGGCGCATCTGTCTTAGCGTATTATCTGCCGCTGTCCGATTGGAGTTTCGGGACGACATACTTCCCGAATCGGACCCAGCTCTGTCCTTCGCGGCGACATTTACGCCGGAGCGGGTGGTCGGCATCTTTATAAATCTTACGCTCGCAAATGCTTCTTAAATCACGGGTTGTAAGGCCGTGATTTCCGCGGTTCAGACTTTAACACGACACACTTTCGGTCGTTTTACCACGTGTAAAACACCGAAACATCACTTTCCACATCCAAATCAAACACTGACTCTCATCCGTTTCGAAGGACCACTTTGTACCAGACTTTTCTGGCACAAAGACTGTAATTGATGGGGATTTGGATGTGTGCCGGGAAGGGAGAGGTTAACTTAAACCGCCATCGTTTTGTATTCGTATCTCAACTCCAACTGTCATTTATTGCACATGAAGATAGTAACAATATGGTTCATGAAGTTAGCCACAATGCTGCCAACGTGCCGGTGGGAACATAAAAAAGGCAGTCCTCCACCGTCGTGAGGCCGGCGTCAAAAACGCTTAGCTGACGTCCGATACAGTGATTATAAAGTTGTTAAATATGACAACACGTTTTTTTGCCTGTTCATTGTGTTTGATCTCAATTGCAAGGCAACCTATAAAAATCGTATCTAACAGATTAGTAATAATTGTTCATTTAAATCAGTCATTTAGAACTTGGGCGGAACTACACTTATTTGTGATTTGGTTAACGGTTGATTAACAGTGAATCTAAATGAATGCGTGAACAGTTAATATTTCAGTTGATTTTGATTATGATTGTTGTTTGTGGAATGACGTGATTGTGTGTGTTTTTTTTTAATTTGAAGTCCGTATTTTGTTTTGACTCCGCAATAATGTGTATAATATAATGATGATCTCACTGTCATAAAAAATATAAATAGTCAATTATTTTTTGAAAGTCATTAATTTAAATGATGTATTTATCATTAAAGATATTTCCTTCATTTTCTGAGCAATTTAAATGCTTATGTTCATATTGATGACTAATTAATTACGTTTTAACAAATAATTATTTTTTCTACAGCGTGATCATACACTCATGTGTTTCAATTATTATAATTTTACACATATGTTTCTAAATCCATGTAACATGCATTGCACGAGTTATTCTCCCTACAAATAAAATATATTAAAAATTTTCCCTGATTAAGTTTTATTTTTTCAAATTTATTTGTCTTTATTGTTTTTATTTACACTTATCTTCCCATATCTTACATGTGCGTAGCTCGAATCAAACTTTTCAATAAAAAATTCATTTTTAAAAATATACAAAAATTTGTATTAAACTAATTTTGTTCCAATATAAATTATATATCTACTTAAGAGAGAAGAAATATAAGAATCTTCTTGTTTTTTTTAATTTATTCAGGTGCAATTATATTTTTTCCTTATAGCATTTGAAATTAACGACCAGAAATATTTATTTACAGCTTTACCTAAGAGTTGTATTTACGCCAAGCTCTGTTTGTATATTTTATTTTTTTATTCGCAATATTTTAATATTTAATTGGTTTTTAAACTGTCTGCTCTGATTTTTATTTTCATCTTTACCCACTCAATTTTTCTTACCCTTTTCATTTATCAATACGATATTTCTTCACAATAATTCTTTGCATTTTGAGTGCAAAAATTCAACAGAAGGTTTATCTTGGAATTGGTCTTATTATTTTTTTTTTTTTTAATAATTTAATATATTCAATTTTTGTGAAAAACACGAGGATGTGATACATGTGGAAAAAACACAAAAGCATTTAATTTAATATAATACGTTTGTATTGTATTTTGAGTTGTCGATTTGTCAAAATATTAAAATAATTATTTGTAATTATTGTTTTACGAAATAAACTATTTAATGTATTTTTGAAACGCATTTCTATAGTTATGTATGGTTATATCGATTAAAAAAATTGGTAAAAGTATCCATATCTGATTAAAAAAATTAAAAATAGGGCGGGCTCCACCCGGTGAAGTGTAATTTTTAGTAACAGTAAAAGATAGAGGCCAATTTCAGGGGAACCTTCGATACATGCATTCACCGTTCACTGTCTTCATTCTCGGGACATGTACACCGACAAACACGTGCAAACACGCACACTCACAAACTTTGATAAACATGTACGCATCGTTAGTAACGCACATTGTTTTCTCTCCATGCAACATCTGCCGTCCTGCTCACTCAGCCGGCGCACCTCTCTCTCTCCAGCCCGAAGCGGCGGCGGACGCGCCCGAAGCTCGATCGCCGGACGCAGGTTCAAACAAAATAACAATCTACCAACCAATAACAAAACGAACGATCCAGAAACCCTCCATGGACAATGCCACTCGCTGCTTTGAACAAAGGAGACGCTTTCAATGTGTTAAAGTTTACACTAATTTAATACCACATATTATATTATGCAGTAAATTGAGATTGTTTTTCACTCTTATTGCGAAGTGAGAAGTCGTAATTGACAGTTTTATGTTCAAAGCAGCAGTCAAAGTGAAATATTCTCTATTGTGTCTATGAAATGCATATTTTTCAAGGTCACGGTCTGCCGATCCAAAATGCCGTGATGTCGGTTTCATGCTGGCGCGTGCAATCATTTAGAATTTTTATGAATTGTTTCTCGTAAAAAGCAATTTATAAAAAACTAATCGCACGCAAAAATAGCTATAAAATTTTCGTATAAATCATATCGTGCATTTTTCCGACATTTTCACCATTCAGAATATCTCACTCGAGTAAAGGGTGTTCGACAAACGTCTGGCTTTTTCCTTTCGTTTGTTCTGCAGGACTAAAGGGGAAATTCAGATGCTTAAAATTTTATGAATTATGTAAATAATATGGGGACTTTTTTCCATCCGCGAGAATCAATAATGTCGGAAAAGCTTTCAGCGTTTATTTTTTGAATCAATTTTTTAACAATTTTACTGCTTTAGTCAATGCAACGCATTGTGTTCTGTTTCATTTCATGTTTTGTGTTGTCTCATTTGTCGTTATTTTACAGATCATTTCACTGTTACTAATTTCATTTTGTATGGTGTGTAATAATATTTCTTATAGGTCTCCGACGTTTTAAATTGGAATATACCCGCTAATTGTCTGCGATTTGGATGTAGACTTTATGCAAGGATACGCGCACTACTTGTTAGTTATTTTAGAAAAAAAACTAATATTTTCGATACTAGAATCTAAATAAGCTGTGTGAACTCTGAAGTGTTGTCCCGATTTGAGCTTTTGTTTACGTCGAAATACTTTGCAGTTCGTAAATTTAATAAAATAAATAACGTCAGACGTATGTGACAACAGAGCCTTTTATAAGCCTTTTGATAGCCTCCGATCGGAAAGCTATCGAGTGTAAAAATACGCACCGTTCGTTAAGTGTCGGCATTGGAGAAACTAATGCAACGAAATCAAAAATGGACTCGGATTCATAATTTTTTCCTCATAAACAATTTTAATAAATTTTCATTTTATTTTCACATTATCCGAATAATGGGTGATTTAAATTTTGTTGAAAAATACGGAAAGGAAGCAACAAATGAAGCTTCATAATTATGACCGGGAGATTACTTTCTTTAGTTTTTATTTTTAAAAAAATAAAATCGCAATTTTTTGAGGAACGATTTTTTTTGCTTTCCCCAAAAAATGGCCAGTTTTAATCGCTCGCTCAATTATATTTATTTTATAGTGGGCTTATCCGCGTTTTGAGCGCTGAGCTTTTATTTCCGTCGGAGCGGAAAACGCGGAAAATTAAAATGACAGCTGTCAGCATTGAAATTCGGATACGACTTTGATTTGCACTGGGTTTTAAGTTTTTATTTTGCACGCAATGTTGCACGAAATTTATTAAAACGTAAAATATTTTCTGTCGTAATTATCGTACCGAGGAACTCCACGCGACATCGCATGCGTCTTGAGATTTTCGCGGCCCTTCAACAATCAATGCAAACGTGAAATACGTAATATCTAAATTCGACCCTTCAAATGAGCCCGTGAATTTCAGAAAAGAGCATTTTGTTTATTTCCGTAAATGTAAAATGGCGTACTACGGCTCGACGATGGCCGCCATCGAGCGCGCGGGAACCTTTTCGAACGACCGCGAGGCTTGTCCGCGGACATGTCGTTAGTGTTTTTATCGCAATTATTGACGCTCATGCAATCGTCTACAGTTTGCATCATAACGAAGTCGCTGCACTCGTTAATTATTTTATCAGCAATATGCTTGCTAAAGCTTGGCAAGACAGTGGCGAGCGCGAGCATTTTTCCAAAGGGTAACTTTTGCGAAGCGACTCTCGAGTCGGAAGTCGGCGTCGCCCGCCGCCTCCTCGGGGACATATATAATATTCATTTCACTTTGAAATCTCCTCAATTCCCGTTACGTGCACCGGAATGAGTAATATTTTCGACCCTCTCCTAACTCTCGATCACTATCGGGAATTCCTAAATGTTTTCCGATGATATTCCATTTTTCTAAATTTAATACTTTTCGGAACGAAGGAGGCGGCGAGGGATTAAATTTTCCGGACGCTCTTGCGCCTCGGGGATCAAAAAGATCTCCGAAATTTATTTTAAATCGCGTCCGCGAAGTCTCGAAGAAAAACACCCGGTCGTCATTTCTCAACTGCTCGATGACCGGACGACTCGAACGAGCTCGAGGCGGGACTCTTGCGATTTTCTGATAATCGCGGGCACTCGCGTCGTTTCAAAAAGTTTACTCGACGGTACTCCGGATCGTCGCCCGCGCTTCGGGAACACGTCGATGCCTATTCTCGAAGTTCCCGCGGTCTCGCCTCGCCCGAACGAACGCGGTTGACAATCGAGGGTCTATTCCGATTTAAAATATCCCCAAGTTCGTTTCCTCGGCCGCGCTTCCGAGCCGTTCGCTCCGAGGACGCCGATATTTTCACCGTCGAACCCGAGGTCATCCGTTTTCTGCGATTCAATTTTGCATGCGGCCGGTCGTCTCCTCGATTTTTGAAAACCGCCGATGCGATTTTTCGCAATCGACGAATCGCGATCGAAAGGGTGAACGAATACCCGACAGAGGACGTCGAGGCGTCGCTCGATCGTGCAAAATCGCAAAATCGAAACTCCGTTCTGACACTCTCTCCGGCGAGACCTTCGACAAAATAACCCAATCGAAGCGAACGCTCGATCGTCGGCGGGAATCGTTCGACTTCGATCGAGCGGGCTTCCTGCTAACGCGGCTCGCGGTGCTTGCAGCGAGGGGCGAGGGCGCCGGGCGCGAGGCGCAGTCGCGGGAGCGCGAGGAGCGCGAGGAGCGGGCGCGCGCGGCCCGGGAGCGCCAGCACGGAGAGCGCCAGCGCAAGCTGGAGGAGCTCCGAGCCCAGGCCCTGGCGGCGCAGCGCTTCCGCGAGCAGAAGGAGGAGGAGCGCCGCCGCCGCATCGACGAGATGCGCGTGCGCGACACTGACCGCCGCCACCAGGTACCCAGACCCCGGACCCAGATCCCAGACCCCGGACCCAGATCCCAGACCCCGGACCCAGATCCCAGACCCCGGACCCGCCCCCTGTATCGTTCTTACCGACGCTCGCCCGTCTGCCTCACTCCGCCGGGTGATCCGAATATGCGCGTCGGTAAGAATAATTAAGCGGATATCCTCAATTCCACTCGACACCGAGGTATCCCTTCGCATCGGCGATCGAAGGGATACCTCGATCGTCTCTTCTCCCCGTTCCGTCGTCCGGTTGTGTATGCTCGCCCGTGTCCGCGCAGGTGGAGGAACGCAAGCGGGCCATCTGGGAGGCGGAGAGGGAGCGGCGAGAGGCCATCGTGCGCCGCAACGAGGAGAGGGACGCCCGCCTGGAGGGGAGGCGGCGCGGGGCTGGCCAGGCCGGAGTGTTCGCCTTCGGATCCTCCACGCCGCGCATGCTCGAGCCCGCCGACACCGGCGGCACCTTCTGGGGACACCGCAGGTCGGTCGCCTCACCCGCTCACCCGCTCACCCGCTCACCCGCCTCATCCGCCTCATCCGCCTCTTCCGCTCCGACCTCGAGAGCGAGGTCGTCTAGATTAAATCGACAGATTCAACGAAACCATCCGATCGCTCCTCGACGCGTCGCAGAGTCCGTCGAGGCGATTGGACCCAGTCCCGAATGTGGATTCGAATGCCACTCCGACCTCACTGTCGGTCGTCACCGGATGGATGCCGAACGACGATAACCGAATGAGAAAGAATATTTTACCGTTTTGAAATATCACCGTCCGATTCGTTTTCTCAATTTTCACCCGTGTCTGTATTGCAGGGCCACTTCGACTTCGAACGTGATGTTTGCAGCTCTCCCGCTGTCCCGACGCTCGTCCGAGCGGGAGCTGGACCCCAACAAGAAGCGAGCCACCTCGGCCGGCGGCCTGGACCGCCAGCCCGGAGACGGTTAGCGCCCCTCCATTCCGTTTGCTCTCCACTCGCCAGTCGTCCCTTGCGCGGCCCGTCAGAACCTCCCGAGTCAGAGTGACCGAGTCGCTTAAACGTTCGACTCTTTGATATGAATTATTATGATTTACTCGTTGAGGTTCTGACGTGCTCGTTTTTTATATGTTGTCTCGAGTTAAGCACAAAAATCACGTTTTATTTCACAATTTTGCATATATTTTACACTCCTCGTGTTTGCAACTCGTGCCTCCTGTCTATTTTAGTTGATAAATTAGATGCTCTTAAATTTGTTTTACATGCTATCGCAATGTAGTCTCCATCGCTAGTATGTCTTCAGTGCAATATCTTTTACATCAATTTATATTTTATTTCTCCGAACGATACTTCAATTTCAGTTATTCTTTTTATATTTTAATTTACCCGCAGAGCCCTCTAGTTTTTTTCATCCAGGCACACTAGGAATGGCTTTGACTGTTTAGTATAATGCACAAACTCGCGGGTGTGACCCGTCATTGCAGATTTCCGCATTTCGACGACCATGTATGATGTGTTCAACTGGACGGAGAGCGGGGGCACCGACGCAGGGATCCGCCCCACGCCCGTGTACTCACAGCAGGGGTACTACGGTGAGACAGGAGGGGCGCTTGGCTCGTGCATCCGGGATCAGGCTCCGGCAGGCTTGCCGATTGTAGATACTGTTTTGTCAATACGGTCCACGAAAATCTCAACAAACTGCTCAGACAAACTAAATTTTTTCATAATGTTAAAGATTTTACTGTCCACAGATTGGTAAAGCTTAAATTCATTTGTAACAAGCTTTTTTAAAAATCATGAAAGTTATCGTAATATTGGAAACTTCCAATATTACGATAACCGATATTGACAATTGTCAAGTTCTTGATGGATTTAACAGAATTAGAATAAATGTGAGTTATATTTACCCAATACGGATATAATTCTACTATTAATTTTCTTAATCTATCAAATTTAATTCACAACATGTTTTGATGCATTTGATATTTTTTTAACCTAAATCAAAAATATTTGAGTTTGTCTGGTTTGTCAGATTTTCCTGGGCGTGTATTGTGAAGTACATGACCTGCTATGTAATTTGACCGCTGAGCACCGTGCCTGCGCTTCGTTGGTTGTCTACTGGGTCGTCGTTATGTCTTGCATCGACCAGTCAGGAAGTCACGGCATGACGGATGGACTGCTCCAACTTCCTGGAAGGCTTTTGTTCTATTTGTAGCTCTCTGTACTCTTCTTCCGTTGCCATTGTGGCAAATCTATATTGCATTCTAGTAGAGTTGAAATCTACTCTATTCTTTTTTGCACTCTAACCAATGTGTACACTTCTTTCAGAGAAAATATCATGTTGTATTTGTCGAAGCTGATATGTTAACCTGTTTTTTTATGATATCTTTTGTGTTGTTTTGATTTTATTTCATTTTTTTATTTGTTCTAAAAATTAAAAACCATCCCTCTGTTTGAACTATACGAGGAATAGTTTTCCTAAAATAATAACAGAGAATGACATTGTTTCAACATTAAGTGTGTTTATATATGATGTGAACAAAACTAACTCAAAATTGGTCATTCCGCAAAGAATACTCAATATATGTATCGAATGTGCGACAGAATATTTACATTCTAATACATGTATATTTTAATACATAATTTCACTAAAATTCCATTTTGTTAAAAATATGTCTTACAAATAGATCTTTTCTTTTCTTTAAATTCTTAAATTAAAATGTAATTGATAAAAATTAAGTGTATGACAACGGTTTTCCTTCATATTGGTTCAATATAATCAAACAAAAGTAAGCACACTTCCCATTCGTACGTTCTTTGCAAATTGTATTCTCATTCTTTTTTACAAATGTTTTATTGTCTGAATTCCGGTAATATTTCCTTTTATAATTGGCTCACATCGTATGTTCGCTTTGAGTATTCAAATACCACCAGAAATAGAATAATGAATTAATAGATTTGGTAATTCTTTTTGTTCTAACAATGCACGAGATCTTTCTAATATTTGTATAACTATTAACTCGTTATCTATACACCCTTCTTTAAAAATGTAAATAATGAATACTCTCCCTTTGAATTACGATTTTCCCTTTGGGTTCGTTTGGGTGCACAATACTGGGTTCAAATTAGTGGGAAATAGTTAAAGGGTTGAATAAAAAAAGTTTGTTTGTCTTGTAAATAATTTACTTTGCACAATTTATGATTAGAGGAAAACTCTTTTTGTTGAGAAATATATTAAGAATACTTCTACGTTTAGGAGTAAATTCCATGTCCGTAACTTCTCGAGCCTCTCTTTTTTGTCTTGTAAAATTCAATGTCTCACTCTGCGAGCCATCCCTGCCATAAAATGATCAACTTAAGGTATTGAAGAAATTAATTTGAATATACAGGATTTGGATAGTGTGTGTAATATTTTTCTCTGCAAATACATATCAATGGCCTACCGATGTATCATTGTCAGTCGTGTCGGGTCGCCGGAGGCTACGTTTGTCCCGTTCCAATGTCAACATTCTTCATTTATCGCTTTGAAGCTTTTTTTGTGATGTGTTTTTATTATTTCTATGGCTCGGTTCTTTTTCTCATTATTTCAGTAGTTTTGATTCAAGTTGAGATATCTGAATCCATGGGGAAATTCATTTGACATGCAGATCTAATAAAAATACAACGTAACCGAGGCTACAAGAGGAGACGTCGCGGAGGCTCTCCCGAGACGAGGCATCGAGGGTTTCGTTTCGTTTCATTTAGGTCATATAATTGATTAGTGATTAGTTTTCGTCCCTAAACTACAATTGAAAGTACGCCAGCGCTGACAAGTGCAAGTGAAGCGCATAAGTGAAGAGCCGGTGTGTGTTGCAGAGGAGGCAGGCGCGGACGGAGCGCCGTGGTCTCGGGTGGCGCGGCGCCGCACCGACCTTGTGCCCACCCTGCCCGCGCACCGCGACTCCCCGCGAGCCCCTCGCTCCCCAGGTAGGGCCTTCTCCATGACGCGCCTCGACCAGCTGGCCCGCCCGCGCGCCCCGCGCCCCGCCCCTGCCCCCGCACCCCTCGTGGCCTCGCCCCTCGTGGCCCCGCCCCCGCGCCCGCCTCGCCACCGGTCCATGGGAAACCTGGCCGCCTCGCGCGCTACTCCGAGTCACCGCTCCATGAGCAATCTGGCCGGCTCCGGACCCTCCCCCCCGCCCAGGAAGCACTCTCGCCCGCCCCAGGCATCCCAACCGTCGCAACCAGGTTAGTGCCGGGTGATCACTTCTGTTTGAAGTTAAGGATGAATGTGTCTATTCGATTTCATCTCAAAGCTAGTGGAGTCAATGGCGCACGGTGAGAGCGAACCGTGTGTGAAAAGCTGGTCGACAATATGATTAGCAAACACCATTCGGTACTCATATAAGGCACAGTACGGACTACTTCTTTGGCCTCTCGACGGTGAAAGCGAACCGTCTTCTCGGGCAGCCGATCTTACACGGCTCGCCCTCACCGCAAGCCGTAGCGCGGAGCTCCACTTTTCGTACAAAATGTCAATATTCATTGTGAGACTTTAAATGGTATCTCAAAAAATTATTTATAAATATAATATCTAACATAAGGTTTTAATGGAAATATACAGAATATTTTGAAAAAGTAATTGTTTTTTTTTCAAAATTTATTGATGCAAAATGAAACGAGTACCTTTTCATAAAAATTTACCATTTCTGTTATAAGCAATGACAACATGTTATCTTTATTTTTATTAAGACAAACTATTTCAAAGCTTCTTATGAATTTGAATGCTCCGTGTGAACTAATGAGACTGAACTAGCCTTGAAGATGGTAAGAGAGAAAAAAAGTTAGAGAATAAATAATGCAATGTGTAACTCACTAAGATCTTTGTAAATCATTGCGATTACAAACATAACATTTTAAACAGTCAGTTGAATATTATACTATAATCAGAAATGTTTTTAGAAACTTGGAATCAATTCTGAAACCTTGAAGTTTCAATATTTGTTTGTCAGTGACAGTCAATTTTTCTGTTTTGATTTCTAATTATTTTGACTGTTTTTCTGATTTGTCTAAAAACAGCTTTGATTGTATGAACAGACCGAGAGTTTTGAATGTCCAAATGAATGAAGAATGAGTTGAAATGACCTAAAAGCTCAAATTCATAAGTAATATTTTCAATTTATTTTTTTTTAATATGAAAACACAAGCTATCTTAACGTACTTATAAATTCAAATTAAATTATTTTTTTGTTAAATATATTATGTATATTAAAATTTACTTTTTCCCATAATATCACATCACACACTCAAGAGTATCATAACACCATCTACTTCAATAACAAAAAATTTTCACACACTATTATATTCTCTTTTCCCCCTTTCTAAAAAGCTTGTGTTGAATATTTTTATTTCTCCTTTTCTTCCTACTTAACAAGTGCACACTTGAAAATGCATAAATCACGTTTTTTTTTAGTAAATAACCCTGATTTTCTTTCACTTTGGAGTATGCTTGACTTTAACTTTGGTTGGTGGTAAAAAAGATTTATTGCATAGATGATATTGATTTAATTTGTGACTCTAAACCGCTTTAGTCGCACTTGGCTGGTGGTTCTCTGGTGTCGGTACTTCAAATCTTGGCAAAGGAGGTTTTGAGGTAAGGTTTTTTTTTACAATATTTAAGACTTTCAGGTGTTTGTTTTTGTCCAACAATTTCATTTATATAAAAAAAATCATATGATTAAATGTACATTATAAAACAATTTATAGCGTGATGTATATAAATAGTGTGTTGTATTCTGCCAATAAAATCAGAACTGTGTTGTCTCATATGTGACGCATACAGTAATAGCAGAATCAAACCATATTCATAGCCAATATTTAATACACTGCATGCCTTCACTTATTAAATTTGAAAAATTACGATAAAATGACAAACCAACATGTAATTTTTCTGCAAACACCTGGAAGGTACTGACGGCTTTATCATAATCTCGGTGGCGGGGAAGGTAACATTTATTTTGTTTTTATTTTCCTCCCTTTTTTGTTTATTTCTAATAACTTTTTTATTTAAACAATGAAACAATTTCTATGACTCATTGTACGATAACAATGTTTTTAGACATCTCTTGACACAAATATGAAACATTTACTTTCTATGAACATGTTTTTATAATATAATGTAGTTTAGGTGCAATATTACATTGAGTAGTTCTCTTATTTTCAGCTTAATAATATATGAATTCAAATTTGTGTGTACGGTTCATAATTGTATTATTATTGATTGATTCTGGTATTAATGTCTCATAATAAATTTCGTTGTTTTAGTTTCAACACTTACATGTAAAAAATGTTAATTCCTTCTCAATGTATAAATATGCAATTTGTTTCTCAGCACTCTTGTATCTATTTTAATGAAAATACAATCAGTTGCACTCATTCCTAACGGTGATAGAATAATGTAATTTTGAATCTAACAGTTGCTTTGACAAAATATTAAAAGGGAATGTGTATTTCTTATCATTATTATTAAATTAGTACACATTGAATTATTTTGATTTCATGAAGTGATCTGAGAATTAAATTAAAATTGGTTGATAATCAGCAACACACACTATCAAGTCACAGCAACTGCTGCATTCCAAATTGTACTGCTCCAGCACCAGCTACATAGCAAGGTTCCTCTGTCTAATGGTATTTATAATAACAGCTTCAGGTGTACGCTCTGGAGAGGTGACTCCGGGCAGCCCGTCACGGCCAGGGAGCGCTCTATCTGCAGCCAGTGTGGCGGCCATGACCTCCTCTGTGACGGGAGTGGCGGCCGTAAGTCGCCGGCCTCGTGCTGCACCGCGTCGCCCCCGTCCTGCTTCTATTGCGGGCACTGGCGTTACCACGCCGCCACATGTCAAAAACAGTAAGTCATGCAACAAAATCTGCCCAGCAGATGTTCAATAGATTGTATATTCAATAAGTAGTAGTGGACGGTAGGTTTTAGGGGGGGTAGTATTCAAATGACGTGGGTGTAGAATTTTTCAACATCTATTGTATAATATCATCTAAATATAATTTAACGGATTCAGTTATCGAAATTCAATTACCATAAAGTGTATTTTTTCACTTATTATGGCTGTCCTAAGTGAAATTCTAAATTGTTATACAGTTTGAAATACTTAACAGAAAATATACAGTTTGTGACTGGATTTCTCAATATTTAATATTAGCATTGCAAGTTTCAATTTTGTGTCAACTTTATATGAATATTTACTCCATTTGTCTCAGTTTTAAGCCCTGTAATATATCTTTGTAGCGTTTGTAGACATAGTATAGTAAATATAGCTTCACATGTATCAAATTTTAGGCGCTGTGGGTACAGATGGAAAGCCGATTGGCGTGCGAGCTGAAAAGCCTCCGCTGCCACGAGTGCACTCAGCCGGGACTCCCAGCAAGAGGGCTGTGCCCCCTTCCGCTAATCCCGCAGACAAGCCAGAGCCTCCGCGCCGCACTCATAAGTCCTCCAGCGTCAAGGTTAGTTATCTATTTATATAAACAATATGTTTTGAAATCTAGCTCTAGCATGCTTTCTTACCGACCAAGAGTCTCAGGTTCATATCAGATGGGCCAATGAGCTTTCTCACTTTTGTCAAAATTATAAAAAGTTCACAGGGTAGGAAAATTCTTATGCAGATTTTTTTGTAAAGTTGTGACATATCAACCCAAACACAACCACAATTGACTGAATGCTTTCTGTTGCTTGCTTAAATGGTTTTTTCTCACAGCCTCCTACTCTCACAGATAAGTATGGGTAAAGAGTCCTCATATTTAAATTATTTTAGCTTGGATGTCTCCCACTTGTGTAATAAAGATTAAAAAATATATCTTTTGCATATTTTCTTACGGTCTTTAAATTATGACAGTATAAATTTCTAGCTCCAATTTAATGTTATTATTAGTTGCAAACAAGTTGTTACTAAATTTTCTGATAATATTGCTTTCTATTTTATGATATTTGGATTTTTTCTAGGCTTCGCCACGAGTGACACCGCGGGCAACACCTCTTCAGTCTCCGGCCAATGATTATCCTCCCTCTTCTATTCAAGAGGTCTTGGAGGCCGCTTCTCTTGACACCTTTATGGAAACCTCTTCTGAGTCCATCACTTTGTCGCAGAGCCAAGTTATCGAAACTGTCCCAACTGAGAATAGTAATGGAGAATCCAACATGTCGACCGTTACGGAGACCGTCACACAAGTTACCAAAGACCCGGAAGGTGAAAAGGAAACTCAGGTTTTGACGAATACCGTCACTAATGGAGGGCCTGTTCCAGTCCATCAAACGATTACTGAAACTGTCTCCAACATCAGTGAAGATAAACCCAGTGTCGCTGTAAAGCCTGAAGGTTTTGATAAACTATCTGAAGACTCCATTTTGGAAACAGTTAAAAATATAAAGAACGATGAAGATGTCATCTCAGTAGTGAAGGAAGATGCAGATATTCAAGAGGTTGTTGCTGTTGCTTGTGATGATAAGCCAAAGATGCCAGTGAAGTCAAACAGTATCAAAAAAACTGCTGAAGAACCCTTGATTGATGCAGTGAAAAATCTGAAAATTAAGGAAGAAGTCAGCAACCCCAAGAGTGAGCCTAAACCTCAGGAAACAGCCCAGGCGGCCGTTGATCCTCTGGATGGTGCCGATATGACAGGTAGGTAACCAGATGACCAGACTAGTAAATACATTTTACATATTGAGTTGGAAACAATAACAATAACAAATGCCATCAAAATATGTAATTAAATATAATTTCCAAATAAAATACAATCTGCACCCTATGTAAAATGATATTTGATGTCAAAGCAATACTAATAAAAAAATTATTTAATTGAATTACTTGTTATTAACTGAACAAATGGTTTTCCAGGTTCCATGATGGCTCGCCGAGGACAGATCACCACAGAAGGAGAAGCCAAGGCGGCTCTTGCTGAAAGGAGGAAGTTTGCTAGGGAGGAGGCTGAGCGACAGGCTGAGAAAGAAAGATTGCGGTATAAATGCTTTGATTCATTACTAGCTTTATAAAAATGGTGAAATATTCCCAACTTTTTTATCTCATTTTTAAATATAGAAGAAAACAGACAAAATTTAAATTCCAACTGTAAAAGAATTAATTTTGTAATAAGAAGCTTGAAAATACAAACATTAATTAGTTAGTCATTATCATATCCGCTTATATTGAGTATCTCTCATATCTATGGTTTCTAAATTTTACAATCATCAACGTGTACTGGGTTTTAGGTTGGAGCGTGAGGCAGAAGAAGAGCTGGAGAGGCAGCGCCAGGAAGACGAGCGCCAGCGCCGTCTCGAGGAGGAAACTCTCCGTCTATCTGAATTGCAGCGTCGCGCTGAGGACGAACGACTGCAACAAGCCATTCTCGTACGTCTTATTAAATATTCCTTTCTTTTTTAAATATCAACAACTAAACTGACATCAGCCAATGGTGTGTGTTACATATCATCCATGAGAAATGGAATCAATCAATATTATAGTATTGTGACACATTTGAATTTATGTCATTGACTTACAGGATGCTGAGCGTCTCAAGGAAGAGGAGACACAGCGCCGTGAGTCTGAGGCTCGGGCCCGAGCCGAGCGAGAGGTGGCAGAGGCGCGTGCTCGGGAGGAAGCGGAGAGGCAGCGCCGTGAGACAGCCAAGCGACTGCAACGTGAGGAGGAAGAGCGCGAAGCTCGCCGTAAGCGTGTAGAAGCAATCATGCTGCGCACACGACAAGCCAAGAAGAAGGTTTGAACTTCTGTATTTAGTCTCCCACATATCAGTCACTTGTTTCTCTTTTACTTGATTGTACGATGATGATGTTCAGTGTTTGATGATAATATGATGTTTTTTGTTTTATCCTTTTTTTTTTTTTTTTGAAGAATTGAAATATTCTTTTCATTATAATAAGCATCAAAAAGCTAATAATTATAAAAAAGGATGTGTTCTGACCTAGATCAGGTTTGTTCCCAGATGTATGGTTAATGAAGAAATAAGTAGTATATTAGTTGGATTGGTGTTTCAGGATGGAGATAAGAGTCCTACGGAAGAAAATAAGAGCCTCGATGATGCCGAGCAAAAGTCGGAGATCGAGAGCAAAATAATGAACATGGAGACCAGTCAGCAGGACCTTATTTTGGAGTCTCAGTCCGTGGATAATGAGGCGGCTTACGAACAGTCCGTGCGGGAACGAGAAGAAGCACTCTTCAACCATCTGGCCCAACCGGCTGCTGCGGTCATTCCACAAACCTTCGCCCCCAAACAGGAGGCGGAGGTCTCCGGAAACGGGATGAACCCGTTCCATAATGGAACCGCTCCGTCCAACGGAGACTCCCAAGAGCATCCAGTGAGCGCGGCTGACCTCAGTCAGTCCAACAACTACTCCGTGCAGAATGGACATAGTAAAAATCAAATCAATGAACTGAATAACTTTATTAATACTAGTGAGAACCAATTTAATAATATGGCACTCGATAATGCAGTGTAAGTATACTCCGTTGTGTCTTACAACTTTTTTGAATTTATCGTTGGTTTTATTATTCAACTGAGGTGCTTGGCAGAATGTCGCTTTAGGATATGAAACATGATGACTCTACATCTCGCCTAGTTAAATTCTACTCCCTCGCCAGCCCTAGAAGCCAGATTCTATAAATGCTGCAGTTGGCAACAGTTATATGAAATCAATAAAAGATGCAGTTCAGACACATAAGAAATTGAGCCCGTGCTTAAAATGAGTATGACTCATCATAGGCTCTTTGTGTGCATATAAAACATTAACAAATTAGATGAATTTCTGTTTTTTTATAAATGTAAAAGAGTTTACTTTATTATTGAACATTTATACATTGTCATACATCTCAAGCATGAAAGCTCCCATTGCGATCAGCTGGGCATCCGAAGGGTGAATTAATTATAACATTCACTTTGAACCTGGAGTTGATTTACAATTTTTATAGAATTTAAAAAATGCTCGTTATTGATTGCTTCACCCGAATATGGTCCAGAGACCTTATAAGTTGCTATGATAGCCGTATTTTCAGATGTTCTAATGCTATTAATAACTTTTACATGAATCCAAATTTGTTCAATATCAAAAAGCTCCAAGTCATAAAATCTCTGCGATGTTTGGAATTACTTTCACTTCTATACTTTGACAGGCTGGACTGAAATATCAACCATGATTTCAGGCCGCAGATTTCTCCACTATGTAAATTGACAAAATTTATGATCTACAATAATTAATTTTTTTAATATGGTAGTTGGCGAAGGATTACTATTTTTTCTGTTATTTATTATGTACGTGCGACTGTGGAGTCCTTCTGTTTGGTGTCCATAGTAATTGTGTACATTATTTCAATGTTATTTGCTGTTTATATTACCAAAAAAGGCTTGATGGAGCGGGCTTAGTTCAGGTGGTCAGATATTTACTAAATATGGAGATTCGTCATTCTTTCTTATTACTGCAATATATTATAATATTTAATCCCCAATCTGCTTCATGTAACATTCTTAAAAGGTAGTAAGCCATTATTTATATGTATAATGAATCTTGGACAGCGGAGATAGATTTCTTATTGAGATTGCACTTGTTGAGAGAGTCAACATGTTTGTGAGATTTTGAGCAATGTAACGGTTGTAGATAAAGGATCGAGTGTGTGATGTAAGGATATAAATTTTACACATTTGCCTAGCAAGTGAGAAACACGATTACGTGTGTATTTATTTTTAAATGCGATTTTGATTCTTATTTACGCAATTAAGTTTACACTTTTGTATCGACCTTTTTTCGTCTAGGTAATATTATGTATAATTTAATCTTGTTGTTTACTCGTATTATTCCTACAGAGGTGGGTCACTATCTTTTTAGTGGTTTTGAATTTAAATGTGCACAGATAAGTTTGCATTTGAGTATTTAAGGTTATGTACGGAGCGCTACAGTTTTTTGACAGAACATGTTTTAACATTTATAACACTCTAATTGATGAATAATTAACCAATATTATGCTTCTGTGACACAACTATTTAGTCACTACAATGTATTTATATATATTTTTTAATAAACTTAAATGAAAAACAAGATCCTTTCTTTTGAAATAACATTTTGATGTGTACATATTCTTGTTACAGTTTTTTTTCTTATCTGTCACTGCATGTAGTCCTATTAACTTTTTTTTTTTTTTATTAATTATAATTCTTCTATAACTATTTATGTTTTCCAGTGTTTACAATGCAACTTACTCAGCTTACGTTGAAACAATAATTAATGATTTTATTAAATTCATTTTGCAAACTTTTTTTTTTTTTTGTGCTATTTTCTAATCAAAAACCACTATGAAGACTGGCATTTTTTAAATGGCTGATAAAATGAAATCTTAATTTAGTTCTGTCATGATTATTAATATAAAATATTTACTTGTAACTATGCACAATTTATCATATTGTTCTTCAAATATTTTATCTTGAGAGTAATGCTTAGATAACAATATTTTTAAAGGAGTAAAAATATTCCTAATATTTACTAACCACTAATATTTTGACAGTAAGTAAATACTTCAACTATCAAAATTCAAATAGAAAAATGTACTTCATTGTACTAAATAAAAAAAATAAAACACAAATTTCGTGAAGTTTACAAAAAACCATGCAAACTTCTAGAATTAATACAGTTATTTTTATTGTAACTTACTTAACATTCAATATCTTTGTAACTTAAAAATATTGAAAAATAATTCTCTAAATTATATAAATGAATCCATTTTATCACATTGAGGACCAGGCAATATCTCGTCAAATCAATCCGGTGATTTAAAAAAAAGCAATTACTCTTGGAATTCAAACAAAAATTAATAAAAATTATTCTGTGAATTAAACCACTAATTATCCAAACCACATGGAAAAGATAAACGCTCAACTAAAGCCTTAATCCCAGTAAAACGCTACAGTGTTCTCTACTTCATAGGATATAGGTATCCCAAAATAAACCTACAGATAATTTATCAAATTGTATATCGACAGCAAAAAGGCAAACGTGAAAAAAAAAAAACCAAAAGGCTTTCTGATTTTTTTTCTGCGCCTACAAAATCTACTCGCACCACAACTTTTCTAATTTCTAATTTTTTTTAGTTATTATTGTAATTTTTTTATAATTGCCTTTTTGCCTTTGATATTTTGATTTGTACAGAAATAAATTGGTTTTTATGAAATTATCCGGACTACGTCCACAGTGTGATATTTTTAATTTCTAAATATTTTTGTGATTAATTCCATTTTTAGATGCATTAACTCCCAGTGTTAATAATATGTTTTTATATTATCTTGAATCTAAAATGTTATTTGAACTGGCATATCAGTAGGTGATTGTTAATTTTACGTTTGAAAGACTAAAAATTCAGTTGACTTTTTAATCAAAATTGGCCTTCTTGTAATTCTGTCTCCTTCAGGTGCTAGTCTGACTAATGAAATATGAATCAAATAAAAAATAACTGCAAATCTTGGATTATACAAAAATAAATATATACTTACTTTCAAACTGTCACCTTTAAATAAAATTATGATGCAAAAATATATTTCATTTATACATGAAATTTGTGTATTTAGTGAACTGTCAATATTCGGACAAGAAATACTAAGTTAAAACAAACTGGTTTTTAATGGGTTCAAATGCATATCCTAATTTGTTTAACTTTTGACAAATAAGTAAATAAATTGACAAAAAGCAAACAGTAGTTCGTGTTGTAGCCTGAGATCTTGGTCAGTGTGGATGCTATCAATAGAAAGTCATCATTATGGGTTTATTGTAGAACCATGCTGGCTAATTGGAAAACCATTGCTAGCGTTTTCGCAGATCTATCGCTCTTATAACTCATTTGATTTTGAAAAATCAGTTAAATATGAAAGTTACGACAAAAGAAATCTGTTTTGTTTATTATGTATATATATATTTGTATGATTGTATAATCTGGGATTGACTGCTTCTCCATGTGCCCTATTTGCATGCTTCATATTTCAATAATTTTTTTTCAGCTTTTGTTTTTTCTGCACCGCTTTTGACTGCATATCTTTATTTCGAAGGCTTGTTATCGCCTTATATTGTAAAGTATTTGCTAGAAATATCCACAATTAAAATAGAAGAGAGTATCTATGGTTACAAATTATTGAAATTTTATATACTATTACTACTTTAATTATTTCTTTATATAATATGCGTTAATTATATATAAGGTTACCACGCCGACTGCGAATGTAATTTAATTTTTTGAAATTACTAAAGCGGCTGCTTCTTAATCATTTTTGTTATTTTCGCCTCTCAACTTGGAATCGACTGGGCCTCCTCTCTACACTCTACCAATGGACATCCATAGTTCTAAAAAAAAATCACATTTTTGATTTCATTGCTTGCTCAGTGAAAAAATCAATTCATGACAACTATTCAAACAGTCTAAAATTTTATCTATTTTCTTAGTCATTTCGTCAATTTATGGTCAATAATCTTGTAGTGTAAGTTTTTTTTAATATCAAGAGACCACTGAGTTGTCGAAATCCCAACAGTTGAAAAATATGGGTGCTGTGGCTTTTTAACAATGTTTTTAGGTTATGGTAACCTTTGTTGTATAATAATAATTTCTTCTTGTATATAAAAATTGGTCAGTGAGGCTTTGGAATATTAACAATTGAATGATTTACCTACAGAAATAATTAATATAAATTGCAATTACCATGTATCCTCTCAATATTATCTTCAAGAAAATTTGTAATTTTTTTTCATTAAACCTGGCATTTTAGCATGAATGTCTCTGAAATAAATATTTTCTAAAAATACAATGTCATTTACTTACGGCATTTGAATATAAATTTATTTAAATGTACCCCACAAAGTATGTACATTATTTCTACATTTGATACGTCTTTATTACTATTTTTTTCTGTTAAACTTATTATTCTGTTGGACTTTTTTTTCAATATGGCAATCATTTCACCGCATAAATGTCGACAGTGTTGTATGATCCATGCAGTCGGACCTTATGCAGTATTGTAAGCTAAAAGAAATCACTAACCATGTATTTTTTTACACATTTGAATTCTTGACACATTTTCCCACATCATCTGAATCCTTCCTTGTAAATCTACAAGCTTTATTTAGAGGCACTAATATGATAGAAAGCAAATAATGCAAAAGTTTCACATAAATGGTGTATTGTGGCTAAACATTTACTATGGCATCATGGATTAATCACTGTGAGTATAAACTTTTCATTCAATAAGTAATAATCGGTCCCTGGATTAGTTATTACCTTTAAAAAATCATTGACTTATCCCGTAGACAAATTTAAATAACAAGAGTCAGCTCATTTTATGAATAAAACCAAGCTTTTATTTGTAAGTGCATGCACTTGTAGTCCTTGTTAAATTTTGAGTTATTCTGCAACTTACTTACTTTAGAGCAGCTCTAAATGGTTTTTATTTTGCTAACTGCTAAGTAGTAAATAGTATGGTGGGTAGATTTAGATATTCTTTTATATGTGCACATGTTAAGAGCAGTACCTTACCAAAACTTTACGGTTTTTTTAGTTGTTTTATATATTGTGAACGTATGTTTTTTTTCTTATCTTTCCATAATAATTAGAATACATCCATTTATTTTACTATATATAATTATTTTTAATTATATAAATAATTTTATAAGAAATAGCACAGATTTTAGAATTCATTAATTTATGTAATAAACCATTTCAAAGATCTTTATGTTTGGATATTGATATAAATGTAAAAAAAACATATGCTCACTTATTAGATAATTTAAAAATATTGTGAAACTTCTTTACTTTTTGTATAAAGGCAAAGGAGTAATCAACCCTTTATTATTTTTCTTATGTAAAAGGATCATTATTTAATTATTTTTTTCATTTCATTGTCAGACTTTGATCTTGATAGAATTAAATACACTATCATTAAGCCTTTGGACATTAATTTTAAACCAAATAGTTATAGAATAATGTTTTTATTAGATTCTTCTATTATATATTTTGCTAGCTGAATTATGAACTAGATGTACGGATGAAATAGATAGTCTTTTCGGAAGACTTGTAAATATATTTTTAAATAAAACTATGATATACATATTTTTTTAACTATTAAATTTGAAAGAATTTACTTAATCAAAACTGAAAGTGATTTATAGCATAATTTAGGCCACAAAAATTTATATGACGAAAATATATTGTCACTTGAAAGTGTAAAATTGAACTACATGATGTATGGTTAATAATACCTTTTCCAAATTTCAATTTGCACATTGTATATTGTACATAATTCGTTATCTTTTGATGCGCTTTCCATCTACAAAATCACTAAATTATTTGATAGTTTTGAAAGAAGGAACTTCACATTGAACTAGCAGTGAATATTCTCAATATTTATAATTTTTAAAGTGGTTTTCCAAGTTTTATTACAATGACAAACTTTCACAGCATAAATGTCTCTAAATTAAATTTACCTATATACTTCAATAAATAAAACAGTAAGTTTATGATACTATTATTGTTTATAAATTTATCATTTGTGAGTTAATATTGTTTATCATCTAAACAGCATTATCAAACTAATATAGTTTAAAATGTACCTTTAGACAAAAACGTCAAATTACACATGATACGTGTACATTTGTAATACCTTGTCAGTTTAACAGTCTGCAAAGTGCACCGCTGTAATGATAAGTATCTGTATTTGAATTGTCAATACAGCTGAAATTAGTATTTAGTATCCAGAGTTATTAACTTCTTTTTAAGCAACTTGGTGTATGATTGATCTTATACTTTATGGAGTCATAGGTTTATACTTTTAAGTGACTATGAATGATGCTTTTAATTCCATTTAAGTTTTATATGCATTTTAAAGGAATTATTCTTGACTTATGTGTTTGTAATTCTAGGAAACAGCACAATGTGACCAACAATCTCTTGGACATATCAGATTTGGACATATTGAACACAGCGAATAGCAATAACCCCTTTTTGATTGATGTCAACACCAACGGTAGCACTGTGACTCAGCCGCTCAGTAATCAACACGAAGGAAGCGCTGTCAGTCAGATGCTGGACCTGTCCGTGGACACGATAGCCAAGAACTTAGTCAATGAAGACTCTGTTAATTCCAATCAGACTAATAACTCTCCATTTATCACATCATTCCAAGATAATCAGGAAAACAGAGGTATTTATTTTAACAATCATATTTAATTAGTGTGTATTCAAAAAGTTTTACGCCATTGAATACATATTTTAAAATTGTTATATAAGATATCTTAGGACATGTAGTGCTTTAGATTTGTATAAGCCATAGTTCACTACTAGAGGTTATATTGAACACAGAGACTATAAACTTTATAAATCAACATATTTTTTTATAAGCTAAAAACAGTTCTCTAGAAATCACTCACAAGCAGTGTAGTTGGCTTTTTAGTGTCCATGCTTTGATTTATAATTGATACAACATTGTTATACTATGGATGGTGATACTTCGACCAACTCCCTGTATGATGAGTATTCTTACCACACAGAAGTCTATAAATTTTTTATAGGTGCTCATTATAAATTTTAACCAAAGAACCGACAAGATGTTTTTAAAAGTGTATTTATATTCTAAAGTGAATATTTTCATCTAAACATTTTTAATGCTTCAGTTTAAATGAAAATGTTCATACTGCAATAAAACTGCATATTTAGTAAAAACATAACCTCGTTTATTATTTATAGTTTATATACATTTACCGTATTATTTGTTTCCAGATGTTTCGTTACTTTGAAGCCCCTGCATGTGAGTTAGAGAGGACTGGAGATGCGTCAGTGACAATGGGTGGCCTCTCTTGGATGAGATGCCACGACCATTCTATCCCACTAGTCTGACGCAGTAAACACTTCTGGTTGTCGCGGCGTATCACGAGTGCACAAACTGATTCATATGAGAAATTTATCTTTTTCTATTGTTAAAAAAATTAATACTAAGTTCAGTGTCACATTACCTTAAAACATATAAGACACAAGCATAATATTTAACTAATTTTATCCAAAATTAAAATATATTAGGCATTTTAGAGGTGAAATCTAAACAAATATATGTAACATAAATATCATAATATGCATTATTAGCTTAAAGGTGTTTATGACTGGAGAGTAACGCAACTCCTACACTCTACAATCTATTTTTATCAATTCATTAACAAGGTTTGCTTCAAATATACGTATCTTACAAAAATCAACTGTTGAATGAGCTAGCTGTATGTTAGATGAGGTAAGGTTATTAATTTGCATGAATACAGAATAATCTGCGGTGGATAGGAATCATGCTTGGCTATGGTGAAGTTCTTTAAGTTTAAGACTCCTCATCAGGGGTTTCTTTAAAATATTTACAGCTTTGATAAATGCCTTCAAACTTAGCAATTGTGTTATAATCCAGTTGATAACATTCTATGTATTAGAATACTCTACAGGTGATGAATATTAGCAAAACCTAACAGAATGTTAATTTTTTTTTATTCAATAGGTCTATTACTGTTTCGCTTTGTTGGCAATTTGTTTTATTTTCATTTTATTTAAGTCAAATATTTATTGGTAAACAATATTGTAGTCATTTATTTATTTTATATTCAAGAGATCAATGCATGTGTTTAATTTTATCTGGTAGTCATTTGTAATATTCCCAGGGGTTGGCTAACTAATTAATTTTAATTAAGGTAATTAACTTTTTTTGAAGTTCTTGAATAGAAGACTACATCTAAGCGAAGTTTGATGCTGCACAGAACGTCAGGAGATCGAGTCGATTTCCATACCATGTCCATGCGAAGAGTTATCATTTAGCAATAAATACGTATCTTGATGAATTTAATATTGAATTGTTGCGTATGGGAATAAACCTTGTCTATCTTGTTAAGAGTAGATTGCACGGTGTCGGTCCGTTTGATAAAAGGACAATATCTAAGTGCGCCAGTGGGACAGATTCTTGCCTTATTAGTGGTCCTCGCGATTAGGAATCTGGAGAGGCGCCGAGAGGGTAGGCGGCAGGCTGACAGGCGGCCGATGCGAGGAGCGGTCGTGGTGTTGTTATCTTATTTATAAAGTATATATTGAACGAGATTGGTCCGCGGGAACCTCAGAATTAAGCTTGCTAGTCAACCTTTTGCTGCTTAAATTCAGTTATAAATATATTATGAAATATTTAAATGTATGTTATGGCAATGAATTAAGTCAGACGATTATTTAACCTGTAACAAAGAGATATATACATTTGTCTTGCACACGTCAGTTTCAGTCTAGGTGAAATGCATTTTCATTTACGTTTTTATTTTGAAATTGACTAACGATAACGTGTATATTAGTATATGTACTTTGATATAGAATTTTATTTATTGATTTATCATGTTTCATTCTTACGGTCGTATTCAATTTATAATTTCAATGTTATCTTTATTGTATAAAAATGCCTGTAATAAAGAACTATTAAAATTCAATTTTTTTATTATTACTAATTTTATGGAATAACTAATATGTGAATAATAATTAATGAAATTGATGTAAAATTAAAATTTTTAAAACCATATTTGTTCACTTCTAATTGCCAGATTCGCATCTTTGCATTTGCGTCTACTTAGAATTTATAAATTGAACCAAATCAGGTCAAAAACTTGGAAGTATTATCTTCACGTATTCTGTTGCTATCCACTGAAATAGTTGGGAAATGTTACAATTGTAGTACACTTATTGAGGTATTTGGATTAATATCTAAATTTGAAACTTTCTTTCAATTCGATTATTTACAATTTAAGAATAATAAACGGTCAAAATTATCAGTTTAATTTTTACAAAAGTAATCAATCTAATATGGCTTTTCTGTGAAGTTTTGAAGAAATTCTAGGATTATCACGAGAGAAAGCGGGCAGATATTTTACAAAACTACATAAATATATAGCAACAAAAATTCAATAATGGATAATAAAAAAACGTTGAATGGGTGATAAAAAGTCTGCGATAATTTCAATCTCGCTTATCGAGTAATTACATAATTATGGCAACGCTGTCGCAGACACGTTGAGCCAGAAATACTGTTGCACGGGCCTGCAACGCTGATCCGATGAACGGCTACAATATAATCGATTACAAAGTGACAAAGCACCGTGCGAGCATATCGAGGGAAATGCGGGGACATCGTTTATACAAAACGGGTAAGGAAAAAATGTAAAGAAATTCTATATTTTTGACAAAGAGTACTTGGTGGAATTCCATCTTAATATTTGAAAAAATGTAATCATTTACATTGCTCGAAGTTAGTCACACGAAAACTTATGACAAATAATTGTCATGTTCATATGCAGTGTATTTCATAACGAATATTATTGAAACACATGATACGAGTCCATCCCCGCTCAAAGGTTGAAGGGGACGCCAACAGATGGCGGGGCGGGGCGGGGAGGGGAGGGGAGGTGCGGCTGTGCGCGACTGTGCGGCCGCCCGAGTCACTCGCGCCGAGCTCCAGTCGCGTCAGGTCGTGTGTCCGCGGTAGTGATCCTAGTGAACAATACACCACAACCGTCCGCAGAAATGGCAAACAACAGGGCTACCAAATCCGGATTCGCCGCGGAGGCGCAGAGAAAGGTGAGGCGCGGATCGATAGTCGTTGTCGGGCATGGGAGGCTGCGGTGCTGAGGTGCTGCGGTGTCGTGTGGTGGGTCAACCCGTGACCCATTTCCTCAGGTTCGGGTCGCGCTCGGCGCACTTTCTTTTCCTCTAGTCTTGTCCTGCCCTCGGTGCCGCCCCGCACCTGTTGCGTTGTTCCTCCGATTTTACCCGCCGGGGTCTCGTTTTGCGACAAAAACATTTCGAGTTCTTTCTTGCAACGCGACGTGTTTTTTTTTCTCACGTGTTCGATACATTATCAATCTTCGGCTGTCGATTGGAACGCCGGTTGTTTTACGAGATTAATCCAAAAGTACGCTTTTGTGACAATATAACAAAAAGATGGAGTTTTTAGATTTTACTTAGGATTTATTATCATAGTTTCTTCCGACGTGTGACGCCGCCATGGCCTGGCTCCCCGACTCCCTGACTCCCTGACTCCCTGGCCGCCCCGGGGTTGGTCGATGACGTAAACGCGCGACGACTCCGAGGGTTTCGGGAGGGCGGCGGCAAACCTGTAATGAAATCTACGTAGACCGGCCTTGCGCCCGGAGTGTCAAAATCGTCTGAAGTATAAATCGACATCTGAATTGCGGATGCGGAGGCTCTTCGTCGCCAGGGAGTGCGGGCGCACACTTCTCTTGCGACTGAATCGGACGAACTCGAGTAGAGTTAAATCGTTAAAATTTTGCGCTGCCGTGCGAAAAGCGAGTCTCGATCGCCAAATCAATTTGAACGGCCGAATTCAGGTCAGTAGGGATGCATCTCTTTGAATCGATTTTTTCACGATTTGTCTCTCTCGATAAAATTGCATTGCTGTAATGTTTGTATCGACAACGTCGAGTTCAATTCGAAACTGTGTTCAGAAACGTTCGCGAATTCGCTATTTGTTTGTGTATTATTGGGAGCGCGGGCGAAAAGTAATCCACCGAGGAGACTTCCCCGCGCGATGATATATCAGAGTTAGATCTGTATTCGACGAATAGAAATACGCGTCCACATTTTCACTAATAAATACTAGAACGGGTTCTTCCGCAGTCCATTCGGTTTATTGATATTTATATGAGTAAATTAGCTCATTCTGGAAGCGGGTAAGTCAGATTGCATACTGCATATTTGACACCGTTTCCAATAATTACTACCGAAATTTGCAAGCGTATCTTCTGCTCGTACAAACGAGAAGCAAAAATATACTTTTCGAGTCAACTCTGCCTGGGTGGGTGCAAATCTTCGGAGTTGTCCCAAAGCATATCTGGCAGGCGCGGCTCCCGGCCCCGCGCCTCCTCTTCTCCTCTTCTCCTCTTCTCCTCGCCTCTTCTCCTCGCCTCCTCGCCCCATACCGGTTTGGAGAACTACAATGGGAGCCGCGGAGCGACTTCTCCGTTCTTCCAAACAGCTTTTTGTGGCGACTCCGCGAGCGGGAGGCGTGCGAACTCGGATAATCTGAGTTGAGAGTAAATCGTCCCCCATATTGTGCCATGCGAGCGTCGAAGGCTTCCCGGGAAGGCAAAGAAAATCACTAAAATCTGTTGTCCCTGCATGCGAGCATCGTTTGCACTGAAATGTTTTGCAATGCTCAAACATGCACATTTATTTTTCATTGAATTTTACGATATGAAATACTCGAGGGATATTTTTTGCCCCAATATTTTCTTAAATTTATTTGGCTAATTTTTTACTCAACGAATTCAACTATTTCCTAAGATTTCTAACTAACTGGACGCCATTTCGGGTGGAGTTTTTTCTTGTCTCTCGAGCTTGAAGATAGTTCGTTGAAAATGTTTGTTCGCCGTAACTGTGGTCCGTAGATATTGTTGGAAGGGTGAGGACGCCCGAGACTTCCGTCATTTCTGCCGCGAGCCAAACGAACTTCCGTTGAATTTGTCTCCGGCTAGAGGTTTTTTTTATTATACTGTTTTTGCAATAACGTAACTTCGTATAATATATTTATCAAAATTAATTGCATTTGATATTTTTATCGAGGATCGCTTTTACCGTGTTTCAGTGCGAGAAGTTTAATAAAACATTCGTTAGGAATATGTATTTGTAACAGTTCACAGAATGCAGGCGACACTCCAGCGTGTACTTAACTCGATACAATACCGTCTTAATTCTGAAAAAGTTACTAAACTCTGCTTGCGAATTAAATAGGACTCGGTATTTCTTGAATTACATTAGGCAATTTGGCTCAAAACATGATACATTGATAGCGTTCCTCGAAAAGCAAACTTGCGAATTGACGTTTGATACATTCTGCGACACATTCGATGGCATTGTAATTCGGGTTCATTCCGATTTGTCTTCCGAAACATAACCGTGGGTTCAATTCGATCGCTATGAGCACGGTAGTGAATGATATATTCCAAAAGTCTAAGCAGATGTATCGAAGTATGCAGGCAAATCGACGTACCTTCCGAAATCTCGAAACCGACCCGGAGACAATCTCAATCGATTTGTTTTCTACGCGTGCCCGGAGCTCGGCAGGGGCTCCCGAGCCGCGGCCCGCGTTGATTATTGACAATTGTACCAAACATAATAAAAACTCTGCACCTCCTCCGAACCGAAAAACCAAAAAAACCCGCGGAAAACTTTAAATATGTATTTTCAGGATACACTGTGCAACTTCTACGGGAGGATTCTGTCTTATGATTATTATTTTTATGTTAAAACAACATTCATTTATTATAGTTTTTTTGCAATGCTTCAATAATTAAAAAAATATATATAAAAATCGTTTTTTGTCCGTTATGTAATAAGGTTTTTTGTGGATTATATCTCGTCCAAGAAATATTAGCAACGTTCATAATAAATCGAATCGGTTAAAATGGCATTTTATAAAATAGACATACCTAATTAAGAAGGAAGTTGAGGTTTTATATTGCGGTCGAGATAAGGCTATTTATCAGCAAAACATAACTAAGTAATTGTTATTTATAAATGGTAATGTATATCACATTTATTCAATGTTCAGCTACCTTTTAAAATAACAGTGCAAATATTTTCTATTAGTTTTTTTTTTTAAATATATTTTCTTTGCAGACGAACACGTTATTTTTCGACATAATAAAATTTAACACATATTTGCGCTCAATGAATCAATAATGAACTGACAGCTGTTGGGTTTTCAAATTTCTCATATAGGTTAAGTTGTGGAAGCGCCGCTCGCTCAGCCGCTGCCCCGCGCCTTGCGAAATCACTGAAGCACAATTTCATCGATTACAATTGCATAATGCCACACTTACACCAAATAAGGCTTCGACTTGGAACCGACCTGGCGGCGGTTGCGAGACGCTGCCTGATGCTGACCCGCACTCGCACCCGCCGAGGAACTGCTGTCTAACGCTTTTCATTTTCTACTTTTTTTTTTTTGGGAAAGTAGGAAAATTATCCATCGGGTAAGAGACGGAATTTACCCGGGGTAGGTAGGGTTGGGCCTGCAATCGTCGGTGGCAGGGAGACATCGATAGTCGACACATATCCGATAATCATCTCGCCAGTAATATTGTTATTAATAATACCAGATGTGCCCGCGCTTCTTGGGTGTCGAATAAACACTTGACACGGTTGGAAAAATGTGTCAAGACTAATATCTTCCATACTGGGGACACGGTGGCCGTCAAAACGTCAGTATCTGCTCTGCCGGTGTACCTTAGATAGTAATTTTCAATCGGTTTAGCGCTCGTGTGTTGCATCAATTGAAAATCAAAGCACGGACAGCGGGACTCCCCGCGCTGGCGGCGGACACAGCTGGCTTTGGTTTTGACTCAATGTTCAGCAAGAAGTTTAGCTTGATGATATTTTTTTTTTTTTAAATTTTTATTAAAAATTAGTTTTTTTTTCTCATTCTGAAAATAATAATATCGGGAATGTTATACTGAGTCATAAAAAAATAAGCATTCATCTGACAATAAAAGACTGCCTTTCATTATAAGATGATTTTATTATTGTATACAGTGTATGCAGCAATATCTATGAATTCAAAGGCATGCAAAAGAATATTGAATGTTACAATCGTTAAGTCGGTCTCCCTTCTCAATCGTCCATCCTTAATTGTAATTTAACGACTCTCTCTAATGAAGTACCCGACGTCTACGTTTATTTTTTTACTTTGTCGGCACGCTTATCTTGTTAATCCGAATGATGTTTACTGTTAAGCGTTACCATTGGAATACGCGACCGAGTAACTGGGTTAAAATGCTCATCCGGATCAAGTATTCATTTAAATTTGGGCAATATTTGCGGTCTAGTTTCTAGCGTGCTCGCTCACGGACCGGGTGGACTCGGCTTCCGATCCCGGGTACGGTTATTTTTGAAAATGTTTATTATCATCGTGAAGTATTTAAAATCGCTTCCGGGTTCAAGTGAAGAATTACAATTACGGGTACTAAATTTGTACTTATCAATTTTGTATTTATATTGTGATGTGCTTGTATATTCTTATCTCAATTAATTGTCACGGAACCCGGAAAAACAACACCCGGGATCATATCTAAATTATAAAAAAATAAGTATATTTTTAATTAAAGTAAGTTTCACTCAAAACCTGTTTTTTTTTTTATTTCTAAAAGTAAATATGATGTTAAAAAATCTCAATAAATAACACCCAGTTAACTTTTTAAACCACGTATGATGCGTATTCAAGTGTCCCGCGGGTTTGCCCCACGCCTCGCCGCGCCCGGTTGCGGGCAGGACGCGGGCAGGACGCGGGCAGGACGCGGGCAGGACGCGGGCAGGACGCGGGCAGGACGCGGGCAGGACGCGGGCAACACTCACCGGCTCTAGTGATGAGCACGTCTGCATTTCGGTTACATTGTGCTCGATGCGTCATGCGAGAGTACACGAGAGAAGTCGGTATTTTTCCACATGTCGCCTGAACAAACACGAGACGATCTGACTAACTCAGATTGAGCGGAAAATATACGCTCGTAATATTATATATGCATATATCGTTATCGATATACTATACCCTCGTGATGTAAGAAATAGTCGCTTATTATAATTACTGGATATTGAATTACAGTATGGGCTATGCAATTACGTTCATGGGCTTACACTGAAGAATATAGTTTCGGCCTAGTCAATCTTCTCTCGAGTTTTGGTGCTAAAATTATTTTTCAAGGAATGGAAAAAATTTAGGAGCTATCGATGAGATCGATCAAACCGCTTACGTGTAGTGTCAAACATCCTCCCAGGGAGACAGAACAAAGCAAATTAAAAGAATCCTGATGTCCCGGCTGATCGGCGAGCAAGGTGAAGCGGGCTGCGGCCGTGAGTCACTCCGCGGCCTCTCCATGTACGGCGCCGGCGGACTTTCACTGCCGCGCGCGGCACTCGGCGGCACTCGGCGGCACGAGGCGGCACAAGCCGACACAAGGCGGCACCTGGCGGCACTCGGCGGCTCAGGCCGATCGCGCGATAAGGCACTGCTTTTGGCACTCTGCCGCACTAGGACCTAATTAGGATGGCCGAGCTTAGCAATATCCTCTGGTATATAACGAAATTACAAAAAAAATCGTAGAACAGTCGGGGCTACTGCCGCACCTCCTAGTCGGGTGACTTTTGATCAGAGAGTTCTTGCGATTCGGCGAGGACATTGAATGTTGTTAGAGGGACAGTTGAGACTAACGAGGGCGGTCTTGGGTACATATCAATATAACATCATTAAATTATCGAAAAAAATATAACCACGGCGGGGGGAAGTGCCACCCCTTCAGGATTTAGCGGCTTAGTGTTTTTTAGGATTTTAAACTTAGTAATGTGCGAATTAAAGCATTTTTATCTTATTACAATATAGTGTCACGATCTGACGTTCCTGATTCGGTACTGAGACCATATTTAAATATTTAGAAGACGGCCCCACTGTCATTACCGAATCGTCAGAACATTAGAGAAAAAACGCGCCACAATACGTAAGAAGCGCTAATTTATAACTGCCATAAAGTTTGTTTAAATTTAATGAAGAAAAAAAAACATTTCTATCGTGAATGAATAATCCACTGAAATTTATAACTGTACACAATTCCATAGATTTAAGACAGCAAAATCGAGATCTTTTAAACCCAAGAATCAGAGACGACGGTGAGAAGGCAGAGGGGGAGGGAGTTAAATTTTGGCCAAAAATTCTTAGCGTTTAAAGTAAGTTTGCGTACGCTTAGTTTTAGTGTAGGAGATCGACGTAAAAAAAAACATTTCCATATGTTTTTTTTTTCAAATAGACAATATCAATCTGCAATAGCAAGGTTTACGACACGTTTGAGTATTAGTTACAACCACATTAGCATTGTTTGTATTGCATCTGGTCCTTGTTTATTTTTACTGCCACGACAAAGTAATGATTTTTTTTCCATTTCGTAAAAACCAAACGTAATACGATGTAAGATGCAAACTAAATATGCCGAATCTACCTAGAATCAAGAATGTGTTTAAATACATTATCACTTACGTAGACGCGTTCACTTGTAACCATTGCGAATTTTTAACTGAAACGAAATTTCGCTACGTATTTATCTGCAAACGAACTGCATGCTACTGTAGTTTATCTAATATTCTCTTTGTTTGTTTCAGGTGAGCTATAATGATCACAACCGTAAGCCTGCCTTATCGCAGTGAGTAGACGACCTGTAAAATAAATTAATCAAATGTTGACATTGCGGAATTCCTCGTCGGCAGAAGTGCACAGTGTGCAGGGACAGTCGGGCCGAGCCGAGTGTGTTTGTTTTAAAATTTCCATGTGGAAGAACGTGCTCGAGGCTCTAACGAGAGAACAAAATGCACGCCTGAGTACACAATAAGAGCGCTCCTAAAGTAATTCTGTGCGTTCGCATGACTCACTTTTCATGAAAGTACGTTTTTCTGTTGATATGGAAATTGTGTGATTTTGATGGAAAGAATGCACGCTTATCGATCCTGAAAAGGAAAAATGACGTGATGTATAATGATTGTTGTGTTTGCTTATTAAGTGCAGGTTATTGAATACAAGGTCTCACGTTCTTCGGTAGAGAAATTAATTCGTCTTAAGGTGTAGAGGGTGGAAAGACCTCATTTATACAGCCTTTTTGTGGTTCAAGGCAACTGAGAGGTGACTAGCCTGACGTCTCCAATCTAGAATATACTCAATGCAGATCAAATTAGGAGTTCTGATGAATTTAATCTGACCATCTGTTTCGCGTTCTTTAAGTGTTTTCGTAGCAAGTAAGAAAAGCAAAGTTAACAATTTGTTTTTTTTTTTTTAAACCGTTTTAAAATTACGTGCACCCACGTTTAATAGAAATGTGAGAAAAGACCGATGGTGTCTGTGTTATGTCCAAAATTTCACTAAGGAACTAAGCCTTGGGTAATTTACATTTATTTTGGATTACACTGGTCTATTGTAGAAATGACCGTGTTATATCATTTTCATTTAAATTTTGAGTCCCACGTTACAAATTTGTGTTATTTTTCATTAGCTCAGGATTCTTTGTCATTGCGTCCATTTTAAAATATGCGTTTGGAGCACAGATAAATATATAAATTACTCATTATGATATAAATTTAAATATATACACTCTGTGTTTTATTTTAAATTTTTTGCTAACAAACTATTAAATTCAATAATCGTATTTTGTTACGCAGAACAATGCTTTGACGCCATTCGAACATGCTTTTTATTACTTAACATAACAAAAACATTTGATTCCCGACCGCAGTATATATAATGCATATACGTTATAATTTGTTTGCAAATGCTTTGGTTAAATTAAAACTACAATCATATTAGTTTCGTACCTTTGGAATATATCTTAAAAAAATAATTCATAAAACACCAATAATATTATATATATATATTTAGGTACTCAGGTACGGCAGTGGCTCTCACTGGTCGATGTTGTAACTTTAATTATCAAGTGTTCTTGGCCGAGTATTTCACTTCCCAAGTGTCGTCTTCAGTTCATGAAAAAAAAAAAAAAGTTAAAACGTTAACAAGTACCTTAAATTACTTACACTGCGGATTTTTTAAATGCAAAATAATATTTAAAGAAGAGCGGTGAGCTGAAAAACTTGTAGAACCACTTGCATAAAGCAGTAAAAAAACTTTTAATTATTACAAAATACCTCTTAAAACACCAATGACGTACTTGTTCTTACAATTTTTAATTTGTGTGTAATCTATTGTAAGTTTTCCATACAAAAAGACGCAAAATCATGACTACACAATAAAACTTTATATTTTTCTGCATTCAAGGTCATTTTTTATAAACCGATGATTTATTAATATTGAGAAAATATTTTTTTTCACACATCGTTTTTAAATGCTACTTCTTCTTTGACCATTTCATCAAATATATTTCTATCCTCCAGTCTCATCAATTCGGCCGTACTTCCAACTTCCAGCCACTGGCGTAAATTCCGCATCCAAAGTTTTCTCATTTCAATGCCTCTTTTATCGTCGGTGTTGCTCTTTAAAAATATATTTAAATAAAACATGTTCATTGCATGATAATTCCTCATTAGCGTAAACTAACGAATAACCACCAAATTGTACAATTATTTTTTTAATAGTAATTAAGTATTTTTGTACGTGCAAGGTATTATATTACCCATTACATAGTATAAATTGAACTGCATGACATTTCGCGATGACGTCACTTCCCATCGTCAAAGGTTTTACCTTATGCTCTGTAATTAATCGCCTGCCGCGTGAATCACGAGATCTCCGCGGAGAGGCGAAGTGGGCTTTTAACAAAGTTATTCCGGACTTTTCAATTATTCACTAACTATTTTAATACAAGGAAATATAAAAACTTTAAGTTGTTGTAACGTTGTTTTTTTTCAAATGAATCAGTTGCGTGAGTTACGTTCATAGAAGAAATAAAGCTATATATTTGAAAATACATTTTCATTAAAAGAATAATGAGATGAAAGATAACACACTTTTATACGTCATTTGCGTGATTTATTAATTTCACTTATATTTAGTAAGAAAAACTGCTTGCCTTGATTTTGGACTCGCCTCACTTCATTATTATATATTTTTTGAACATATCCTTCACTTTGGGTCAAGTATATTGCACGCTGTTAACCAGCCCGCGTTAAGTAGATAGAGTTACTAATTCTGAGTATGGTCTGGTCCGGGAGACGCACCGGATGGTCTGGCGTCGCTAATTTGGGTCCGTGACCTCACCGTGCCCTCACCGTGCCCTCACCGCGCCCTCACGCTCTCCCGGGCGGATCTCCAGTCGACTGGCGGTGACGTCACGCGCCCCTTCCTGGCCGCATTCCTCGCAGTGGGTCACCCGGACCGTCTGCCCTGATCTACTGGCGGAATCATAAGATTCCACAAGACGTGAGGATGAGCAGGATCGAATATGACGGGAGGACTTATTTCGAAAAATTTAAGATTGACGATAATCGATTCACTGCACGCTGAACCGGCGTTTCAGTTTATAATCTGAGATATAATTAGGCTCAATTTCATATTTCAGGTAGAGGTGGGCATATTATTATCAATGACACATTGAGGCTTGACGTCTGGTTTTAATTGAAGGGTTCCATTTGCCATTTTGTGGCCGTAATCTATTTATTTTAGTAGCAACTCATTTGAATAAGTAATAGACACCCGACCGCTATGATTCAAACTGATACATACTCGTATTTAGGTTGATGCAAGTACTGTTTCACGTTAAAATCTTCGGTTTCATTTCAAATTTATTTATACGTGGCGGTTGAACCTATCAATCGATTGATTGGCACCGTACTCTAAAAATGCAAATATACATTACAAATCCATGACGATTATTTCCTTCCGTATTGAGTGTTCATAATAATTTCATTTTTTTTCAATGTAGGTTTATATACAATACACTTCATTGGAAAACCCGCAAAGCCGAATTATTACTTCAATGCAGAGCGAAAGGGGTGTTTGTATGGGGAAACTGGCACGCAGCCATAATCTAGGTTTCTGTGCGAAACTATATTCTTAGAAATAAAAATGCCTGTTCTTATTAGTTATGTATATAGTTGTTGTTTTTCATGAATAATACATATTCATAAATCACCACCGCAGTCCCATTAGTATATCGATTTAAAATTTCAACATATTGGGTCAAATTTTTAACGAGTTGAGTCGAATGTTTCAACCTATTGAGTCAACATTTAAGCGCATATCAATGTATTGAGTCAAATTTTAATTACAGTAAGTCAAAGTATTAAGTCAAACTTGCACCTTTGAACACAAAAAATATTTCATAAAATAAATATTTTTATTTAATGGTAAAATTGAATCACATTTTTTTGTATATTGTGTCGAGGTTTTAATCTTTAATTATATCTTAAATCGAGCTTCAGTCTTTGTTTAAAATTGGCCAGCGATGTATAGTTTTTTGCAAGCGGTGACGGAGACCCGCGCCGAGGGTGACCCGGAGAGACGCCGGGGGACACGGGTGCAAGAAACCGGTCCCAGGGACGGAGACGTTCTGTCCTGGTGACTTCCATGCACGGGGACGGGGACACTCGGGCTGCGGAGTCGCCGACCCAGGACTCGGTAAACCCGATATGGACTTAGTTTTAAAAATTCCTTACGGATACATAAATGATAGGAGCAATTGTGAGTACGCCCTTCGAACGCAGGTCAATGCTTCTTATATATCAAATACAAAAAAAGGGAAGGAACTATATTTTAATCAATCAATTGTTAGATAGATTATACACGCTATACGCAAGTCAATAGCAACACCTTTCAAGCACAATTGAATAACCACCCTTTCCTCAGATTAAATACGATTACTTTAAAACCGTCATCCAGATATGGTATATCTGCTGTATAAAGTATTTTTTATAAATGGCCCAATCTAGGTACCTCGGTCCCGCGCTTGCATATTACAAGTGAAATTCTTATTCAATTGTAGCGGCTCTGTAGTTCAATTGGTAAATAGCACTGAGCCACGATAGCTAAGGAGATGTGGATTCAAATCCCACCTGTGTCGTGAATTCCCATTTTTCTCGTCATTTTGTGTGTAAATCAATTACCTAAAAATTGTATATATTTAGGTACTCGGTTGCAGGAGTGAATATTATATTTAACAGTGCCGTGCGCGGACCCTGCTCTGCGAGATTCGTCTCCGGCGTTAGTTTTGTTGTGAAGAAGCTAAATGAAATTTGCGTACTAAATAGTTGACCATGTATGATAAAAAAACATGTTAAATTTGATTATTCATAAACAATGTGGCAGAATCTCATTGCTCAAATATTTTTTCGATTACATTCCCGACGCAAGGCGATGCTGGCCTCGTCTCCGCGCGCTGGAGTTAACGCGGTGTTGCCATTGGCATAGCAGAAGTGGCGTCTGCGGTCTCCGCCTGCAGTGTCCAATGCTCGTGCTAATGAATTTGCATGCAGCTGTCAATTCTAATTATTACTCTCGGAAACAGTCTATCTCTAGTGTTAACTGCCCGCTCTGACTTGGTCAATCTCTGATATATATATACATTAAAAAAGTAATATACCATTTATAGTAAATGTTTCTGTATTAATTACTGCTATATGGTATACGAGATATGAATATTTGAATTGAATACGGTGGATTCCAGACTCGGTCTTATCGTATGCGCATATCGGACACCTCGACTGTTACCTTGCCCAGATGACCGAGCGCCCTCGTGCACGGCGCCGCGCGGCTTCAGTGGACCTTCCTCCTCTTTATCGATTAGGAAGTCTAGACGTTTCGTCGCTCAGGGAGGAAAATGCGCAAACGGAAAAATTCAGTTCTTCTCTCGATTACAGTAATTTGCGTTATATCTGCAATTAAATACACAACTATTCGGTGGGGGGAAATTGTACTGTCGAGTAGTATTAACTGTCAAAACTTAATTTTCTGACTTCACACAGGTGTTGAAATTTAGAAACTTCAAATTTAATATTTTTATCTTGAGTTTTCACTTGCTGAAGGAATTTTTTTTGGTAAATAAAATACATTATAAAATTAAAAAAATAAGTCATTCAATCCTAACAAGTATATTTAAAATTTTTAATCGCAGAATGTCTCGAATTTGGTTTGCATTCAACTTGCAAACATTCAATTCATTTCTTTCTGCTTGTGCGGACCGCACGCCTTTCGTAGTTTACATATCTCTGATAAAATAGTTTCCCACCAATAAGAATAACCATTTCAGCTCCGAGAGTCACAACAAAAAGCGAGTGTATTTTTTTGTAATCTGTGTACAATTTTTTTAAATTATTGCTTGCTTTAGAGAAATATTGCGTTAATTGCCTTGTCCACACCTGTTGCGCTTTGAATATCATATAGATCAGCACTTCACCAAATTTTCAGCTCGTCGTCCCCCGCTCGAGCTATTCCGGACATTTAACTCCTTAGAAAAAAACATATTAGAATACACCGAATGATTTGCGTCACGGGCTGCTTTTTATTTTATCATTTTAAAAATTAAGACAATTCTGATTACTACAATTCCGTAAAAGACTAATCTATCTAGGTTATGGAAAACGGTAATCTTATTTCGTTTACGAGCTCGCGTGTTGCTCAAGTTCGCTCATAAATATAAATTTAGTACTTATTATTGCCGGATTAAAATGAGTATGCTTGTACTATCGCATTATAGTATCCGCCTATCAGCGGACTCGGGCCGCCATTGCAGAATGTGACACGTGAAATAGTGTACGACCCACCGCGCGAGGACCGCGCACTATGAAGGATGCGAGTAGTCGGGCGCGCGTTATCGCTTCTTCGCGACTCAGGGCTGCCAGACTACTAAACTACCGATTACATTCAACTACAGACGTGAACGGTGTGTAATTTCCCACTGTTGTGAAATCATTCCGTTTTTACTAGCAAATGTTACCGAGCTTTGCGAGATTTGACAGAATAGATAATCGGTCGCGTAAGTTTCAGTCATATTGGAAAACGATACGTTAGAGAAGCCCGGGAAATACGAGAAAAAATCTAGCTAATGTTTTATTTAAATATAACAAAACACTCGCGTTTGCTTCAACTGACAACGTTATCCTCGTGATTTAAGATTGTTTTTATAATTGAAATAATATGTTTTGTGTTGTTTACCTCGTTTTGTATCGAATTGAATTAATAAACTCGACCCAATCGCTCCGTAAATATCAAGTGAGATTTTAGAAAAACGGATAGTTTAAGCAAAAAAAATATACGGTTTCATTGGTATTGTTAAATGCAAATTACCTAATAAATACAAATTAACCAATTGTCATTTTTTCTAAACGTACCAACCAATTATTTGTTGATATTGTATGAAATGAAACACGGTCGCAATCAATATCGCTTATAGGACGTAACGTAGTAACGTCGAGAGGGCAGCCCTGCTCTAGAGGACGCCGTGGCTCACCGGAATGATGTCATCAATATTTTCAAGCACAATCGATGTCCGACAAAAAACGATCACGAGCCATCATCATCATCGCTCGGTCGGCCAGCGCCGCGACTTCTGCCAGCACAGGATTCGATACGATTTGCAAACGTAACCGCCATGTTTATTTGTAATTCTTACGACGCGTTTGAAATTAACACCTCAAATTTAGAGTTAGCACTTGCTTATATTATTTATTTTTTCACAATTCAGTGCCCTAACCTTAAAACTGAAATTAATATGAATATTTAAAAAAAAAAAAACTTTTTAAAATATAAAACCATATGTTCTCTTTTATAACGTGCAATTTATTTTAGAATTATTTTATTTACCTTACAGGTAAAATATTTTAACTTGATACTATTTATAAATTGACTTATTTTTTCTTTTCGTGTTTTATTATATTATTCTTCCCGAATGAGCAATTTTTGTTCCAAAGTCACAGTAATTTTTTTTGCAATGCCCCAAAAGTATGTATTTTTTGTATGTACAACATTTTGTCAACTTTTGCCTTCACTTGAAAAATCCCACATGGTCAAGAACCACAAACCGCGATAATCCATACACGCCGCTGGCCCTCAAATGTCCTCCCATCAAACCGAGGAGGTTTCCCCCCGATGTCTATTATTAAAACGATTCATTTATGACTCTTTTGTTTTAATTCCCTGGCAACACCGCCACATACTTGACCTATTCGTTTTGCAAAAACCAGCGAGATTTTCGGTCGCTCGCGGGTGACGTGACGTGACGTGACGTGTCTCCACCAGCAGCACGGTACCGGCAGAGCGGCATCTTGCCGTTGGCATTTGGATTGGTCGCTGACGTTGAAGAATGTCGCATGATCTACGGCAATATTCTACACATTGTTCTGTGAAACATTTCACGGTTTTGTCTCGTCACACTGGACGCCATAAAGTCGTGGATTTCGGAAACGCCAGGTGCTTATTTGCCCTCCTCAAGTCGCACTGCCGGCTTGAAGGTCTTATCTGTTGCCAGAATGACTTTGGTTGAATCAACACTGACTTCTTTTATAAAAAAAATTACAATATATTTGTTGATATGTGCCACGGTTTGTTTTATAATGTTTTCATTTTGTAAGCTTTCTCGATAATAATCCAAAATAATATCATATTTTTGACAGAGAGTATTTGATGGAATTCCATTTTAATATTTTAAATATAATAAAATACTTTGGCATTGTCAAACTCAGTTTGATAATGCCAACGTGAAAGGTTGGAAAAACCGGTTACCAATAAAAATTAACATGTGGAAAAATCACTCAAGTATTTTATTATATTTAAATTATATTTTTCCACATTGTAAAATTCGTCATTTTTTTCCAATTTAAATATTATTTATTTGTTTTGATCAAAACTTAGTATGTGTGCATTGTTTTATCATATTTAATATGTGAGAATATTCAAATTCAATAATCGACATTCATTTCCCTATTACTAAATATGATTCAAAACTTGACGTAAAGTCTTTGATGTGATGCCTTGTTCCCCGTTTCGGTTAATACATTGGAGCCATCATCAACTGACGCAGAAACTTTCTTCTTTGAAGATTGTTCCACGCATCGACGCGGCTATACGACCAAGAAATAACGGCCGTTAAAACTTGGAACCTCGTTCTACCATCGAACATATCTTTGCAACAAATACAACATTTGTTTGGAATCATATGAACTTGACAGTTTGTACCTACAAAACAATTGCGTCATTTTGAAACACGATCAACGTGCGTGCGCGCCAGTCTCACGCTGGAGCAAAGCGGTCTCTTCCTCATTATAAATATGTTACATTTCCAAAATGCAATTGATTATTTCATTAAAATATCTAGACTTTTGTTAGAAGCGTCTAATAAATATTCTATTGGGTATATTGATATCACGATCTTCCATCTCGGTATCTAATCGTTTCTGTTTGTTTAAGATATTATTTATTTCACGTAAAAGAAATAACTTGAAATCCTCCTGGAATGTCACGTGATAAGAACTTCAGAATAAATATGCCGCTGCTTTATCGTGCCGAAAATGTAAGACTATTATGTTAAAGTAAGAGATCGCAATGAAAGAAGCAGATAGGCAAGCGTTATTAGCAGATAGGTAAGCATTCATAGAAAATAGCGACCTTATCCAACTCGATACGTCTCCGGAAATTGCCTTGTCCAGGGAAATCAAAGAAAACCTGCATTATAGATATCAGTAAATCCGTATTCTGTGGGTGGCAAGCAAGCATGCAAGCCACAGAATCACGAGACTCCAAGAATTCTTCAATAAGTTTTTTTTTTTATTGTGGCTACGATTTTCGTATTTTTTCAATGACGAGTTTTTTCGTACACCTTATAGATGTTATGTATCATACTTTTGAAATTTGTCTGAAATCTCTTTTTTATGTCAGTGATTTATTGTTATTTTATTACTGTTCCTCTAAAAAAGAGACCGTAAGACCCTCAGCCCTTAATTATATTATGTGTGTAAAATTCATGTAGTTCCTGAAATTCAAGACACAAGATTTCATTGTCCCACTGAAAAAGTCGAAGTCATCGATCATACTTGATGCCGGATGTTAATAAGGAAGCGAATGTTTAACTCAAATATTTATCACTAAAATCGTTTTCCTGTTATTTCGATTATATATTCTAGGAGTCACTTTCGATGATGATTTCATGGGTTGACGACGAATCATTCTTAGAAAAAGACGTTAGACAAGATATACTTAAATTCATCGCGCCGATGACGTAAGGCATTATTTTTTAACGCGTTTTTGGCTATTAGTAAGAGAAGGCGAATACCAATCGTAGTACAAGTTACATGCTGTCATCGAATATCAGTTTCGGTCCATTCATGGCAAAAACCTGCCTCACTTTACAGCGGCGTCCTTCTAATCTGCCGTTCTTGACTAATTTGCTCAACACATTATCATTTTCACGCTTTCAGACCAAATACATACAAGGTAACATGTTAAGTTATTTTTATTTTTGAATTGGTCAATAGTTTTATAAAATAATTTAAAACACAAATGACGTAAGAAAAGATTACACTTATTTACATGAAAAAATACATATTCATATTATTGAATAAACAAAATCTACAAATTTTAATATAAATCCCTGCATATATTTATATAACACCACGACACCCGGATTATGAAAGATCAACGAAAACAATGGTTGCGATGAATGAAAACAAATTGGCCAAAACATCATCCAGATTCCACAAAACATTTGTTATTGATATAACGTGAGTAACCAACATTCATATCTGAAACGATTACTTTATAACATATTGTTTACATACAACAAAAAAAACTGAATGTATATTTAACAATAATTCTTTGTAAATTATAATATTTTAATAATTACTATGATTCATAATCTACATTTTGTTTAAAAAAAAACAACGACTTTTCAGGTGTTGTTTGTAGATTAGACAAATGTGAATAAACATGCACGAATAAAAAATGGCACAAGACCTTTTCGGATTTGGTATGAAAACACGCGAAAGTGGCACGCCATTTAGTTCTGAACGCGTGGCTCGGGGCGACTCCCTTGTTAAATCGGTTACGTAAATATGACTCTTGATACTGGCTCACAAGTGATGTAATATTAATTTGATTACCGATTACGAGGAGTCTTATATCAATTACTTATGGATATACTATTTGAGATTTATGAAACATATTAAACATTATTTTCAAAAAAATAAAATTGGTACAGAATTTGACTGAATACTAAAATAAATATATTTTGCAGATGATAGTCAATCTTTAACTTCAGGAATCCTCTCTTCAATGTCAGGCGCTACCTTCCCACACAATAGTTCCCTTTTTTAATCGGCAAATCCCGCTTGCTAAATCTTCGACCCGATCCAGAACTATAGAGTCCCAGGTGGTCAAATCGCTCGCTGTCAAGGTGCACTCGGAAATATTCGTGGACGAATAAATCGCTGCTCTTGCTGAAATATTCGCGCTGGTCTGCGTAGACTTGATGCAGCGAATTCGCGAGTAATTAATATTAATTGGCCCCACTCCCTTTGGACCCCTCCGCGAGTCATTTAGCGTTTGGCTTCCGACACTTTCTGCGGGATAGTGATAGCGTCGCGTTACAGCGTTTTGAGTGGACCGGTGATAGGGGAATTGGCCTTTTTGCATTTTAATAACTAGATAATGCGTGATACTGATGTGGTTATAATTTAACATGAAACTTTGATAACTTCAATGAAATAGTGCCTTGTACTTTTTTTTCCAAATATAATATACATAATAGTCATCCCGCCTCTACATAGCTCTTAATGTTCATATTTCTTGCGATTTATTTTTACATGAATTAAAACATGTTTTTTTTCCGGAATGAATCTGTTCAGAATGGTACCAAAATCTTTACGTTCTGATTGCTTTGATAGCAGCATTCTGCACTTACAGAGAAGTGTAGTTTAATGACTCCTCGTTCAGATTATCTGAGCTAGAATATTTCCCATCTTGAAGTTATTATATAAATATATGTATGTATACATAATTAAATTGTTGTAAAATTTATTAAAATATAAATTCCGCCACTGCGTTTCCTAATTCTCCATTTGTTTGCTTGAAAGCTTTGATTATACCTCAGCTAGAACAATAAATTACCAATCAGTGTCAATCAGGCATCGAATCAAAATATTACAAGTGGATACAATTGCATCGCTGGTATCGTTCAACGTCCAACTGTTCTATCTGACTCGTCTGCAAATGCAAACTGGATTGACCGGTAATGAAAAGCTTATTCAGATTATCAGTGAAGACCTCTCGTTCAAAAATCTAGAGCTGTGTCGAAATATTAAACATTCTGGGCCGATTGTTTTGTGTCACTTACCAGCACTATTGCAATAATAATATTATAAGATCAGCAAAATTCCTGTCGCTCAAGCGTCGATTTAAATATGCCTGTCCGTATGACGCGGCACACATCGTGCGACGATGAGTAATCATCGGCTCGCTCGAGACCCGCTGCGCCGCGTTGTGCCACCCGAGCACCTGAACATTCCGCCGCAGGCACCCACTTCTCACCTGATGCAATTTCAATTTAATTGATAATCCTTAAATATGCATTTTAAGTCCCGGATGCGGCGAATTAGAAGCTTGCATTTTCATCGCTTAGTATTCTAATTTTCAATCTTCGATCAGTCTGAAACGGCCGCTAGTCTGACTACACCTGTTTGGGATTCACCTGCCGGGACGGGGATCTCGAACAATCTTTATTGTGATCGTTTTTGTTTTTCAGGTCTTATGAAATTCTTCAAAGGCAAAAAAGAGTTTGAAGTTAAAAACGACCGCAATTTTCTAGCCATTTGGCTGTTCATATCTGTATAGGGAGATATTTATATGGGTGAGTCATGTATTCCAGCACACGTCAGCGAGGTCGCCGAGACAGCCGATGCACACGATGCACACGATGCACACGATGCCGGCCTGCAGTACTGCAGTACTTCAGTAGTACGGGATTTAAATTCAAATATTCCGCAAGATTTTGAAAACTACAAAACAAAAGAATACTTCTTGGTTCAAACGCAGTTCCGTTTGGTGGCGTGTATATTTTTTTAACGGTTTTTTTTTTAGTATTCAATTTTGTTTAGTATGCAGAGTGTTCCGTTTCGCTCGTTTGAAATGCAGTCCGCAAACCGGAAATGTCGCTAGGAATGTATTGTCACAGTTTAATTGTGTTTATAAATTACGCACATTTATGACGCGTTGCCCAAAACTTAAACAATACGCTTGCCGGCTGACCGGTGCGGGTTCGCCGGGACTTATAAAATTCAAACCGTTTCAATTGCGATTGTATTTTTCTTTTTTCGGGACAGGGAGTGCTCTTTCGCTTCATAAAATATTTAAGTAATGCATTCGTGAATTGCGCGCCTCTGGAATGCGTGGCGCTGAGGGTTTGTTCAGGGTCTGCCGAAAAGTATAAATTTACATATTGCATTGAGACGCGAGGGTCAGTCGGAGGTTGTTGTCGGGTTTCCAAATAGACAACGAAACGTGTGCAGCTCGAGTCGATGCGTACCGAATCGGCAACACTCCGACTTAAGTCGCGGGTTGCTAAGAATAATTTTTTTTTGGACTGATATCTTGTTTCATTATTCATTTGAACGGGTAAGAACGAAGAACTTTTTACGAACGAACGAAGGGTCAAATAAAGCTTTTTTTTTTGAGGAGGATACATTTGATGTTGAGTCGGATCAATAACTAACGAGAGAAAATTAAAGGCACTGTGTTTGTGTGGGAGATCATTGAGACAGGTCTGCCGAAATGATTCCTCGAAAGGTGGATCAGAAGATTTTGTCACGGGGATTCTAATAGAGGATATGACCTCAAGGTGCAATCTGTATTTTGAGTAGATCGTTTGTTCAGACTATCTGAGTTTGGATGTCCCCCGCTCGTTGAATTCAATTTGAAAAAATATATAATCAAATCAATGTTTTAAAACATAAAATTGAATTCTATTTGGGCAGCCTAGTGATTTTTTTTGTCGTGTTGGCCTATTGTACTGTACCGTATGTGAATTATACATGAGACTGAGAAATTGGACGATTTATGTTACTTTTTTACTCCAAAGCTGTCTAATACCGCTCTTGCGTGCTGCGAGCATTTACTCTACCCGCTGAATATTTACAAGCGGGCTGCGGCTACCGGGCGAATGGAGGCCTTATTTCGACTCCTGAATATAGCGGGTTTTTTCTAGCTAGACCCGGAAAAACAGTAGGAAATGAACTAGATTTTTTAGTGTCACGACCGAGATATTCATTTATTCATCCGCACATACATATAAAATAATAAATAAACAAAAGCAGCGAAACGACCCAAAGAATATCTAAAACAAATGAACGTTCTTCTTGAAAAAATAACATTGCTTAAATTTGTTTATCTTGAGTGTTCTTCAGACTCCACGAGTGTCATTGTTACCTCACCGGTACAATTAGATTGTTCTTGTTTGACAGTAGCTAGCTTGATTTGTGATCTATGGCCGCCATTGTACTTTTGTGTTTATTCCACGACATCAAATCTAGATAAACTGATCGAGGAGTCTATCCTCATTGCCCCGCAGGAGTATGAGGTAGATAACAAAGCAGCCAAAAGAAATTAGAGCAACCTCTTTTTGTATACAGAAATATCACAAAACGGAAACCTGAATCGGATCCCAAAGGGTTTAATTTCTCGAAAGGTTAAGCTTCACAATAAAACCTGTTGAAAATTTGTTAATTACAAAAATCACTTAATTATACTCATATGAGAGAGTCTAAATTAACTTTGATCTCATTGATCAAACCAAAATTTTAAATTTGTAACAATCGGTCTCGGAACCGGGAGCTCAAAACCGGTTAGCAAGCGTGCTATCCGCTGGATAACGACGCGCTCTAATCTCTATTCGCGGAAAAACTAAACCGTTAAACACTCGTCTGTTGGTGGGTTGTGAGTTGTGAGTTGTGACCTAAGGTCGGAATTGTCCTGTTTATTGTTTACCTACACGACAGCCCGTCACGCTCCAGGCGGGTGGCGCCGCGCCCTCGCAGTCTGTACTTAGGCAAGCCTTAGTTTTCCCCGAGGACTTCCGCAATCACATTTAATTATATATATATATAAACCACGACCATGTGTCTAGACCTCTCATATGGTAGATGTGGCGCGCCGTCCAAATAAGCAGAAAAACAGTAATTATTTTTCTAACATATATAATATAGTGTATTTGATAGCCATTACATAAAATTCGCTGCGCTTCTGCTTATACGGACAGCAAGCCCCTGTTAAATGGTAACTTTAATAGTTAAGTGGCGGTTTGCTCTAATTTATTCCCGTCGTGGCGCGCCCGCTTCATTTACTAATACGACACTTTCTACTAAAACAACTTTCTCCGTGGTTAGGCTGTGTTTTTTTTAATTCGAGGATATTTAACTTGTCACTTTGCAGGGGCTGTTGTTTTCAATTACAGTAACCTGCATAGAGTAATCATTGTATGCGGGCGCATCTACCGAGTATAGTTCATTCTAAAATAACTTAACAAACTCCCACAAAAACCCATTGTTTTGTGTACTCTATTTATAAATTTTCACCTTATTGATATTTACCAATAAAGCCATTGTTTTGTGTACTCTATTTATAAATTTTCACCTTATTGATATTTTCAATAATCATAAATATAACAGATATTATAATGGCAAAAAAAAACACCAACAATTTTTTTCGATCATTGAAAATTAAAAAAATCTTCTCTACAAAACATCTTGATTTACTATAAATACTAAAAAACGAAACCGGATTTAATAAAGAGAGAAAGAAAAAATACGCGGTGCAGAAGTGAGACCCGGTCTCTCCATGTCGAGAGACGCCGCGACTCCTTAACATCGTGTCTGTCCAAAACAACGGGACACATATGACATGGCGAAAAAAAAACGCGTGAAAAATTACAACAGGGACACATTATAAATTAAACGCTAACAAGCAGACTTCAGGTAATGCTCTCACAACAATTAAGATGGCCTACGCCGCTCCAACCAGGTGCATGACAAACGAGACCGAGTCATGCAAATGTTTATTTTTTATTGTGACAGATCGGAGGTATTTTTATGTAACGACATGCAATGCATTCTATTCGTCACAGTTATTGTTTTTGAGTTGCAAAGTGTTGCAACCCGCACTCTCTGCCCACGATTAGCCGTTGATTTTAAATTAACACTAAAAGTTTTCATAATAAATATTTTTTAAATAGATGTTAATCATATCCAGCTGAGTGGGTTGCACCAAATATATGTTTTATTTTATTATTTATAATTAATGGAATAAGAAATAAAAATAATTTATCATTTATTAAAAGAAATATTCATACGTAAGATACATCGGGACGCAGGAAGCATTATTTGAGCTTTTATTGCAAATATATTTTGATGATGTTGAGTGTAGAATTGGGTACATCCAAATTATAATAGAAGGTAATGCCTATATTAGAGTTATAGTTTTAATTATGATTAATATGTTTTTGATAATCTTTGCACTTTCTTTTGTAGAAATGCGTTATGTTAATTATAAACAAAGTCAAGACGAACATTCAATAATAGTGATGAAAATATCAGTCTCTGGAAAACATTTGATTTTGCTTATTATTTTAAAATGCAATGCAATACTATATGTATTTTATTTTGTACTGACTTTTATCGTATGTCAATTAATTATAATTTTCTCTTCCTTTTCAGGTAAGCGATTCGATGTATTTCAACTTAACCTTTAATGACTTCCTTACACTGATTTAGCCGTAAGTAACCTCATTTTATATTATAATCGAAAAAAATATTTACCGTATATATTAATACACATGAGATGCCAATTGTGAATTTAAATCCATTATACATAATTAAGCTATATATATATATATATATATATATATATATACAGTAATAAAATTCCCAAAATTAACGCAAGATTTGAATTTGTCGTCATTTTTGCAGTAAAGTTTTGGGATTACTTAAAAAAAAAAAAACAATTTGACAGCTGACAGTTTAGGGTTACTCTATTGTATTTAATTTATGATTCATTAAAAAAATAACAATTAAAAGACTAAAAACTGCCTTTTCTATTTAATTCAAATCTTGCGTTAATTTTGAGACACCCTCTATATATATATATATATATATATATATAGATATATATAGTTAAATACATTTATAATTTCCAATCTACCTAGCAACGCGGTTAAACCTATGAAAGAATATATATTCCCGCATTAATTTTTCATCGCACACCCAGGGTTCTTATTTTTCACAATAGTAACATTACAGGGCTGCTGCGATTATATTGCCCGAGGCGTCTATTGGCCGTCACCTATAATTTACACATTAAACTAAAAAAACACTAAAATCCTCGATACCTGAATTATTTTTTTCCTTGGCTGCACTCGTGTTATTTATTTGATGCTCGTGAGGACAAGACCTCGGGGGAGGGCTCGCGGATGAACCGATCGGCCTGACATTCAATTCATATTATTATATTATAGTTAGTGCAAGTGTGCGTCGAGCGATATTATGTTTCCGGGTGAAAGTAAAATGCAGTACAATTCTGCACTGCGCGAATCTTTTTTTCGTGATTTACTATTTAAAAAACCTTCAGAGCGGGTTCTACAACCCGACGTCGCCACCGTTAGGGGTATGGCTCATCAGTGCGTAAAATAAAACGTGACGTCACAGATTGGAGGGACGCGGTGTGCGGCCTTTCTCACGGCTGTTTCGGTCGCATCCTGTTTGCCGGCCAGCAGCGCAGTAAAGATTTAAAAGTTTTTTCTCAGGTGATCTAGTCCGAGATCTCGCGGAGCCAGGTGGGCCAGGTCGGCCGCGCCCTGCGACAAGGCATGGCCGGCCGAGCCGAGGAATGGTCCAGTGAGGACACAGAACTGTAGCGAATCATAATATGCTTAATGCTCGTTTTCTCACACTTTCGATAATTCTGACAAAAGTTTAAAATCACTTGTATTTCTAAGAATATTTTTCATCCAAAGAGAACAATTAAGTTTAGTAGAATGCATACTTAAAATATCAATAAACATTATCAAATAGTATATAATACATTTGTGAAATATATATTTCACAAATGTATTATCCACTTGCTCTAATTGGTATAATCTCTATCAACTTAATGACGTTTAAGTAGTTTTAAGTGAACTTGTAAAGCTTCGGTTTATATTGATTCGTTTGGTATAAATGCAAAATGAATTGTCTTTTACACGGCCTACGCCGGTCCCGGCCACTCCATTAATTGTGTTTAATGGACAAAACGACCCACAAGCAATCCCAATGTCTCAATCGTAGACAAACTTTATGATGACATATATTTTTAACATTTGATCTTTGGTCTATGAATTTTGCCAATATTTTTTATACCTATCTAACGTGCAGGAGATCGAGCACAAATGACATCCTAAGTATTCTCTTTTTGGCCGAAGCGAAAATTTTATTGCTATTTTTTTTAATTGCGAGCTCAAAATCATCGCCCGTCAAATATCATCTCTTACTGTCAAATATAAATTCTGTTAAACACGGATTGCACTAAACCACTTTTTTTTTAAATTTGTGACTGAATTGACGAAACGTAAATATGATCAATATATATTTTAATTGTTTGGCTAATCGGAGAAAAAATGTCGCATTCAAAACCGTGTGACGCAACAGCTTCAGAATTCAGAAAACATTTTACAATTATTTATATATGAGTTCGTATTTTTTTCTAGTGTTTTCTGTGTAGTTCAAGGCGAGTAAATCTACGCAAGAACCCAAAAAAAGTCAAGCCAAATGAAAAGTTATAATGAGATCTATAAATTATTCAATCGCAAAACTGACGTAAAAATTCTCATTATTCTTCGGTTGTAATTTTTATTTCTAAATTTGAATTGATCGTTTCGATTGTTTTGAAGTTTATGTAAGGTAAGCCATTAGTCTTTTCTATGATCTGAATAATCGTTCATTGTTTTCTCGTGAAAAATAAACTTTCTATCGTAAAGTAAAAACCAGTTGAAATGTTTATACACCCAAACATGAATTATTCTTAAATTTTCAAGTCCTCTTGTGTTGCATTTTCAAAGCGATGAAGTCTTTAAAAATACTTGTAAATTTAGAATATATAAACTTCTAGATACGATAGTTCAATTGTCATTTTTTCTGTCATATAGGGTCAACGTCATCGAGGTTATTAACGTGCAAAGATGTCAGTTGCATTTCCCGAACTCGCTCGGTCGCATATACCGACTACACGCGGAATGCACGGCTCGCCTCTGTATTGCATAAATGTCGGGATGTCAGGTGCAAGCGCAGCCTCCGCAATGGGTACGGCATTGCTTGATGTATTAGAAACGTTTCAAACTTGAATAGAGTCATTGTGTTAGCAGTTCTCGTGCCGAGAACAGAACAATTATCCCTTCACGATCTTCCCAGAAATCCAGAGCGGGCTGACTCGGAGTGACCCGATCCCGTAACCCATTAAAGGCGAGCGCCGTATCGTACAGCTCTCATTAATATTAATTGCTCAATAACTAGAGTGTTAACGTCTTCCAAAAATATTGCAAGCTCCGATGGTTTTATGAAGTGAGTCTCATTAGTTTCGGAAGGGTTAAATAATGAAGATATATATTTTAAAATAAGCCGTAACGACGCTCGAAACTATAAGAAAAAACTTTCGATACTTGCGCATGGCAGATGGGATTAGGTGACTCGATTTGACCACCATTTGAATCCACAGTCTCCGTCTTTATCAATATTTACCGTGTGAATGAGTTTTTATTTTTCGCTTTTTTTTTTTTTTTAATACAATTTAGTAAACTGGATATGATTTATGTAGCGTGCATACTAAAAAATACCATCGTTCTCATATTGCATTTATTTCATCACCCGCGTGTAGAAAATCCCAATTTGTTTTCTTAGCGGTTACAATAGATAACACTCGGGAAACGCCGGTTCATCTATTCCATCGATTTGTCTATGGTTTTAGTTTTTCGATTATCCTATTGTACAATAGCGCACATGATTTACAGATGTAACAAAATACAAATTCGACCGAGTGGCTTCGAAATTCAAACCTCATTACAAACACTGCCCATTGGTCGAATTTGAATTCAGAATTCATGTGCGCCGGCGCGTCGAACTTCACGGCAGTCGAGGCAGTGCCAGACGAAGCCACTAATGAGAGCTTATTTTAATATGCATTTTGTTATTGTGGCAAACATGTCAATAATTGAAAATGTTTTGTAAAAGCAATCAAAACTTTTTTATTCAATAAATCATTGTTTCTATTTTTTTCACTCTCCACTACTTTTTTCAGTGTCGATTTGGAAGTAAAACTTATCAGCGACTCGTATTGAATGGAAACAGATCATTCTTTGTGTTAAACGTAGACATCGTAATTTTAGTAAAAGTCGTTTGAAGCTTAGCAAAAATCGCGCAATTTTGAAAGACGAGTTTGGAATCATAAAAAACAATCGACTGTAATTAAAATAATTACCAGTTGCGCTGTATGATGCGGGCTTTCGGGTAGAGGGGACGCTTTTTTGTTTTCATTCTTTAATGGCCGCGAACGCCGCGTGTGCGTCTCGCGGGCGCGTCGTCTCGAGGTCCGAAAGGCCTGCGGCGAAATAATCTGCTTTTTCAACCGACAGAATCTCTTTCCATAGAATATTTGCAAGCGCCGAGGTCGGCGCGACTGCGATGACGACAGACGATAAGCCATCGGGAGTGTCGTCGCATACTTAAACGGGTCCTTCGCGAGCATCGGTATCTAGTCTCGTCTATTTGTCTTATTTTGAGTGTTTACAACACGCGCTTACAACGAGCGTTCACAGCGAGAGATAAAACTATCGCTCACATCGATTGTCAAAATTATTTCGACACCCATCGGCCGACGTTCGCAACGAACGGCTAAAACAAATTCCCCAAATATGCATACTCAAATACATTCAGTGTAATTGCACAAGTCCACATTGTTTTGCAAGCCCCGAAAATGGCGGCTCAGCGCGTAACGAATTAGTAGGTACGTATATAATTAAAACTACAGCTACGCTAATTCCTTAAATTACATTCGCGGCCGCGCGCAGTCTCTGTGAATATTCACTCGATTGTAAATGAAGCTCTCAAATAGGTTGTATTAATTAGCGCAGACGCACGGCATATTATCTCCACGATTAATGCAGGGAACTTCGCACGGTCGAGTCGATCGGACGGGACTGGGTTCCGGGCTCGCAGGGCGCGGGCGGCCACCTGCCACCGCCACCACATTACGAGTATACCCCGTCTTGTATTGTAAGGGTGATAGCTTTTATTTGGGTTTTAAACCGGTTCAAATCCGAGTAGCCTTAAAACGCGTATGACGTGAATATTTTGCTATGAAGATCGACTAAAAAAAAATAGTATATAATTGTTTTCGGTCACGCGGTGGACCGCGCTCGAGGTCGACGTGCCCGAGCGCATTTTCTTTGAGATCGCTTTGTTTGTTTGTAATGACAATCCGATGATAAACGATATTTTTCCAAAAATAGCAAAAAAATCCGTGCAAAACTACCAATAAAATGTCAGCCATACCTCTTCGGTGCGCGTCGGGGACTGTCCCTGCAAAATATTTGCTTGCCCATTTTGGTAATGATAATGGTCGTCCTTGAACTATGAGTAAATAAACGTTCATGAAGTCCGGAATATCGTATCCCAATAACCTTCGCTTCTCTTATCGAACCGAAGCATCTCGCGTCTTTCGTCGACCGCGAGTCTGTCAGTGTGGCCGAGCTACAAAGGAGTGAGCAATGAAGAATTGCCCAAATCTCAAATCTGACCGACGCGCGTCTGTTCGATAACGCCCGCCCGCTCGTCTAGCCTGTTCTGCAATGACCCCGGCTCGTTTGCAATTAGTGATGTAACCTTCGATTCGTAAAATCGAAATAATCGACATTGTACTTCGGGTGATTTTGAATTAAATATAAGAGGAAGGTAGGGATAAAACAACTCCTGATTAATCTATATTTGTTGTATCGATCGGTTCTGACATTTTGGATGATATTTAAAAAAAAAAATATTTTACGTTTTCGATCTGTTGTATAATTTGAAATAGTTGAAATTTCATCGTAAGTTTTGAGCATACTTTTACTACTGAAATATATGCGTTATATTTGTCAAAATATATGTATTATACTAGATTATTATCTTTATTGGTATAAATTTGATGATCGTTCAAGTAGTCAACGGAAGATGTGATCTGTAGATTCACAAATCCGAATCGATTCAGTTGCGATCGAGGTCGAAGTTGCCCATCACTAATCGGCAGCGACATGAATGGCCATGTAGCGAAATTTTAATGGCAGAATCCGTCTTGATTTTGGACTGATCTAATTTCGAATTTAAATTCACAGCGTGCATTAAAAACGCACGCATCGGACAAACCTGTCCCTGGTAGCCGCTAATGCTGATTGATGGAATCTAATTAATAATTTATGTTTTAGATAAGACTTTTAAAAAAAGAGAATAAGATTTTCGGCGGTTCGTATTCATTAAATTAAAATAAATAAGTTTAATTAGTAAAAAATATTTCACGTCAAACTGCTGCCCGTGCCGACTGGGATTTTTCGAAGTGGCGAGTCCGTCACGTTACAGTGTAACGTAAACGTGGCACGCGAGCTCATTGTTTATAATTGATAGAAATAAATGAGTTAAAAGCTATACATTTCCATTACAATGTAACGTGACAGGAATGAAACGCCGGGTTAGCACTCGTCTACCGATTTTTTAATCGTAAGAATTTATATAATAAATATACACATTCATTATTTCGACTGTCACGTTACACTGTAACGTGACGGAAACAGAACTGTATAATTTCTTATAATGAGAATAACGTTATTTTATTACAATGTTTATATTCTACGCATCCTGTTTGAGTTACAAAATATTAAATCAACACCGAAGAATTTTTTCTTAAAATGCGCTTTAAGATTTATTAAAGCTGTAATCATTGAATATCTTAACTATACAATGCAAGCATCAGGCAGATTTTTACATTAAATTTCCCGTACAAAGCCGTTTTACATAATAACTTTATTTATATTAGAATAATTCATTCTGGGTTCAATTTTCATCGCTCCAATTAAAATGTTCCGTTGGGTAATTTTTATTATTCTTATCGCCGTCAAAATGAAGTGGTTTCACTAATAAATTAATTTATTCAAAAATATATTAAACACCCATCTCGATTGACAATTATCATATTTTCAAAATGACATAAATTTCCCCTGACGTATATGGCGATGTTTGCGTCTGCATTTATAAATAAATTGTCACCATCCTACAGAATAATCTTAGTTTTATCTTCAAATTAATATCCTGTCGTTAATTTACAAAATAAACATGTTTGTTTTTTTTAACTCCTGCATATTTTAACGTCGACCACTTACTCGATATCGTGAATATTTCCGGATGTTCATAATTATTTACACATAATAATTACATTACAATTTAAATAGTTCAAATGGAGATGTCGGCGGGGAAATTTTATTTAACGCGGTCTCCACAATCACCAGAAGTGATTCTTGTGATAAAACATATTTATTATTATAATAAGATAAATTGCTACTGTGCGCTTATAAAATTTAAAAAGCTCAAAACGTCAACACTCATGAATTATATATAATTAATAAATCTTATCACCGGTCGAATTCTTTGAGGATCGGAATCCAAAACATTACAAATTCTTCAATAAGTATTTTTTTGTAACTATGCCACGTTTTAGATGTTTACTAAATATTTTAATATATATTGTCATATGAAAATTACTGTGCACAATTGCTTAAAAATATGCCGTAAAATTATTTACCCAATATTAGTTTTTTTATTAATGATAAGGGTAACTTTGTATTCTTTCTTCACTTTGAGTTTATTATTTATTGAAATATATATATATATATATATATATATATATATATATATATATATATATATATATATATATATATATATATATATATATATTCGTTTTCGTTTCGTTTTTCTGTTATTTATGATCGTCACAGCATGGTAATGGTGCAAAAACTAACGAAGCCGCTTTGTTCTTCTAGTTTCAAAATTATTTTTTATTTTGAAGTAATTCAAGGCTGTTGGTTGTGATGTCACACCTTTAAAGGGATGCTTCCGAAAACCAACAAAGTCAAAAATAACGAAGCCGATGCGTTCGTTTGTGCACCTCGGAGAGCCGGTCCACTGCCCTTGAATATCCGAGCACCCAGGCCCGCGCACCGCGACTTCAGGTGATCGCATTCCTCCTCCGGGGTCGCGCGTGGGCCGCGCCGGCTCGCTCTCGCTCTTCACTCTTCACTCTTCACTCTTCACTCGCCCTCGCTCTTTACTCGCCCTCGCCCTCCAGTCGCCCTCGCCCTCGCCCTCGCCCTCTCCTCGGCCGCGGCGGGGACCTACGGATATAAAAGCAATGAACTTTTCACACACGCACCAAGGTCGCGACGACATCTTCCCGCTGAAATTTCGTGTTGATTTTTTATGAAAATCACAAGGATTGCAGTATACTCTTTAAAAAAACGTTATCACAGTATATTGTCTAATTTTTATCGCATGTGCATTCTTACATTTGACATTTCTCCAAAACGTATAATATTAAGATATTGATAAAACATTTTTTTGTCAGTTTATAAATCCGATTTTGAGTTGATAATCGTTCCCATGACGATTCACAGATGTCCCTGCAGAGCGATAAAAGTTGTGCAGTCGACTGCATTATCGGCCAATCTGACGAAAATTATTTCCATTTTTAAATAAAATATTGAAATGGATGCCCACTCCCTTCCGAATGCTAATTGCGGAGATCTTAAATATATTTTTTGATTTGCGAGGGCAAATTAAAAAATATATGTAATAAAAATAATGCAACGTGAATAAATTAATTTGCAATTACCTCCGTTTTTGCGAATAATTGTTCTAACCGTGATAATAACTAAGATTCCTCACTCGGATACAGAAAATAGCAATAAAGTGACGGATGGCACAAATTGTGGACGCGACAAGCGATCTTGGAATATGACAACATTTTGCGAAACAGCTACACACTTTTGCACTCAATATTGCGTTAGAAAGGAAGCGCATTTATTTTATCTTTTGATATTGCGATAGTCGTTTTCCTCAAAGCCAAAACAGTAATGCAATTATACATTTAAATTATCTTCTATCGCGGGGTATGTAACGCAAACCGGGCTCATCGACATCCTTTAAAAAATATACATATCTAAAGATAAAAGTTACCAAACAATTGCAAAACTAAAGGATGCATTTAGTTTATTACAAATGCGGCTTAGCAAAAAAAAATCACAAGCCGTGGGTTAGTGACGATGAAACCTTGTTTCTTGGAACGGTATATATTTTTTCTAATGAATGTTTCAACGTGGTTTAAAATTTATTTTACAAAAAAGTACGTTTTGTATTGATGGCAATATTTTGATTGCTTATTTGAAATATCACAAAAACCCTGAGTGAGGATGTTTTGCATTTTTAGTAAAATAATTCCATGCGTTATTTTTTTCCACAGCGCGCCCCCGCCGTGGGTAGATTTAAACATTAAATTAGTATTGTATATTTTTACCGTACGATTTTGCACAAGAAAACAATGAACTCTTGAACTGATTTAATCTGCGATTAGTCCAATTTTCAAGTAATGCAAAATTCAGTGCTAAAATATACAATAAATGGCGTTACTTATTAACGGTGAAATACGACGGGTGCTCTCGGGCCGCGGGAGAAGTTTGCCATCTTCCAGCAGCCATCTTCGGGTATCCCGTCCGGTACTCCGGCACTGGAAAGGGAGACCCTCGACTTCCCTGAAGATGGTCTCAGGGCGAAACGTCCAAATCCCAAGACAGTTTCTAGGACGCGGTTTACCTCTCGATAAACTTATTTTGGATATATCGGTTCATTCGTTCAAATCATCTTCAATCAAACGGGGACGAGCTCGAGTAAATCGGTTTGCGATTAACCTGCCAGGGCGGAGATCGAACCGTCATCGCTATCCGTTTTTCCCAAAAACATTGTAAACTTTGCAAAAACTATATAAAAGCTTTGGATATCAAAACCGTGAAAAATCTGATCGGTTAGCAACAAATCGTAGCAAGTTTACATTTTAATGAATCATTATAATGTGAAGACTCGACGGTTCCAATTTCTGAATCAAAAAGGCAAACATATATATTATGGAAGCAAAATTTTAATGAATACCTCGCGTATTAAAATTGCCTTAATATTCCGCCGCCTACTTGCTTAATCTCAAATTTGGCTTAAGTAAATAAGTAACGCAAAAAAGTATAATGAATGAGGTGGCTCGAAGCAGAGTGTGACCAGTGATGGTGGTGGTGGTGGTGATGATGGTGGTGAAGTCGCGGATACATTCTCATGCATTGTCTGCCTGAGCGACGCCGCATCTGATAACTCCTTCCGCTCCTCGGCGGCGGCGGGATCCCTGATTATTTCAATTCGAAATTGCGTCAAGTTAATAAACTAACGTGCTATAAATCTTGAGATTCAGGTGATGATTTTGTATCAACATTTAAATACAATAACGCCATAACTCTTGGCCGGCGCTCGATTTCTTTGACGCGGCTGTGAGAGCCGTCCACAATAGACGATGTTGGTTGGATCGCCTGTTCTCCAGTGGCCCCCGACTTGCAGCTAGCCAATTCTTCATCAAGTGTCTCTCCTCAGAGGAGATTGGCGACCATTATAAACCAAATAATGCAGTGGGTCCCAGGGTCCTTCTACATCGCAGTTTTATATCGGAAGGAAAAATCTGCGTATTGCAGCTGTCTAATAGCATTATTATATAATCTTTTCCTTACAAAGTTCTGGCGTTTAGATCTGATACTCTTTCTGCAGCAGGGTACAGAAACAATAGCAGGACCTCCCCCTCCTCCCGACAAGGCACTTCCAGAACACATCTCTCCAGAATCATTCCAAGTCCACTACTCCATTACCGATCCTTTACACACGCTCAGGGTACTCAATGGGAAGAGCTAACCAATAGCGTCCCCTTATTTTGGGTGTTTTTTTTGTGTTTTTGCCTAAAATGTAGGACGATATTGGCTAGCTGCAAGTCAGTGGCACGATTTGTTGCATCCCGACCGTTCCTTGTCGGCAGAGTTGCTTTTCTATTGACATTTTTTTGTGGATTCAACAATTTTCACTCGATATTTTAATTTATTTGAAATCGGCTTGTAATATTGTATCCAAGCATATTATCAACCATAGTATTTGTTTTTTAAACTTTTTACGATAAGGTATTTTCTGGAAATGTAAATTTATTTTAAATACACGATTTATTTGCTAAATTTTATTTTCGCGAGGGTTCGGACCCACAAGGCAGAGAATTCCCGAATTTTATAAATAGTTTCGACCCGTTCGGAAGGTCAATGACTCGGCAAGGGTCGAGTAAACAACAATTAAGATGGCGCCAGCCGCCATGACACCTCCGCGATATCGTTCGGGGGACATCACGCTAATGACTTTAGTATTTTAAAATGCATCTACAAATCACTCGCACACTAATTATAATAATAAAAAAGTATTTATTATAGGTAATACGGTGATTTGTGCGGTCTTTAAACCGAGAAGATCCAGTTAGACGATAGCATTGTGGCGGATCTTAATGGGCTGTCGATTTTGGGAGGGGGAGAGGGTGTTCGGGTTTTTACATTGTCACTGCCGATATTTTCACGTTGTGAGTCTTAGAAATCGAGCATATATATTATGTTAACTGTAAATGTATTATATTACATTTACTGCAAATATATTTCAATAAATCCATTTCAAATGTGAATGTATTTCAGGTTATTATTTTTCTCGCGGGCAACACCTGCTGTGTCAATCGGTCCGGTTTATTGGTTTACAAGAATGACTTATCTCGTATCAAAACTAATTGGTATTGATAAAAGATAACTTTTTTTGAAGTGCTGAGTGATTACCTGGAATTTATTTCTCAGTTCTATAAAATCCAGTCTTTCGTTATTATTTGTAACTCGCAAAAGATATGGTCGATATCACACCCAACGAAATGATAAAGTAAGTCTCAAAACAACAAGGCAAAAAAAATCTAGAATTTATTATTGTCGGTTTGATTTATCATAAACGGTAAAGCAGAAACTCTTGTTTCCACACAAAAAGTCAAGAACATTGGATAGAATTCTTGGATCCCGGGTTCAAATTCGGTTGAAGCAACGGGTTTTTTTAATTATGATCTCTAGGTTCAAAGGTAAAAAAGTTATCTCGGACACAGCCGCAATTGCTTCTGAATGCTTCGAGATTACATATTTCTTCCCTTGCGGCCTTCTCTTACAGAATAGTATCGTTATAGTCTTTTCGTTATGAGTCGTATTTCCAGTTATTTTCTTATTGATTATATCGATCATATCGTTATTTTTATCTGCATTTCCTGAGCGAGGGATTAAGCAGTCGCCGGAGACGTCACCCGCGCTGAGTTGCAGCCGCGCCGTCCTAGCTAACACACAAAATGGCGAGTTACCAGAGCAGGGTATGCGAATCCTTTTTTTATAAAATCAGCTTTAATTTTAGGGTTGCAATAATTGTTTTTAAAAGTCACATCACCGAGTGTTGTGCCCTCAAGAGACGATTAAAATTAAGTCTTATATAAAGTTGATTTCATGTCACAGTGTAAATTTATATGTTAAATATTTTCTCTTGACATGTTAGTAATGTCTTCGTGTGCGGTTTTAGGCTATCACGGCCGATGAGACCGTGTTATAGATCTCGGTAATTGAGTCTGTGTGTAAAAAAAAGATTTACTTGTGTCGATATTTCAGTGACATTTATTATTGCGAATCAGTTTTCAAAAAATATTTTTTTAATTCCATACTGTGATATTATTTACATGCATTTACAAAAATATTTTTTTAGTCACGTAAAATAGATTTACGCGTTTTGGAATTTCGCCCTTTGACATTTCGCCTCGTGCCATTTTTGAGCAAATGTACATAAATTTTAAAATCTGTGAAATGACGCGGAAGTGATTGGAAATAAATTAGTATTTAAAAATTTTAATTTTGGAATTTCGTGTTTTAACATTTCTAGATCTACATTAATCGGTTTATTTACTTGAAAAAAAAAAAAACAAAAAAATGAGTCGATAAACGCAAAGTAATTTAACAGTAAATAGGGCAAATATATGCATTGTTTGATTCATTCAGGTGGTTTTTGTTGCGTCGCGTTTCTTGCTCAAAGTTTCGACGCTTCGGCCCCAGTTCTCAGGCCATCTTCAGGGATTTGAAATTGATAGCCGCAGTAGCGGGACGAGCTGTGGCCTAGCACCCGAGAACGCGTTGTGAAATATGTCAAATTATGGATAGTGTTGGCGTGCTTATTGGCATTGTGGACGAGTGCGATGTGCGGCCTTATCGCGACACACGGCCATGTTGTGTTCCCGTATCGATAAATGGTCGCTTACGCAATCACCGAAGAATTCCGATCGTCGTTTCGGAAGACTCGCTGCTTTCGTGGCAACAAAAAATTAGGATTTGCAATAATTATTGTATGGAAAATTTCAATTGTGATTTATGAGACCTCGGCGGTTTTGCTGACTGCCGTGTATTTTAATAGCGATGACGTTTGACAATGATTATTTTCGCTTATCTAACTACAGATTATTTGTATTACTAATTATTGTGATCATCGTGTTTTATTTTTATGTGAGTCACTCTCTGATAACAGTTTTACACTTAGTAATATGAAATGTGATAAAAAAAAAAAACACTCCCGGTATAAACTTTTACAATTTAGTAATATGTTACACTATCAAAATTAAAAATGTTATATCATAAATATATTTGAAAATACTGTAGCATCGCTTTATTTATAAATATAAAATTATATATTTTGTATAATTTTTTTGCTGCTATGAATAACAGGGAAAGTTAAATCATCTTTTCACTGTATAAAATATATATTTTTTTATTAGTAGGAAAAATAAGTTTTGGCAATATTGTTTTTCATGGCATTTTTATTTTTAAAGCTGGCAATACTTGCCAATGTGTTGTTGCAAGAATTGGGATGCATTGTTGTAGTACAAGAAGATGTTGGACAGTGACAATGTAAAACTTCAAACAGTATAAGGTTACCTCTATGTGTGCATCTCTCAGATTATAAATGTGTTTTTATTATTATATATATTTTAATTACCAAGCTAATTGTTACCAACTACCCGTTACCAAAAGCAATCAAATATCAAAAGAAAATATTATCGGGCAAATAGTATGCAGGTATGTGGAAATATGTATCCCATGCAATGTATTTTTTTAGTGTGAACTGCTTGCTATTGCATTTCTTTAATTACACCAGGTCATAGTTTTGTTTAATATTTTTTTAAATTTCAAGTTGTGCTCGTTTATTTTAATAATATGTTGGAATTTTAATTCTCAACATCAATCAAATTAGTAATGGATGTCTTCCTATGAAAACACATTACTCACAATAATTATGAAAGCTAATCATTGGTTATTTTTTGGTTTGGATGATCAATAATTTGAAAACATTTCTCAATCCACATTAATCAATAAATATACCTACATACTGTTGAATAAATAGAATTTACCGATTAAATATAATTTTTGAAAGGATTTGAGTTTATGTGATGAGTGTTTAATTATTAAACCGGTGTATTGTGTTTGTTATGTAGATTCTTAATATGTGATAAATTTTATATCTTTAAATAAGGTTAACTTTATTCTAAACCTTAAAAACTTATGATTTACCAGTCATCATGCTGAATTCATATAAAAAAGGTACAAGTTTGCAATATTTTTCACAGCTTGTTTAGGAAGTCCATGAATCATCTTCAAGAGATAAAATATATATCTAATCTTTTATATTTTTCAAAGTATTGAATTTCCCGTACTTGGCTTGAAAGTATTAATAAGTAAATGGTTGCATAAAAATGTGGAAACAAACAAAACACTTGTGTATTTGTGTTCCAGTAATGTCAAAATATTGGATATTTTTTAAAAGATCTGAAGATAAATCCCTAATAGAAAGCAAACCAAAGTTGCAAATTTTTCCAGTTTTTCCAAATTGACTGAACATGATGTAAAGTTTTTGAAATTTATTTTTATTCATAAGAGGTAATGAACATGTTACATTTGTGGTTTCAGATTAACAGCAAGTACAGCGAAGACCTGGCTCAGGAGTGCCTGGAGTGGATCAAGGTCATCAGTGGCGAGCCCGACAATGTGTCGGGGGACATGGACAACTTCTATGAAGTTCTAAAGGACGGCACCCTCCTCTGCAGGTGAGGAGTCATTTTACTACGTGCAAAATCCTTATATCAATTAAGCATTCTTCGTAATTTAAAAAATGTTTGTTTGCTTTGATCTTTTATTAAAATTTATGGCACAGAGATATCTTTTAATAAACGAGATGTAACAAATAAAATGGTTGCCATACACTTCACAAGAGTATTGTTACCTGACAACACAACAATGTGTCGATAAATAAATGTCTTTCAGTGTACTCAGCTGGCAAATCTCTGAAAACACCACGAACCTAAATGTAACCACCATCGGTCACATCAGTTTTTACCGTAGTTTAATTGGTTCTTTGGTCCATGTTTAACACTCACTTTTCTTTTTGCTCCCTTCTCTGTGCTATCTTTTTTTGAATATTTGACCATATGTACATCTTTAGTGAATAAATCACTTCGCTTTGATAATCAGTTTATTCTAATTTAATTAATATTAAGCACAAGTCCATTCTTGTATTGAGACATCTTTATTTATTTAAAAAATGTAGGATTTTATATTTTTATACTTGCCTATATATATTGTATAATCTATTATGAACTTATTTTTCTATGTTTCATATTTGGAATGCGATGTTTCGTGCATACATCCTAAAATAACAAATTCCTTATCAAATCTCTTGTACTGGGTTTGTTTTCATACATTAATTGAATTCATTGTCAGTGTCAATCCAGTTAACTGTAGTAAATGTAAGTATTCATTATTTTAGACAGCGAGCACTCGGTGGAATTCCATTTTAATAAGATTATTTTTTGATTTTTCTACATGTTTAATTTTATTAATGATCGGTTTCGCCAACCTTTCATGTTGGCATTTCAAACTCAGTATAAATATGAACATTACTTGAAAGGCTAAACTTTTATCTTTTGGTGACAGTTTGTTCATTCATGACGATTGGTTGATTTCAGATTGGTGAATAACATTCAGGCTGGATCTGTAAAGAAAATTAATGAATCCAAAATGGCATTCAAGTGCATGGAGAACATCAACGCCTTCCTGGAGGTCGCCAAGGGCCTCGGTGTCCCCCCCCAGGAAACATTCCAGACTGTTGATCTGTGGGAGAGACAGAACCTCAACTCCGTAGTCATCTGCCTGCAGTCATTAGGCAGGAAGGTAACTCAAATCTCATTTTAATAATTACTATGAGCGAAGAGCTGCGAAGAGACACGAGCGGGCGGAACGCTACGCTTCGCCCGCCCACGGAACGCCACGCTCCGTCCGCCCGCGGAACACCACGCTCCGTCCGCCCGCGGAACGCTACGCTCCGCCCGCGGAACGTCACGCTCCGCCCGCTCGCGGAACGTTACGCTCCGCCCGCCCGCGGAACGCTACGCTCCGCCTGCCTGCGGAACGTAACGCTCCGCCTGCTCGGGGAACGCTACGCTCCGCCCGCTCGCGGAACGCCACGCTCCGCCCGCCCGCGGAACGCCACGCTCCGTCCGCCCGCGGAACTTCACGCTCCGCCCGCTCGCGGAACGCTACGCTCCGCCCGCCCGCGGAACGCCACGCTCCGTCCGCCCGCGGAACGCTACGCTCCGCCCGCGGAACGCCACGCTCCGCCCGCTCGCGGAACGCTACGCTCCGCCCGCCCGCGGAACGCCACGCTCCGTCGGCCCGCGGAACGCTACGCTCCGCCCGCGGAACGTCACGCTCCGCCCGCGGAACGTCACGCTCCGCCCGCGGATCGTCACGCTCCGCCCGCTCGCGGAACGCTACGCTCCGCCCGCCCGCGGAACGCTACGCTCCGCCCGCCCGCGGAACGTTACGCTCCGCCCGCCCGCGGAACGCTACGCTCCGCCTGCCTGCGGAACGTCACGCTCCGCCTGCTCGGGGAACGCTCCGCCCGCTCGCGGAACGCCACGCTCCGCCCGCTCGCGGAACGCCACGCTCCGCCCGCTCGCGGAACGCCACGCTCCGCCCGCCCGCGGAACGCCACGCTCCGTCCGCCCGCGGAACTTCACGCTCCGCCCGCTCGCGGAACGCTACGCTCCGCCCGCCCGCGGAACGCCACGCTCCGTCCGCCCGCGGAACGCTACGCTCCGCCCGCGGAACGCCACGCTCCGCCCGCTCGCGGAACGCTACGCTCCGCCCGCCCGCGGAACGCCACGCTCCGTCGGCCCGCGGAACGCTACGCTCCGCCCGCGGAACGTCACGCTCCGCCCGCGGAACGTCACGCTCCGCCCGCGGATCGTCACGCTCCGCCCGCTCGCGGAACGCTACGCTCCGCCCGCCCGCGGAACGCTACGCTCCGCCCGCCCGCGGAACGTTACGCTCCGCCCGCCCGCGGAACGCTACGCTCCGCCTGCCTGCGGAACGTCACGCTCCGCCTGCTCGGGGAACGCTACGCTCCGCCCGCTCGCGGAACGCCACGCTCCGCCCACTCGCGGAACGCCACGCTCCGCCCGCTCGCGGAACGCCACGCTCCGCCCGCCCGCGGAACGCCACGCTCCGTCCGCCCGCGGAACGCTACGCTCCGCCTGCCCTACGCTCCGCCCGCCCGCGGAACGCTACGCTACGCCACGCTCTGCCTACGCTTCCGCGCTCACCTAGTGCGCCGCCGTGATGCCGCAGACGCCTCTGAGCCAGCGATTTCTTTAGTGCTGTGGTCGCGTCTAGGGGTTGCACGAGAGAGAGCGAGAGAGCAGTTGAAAAAAGCCAGTACGTGATCTGATGGCTAGGTCTCTAAAAAAATTCATGAATATTTTACATTACATATTTGCATGGATTACCATAAAAAAATATTGTAAACAACACAAATAACGTTCTACATTTGCATTCTTTTTGTAATTTTCAGGCTGGCAACTACGGCAAACCCACAATTGGACCAAAGGAAGCAGACAAGAACGTTCGAAACTTCTCTGATGAGCAGATGAGGGCGGGGCAGGGGGTGATCTCCCTTCAGTATGGCTCCAACAAGGGAGCCAACCAGAGCGGCATCAATTTCGGCAATACCCGCCACATGTAGATGGCTCGTTTGTTGCTCGCCCTTCACTCGTCATTCTTCATTATTATGCATTTCCAGAGCTTTTTCTGTGTATTATATATTTAAATAAAAAACATAATTTATCAGAAAGAATTCACAGTATGTTAATTTAGAAGTCTTTAGAAGTCATAAAAAATCATACATAATTTTTTTCAAGTATATTTAATTTACTTGTGAGACGAGAGCTCTGTGCCAATTGCATTAAGTAATGCATTCCATGTCAATGTTTATTTTGTTTTTAGATATTAAGCTTAAAAAAAAACTAACAAGCACTATTTTTTGTACAGTCTTTGTTTATCGTTCATTATAATTTATAAAATGAAAACTGATTTTAGAAAAATTACCAAATTTTGGTGCTAAAATTTCTGTGTTATATATACAATATTTTCAAAAGACCAATAGTTATTTCCAAAATAAAGTCTAGTTATAGATTAAGGTTGTTGTGACTTCAAGGTTATACTGTTGAGTGTGTAGGAGACTGGGTAGTCTAGTTTTAAAAACTAAACTGAATACTAAGGACCTTCCCGTGCATTCCCCTTCTGCATTACATATACAGTCTTACAATAAAGTATTTAATAAACAACCCCTAGTTTTATTTGCGGGCCACTTTTATCATGTTTGGCCGTACCATGAAACATGTTATCACATTGAATGATTAGGTTTTTTTGATGTTGAGCTGCATGAAATTTTCAACCCTATTGACGTTTCAGTCTCAGCACGGGAATCAAAACGTCAAGTGGACTGAAAACTTCAAGCAGCTCGCTCAACACCCAAAAAATTAAATCATTCAATGTGAATGATCATCCTATTCAAATCATCAATAATAAAAAATGGGCTACAAAAACCTACGAACATACCTATGCTATACACAATAACATAGGTATGTTCAAAGGGAGGTGGCAACTGAGGGGTAAAAAAAAGTAGCATTTTTTTTGCATCTGGTCACCGTTTGCTGATGGTTAAGATGATAGAATATTTACAAAAATCATGAAATATTACTTTCATATGAAAACATCACTAACCTTTAGCAGCGGTGAAGGGATGTTGCGAGGGTCTTCCTATGTGGACACCATTTCGAATGATTGGAAAATTTGTAAATACATCAATACCCTCTACACCCGTAGCAACAAATCGTGCGACCAACTTGCAGCTTTCATGGTTTTGCCTAAGTAAACAATGTGTAGCGGTCGGTGCACATGCACCGAGGTACAATTCATCAGCACTATGAGTCACACAAATCCTTCAAATCAGTAGGTCGGTCGACTAAATGTTTTGCGTATTCAAAATATATTATTAATGACTTTACAAGATGGAATTACATGTGGTCACTGTCTCTGTGGTGTGTCGAAGTCTCTTTCATGCATGAAGCGCTGGGAGTTCTTTATATAGTATTCGAATTGTTACGACGTTGAGTAGTTAGCTTAGATTGTATGACTCATAGTGCCGATGAATTGTAGCTTGGTGCATGTGCACCGACCGCTATAAACGCAACGTAGGGTGCTATTGGCTGGCTGGAATATTTTCATCCAAACTCCCATGACATCGCTTTTTTATCAGTCAAACATTGAGCAGCTAGCGACAGGCGATGCAACTGATTTCATTATTATATTGTATAATAATGAAATTAGTTGCATCTTCTTTCGGTAGCTGAAATTACTTTTTTAAACTATTATTTACAAAATTGCTTTAGGTAGAATTATTTGATATCATTTCAGAACAAACTTTTATAAATCTATAAGGTATTCTTGAAGAAATTGATTTCATATTAATGGAATACTGGAAATATCAGACCATCAACAAAATAGGAGTTTAATATTTGAATTTATTAAAATAGTATTGTTACAAAAATAACACTTTAGTAGTGTGTTGTATTCAATTTATAGTTGGCTTTGTACTTTGAGCTCCAGTTATTATGAAATACATTTAAATGAAAAGCTGCATTTTATTCTAATAGGTTTGCTCTAAAAGAAACACACCTAGCAAAAGGCATCAAATAGCATATTACTGCAAGACATGTCCAGGCATTAACAGAACACATCTTGGTGATTGTTTTATAAAATATCAAACAAATCAACAATATAAAGCATAATTTTCAACAAATTTACTTCATTGAGATATATACATTATATTTTTAAATAAATATTTACGTTAACTATATTAAAATATATTTCCGTGTACTTACTTGGTGGGTAAGTATGCAGAAATTCATCTTGAGTTCGTTGAGTATGAGAAATTCATTGCTGATTTATTTAAAGTAAAGAAGTCTTAAGCGTAAAGGCTTAAGTTTTTAAAACATTTTATCGCAAAAGGTTGTATGTGTGTAATTGTTTAATTCGGAATACTTTTAATTTGAAAGAGCAGGTGATATAAATTATAAGTATTGAACTTCAAGCATGTGTAAATGTGGTTGGGTTTTAGTATAAGGCAAATTAAAATACAAATAACATACCCCAGAAAATTAACAAATGTTTATAATAATACTTATAATATAACTACAACATAATTAAATAAGATTCACTCACTATTTTTGGAAAGGATAGTAATCTAATCCTGAGTTATATTTAAATTTGTATGTGTATTTGTTCTCGGGTCGGTTTTTGCTGATTTCGACCATCTTTTGAACCTCTGTCCGGTATGCAGGCGGGAGGATCTCTTCGTGCAGAGTGCATGACAAAGTTTCTTCTTCTTCAACTTTGTACACTCTCTGTTTGATTATATCAATATCTCTACCGTATTCTTCATTTAACTCGGCAATTGCAAGCGGAGGCGAATCGAACTTGACAATGAAATAATTCGCTTCCTTGTGTAAAATATCGTGAGAACTCATCTTGAATGGCATCTTCCGGAATCCGAGGTTGTCTATAGTTCTTATGACGCCTTTTTTGTTGAGTATAGCTTCAGCGGTTCTTTTCAATGTAGAAACGAGCTCGGGCTGGAATATAAAATTGCATAACCTCAACAAAGGTAACAAAAGTATTATTTCAATTTGACAATTTCAATTAAGCGCAGAATCTGCGTAGTGTTTAATAGATCACTTACTCGAGCCATAGTCTTGATCATTAGATTTAATTCATAGGTAGGCATTGTTTTTTTTGTTATTATCACCCAAACTATGAAACAAATGACAACCGAACCCAAAGCATGAAAAGTATTCATAGACAATAATGGAAAAAACAGACGATCGAGAATGAAATTACCATAGAGTCAGCAAATTTTATTGTTTTGTTATTCAAAAGCTGCAATTTACGAACAGGCTCACAAATATTTTCGGTATACCTTAAAGCGGCAGTTTTGAGACATACTATTTCTGAAATTTCCAAACATTTATCTAAATCAAACAAAAATGCAAAACATCAAGTGTGATGATCCAGATTTCTATGAAAAACTCAATGTTTTAATAGACTCTTGCTATGTTGAAATAAATGAAGCCGTTGACAAGACATTGTTGATAACAAGTTAGTGAAATTTATTAGAGGAATTTTATTCTAAAAAATATATTAAGACTGTCAATTTTTCATTTAATGTGGACAAATATTTTTTACAGTGAATGCTGCCACATTGTTGATAGATTTGGCTTGTATGCAAGACACATACAATTCACTTAATTTAAAACTGTTTGAAGAGAAAATGCAGAATACCCACGAAGAAGAATGTGACAATGCCAATAATATGAAAATATAAATGGACAAAGAGATATTTCATTACATAAAATATTATTCAGAAAATCATAATTGTTTCATCACATTAGTCTAATTTGTTTGATCTTTCAATAAAACACCTTCTAATATACAATATTATATATTTTTATTCTATTGTTCAATCACAGCTTACAAACCTTAGTTGGTATCAATTAAATTTTGACACACTATTTGAGTGTGACCTTACAAGAGAAACATCTCCAAAACAAATGCAGAACTTTTCAATATAAAAAAAGTCTGACACTTTAGTTGACAATATTAAATCTATAGTTGAAAATAGCATTTTTCTGCATTCTATCTAGCTCATACCGAGAAAAGCTCTCCACTGTTAGCATAAGGAGAGCTTTGCTTGCAATATGGATTCATAACTTCATTTTAACCATCATAGATTAGCCATTATTTATCTTTGTGAAAAAAGACTAGTTTCTTCTGCTCATTTTAAAACATACAAGCAAGTTGACATTAATTGATATTTACTAGATGTTTGTGAATAAAACTGATTTTTTCTTTTTGATGTTTGCTATGAAGTAAAATACAGCATTGAATGATTAAGCTGTGAGCTTGGAAGCTCATAGCAAAGATAGAAGTTTAGAATCTCAGTCTTATATGCAAATTCAATAGCAGTGCAATAAAACTTGCCAGTGTTTATTGAATTTGGATATCAAAACCATCAATTGTGAAATGACTGCAATCAAAATAAAAATATTTGAATTAATACGGTCAGAAAGCTGCCGTTTTGCATGCAGATAGTAGTAATTCTTTACTTATATGATGCAGTCATTTACCATTGTACCTCGTTCTTAAAAAAAAAAAAAATTTAATCTAAATATACAAAAAAGACCTAGAAGACTGTTAATTAAAAAAAAAAAACATTTTGACACAACCATATTACAATATAAACAGGCAAATATTTTACATCTGAAAATGTTTTTTGTTAATACAACCTGAAACACTGTTTAGAAATTGACAATACCATTAAAATTACAACATAAATCAATGACTATAATATGATTATTTTGTTATTTAAAAAGACTTTAGATTGTCAATATTGTTTTTTAAAAATCAAGTATAAAGTTGATTAAAATAAAAAAAATTCAATCTGTTAAAAACATTATAAAATAAATAATAACAAATCCATATCTTCAAGACATATTTTCTATTAAATCTCATTTACAAATTAAGTATAATTTTAGAAAATAATGCTTCGATGCGCACACAAATTTAACTTGTACTTATAACTACGGCTTAGATATTTATTTATATCAAGAACCATTCTTTCCGCTAGTCAATTGAGTGCCGATTTAATCAAGTTCAAATAAAATATGAAATATTATTTTGGGATCTTTACATTTAACAGAAATACACAGTTTATCTGCATAATCTACAAAACAATACAATTAATTGCCAGTGTCTCATTAGTAGTTTTATATTTATTTTTCATCAAATAAAAGGATACTTCAAATATACTTTATGATTATCAGTAACAACTGAAATCTTAACCTCCATCTCTCACTACACAATTAATAAGATTGGTCTAACCTTTTATCACTATCAAAGATGACTTCTAAAAATATGCGAAAGAGACCAAAAGTGATTTATTGTATCTTCAATGGAAGCTGTTTCTTATTGAAAGTTGAAAAGAATGGCATTGAACAGATTAAAAATTATAAATAAAAAAATTCAAGTAATGATATCATTGCATACAATAATAAACGACCAAACTATTGAGAAGAAACATATATGTAACAATACAATGTACTGACAGTGTAAAGGCGTTCAAAATTATTGCTAATTGATTATTAAATACGTAAGAATTAAAAATAATTAAGTAGAATTATCATTAGAACCAAACTAAGTGGCATCAGTCATAATAATTATGATTTCATTTCAATGGCTTCAAAGTCACGAAAAAATTAAACCTTTTCATTAATTAGTCGATAATGGAGCTAAAAGTAGAAACTCAACCCTAGAAATACCTCTTCGCCTGACACAATGGCAGGTGGTCAGTCACTTAGTTCTGCAACTGCTGTCAGGTCATATGTTGCAGTGAATGAATCCAACATTTCCTAGTACATATTGTCCAGCAAACCCAAAGTCCTCAACTTACCTTGTTGATAAATCACTCTGTAAGTAGCATAAATCAATGAATTGTCATGTTAGTTCAGTGGTCTGAGATGTCAACCATTGACAGAGCTTTCCGGTTTGGACCCTAACATGACAGGTGAATCCCAAACTGACGTTATTGAGATCACGTCTGTTTCAGTTATGTCAAAGACAATTTGTCCTGACATTGCAATTGTTAAGATCTTTGGAGTAATATACTGAACTAATCTTAACCTGTTAACCGGGGAATTCCCTTTTTAATTACGCAACATACAACGGGCGCGTAGTCTTTCACTAGGACGTGTCGACTGACTATTTTGTACATATCCAGATTGGCTTTCAGTCAAAATAAACAACTTCACTCCAAATCTAGCTCTTTTTGTAGATATATATTGTTTCTATGATAAATTTCCTTTCCATAATAAAAGAGATTCATCTACACATTTTTCAGGGCGCAACATATATTTCAAGGACGTATTCTTACGTCCTACCCGTACCCGATATTGTTTACAGTTAACAGGTTAATAGGGTTAAAATTATGTGATTTAGATTTTTAAATAATGCTAATAGTACTTAAGGATCAAACTTAAAGAAATATTATGAAAATTGATCAAATGATAATTAAGCGAGTGAGTATAAAAATGAAAACATTTTTGAGGTTATGTAATGGAATTCGACAAATAATCGGCAAGTTTGCCTTTGTCGCAAAAAAATGCCACATGTTTGTATAGTAGGCTATACTAAAAAAACAATTAAAAATGTTAAAATTGTCCTGAAGAAAAGTATTAATATGAATTATTGACATGTCGTCACTAACATTTACATGGGACTGTCACCCCTGTGATCAGCCAGGCCAGTAGAAAAAAGCAGTCTGGTCTGTACAGAGTGCAGTCAGGAGATGCTAGAGAAGGAGTTACTGGAGGAACGTGAGGGCATGGAGTCGGAAGACATGGAGCTATGGGAAAGGCGTGGAGGTAGTGAGAATTGGTAACGGGGATCTGTGGTGTGCAGCAACGGCGCGCGGGCTCGCACTCCCAGTGTGCTTGGGCGCTGTGTCGCCTCCGGAGACAGCATCAGGCACAGTAATGAGTACTGGAATATAAAAATAATTTATACCAATTATCAATGTTTGATTACATTTGGATTTTAAAGATTAGTTAATCAATATAAACTTAGTGAACTAAACATAATTAAACCTCACATAAGATATATTAGGAAGACAGTGTTTCACTGAATAATATATTGTCGACATCGTATCACACTTAGAGGTCTGTTTGTGTTTGGTTGTATATAAATAATGTTTGATACTATTCAAGATATATGATGTATAAAGCTGACCTCTTGTGGATATTGATTTTGAAAGCCATTTGGAAAGCGATGGTCCCTGAGGGCCTTGAGTGCCTCAACGCGCTCCATCTCCGTGCTGAAGGGAATCAGCAGCTCTGCCAAAACCAACCCCAGAGACCAAATGTCTACCTTGTAGCCGTGTGCTTCTCCTCGCAGCTGCTCTGGTGACATGTACAAGTGAGTACCTAGAATTATAGAGGAGGGATTAAATTATTTGAAGTTCTTCCAATATAAGAATTTTACGTAAGTATTTCAAAAGAAGGCACAATAGGTATAACAATGATCATTATTAAATAATTTATAAATTTGCAATAGTACCTGGTGAAATTCCATTTTAATATTTTAAATAAAATATTTTTGTAATTTTTCCACATGTTTAATTTTGTTAGTAACCGGTTTCGCAAACCATTCACGTTGGCAAACGAAGTTCATTTGATAATGCCTATTTGAAAGGTAGGCGAAACAGGTCACCAAAAAAATTAATAATGTAGAAAAATCACAGAAGTATTTAATTTAAAATATTAATAAATTTGCATTTTTTTACTCGTACAGGATTATTGAGTAAATAACATTAAAATTTGAAATTTAAAAATTTATTATACTTTATATCAGCTAACAGCTTTTAAAGTTACTACCATAATTAGACCAGACTAAATACTTTTAAGTAGTACAGTCCAACTACAAAATATTGGAAAATAATTACACGATTCTATTATCAATATTGCAAATATAAGATATATTTTTAAATTACCCTTACCGACAAGCTGTGTGTGCCGATCATTGCCAGACTCACATGGCATGCCAAGAATGGGACTCCTGGCAGAATCGGCTAGAGGATCACCCATTGTGGTGACAAGGCCAAAGTCACCGACCTTGATACGCCCATCTGATGAGAAGAAGATGTTGCTAGGCTTGAGGTCACGATGGATGAGGCGTTGCAGGTGGACATACTCTACAGCATACACAATCTGCTCGAATATACTCAGTATCTGAAAAAAAAATTCACGCTTGTCAGCGATGCACAAAGTCTCTTCAATAGACAGGTCTACTCGTTTCTGCTCAGCCTGAAAAAATTCTTAAAAGATGAAAACAATTGTTTCATAATTTCTTATATATATTATAAATTAGTTAATTGACTACCTCTTCTTTGATCCTCATTTCTGGAGAGTTTTTCTGCCGGAGCCAGTCTCTAAGACTCTCCCGTCGGCACAGCTGCATTTGTATGTAAAGATACATTTTGCCCATTGGAGGAGTAAGCCGTCTGTCGTGCGATGCAGTTGATTGGAGGTCTAGGGAAAGATTTCTCCGATGCATCCTTTTAGGTTTCTTATTAGCGGGAGATTCATTTATACACACAAGCTGAGTGTTGGGCACCGGAAGACCGTCGGGTTCATCAAGGGAAATTTGGTGGAAGTCAGAATCAGATATTGATATGACGCTCTCTCCGGTTGCTGTTTTGACTTCATCAATACATTGGCTCTCGTCTCCATTTGCAAATACTATGAAGGAGTCATCGTCAACTGATTCGTTCAACTTGTTATACTTATTATATGAATCTTCGTTAGAATCTATAGATTGCGATCTGTCTCCAGTATTTTGATCAAATACAATACTTACAGAGTCATTCAAGCTGTAAGATCTCTGTCTGCTTATATCAAAAGCATTGGATTTGAATTTATCATATTCAAGAGCATCAATGCATTCGTTTATGGGTAACTTAAAATAGACACTTTTATCTTTTGTTTCCAATTGATTTGTTCTGCATGCATCTGTGTTGTTAGAGGATTGAATCTTTGAATATGTGCCAGTGTAATCTGCTCCAGCTTTGAGTTCCCTGTTAACAAAAACAATAACCATTTAATATATGAAAACCCTGTTAGTTTTTAACTGTCACAGCGCCGTAGCCAAATCTTACTTTTCTAAAGGATCTTCCCAGTCGATCGGTGGTTCCTCTAGCCATGCTTGGAAGTAGCGGACGATGTGATTGTGTTCCAGTTTGGCCAAAGCTTTTACTTCTCGCAGTACTTTATCTCTGCGTTCTGTCCTAAAATAAAATAATCAAACTTATTTTTATGCTCAATTGCCAACCGTGGGTACGAGTGTGTTTTAAATTAAAGTTTTTCAATTTTTATAAAATTATTAATTGACTAAGGCAGGGGTCCTCAACCTTTTTGTACCCAAGAGCACATTCTAGAATGCCAGTCGGGCAGCAGGCACTATTTATTTTTTCAAGGTATATTTATAGTTGGATTTTTAATATTTTTATTGGCTGATTTTTAAAAAAATTGACCAATCAGAATCGCCCAAATTCGACCTTATTACCAAAATTCTTTATAAAAAAATAGAAATATCAAAATTAATGTGATCATTGGCATTGCATTTCATTGGCCATTGCTTCGTAATTGGGAAAGTATGATGATATTCCTGCTCGTAAGCAATCATCATGATCTGTAAGTCGAGATCTGTACATTGATTCTATGATATTCATTGTTGAAAACAATGGATCATACAAGTATGTAAAACTGAAAAACGATTAAATTTTGTACGCTTCTCTTTTCAAGAATGGAAATTTGTTTATGTCAACTATATTCCTGGAGTTTTAATCTGATACATTGGATTTAAGAATTATTTTTTTTTTAAAATTATAATGATATAGATATATATTAAGTTAGATTAATGTCAATCAGAATGCGTTTTTATTTACCCATGCAGGTATTAGTATGTTTATGTGATTAAGCACATTTTTTCACACATTGAAAACGATTAAAGAAAACTCTCAGAAAATATCATCGTGACTTGATGTGGGTTCGAATCCCACACAAGTCACGATGATATTTTCTGAGAGTTTTCTTTAATCGTTTTCAATGTGTGAAAAAATGTGCTTAATCACATAGATATAGATATAACTATTTTTGCTTATATTTCGCTGTTTAATTATTATCCTATCATAAAAATATTAGGTAGACATTCACATAGCTTTCACCTCACCAGTCCTATCCCAAAAATATCAGAGACACTTTCACATAGCTTTCACTTCACTTGTATTACCGCAAAAATATCAGATTAATATTTATTCAGCAACTTTTCGATCAAGTATCTGAACAATATCGTAAACGCTTTACTAGAGGACGTTATTAGAGAGACAGAGATAAACCAAACTACACCCATAAGATGTTATTTCAACAGGCTTATATATAATTTTCTGGAAATAATAATTATTTTGAAAATTATAACGATATAATAATTTTCGCTTATATTTCTTTGTTTAATTACTAAATATTAATGTTCTTCATAACATTATATTGTAAACATAAATAATTTTTTTATCACAGTCGCACAACGGCGGGCACGAGTAAAACGGTCGGCGGGCACCATGGGGACCACAGGACTAAAGTATTAACTAGCTGAGTGATAAAGTTTATTTTGCAATGTCACCCAGAATATAATTGTTGAGTTGTATGAATAAAATCAAACAAATAAGTACCTATTAGGAAGTGTGATTCTCTTAACAGCATAGCTACAGTCATCGATCTTGTTTCTGGCTTCGAAGACAATCCCAAAACCACCGCGCCCGAGGCACTGCACTGGATCAAAGTCTGATAGGTATCGACTGGTAAAGGATGGGATGGGTGGCTCTGGCATCTGACGCACTGGCACCTCCACGTGGTGCTCCACCACTACAATCTCCTAGAAAGAAGTTTAAGGAATAGAAGTAATTTAATTAAGGATATTGTTTTTTAATGTAAATTAGTCAAAAAAACCTCGTATGCTAAATTTATTTTACAATAATCATTATTTATTTTTTGACACTATCAATAATTTATTTTCTTTGGGAAATTTTTAATTTATTGATAATCGGTCAGTAAGCCTGTGAAGTGTTTGTTTATGAACTAATAGTATGTGATTAGTAATAAAATAAAAATAAAAAACATTAAGACATACCCGGTGAACAATAGCTTGAGGTTGTGGAATGCGGCGAAACTTATTTGAAAGAAAATTTAAGCACACAGCTGTTCCAATAGCAATCAGAGAAACTTCTTTCCTGTAAAAAATATGTGATATGGTATTCTAAAGATTAAGTTTATAAGTCGTTTGTCATGATTGAATTATATAAAATAATCATTCACTAATACTTTTCATTTTGATAAGTAATACAAATGAGTTATTATATTGTTGCTTTTAGTAACAATAAACCATGCAACACAATATAGCACGCCACAAATGACATTTGAAATAATGATCCGTAGACAATGTGACAACTTACCACCAGAACCACAGAGAAACTACAATAATGTTAACAGTGGTTCCATCGTCCCATTCTATCTCTTCTTCTTCATCCGTCAGAATGGGAGAGGGAGCTTCCATCCCTGTGAATTGTTCCTCAAGACTTGAATGGTTCATACCACATGTGGGTCCTTCTAGAAGCTTTTGGTCCTCATTAGTGTATAAGTAATATCCATTGCCTGTACAGAATGTAGTGTTAGGATTCGCACAGTGATTATATGAAAGGAAAACAATGGAGATTATGATGATATTGCCATACATATTTATAAAACCTTGATATTCAGTTAGTGATTCAGTATAGTTTATTAAAATTGCTAATATTACATAAAGGTTATAAAATGATATACAATATGAACTTTCTTATTTGATATACAAGTAGCGTGCAAATTACCAAGCATGTAATTCTATGAATCGAATGCAAAATATGACTAATGAATAATCTATCTACTTATGATAAAATTATTTCACCTAAGTTATGTATCATCATTAATCAATAATATTAAAAATCATATTTTCAAAGAAATTTTTCTTTTCGAACATTGATTTTAATTCTATTAAGTTGAAACAAATTTAAGTTTTAAAATGTCTAAAATTGAGCACTTGCATCAACCAAAAAACATGGTTATTTTTGACATAGAATTAATGCAGTACCACTGACAATAATCGTTCATAAATCCAAGATTATTTTATCATCAAACCCTCCCCAGACTGATGCCTATCAATGTTTTTGGTTATATACAGTCAATTTAAAATGTTGGGGTCAATGGATTCACATTTTTCAGGAAGTGGGCTTTTTGCTAAAGTATTAAAACTGAAATACTACTGACCATTGATATACTCAGAGGCGTAAAGAACAGACTGTGATGTGATCGCAACTAGGGCTGTATCTGAAGGGGTGTTGGTGTCCCAGTCAGAGCGGGCCGAGACAGGTTTCCAAGGTATGAGGAGACTGGAATGGTACTGCTCAGAATCAGCTAGAGCAGGGCGGGCCGTGGAGTGTGACTGCACCAGTGCTTGCATGCGAACTGACTCTTGAATGTATAACTGTTTCAAGAAAAGATATCTCTTTAAAGTAGCATTAATGAATCTCATTAGAATGACGTAATTTTCAATTCATACCTCTATTTATGATGTTTGGCCTCGAGCAAATATGGCTAAAACATTTATATTATACCCTGAAAATGAAATCAGTACTGATGTTGAAATATTGGAACTGAACTGAACTTTTATTTGTGACTGGTTTTGCCAACCTATCTCTTCATTTTCAAACAAAGTTTCGTTTCGAAAATGATGAGATAGGTTGGTGAAACTGGTGACAGATAAATAAACATATGTGGAAAAATTCAATATTTTTGATAGAGAATATTTGGTGGAATTCCATTTTAATATTTTTGAATAAAATACTTGAGTGATTTTCCACATGTTCGTTTTTATTTGTGACCAATTTTGCTAACCTTTCACGTTGGCATTATCAATGCCAATGCTCTGTTTGATAATGCCAACGTGAAAGGTTGGCGAAACCGGTCACAAATAAAAACGAACATGTGGAAAATCATTTTATTCAAAAATATTATAAGTGGAAAAATCATAAAATAAATTTTATATCAAAATGGAATTCCACCAAGTACTTTCTGTTAAAAATATTGAAACGGTCACTAAATTCTATAAATATACTCAACGCCCATTGTAAAAATCAATAATCGCTTTCACCAGTTATTATTTTAAATATTTATCACCTTGCAGTTTAAAGATACCATGGTAAATATTGACGTCAAGAATAACCGTGGTATTGCACAAGATATCAGTTGTCGAGTCAAGTCTGCAGCTTATCACTACCAACTTCTATAAGCATACTCACTATGGGTGAGGAAGCAAGATGGTATTACCTGGCGGTCATGCATGCCAATGTAGACAGCAGGGCTGACAGCAGATGGTTTTTGGGAACCATCGGGATGTGGAGGAACGTGTGCCGCTCCAAATAAATCGATGGCTTGTAGCTGTGGGCCCCCTGCATGCCACGCGCCCACCACTGGACTACTCAGCTAGAAATTAAATACTGTGTAACTTTGGGTTTTGATATAATCTATAGTATATATATTCGTAAAATTTAATCCATAGTTGCATTTGAACACAAATTTTTCAATACGTTGTTTTAAATATCAAATTGTAATTTTGAATAATCATTTATATTTTATCATTTGTCAACTAATCATATTTTCATGATTTCAATTAAAATTTGGATGGTAAAAAAAATATGGAATGAAATAACATAAATGTTGATAATGCTATCGACATGGTTAAACTTGCTTATCTAAAAACAATTTACTGCCCACTTATTACATTCCTAAAAGTGTTTTTGAAAGTGAATTTAGTCTATTTAATTTTCAATGAGACATCTATTTACACTCGCAGATAATAATAAACAGAAAAAGTTATGATGCAAAGTCTTCCTGTACCACCACTATGCTGGGCAGCTGAACCAACATAAGTGAATTTGCTAATCTAAAATTTGAACAGCTGTCGATGGGAAAAAAACAGCAACGTGACAGGGAAAGTGAATCAATCATGATCCAAATCACACAAATAGAAACTGATGATCTACTTGTCATTTCAAATAGCAGTTAAGATAAAAATCGTAGAAAAAATTTACAATAAAGTATAAATACATTTAAAATCATTGGATAAAAAATTTCATTCGGGTGAAAAGAATGTGTAAGAATTCTTTTGGTCAAACAGTTATTTAGTCAGAATTAAGGCTGACATTTTTCAGTTTGACAGAGTTAAAAATTTAAAATAAACAGCAGTTGGAAGCAGTCCACTCACTGACTGTTCTAAACATCTCAGATGTTTTTCAGTAAAAATGTGTTGTACAGGTTCTAAAACATATCTCATATGGGTTTTGATTTGCAGTAGAAGTATATTACCTTATGTTTCCAGATGACAGTGCTGGGGGATTTCTTGAGGACAGCACATATAAGTCCCTCCGGCACCACCACCTTGTACAGCAGCTCGGGGCCAGATGACTGAAGCGGTGACGGAGGGAGAACACAGCCTTCAAAACGTTCGACTGAGAGCTCATGCTGACCAACACTGAAGTTCCATCTATACACAAAAGTTCAATGCATGAAGACAAAACATATGTAAATATAAACAGTATATTCTAATATTTTCATTTAAAAATCGTTAAATTCAGGCCTATTTATGTTCATAAAACTTAAAATATAGCAGTACCTTTCTTGTACAGTGCGAGGCTCTACAGCGCGAACAGTCTGCGTGACCCGACGAATCAGCAACAGCTCCTCGTCGGGAGTCTTCTGTACACTCTCCAGTTCTGGGCTATTGGCCAAGTCGGTAGCATTCACACATCCTGACAGGTTACACTCGTACACCACACGGCCAGTGCGAGTTGACACGCCGATTGATGCAGTTTCCTTACCGCCTGAAATAATAAAGTTAGGCAATTTAATTATAGTTAGCATTGGATTGTCAAAGATATATGTAGTTCTAAAATCAAGGTAAATAGAGGCAATTGAATTCTAAAATATTAATGTCATCTTTTGAAAGATAAATGGTTTTGATCACAACAATTGAAGAAGGAACATGAGCAATTTGAGGTTATGTTTCAATTATTTTTCCAGTTTTGGCTCAGGTACTGGAGTCAATTCAACACATAAGTTTTAAGATTATTTTAAATCTTAAAGTTCTCACCTGCGATGACTAAGTCATTGGAGTACTTATGTGATGATGAGAGAAGTTGGTCGGCGGAGAGTGGAAGAGGCTCCAGTGAGTCTCCACTGAATCTGTATAGCGACCCTCCCAGTGAGGGCACTAGCCTCACCCATTGTCCTCCATTGCTGAGCTGAAATAAAATTTTTAAAAAAAGATTGATTGGGTATTCAACTGTCGAAATACAAAACCATTTCACATTATGGCATTCGAAGATAGATTATTTTAATTTATTTTAAATAATGATCAGATGGGATCTTATAAATCAATAAACAGTTCCTTTAACTAGGTCATGGTGTAATAGTAGGCACACTAGCTTTCCAAGCATGGGGTCCTCCTGGGTCCGAGTCCTGATGGACCAATGAGTTTCTGATGCAGATTTTCTGTGATTTCTTTGTATACAACAAATTAAATGCCGGAGATGTACCAAAGCCAGATATAGTTGCATTTGCCTTTCCCCTCTTTCCTAGCCGCCTCCTACACTTACAGAGTATTGTGATAGACTTCTCGCTCACAGATTATATGACCTCGGATGTCTCCCACTCGTGAAATAAAAATAATAATAAGACACAGCTCAAGTAGTAAATGCTAACATATAATACAAACACAATATTTATTAAAAGATCTGACGTCATTCCACTATGTCACATGGCTTGGAAAAGATAAGAGAAAATCAAAGTGGCATGTTTTATGGGGAATGACTAATGTGTTCAAACATTAGGTTGTAAAAGTACAGTTTTATTAACAGAATGCAATAGCTTTAAACATATAAATTTTATGCTCTAATTTTTTATAAATTTTAATCTTAATTTGTAATCTTACTTACAGAATACAAAAGCTTGACTTCTTAGTGTTTACAATTTTATGTTAGTACCATATTGTTGAACTGAAGGCGCAGTATTCAAATTTTTTAAAATCAAATTTGCCTGCTGTAAATGAACTTTTTTATGGTGTGTATTTTGAATGGAATGATAAGTAGAACCAATTAAAAAGGACTTGATTACCTTAGGTCTATAAAATGTATTCATTTACTATGTTACAATATCACATAAATATTCTGGTGATGAAAAAGTCCACATTAAACACTTGATATGTTAATGATTTTTTAATGTGTATGGTACACACACACAAAGTGGTGTATCGATTGCAAACTTGTAAATAATAGTTGATAGTCTCGATAAAGTCACATTATCAAAAATAATTAATTCAAAAGGGTACCATGGCCCGTTGCGGGCTCGAATTCCATCTATATTTAATAAATTTAAAAAATATCTCCTCGTTTTAATATAAGTAACATATTGTTTAATTATCATATGTGGCTGTATTTTCTAGAACTGCACTGTTTATTGTAAATTTTACCAAATGTTTTTTAAGAAACTACAAATCAACTACTATTTAAAGAAAGCGACAACTTAAGAATCATGCATCATTCATATTTAAATGTACCTTCGTAGTATAAAAAATTGCATGAAAAAATAATAAAAAGAAGTATACAAGACTCCATTGAGCAGAAAATTACAAAAAATACTGTATGAGTTTGATACGTAGAGAAAAGAAATATTTTAAAACATAAAAATGTGATAATATTTAATGCGTCTTACTATTTTGCTACAAGTGCTATGAATCACCATCCATACCAAATTAAAAGTGGCCGTAGACTACATATTCGCACCAAAATGAAACATTTTATCATCGAATAAAACGGCTGGATTTTTCACATAAACTGAAGTCATATATAGCACTGCTTTATTCCTGGATATTGTCATTTATTCACTATCTTTGAAAAAGTTCTTTCAATATACTAAAATCAACCAATTGCAATGAATTCGTGGTCCGTTGCTAAGCAGTTGAAGTTGGAGATGAAACATTTTTTTAGGGTTTTTGTTTCAAGGAGGCTGGTGGCCTAATTCAGATCTGGTTGGATGGAGTAGACAAGTGAAAGTAGTGAGAGCATTACAGTTGTGTAAAATTATCCTTTAATAATATGCTCTGAGAATTGCAAGCCTCAGGACCACACTCTGAGATTTCCATGCCAACTAAGAACTTAATCTCTCTCTATGGTAACCGCTAGAGGCGGTTGAAAGTGATTTATTGTATTTTGAATAAGAGCAATGATCTTATCTCCTGGTTGAGTCACTTCTGGGGAGTGATGTTAAATAATTTAGGGTAGAGGGTGTGAGGAGAACTGTGTTTCACATTTGAACTGCAACTTTTAAATCTGTTGTACAGTAGTATTATTTTCACACTTTTTTAGAATATGATTGTTCATTTAGGACAAACCTCAAGTCGGTGAATACTTGAAGATAGAAGAGGGGAGCCAGCTTGAAGACTCCATTTCTCTGATCCATCCTTGGCATTCAAAGCTGTTACATGGCCGTCTAGCGTGCTAACAAATACCAAACTGAAAAAAAAAATGTTTGTATACATGTAAGTTGTTATAATTATTAGAAAAAGTTTGTTTTTTAATTGTGTCGGTTATTACTGTATTTCTGTACTTCTTTTCTTTTAATTTAAAAAATAATTTATAATTATCATATTACCACAATTTAAAGCTATCAGACTATACATAGGCATATTTTTTTGTTTAGCATTATTATTTCAAATAAAAAGTTTATGAAATATTATAAGTCATAAAAGTGATATCATGTTTATTAAAACAATTTTCATGATACGTAAATATAGTCTATTGTTAGCATTTTTTGATAGTACAATACTCTCTTGCTTATTTTCGATTACAATCTTCCAATCGTAGGATGCGATAGATAATAAAGAATCCCCTAAATTACAAGGCCAATAAATTACTAGAACTCCCACTTACAAGCATGCCTCAATACAAAAGGTAGATATGCTAGTAAAGATATATAAATGAATTTTTATCATCTTGCAAGAGTATAAAATCACAGTGTGTCATGTTATAAAATCTGGAAGGTATATAACAAATAGTTTCAAAAATCAGTTCTACTTAGCATAAAAGTATTAAAGAGATATTTACATTTTGGTCCTTTTTAATCAAAAGATTTCAAAATATATTTTTTTAAAGTTTTGCGAAACAGTTAAAATCAAGTCAGGGCAGTGCCCAAAATTATTTATAAATACTATTTTTTTTTTATTAAGTAATAGTTTTACATGATATCTTCAGTGATATATCTTCATTTTATCTTAAACTAAATATTTGAACATTATTGAATTTTTTAAAAACCCTGTGTTTTTATCACAATCAGAATCCAAGAAATGAACTCCATTACCTTATTTTTCTACATCCAGAAAGTCCTTTTAAAATAACTTTGAAAGAAATAGGTAATATTTTCAAGATAAATCAATTGATGATTCATCATGATAAAAGTATACATTCAAAATGCATACATACATAAGTAGCATATACAGGACTCATTAATCAATGTAAATATATATTTTAAAAAAACTACCGAGTGTTTGTATTTAATTTAATTAAGCAAAAGAAAGCAGATATGACTTTAATGAAAATACTATAAGGATAGGTACATATTTCGCCTCTGAAAGATAAACAAAACATAAGACAACAATAGCACCAATAAGATAATGTTATACATTTTAAGTCTATCAAAGATTAATTTAATTATTCATCATGACTCATCCATAGATAGTAACGATCTATCAGATTTGGATAAGAATAAGCCTGGCTTCATTTACGACATAAAAAGAAAAAGGGTTTGAGATTTAAAAACCAAAGTACACATCAATTTACAACTAAACCTTACGAGTGGGTATTATTAGGTATTAATGTTTCTTCAAGGCCAAAGGCCTTCATGCATTAAGTTTTAGAACAATAACTAACTAGCTTTAAAAAGCCAAAATCTGCCAAATATTGAGTAAAATCAATCTAAATTTATTTATATAAAAAATATCTTTAATATGTGTTATCATGTTTTTTTTTTATTTAACAAAAACCTGTATGATATTGTGCAATATTATAAATACTTCTATATAAGCTATTAATATAAATAATTGAGATAATCATGTGCCATAACGACGCAGTGTATTCGTTAAAGCGAGATAAGCGTTATTAATTATTTGACTAATAAACAGCACAGTTAAGTGGTTAGTATTTATTTTTAAAGTTATCAGTCAATGACATTATTTTGTGTATTAAGATGCTATCCAAACACTTACTTTTTACTCGGCTCAGGGTCGTTCCCATTATTGGGTCCACAGAAAGGTAACTTTTTCAAGTCTGCTGCAGAACTAGAAACTCCTACGATGACGGAGGTTAGAAACACCAAAGTTAGAAGTCTTTTAATATGGCTGTCCCCAAACAACCCCATTGTTGAGAAAAAAACATTGGAACTTATTTGCACTCATATCAGGATATATAGCAAATATCACTTATTATTTACAATGAACGCAATATTTCGAAAGATACAAAATATTACAACACCTGTAAGCTACCGCACAGTTATGTTGATACTTGTTAGAACTTGACAAATCACATTCGAACACGCACTTCTACGAGATACGTCATACAAATGCCGCTTGGAATAGACCTGCGGAATAGCCTGGACGTATATTTGTGTTTCCCACAACTGTTTATTATAGCTAACTTCATTATGATCAAATATGAGGTGACATTTCTGGTGACGTCCTTGTTCATAAAAATAAGTTTTTTTAAAAAATATATTTCATTTGGATCAAATCAAATATTAGATAAAAGATTTTAAAAATAGTTTTGAGTTACATACATATAAATGATTTCTTGCAATTTTTTAGTTGTCACAACCTATAAAAAAAACAAATCAAACCACGTTTCTCCGATTTCTGTTTTATGTTAATTTTAGTAATATTTCTTCGAGATTTGCACTCATGAATTACAGTCACAATTTCACTTATAAATATCGTTTTCTGCTTACGATTGGCTTTACGCTATTTGTTTTTTTTTATTTTTACATAAAAATATTATTTTTATGGCGAATAAATAGCATAAAAATGTAGGCATCTCAGATTTAATGAGATAAACATCTGTTCATAGATTTAGTTATGCACCCGTGTTCATAGATTCACTAAAGTCGCGTTCATTTTGTTTTGTGTGGCAGCTGTTTGATAGATCTTGGAAGAGCGCTAAATTTGTTCTGTATACATTTTGTTTATTTTTACCGAAAATTCAATGATCGTTATTTCTGAATTATTAAATTAAGAGACCATATGTACTAGATTACGTAAATCGTTTCTTGTTACCTGATAACATGATATGAAAGTGAGAGTGGTGGAAGTCTATTTTAATTATAATAGTTAATCTTTGCAAATATTTTGCAAATGACTAATAAAAGATTTAATTGATAGTCCATCTATAGATCCACCTTTATCAAAATGTGTCTTTCTAATTAAGTTTTGATAGAACCTTGGCTGATCGTAAACGTGCTAAAACTGTACAGAAATTTCTGCTTTATCCGGAATATACTAAACATTTCAGATCACAAATTAATAGTCAGTAAAGTCGATTGCTCAGAACAGTGCAATTCTTCTTAATACTTTGATTGTTCACAAATTCCAGTGTCGCTTAAATCAGCACATATAGTGAGATTAATTCAATTTAACCTTTTCTTTACAATCAGTTTTCTTACTAGGCTCCTACTGGTTTGAGAGAAGTACGGATGAATACCTGACGAGCGCTCTGTGATACTTATTGTGTGAATCCTCCTGATTTTGTTGAGTTTCCTTAATCTTTAGTGTTAAGTGGACAGCCTTACATATACTGACACAAGATGGATGTTGAATTATTAATAACAGCTGTGAAAAACCGTCCGTGCATTTGGAATGCGCGTATAAAAGAATATCATAATCGTAATTCTAAAGATATAGCTTGGAAGAAAATATTTCAAGAGTTATATCAAGATTGGGGAAATATTAAAAATAAACGAAAAAAGCGTAAGCTGAAACTTTATTACTTATTTATCACCTTAAATATTACGACTTCCTACACCTGGAACTTCTGCATTTGTGTATTTCATTTGTAATACAGTACTGATATAAATGCACATAATCTAGATTTCTGAAAGGCTGATTGACGAAAACAATGATCTATGATCTATTTTTTTATATCTTAGGTTTATACAACTGTAGAAGAAAATGATAATTATTCCAAACATATAAAGATGTAAATGAGTTAGTATATTCGTAAATTCTTCTCTGTTAATAAATCCAAATAATGTACACTTAAGAGTTAGTGGTATAACTTAGTGATTCAATATCAAGGTTTTAACTTTATTAACAGTATTAAGGAGTACACCCATTTTATCTATTGTTTATTAATATACGTTGATAATATACATATATTGATATGTAAAAATTGTGAGTTTGATTTTAAAATATTGACATCAAATGAAAAATTTTCCATCTCTTCAAATAAATGTTTTCTTGATTTTTTTTCTTTTGTAGGTTCACAACTGAAAAGGAAGTGGAACAACATTAGAAACTACTATCAGAAAGGCTTCCAGAAAAACAAAAATTCATGTAACAGATCCACATTGCATCGAAAATATTTTTATGCAGACCTGTTAACTTTCTTACAGCCAATTTTTGAGGGAGTAAAGTAAGATAAGTTTTAAATTGTATTTTAATCGATATTAATGTGATATCACAGTCTATCAATGCGTGAGTCATGTGAAAGAATTAGCATTAGGTTTTCTTCTGATATCAGGTGACAGCAAGATGTAGGGAAATGTACATAATTGATATAAAATTAAAATTTAATAATTTATTTTTTTATAATTGATATAAAGATTAAAATTTAATAATTACGGTATGCCATACGAAGGTCATTTGATAAGTCTAATAAACATTAATGAAATGACCTGTTATTCACCATTATTTGACCGTATTTAAGAAGAGCTGAAACAAAAACGAAAACTTTATTATTGATTTTGATCAATAGCTCACCCCTTGATAAATACGAGTATATATTTAATAAAACCAATATTTTTTTGCAGTTCTGAAGTACACGATATTGGTAATAAAAGCGCTAAAGACTCACGTGAATATCTTCAAGAAGAGCTACAAGAAGATATACAACATTTAACAGATTTAGAAGATACAATCACAAAAATAAAAGAACCTGTGGATGCAAAAAAAAGGAAAAAATATGTCCCAACTAAACGGTCAAAAAATCATCCACTGCACACAAATGCAGATGATGTCAAATTTCTGTTAAGCTTCGTCAGTGATATGGCAAGAATGACACTTAGACAAAAAATAGATTTTAAAATTCAGATGTTTTATGTTTTAAAATTGACGTTCGATAAGCCTGCCCAAGATGATCACAGTAATTCATCTAATCACTCTTCCATTCCAAATAATAGTTCGTTCATATATGATCCCAGCATTATTCCAAGCCTGCAGAGCTCGGCGCTCATTTCCCGCCTGGCTCCTCTTCGTAATGAATATTCAATTGCTGAATTTTTACATGATAATAAATAACTTTTATTAATTGAGTGTTTTATTAAAATAAAAACCAAAGCTTCTCAATAGTATTGGAAAAATCGTATATTTTATTTAAAAACATTGCTTTTGTTTACAATTTTCATAGCAAATTTATAAAGAAAAGTTTATTCTAATATCGTAGAGAATCGTAGCTTAATTGCTTTTTTGAAGTTGTCGAAAATGAAAGACTGTTTTGGTAGGTTTAATATCGGAAATGAGAACAATCAAATTTGTGTTTTTTGTTGTGGTTCTCATTAGACATTTTTTCAAAACTTTTTAACAAAAACAGTTTTAGCACATTTACTACAAGCTGATGGGGATTATTTTTTTAACGTAAAAGTAAATAAATTAAATAGGTTTTTTCTATTTCAGAAATTGAAGAATAACTCAAGATGGAAGATACCAAACAAAGGTAATTCTTTTATATTCATATTTCTCACTGACTGTCTTGTAGACATTGGATTATTTAAATGCCATGAGATATCTTACAAGATAATTTTTTATCTAGAGCATAGAAACATTTCATAGTAAGTTTTATATTCTTAATAGATTGCTGGAAGTGTGCGTAGATAATGTAACATCTGCTTTAAATGCTGCTCGAGGAGGGGCAGGTCGGATCGAGCTCTGTAGTTCTCTCGCGGATGGCGGACTCACACCATCAGCTGGGTTTTTAAAAGTTGTTAAGTCATTGGTATGTATAACATGTTGTATCAAAGTATGCACCCAATGTTCTATAGCGGAGGCATTCCTGTGGGTCTTTATTCATGCCTAGTATTCTTTACAACAATGGGGAGAAATCTTTTATTTTAAAGAAACATCAAGAAAATTCACAGAGAAAATAAATAATTACAGTAATACCCCGCTTTACGCGAGGGATACGTTCCGGAAAAAAATGCGTTAAGTGAAATTCGTGTATATCGGGGTTTACGATTACGATATGTATATACATACATAGTCAAAACTTAATACAAAAAAATACGAATCAATTACTTTCATTCAAAGAACACTTTATGCAGAATTACATGTTATTTTTACTGAAGAATACATCTATTGTCTTTTGGGTAGCGTTCTTGTAAAATACATTTTAATTGCTAAGAGAAGTCATTGACTACATTATGTTCATAGACATTTTTAAATAAGAAATTCGCCGAATGCGAGCCATTTTAATGCGACATTTGAAATTCGCATTATAGTGAAACCGCGAATAACGGGGTCACGAAAAGCGGGGTATTACTGTAACTAAAAACAAGTGGCATTTAAAGTCACTTTGTGGTCCAGTAGTTGGCTCCTTGCTCCTGAGTTTGAATCCGGTTGGAATAATAAGTTTTTTTAATTCTAATAATTTAGGAAAACTCTGAGAAAAAACCCTCTGATGCAGGTTTTTTGTGATTATTCTGTATACAAGGTAAACACTGGAGACATACCGAACCAGACACTAATTCCAAATAGAGCCTTCGACTCTTTCATAGTGTAGACATATACTCTTCATTCTCAGATTTTTTATTACAAAATCAATATCGTACAAATTAAAATAATTTCAATAAATGTTTTACTTACAGGTGACTACCCCCATTTTTGCCATGCTAAGGTGTGAACGCGGTTCAGATTTTTGTTACTCTGAAACCGACATGCGGATTATGCTTTCTGATTTACTAATATTGAAGGAGATCGGAGCTGATGGGTTTGTCTTTGGGGCACTGAAACGTGACAGATCGCTGGATGAAGAGGCATGCGTGAGAATCGTTGAGGCCGCTTCTCCTCTTCCTGTGACTTTTCATCGAGCTTTCGATGTTTGCACAAATCCTCTGATTACTCTTGAAAGTGTGATTTCCATAGGATTCAAAAGAATTCTCACCAGCGGTCAACAAAAGTCTGCAGGAGATGATGTGGCCTGCAATTTTATAAAGAAATTGGTGGAAGCTGCAGCAGATCGTATCATCATCATGCCAGGAGCTGGAGTGTCCTTTGATAACATAGCGAAAATATTAAAAACTGGAGTTAAAGAAGTTCACGGCTCTTTTAGGGGACCACTAAAAAATACAAGTGATAATTTAATTTCAATGGGAACATCTGGAAATGAAATAATTCTTGTCACAGATGAGATTTTAGTTCGAGATGTAATTGCCTGTTTAAATAATGTTTGATCTTTTATAAAACATAAATTGTAATAAATAATTTGACAAATGTTTTTCAAGTGAATCTTTATTACATAGCAACAAAATCATTAACGTTTTTATACTTTCTTTGCATTTTACATTTTACTCTAAACTCGTGCTCATTAACCATAAATATTCCCGTTGTTTGTCAATGCTGAGATTCTTTAATTTTATTTAAAAAAGTGCAAAGATTGTCCCTACATTAATGGTAAAATTTAGAATTTCATATATTATGCATAGGCCATAAGCAATTATTTCCATTTTATTTTACAGAGTTGGTACATTAGATACCTAATAGACTATTTAAACAGGTTAACAATTTGATATTAAAGTTTTGTCAATAATCAGTTTATAGTAACAATTTTATATTTTTATAGATGAGATTTTTGAATCTACAATATGGATGGCTCAGAATTATAGAGAACCGATCACAACTAAACTGAAATTGAGTAAGTGTTTCCAAAAGTTTTGATTGAGTATTGTTTAAATTCACTGAATATATTAACATTTATATTATATGACAAACATAAAATCTATGCTGAAAAGGAAAAATGCCAAAATGAATGAAATTGAAATAACAAGAATTCATTTTTAGCTTTAGACATATTGAATACAGTTTGTAATTATATTCAGAATATTACCTAATTAGTTGTTATAAGTGAAATTGAAACATTATTTTTATCTAGTATTTTGTTACCCTAACGTGGTTGATTCATTATTATTCTGAGCCGTGTATACAAAGTCTGATACATTTGCTGCATTTTTCTTATTCCGTACACATTTGAATAAATTTTCTGATTGAATAATACCTAAGCTCTTTTTGTTTAAACTACCAAACACATTATATGAAATTCACTTATACTAGAAGAGCTCAGAAGTGAAGCGCTGAAGTGAAGTGTCGACTATTTGATAAGGCTAGTTTCTAGAGTTTTGTTCATCTTTGTTTTTATTTTGAAAATCTGAATGAAGAAAGCACACTCATGAATATTATTAGTAGGCTAGGAGACTGTTTTCTGTTGTAATTAATTGGAGTTAAGCCAAAGAAGAGGAGACTTAGAAAAAGGTTGGTTCGAAGTGCAGCGCTTTACAAGGAGGTTGCGGGAAATAAAATTGAGGAATATGCTTGGATCGAACTGGGGTGTCATTAGGATAAAGTGTTTTTACTAAGATAAGTTCGTAGGTTTTGACGGCTGTTGTCAATACGTTATTTTTCTTGGATGTTAAAGCTGTGCCAAATTATAATCGAATGATATAAATTTAATGCTACGCCTCATTTCCTTGAAAAAAATTTTAGTACTGGACTCGAACATAAGAACAGAAGCCTGTAAAAGGGTTATATTCATTGTTTCTATTCTATTCTGTTTTCCGTCAGTGTGATGAGGTTCTCCAGTTTCAATATGTATATATTATTGATGAATAGTATGTAGTGGATGCATGCGTTACAATATATTGTGGCCATGGTTAAAACGCTATTTGGAGTAAGTAACATCTTAAAAAAACACAAAAATACCCATTCAATTTTACACGGCATATTGTTGTTTAGCCCATCAAAGCTGATGATTCAAGACGGTTGGGTTAGGCTAATCTGAGTAAAATAATAACAATGATGTGTGTTCATTTGCAAGCAATAACCATTATTACAAATTCTTATACTTTCACATTATCTGTGAGATCGGAACAGTTTAGAGCACTTTGTATAACTACTAAATGTTCAAATGAAAATAAATTTTGTTCCTCCACCAGTTAGTACTACAGTATTATTCATGGTTAAGCAGTAGAGTGCGGTCCACATTAGCGTAGAAGCAGTGAATTCCTTTTAAAAACTACAAGACTTTTCAAAAGTATCCATATTGCTTTAATTAATTTTAAGTAGTTATAAGGTATTACCTGCTTTTCTGTTTGCATTGACAGTTACTGAGGCGCTTGGTCTTGTCTAGTAGAAGCAGCCACGGGGTTAGATGTATTCTTATTGATACATTATTCCTATTGGTGCTATTCTGAGTGAACGTAATAGTTAAAGTTTTCGTTTTAGATGTATATTGGTCATTTGTGTTAAAATGCTTAGTGACAATTTAAAGGTATAAATCTGCTGGTTCAAAACGTTACCTAATGCATTACAATTAATTTATAATGGTAGTATGTTCCTAAGCTTTCTAATTATTTACAATACATTTTATTTATAAATTCAACATATTCAAATGTGTCAATTTCCTAAAGAAAAAAGTGTGGTATAATGAGACGATTTTACATGACAATGAATATATATTTACATGACCCTGTAGTATGGGAATCAAATTGATTTGAATTCTATCATAAGTGTTTTACTTATATTTTGTAAATAGTTAAAGCTTTCCTATTCATTAAAGTTTGCAATAATTAACATGATATTTACAATAATTGGTCAATATAAATTAAGTATGTCTAAAAAGACTAACATCCTGTTTCTGAAGACCTAATCAAAATAAACCAATAATTAACAATCTCTGTAACATGTCACAAGGGTTGAATAAATTGTTATCTCTCCATTTTAATTTTAACTACCATTTTATTGATTCTAATAGTACGTTGAATTACACTCAAGTATTCGATTCACACAGTCCGATCGAAATGATATCTGGGCACTTATATTTTTTGACCTATCAAACTTAATGAATCCAGTATGTCAATTGTGGCTTGATTACTCTTAAAATTGTCTATAATGGCATGTCAAATACATCCCGTATTTGACAGGTTGTTAACTATTCTTTTCATTGATCAATCTTTCAGAAACCGGGCGCAATGTTTACTTTAGTGATATGAGTTTCTGTCTCAGAATATTTAATTGAAAAGAAACATCTATTTTTTAAACGGCCTTAGAATTATCGTTGCTACATCAAGGATATAAAATTTACATATACAGGTTTATAAATACGTGGTCTCATTTGAGGTAACACAGTATGAAACACTTTGTATTTTAAATTAATATAATTTAAAACGTAGTGACTTACAAAGCAAAGTGAGATTTTATTTGTTAAGATAGTACGTTACTCCAGTGATTCTATAAATTTCTAAGAGATGGGATTTTTGACTGACTGCCTTGACTAGAGAAATCGATGTCAAATGAACGCTAGGGTACAGAAATGAGCATCACAAGCACTTTAAGTTTGTTGTTTCAGTCTCAAATAAATTTGGACGTACAGCACTTAAAATCATTTTTAATGAATAAAAATATTTCAGTTTCACTATATGAACAAATTTAATATTGAAGCATCACAGCAACCTAAAGGAGAGATCTGCCTTAAAAAGAAAGTAATGCAGCAGTTTGCTACTAAAATAAAGTTTATGTATATTGCTAGGCAATATATAATGATACTTGATGGTGAGGAGGGCTTCAACGAGCCATTCATGTTATGGAGTGATCATGAAAGATATTTAATTCATAATTTTTTATTGTTGAATTTTATTTGTGAATTTATTTCCAAACGAATTTTAATTCCATCTTTGTTAAATTTATAGTATTGTAAGAGTAACATACCATTTTATGCATATTATGCTCGTTTATGGTTCATTACATTATTTTAATATAAAAACAGATGCCTTTGACTAGAAAGGTTATATTGGAAATAAAATTTTACAATATAATTCAGTTGAATTGTTTTCAAATCTTTTACAAACGTTAATTAATAAGATTGAATTAGGTTCAGCCTTTTCAAAAATATCCATTGTAGCATTTCAAACATAAATCTTATTGCCACATACCCTCGACATCAAATCTTTAAAAGCAACACTGATAATAATAACCTTTAAGTTTAAATCAACTTTCAAAATGATAACTTGATATTACTTTGTATTTTTATATAATAGGCATAAGAAATTTCCTCATAGGCGATTCACTATTAGAATTGAAAAAATGTCAGTCATTTCTAGGCCATGTTAGTAACACAGACGTCTCGAAGGCTTCAATAGTATTCATTGTGATAATGTGTAACATTATGTAATTAATTGGATATATAAAAATACAATACTGATAATCCTTTATCTTAGATTATTTACAGTTACAAATGCATCAGATTAAAATGATAAAACTATTTTTTTCCATAAATTTGTCTCGATTTCTTAAATACACTTTCTTTGAATACAAACGCTATTTCATCTTCAAATTTTTTTAAAGATATTTAATTCACTGTAGTAACTTAAAAGTAGGTTAAATGCTATTATCATGATTGGTCAGAAATTTGGTGCAAAAAAATTAGATTCAATTAATTCTTCATCAAACTTGCATTAAATCAACAATTAACTATTTGTTAATATTAATTCAATTCAGACTTGTATAGAAAAGTTAAATAAAGAGGCACCTTACCAAACAAGACTCAAGAATTAAAGAAGGCAGCATTTATTTATATTTTTCCTCTGGAATTTTTCAAAATTTTGTTGTGATATTAAAAAATAACTTAAATAATCCTTTTGAAACTTAGTACCAAAGATAAGAGTAAGGGACTGTATTTTCAGTAGAATTCATTGAAAGTCAGGGACCGATGAAGAGAAAGAAATCTTATATTGCTTGTGGCAGCAAATATTGTTTCCTCGTAGAAAGTTACGAACTAAGAGATGAATGTTCTTTAAAATAGAAACTTCGATAGATAAAGAATACTGAATATTCTTTATATCAACTGGTATTATTTTAAACAATATGACGCATTGGTAACTTGAATAAACTCAGAATTGACTTTATAAATACACATGTAAAGTTTTAACAGTTTCACCAGTTCTCTTGTTTGAATGAATAGAGTTTATATAAAAGTGAAATTATCTTTAGTGAAATGTCTTTTTGCTTCGTAGTTAATAGGCCTTTATGCAGAATGTAGACATGGTTGATATTGCTAGTCAGTGGTTCACACGATCACAGAGTGCCGATTGGTCTTGTTATTGGGTGTGTATTTCTCGAGGCGAGCGGGGTCTGTGTTGAGAGCGCTGTAGTCCACGGGGAAGGGCTCCCGAGACAGGGGTCCCCGCGGAGGCACCACGGCCCACTGTCCTGGCCCGTTAGGATTCTTGCCGCACAGCCAGTTGCTGTAGCATCGCTTGTAGGTGTCGAAGTTCAGTTGCAGGTGCTCATTCTGGGGAATATTTATATTGAAATACAATTAAACTTAATCATCAGTATCACGTTTGACAGTCAGTCTGCATGAAGTTTCTGAAAGTATTGAATTTAAATATCGGGTAGTGTTCAGGACTCACGCTTGTCAAGAGGTTGTAAGCTGTGGTCATAATTTCTTCACACTTGGTTGCACTCAGTCCGGCCACTGCAATGTAGAATGCCCGCAGCTCATGTTTGCTAATGCACCCGGATCCTGAAAAGATACAATATGTATGTGTAATTAATCACAGTGCAACTTCCGGTTTGGACACCATCATCTTTTGTTGATTGTTTTTAAACTCTTCCTGAATGTTTTTAATTATTATACAATATTTGGTTTTTAAACATGCATAAATATCATAACGCGATAGAGACAGCTCTCTTTCAAGTGCAACACCTATCCACAGCAACAATACAACAGAACAATAAAAACTGTCATAAATTTTATTGAATATTTGATTTTTTTGCTCAAGATTTAACAGTGGCTTTGGTGATGTTAAATATATGTACCACTTCTGTTAATGACGCCGAAGAGTATCTTGCAGAAGTACTGCAGGAAGAGAGGCAGGCGGTGGAAGCGGCCACAGGAGGGCAGCTGCAGAGGCCAGCGCGCCAGCCAGGCCTCGCAGTCCACCGCGCCGGGGGGCAGTCCCCCCAGCAGCCTTCTCCAGCGCGACTTGTCCCTCAGCCTGGAAGATCCGACAAGACAGCGTTGATAAAATACCTCAACGGGAATAATTAACTATATTCAATTTTCACAAAACTCGCACTCAACTGACATTTTACACGTCACTACTTACTGTGCAGGCAGAGGATTGATGAAGTTTTCTATGAACTCGTACTTGACTTCTAGCAAAATGTGGAATTCCGGTGAGTTTGTTGACCAGTCAGCGAAATGTGCCAGTTTCTGAAAAATAAATTTAAAAAAACATTAATTAAAAGTCGATGTGTATATTTTTATTTTTTCTTATATGACGCTTTGACTTAGTAACTAGTACGCTTGTTTGCTATCCATAAAGATTTTTGTTCGCGTTGTTCATTACGAATACAAATTGTCTCCAATTTCAGTGGTAAGAAAAACCCATTCTGATGCAAATTTTCTGTGACATTCTTGCATAATAATTCGAATGCAGAAACGGACATTTAAAATACACACTGGATGAGAGAATACTCTTAACTTTCCCTTACCTCACAAAAGTGCTCAAAGTCCTGCTCGCTGACCAGGTCGTCGTGGTCCATGTCCAGAAGCTCTGTGAAGAATAAAGTCATCTTGTCGGCTTGCAGGGGGCTGAGGATCTCGGGGGGATCCTCGTCATCCCCACTCTCCCCTCCTTCTCCACCGTCTATGCTGTACCTGTTCACCCACGTTGCTGGAAAGGTTCCAAAAATTAATTTTAATAAACCACAGAATTTTTTGCTTTTACTATCGCTTATCGCTTTACCCCGATCCAAATTCAAGACCTCATGACCTGTAACCACGAGGCGAGACGAAAACCCTGCGATAACGCAGATCATCTATCAAAGCCGAATATAATCTGCTACAGTTCTAATCATCTTCAAATATGTAAAAGTTAAAAGGAGGAATATTTGCCAGGGAGATCAATGCGCTCAACGCTCTCATAATTTTTAGATCGTATTGGATACTTAAAGGGTAAATCAAGGTTATGGGTTTGAGGGTTAATAAGTGGGTAGTTCACGATGACGAGGCGATGCTTACTCCAGACGTGCACGCTCCAGCCGTGGCCCTTGGCGGGGGTTTCCCCTTCGGGCAGGGGCCCGTCCAGCTCGCCCTCCTCCAGCGGCCCGTCGGACTCGGGCAGGGTCCGCCAGCGCTTCAGCAGCTCCTTGGTGCGGTCCTTGGTCTTGTCGCACGCCTGCCGCCAGTTCGTGAAGTACTTGCGGGGCACCTTCGGGGAGCCCACGCTCAGTCTGAAGCACGCGCAAGTGAGATGAGAAATCTAGATCGCCGGGTAGGGTAGGCTCTATTTTGTAAAATTACAGGCAGGGCATCCGAAGAATTAGAGTGTTATAATACAAGCTTATAGTATAAAGCTTTTATTACCATACACATAGTCTAGCACAAAAGAAAAAGGTTTTTTTTAATATCTTTCTAAACTTGTGAACGCCAAGCTGAAAGCATATTTTATATTTATTCTTCATTTATTTGCCCAATACCTCGACGATTTAATAATCTGTCACAACTCATAGTTTATATTTGTTCAAAGTTAAACATTTTTACCTGGAATCTTGTCTATCTAACATATCTCTTGGGCTGTCTCCCATCCTGGTCATCTTCCCGTCTCTCTGTTCTCTCCGTTCCTTTTCGTGGAGATACTTGTCCTTGTCATGGTGTTTATCTTTGTCGTGGTGTTTGTCCTTGTCGTGGTGTTTGTCCTTGTCGTGGTGTTTGTCCTTGTCGTGGTGTTTGTCCTTGTCATGTTGTTTGTCTTTGTCGTGGTGTTTGTCCTTGTCGTGGTGCTTATCCTTATCCTTGGAGTGGTGCTTGTCCTTGTCTTGATTCTTGTCCTTGTCGTGGTGCTTGTCCTTGTCGTGGTGGTGGTCCTTGTCTTGGGCCCTCTCTGCCGCTTCCGCAGCGACCAGGGGCACCCCCGCGAACCGAACATCTTTTTCAGATCTAAATAAAAATTATATTAGTATAAATTATAATATCAGGTATTTTACGGAATATAGACTCGCACATTGTAATATGTAGAACAAAACAAGCATGAAAAATGGATTAATATATTACTGTGGATTATTGAAAACGATGTGAAATATACACAGAGTTTAAAAGAAAAAGATTGAAAAATTCAAGTTAAAACAAAAAAGAGTTTAAAAACGGTACATTGCGAAGGCATTAATGGTGATATGGTGATAATGGAATGGCATTAGATTGGCTCGATGCAGGCCACTCAGACCTGACGCTGCTGTTCTTGGAGATGGAGAGGGCCGCGTTGGTGACCGTCTCCTCGCTCTTGGACACGCGCACCGTCCCTAGCGAGCCCGGCGGCAGGTCCCTGGAGCTGATGCTGTCTCTGGAGTGCTTGTGTTTCTCCTTGGAAAGGTCCTTAGAGTCCATGTTGCTGAACCCTCACCTGAAAGTAATAAAAGCGCCCGATTAGTTCCGAGACGAACTTGATTCCCAAGATCAACATCTGCTGTACTTATGGAATAAGCTATTATTGCGGACTTAAGCTTTTTAGTCAATCCTAAAAGATAAACACAGACGATAAATGAATAAGCGGTTTTTAAAGTCTGTCCTAGAGTTTTTACTTCTTCAGCATTTGCCGTGCTGGTTATTAGTCTCCGTGGGTTTTCCTTTTTTTTTTAGCCTAGAGACAATTTATTATTTTTATAGCATTAAATAAAACATTACTACACTAAAACTCCAGCTATATAACGCACTATATTTTTATGTGTGTGTGTTTGTTCAAACTTTTTCTCAATCTTGCTATATTTAAAATTATAATTTATATAGTTTTTGATTTATGGTTATTATATTACAGCGTTTAAAATAAAATAAAATCAAACACAATAGATGTTCATTTAGCAGGAGTCAAAAATATTTTCAAAAGATAAACGGCAAGTGATCACACTTTACAAAAGCTTACCACCCCTGCTCAAGAGAATCCTGAACCACCTGAACTATAATATGTACATGCCTAATGGTCATCCAGGCAAATAATTGAGGTCACGCGGTGAGCAGCGTGACCATCCGAGCCATCTCAGCGGAGACTGACGGAGTCTTTGGAATTCTGGAGCAAGCAAATATTTTAAGAATTAATTTATAAATATATATTAACAAAACCAAGCAGTTAAAATAACCAGAATTTTTTTTCAACTGAAAAATTAAGCGCTCTTTCGTCCTTAAAACATGCACAGAAGATCCCATTGTCTGGGTATTTCCGGAAGCTTTTAAAATGCACTCATATACGGTTAGTTTAATGAAAGCTTTCAAATATCACTTAATCATTAAACTTTGAAACGTAATGTATATATGTGATATATCGCGGAAAGAGCCTTGGCAAAAAAGTACAGAAACAAATTAAAATTTAAGTTTTTCCAATAAAACACTACTTGGCAACTCGTCAGAGAAGTTGAGAGCATATTATCGCATTAGCGTAGTAAAAGCTCTTCATAAGGAAAGCTACGTTTAGTAAATACCCACTCGGGCGTGCACCGGCAACTTCTAGCTGCCTTGTTAATAATTGCTCTTGTTTGCAGAAAGCTTCATACTTTTGCATATAAATTAAAAATATTCCGCACGATGCGCTCGCTCTCTGCATACAGAGTTGAACTTTGACGCCGTCCATTAGCTGGACTCGCAGTTGGCCAGCTGCAGCAGGAAACCGAAAAAGAAAGCGACTCCGACGATTGCGCTGGGCCAATAGTGCAAAACTTTACGTTAATAATCAAATATTTTTGAGTAAAATACTTGAGTGATTTTCCACATGTTCGTTTTTATTTGTGACCGGTTTCGCCAACCTTTCACGTTGGCATTATCAAATAGAGTGTGATCCAACTCTGTTTGATAATGCCAACGTGAAAGGTTGGCGAAACCGGTCACTAATAAAAACGAAAATGTGGAAAATCACTCGAGTATTTTATTCAAAAATATTCAAGTATTTTACTCAAAAATATTAAAATGGAATTTCACTAAGAACTCTCTGTCAAAAATATTGAATTTCTTTGGGTGGATAAATACATTAATATATTTTAAAAAAAAGCTATGGTGGACTTTGGAATATTGTTATTTATCGTACAAAAAATATAAGTTGATAAGATTTTTATTATTCCAAAGAAAATAAAGTTTATACGTACATATTTATTAAATGGAGCTTTTAGTATAAATTCAATATTATATTAAGATATTTTCTGATAAATTGCCAAGTAATATTTCAATGTAATAAATAAGATATATATTTTTTTTTCACATTAGAAGCTCTCTGCTTGTACATCAACATTTATATTAAGTCTCAAAGCGTATTAAAGTGAGCTTGGGAAGCTTTCAGAATATATCCAGAATAATTTTTTTACAAATAAAATTTAATATCAAAGCCCTTTCCGCGTACTTGATTTTATCATTATGGCAAATCGCCTCCTGAAACAAAATGATGGTGAGGTCAGACGCACATTGATTGATAATGAGGATGGGCAGACTCTCCAGTTCCAATGCGCTAGGTGTAATGTTATATGTGCAGAAAGCGGAAAGTAAAATATTCATATCGGCACTTGTAAGGGCGGGAGAACAGCGGAAGGGCGGGCCTCGTCCTCTTCTGAAACCTCTGCACTTCGGAGATGATCTCCACCCCATCTCAACCTTTATTTAAAAACTACTTATCATATAACAACATATTATTAGATCATATTTGATAGATCCCACAAATACTCGCCGAATATTGTTGCCTAATTATCTTTAGGTTCAAGAGAACGAATACACCTTCAAGTGATAAATTTCCTATTATATCCCTGTATCCAATAAGGCAAGAGTTGGAACTCAGCAATAATTCTTTTCCCATCAACCGATCTCCGTTTAGGTCCTAACACGTTAAAATTACGCAATTAAAGCGAAGTAACCCAACGCAACGAAGAAAAGAATACACAGCTAATTTAATCGGTTTTTTTTTCTTGTAACTTGTTTACCTAAGGTAGAAGTAATCGATTTTTTATCCAAATCCGCTCAAAATAGTTCGAGTGTTGCTTTGGCCAAAGTTCTGCTAAATTATGATAGTATGCAACCGAAAATTCATCCGCTTTACATCGCATCGATACTTAGACATAAACACAAGCGGATCCTCATACCTTGCCTATGTACAGTATCCGTTCGGCTTTGACCGCAATAAAGCCTCACATAATAATATGGAAGCTGGCGGAACCCTCCTCGGTGGGAGTTCCCCGGCACCAGAGCAATCGCGCGATATTATCTGCCATAGGATCACAGGCGAGGTTTATTATCGTCTGCAAGATCTGGGCTCGACGGGGCGAGCCCAGCTGGGCAGGGGTATCTAGTAGGACAGATTATCGCACTGGGTTTTAAAATGAACAGTTTTAACAGATTATCATATTCGCTTACCGACTACATGGTGGGACTTCAAATGCAGGTTTAAAAATTATTATAAAAAAATGCAAAGCTTTTCTGTGGCAGGAGCGCAACAAATTAACAGATACAACCGCAGTTCTTCAAATAGCTACTTATTTGTATGAAATAAATATTAACCATAGTATTTACAGTATAATAAAATTCTTATTAAATAATATAAGAGAAAATTGCATAAGCCAGGCTTGAGAGGCGCTGGGGTCCACCAGATAGGTCCGCGGACGTCTCCAGACAGGGAGGCAACGAGATGCTTGGAATAATGAATACTGTTTGCCTTAATTGTCGGATCCGCGGAGAGCTGGTTAGGATTTAATGGGAAGTTGAAAAGATCCTTTGTAGTTGAAGGTTGTCGTCTTGTAATATCTCTGGCCTCGCTAATGTATTGAAAATACAAACGGAAAACTTTTGTAATCTCATCTCCCATTGTAATTCTTAATTGAGACCGTATTTTAGGTTTATTAAATAATACAGAAGAAGCGCAGTGAGCTCCGTTCCTATCAGGGAAGCTAATTGTTAACATTACACAAGGATGATACTTGTACTAGAAGTATGGAGAAGACTTACTTTATTGTCTAACAGAGTTTGCTTTAAATATTTGTATCTCATTTTCAAGCAGTAAATCCTACACAGCCTACCCATATCAACCGATTATTTATTTTTATAATGCACAACTGATGTTATATTAAATATTTAACCCGCCGGAGTCCCAGAAGGGGTCAGATAATCACGCGAAAATTGTACCGTCGCATTGCCCTCTTAAGATTTCACGTGAAGATTGTGTATATAGAATAATTGTGTTTGTTCGTGCCTTGCTGTTACTAATTTATATTAAATATTAATTATAGTAAAACCTCGATATAACGCACCAATTGGGGGGAGGGGGTGTCCGTTAAAGTCGAAAGTCTGTTATATAAAAATGGGTTTAAAATAAATATTTAGTAATCCTACTAAAGAGGAATCAACTTTGACTTGAGCGGATGTTTTGTCCGTTATATCCGAATTCCGTTAGTTAGAGGTCCGTTATATCGAGGTTTTACTTTACTTGCATATCGGCATCGGAGGACACTTTCCAAGTGGCGGCTTTTCGTGGAGCCCAATTAAATACATTTTTTAGTACTACCGAAAACTAAATTTGCTATTACAATGAAAATATGTTAATGAGGTAATCTCAACTTTTTCTGATCTGACATGTCAGTTTATTGAAACATGAAATTTTTTTAAGGATTGCACAAGCTTAAATAGTTTAGTCCAAATTTGTGCGTTTTGGTTAAAAATCAGTCTCACACTGTAACAACATGAAAATCCAATAAGGCTTGTAAAATGGATAATGTTATTTGATTCTATTGTATTGATGAGGCCTGAAATAGAAACATGGGAATCAAAGCCTAGATGTATCCGGAGGTGCCCTGGCATGTCAGGCTGTCACCTGCCAGGAGAGTCACCATCAGCAGAGAAGCCTTGAAGGTAGCCCCAGGCTGAGGGATGTATCGGGATATTGAAATACTGACAAGGTACAACTATATTTCGGGGCAGTACAATTATAACTGAAACCCTCGTCTAAAGATTTTACAAAAAAAAAAATATCATTCCAGTTGAAAATGTATGTAGTTCAAATGTATTATATGATAAATAATATTACAAATGTTTTATCTGTTATTCTACTTTTCAGCACGGGGCAAGCAAAATGAAACAGTTTATACCCTGATTTTATAGAGCAACGTTTCCTAAAAGTCGTTTACAAAAAGCCGTTAAAGTACGAGTTTATATTGAAAATCAACAATATCCAGTAAATATGAAAATACGCACATAAATACGACAGCTGAATTTAACAAATATGTTTACCAATACAGTGCGAGCCAAAATAAATTCGGCACTTGATTTCAACATATATAAAGTTAAATACTGAAATATCATAATTAAAAACAATAGTAAGTAGTCAAAAAAAATTGAACAGGGGAGTTCAAAAATTAAAGAAATGATTATTATCAGCAATCGTATTAAATAAGTCAAAAAATATTAAATTTTATTTAGTAATGTATGAGTTGAATCAGTCATAGTAGGGTTCATCCATAACAGTCGAAACTCTGGAACCTCCACTATTAAATATATTATATAAGATGAGTTGAGTAATCAATATTTTTGACAGAAAGTACTTGGTGGAATTCCATTTTAATATTTTAAATAAAATACTTGAGATACTCAGTTTGATAATGCCAACGTGAAAGGTTGGCGAAACCGGTCACAAATAAAAATTTACATGTGGAAAAATCCCTCAAGTATTTTATTTAAAATATTTTAAGATGAATTATTATGATCTGGCAAATTCCCAGCTCATGCTGAGAGTGGCTCGCGTTCTCTATGCCAATATATTGGGAATTGTTTCGGGTCGTCGGCAGACGAGTGGTGGACATTCAAATGCGCAAATATCATGCAAAGCCGGGGCTTGGCGAGGTGTGAAAATTAGCCGAATTGCCATAACGGAAGTGCAGCCCGCACATGCACATGATATATGCACACTATCCCTCCTCTGTTTCGGTCATTTGCCGAATATGAAATAATCTGAATAACAGTAAACTGAATTTTACAGCTTAGCTGTTTAGAGTTGTTACAATTTAGAGATTTTCTCTTATTTATATAAGTCTTACATATATTTCTAAAAATGGTATTGACACAGAAATATGCTCAATAGTAGATTTTTTATATTTTGAAATGTTGCATACAATATTTTTAAATTTCATTTTTTTTATTTTTATAGTCTAAGCATAATAAAAATAACAAATAGATTATTTTCATAATGAATTCGCAGTCCTTACTAAGTGATCAATTAAGAAGTCTTTTATAATAAATAAAATTGCATCTATAGTTACAGAGAGAAGAAGCGTACATACTTATCTTTAAAAAAAGATTATTTAAACTATTTAATGTTTGTGGCTATTATTTTTAATCGACCTGTTGGATAAGGGCCTCTCCACGCTCCTGTCAGTTTACCCAGTCGTCGGCGAGACTGACTGGTGAAAAGTAAAATGTAAAACGAAATACTTCATTTATTTTTTAACCAAATGTCACTTTATCTTAATCAAGATTTGCGGAAAACGCGGCGAGGAAAGCCGGCCAAGACGAGCATCTCCGAGGGAATTCGTACGGTTGCAAACAGCTGTAAAGTTGAACAAATGGAAATAAAACAGAATTAAAAGAAATAAAAAAATACATAAAAGGTCTCTTATTTTTGCTGGACAAAGTGATGAACTGATGATGCCATGATGGATGAGAAATATTTGGTTAAAATGAGCCCGAGTCAGGCATTTATTATATTAATTATTTTTTTAAATTTATCAGTCGTCTGTTATTTTAAACAATATTTCATATTGTACTAAAAGTTTTTTTTTTAAAGCAAGGCTTTGATTAAATAGGAAGGCTTTGTGATTGCGCGGCTGCAACAATCGCTTGTGTTCGGAGTCTTTAGTAAAATATTTTGTCTCTCTTGATGCTGGAGCCATTTTGCCAAAGAATATTTCTATTCTAATACGACCCGATCATATTTCAGAAAAGTCAAACGTTGCGTTTAAAATGTTTTTAAAATCTGATGGACGTTTCGTGTAATATTTAAATTTCAAGGCATTAATTTGGTTTATTTCACGCACTTGAAATAAAACAGCTAAAATTTCACAGTTAGTCAGAACTCGCTTTGCAGTTAGTGCTCGGCCCTCCCCTGTGACTCGCCAGGGGCTCTCTAAAGTTGTAAAGTAAATTCGGTGATCACCTGCAGCTGCACAGGTGTGAGGAGGAAGCAGTCCGTTTCATTCCGCTTCCTTTATCCTAAAAGACTCCAATTTACCGTTCCAGTGCCTCTCCCAGGCCTTGTTCGCATTCGCTACTATTTGTATCCGACTTGAGCCCGTGAACCTGAGTTACTGTTGCCGGCTACATTATCTTTTAATAAATCTTACTGACGGATTTTATGTGAAATATATATTTTAGAAAAGAAAATTCAGTTTATTTTTGTTGCAAACTCACTTATATCATGTACAGAAACTTGATTTGGATTACGAGAAATATTACTATTGAATTTTCTCAAACGTATTAAACCAAGATGACGTCTTTACTATTGAAGTCACAATGTAAAAATTAAATGCGATGTGTTGAAATTTCAGCACCTGTTAAATAATATTTTCCAAGAGCGCGCTAATTATCTCATTGGTGTATTATTATTTTTATGTAATTAACCCTTTGCACTCGAGACCGTTTCCGCGCGGACTAATCAGCAACTCGAAGCGTTTCGTAGCGCTTTAAGTGAATTTCTTACCTCTGACTTAAAATGATCACATACACAAATTAACACATAAAACTTTAATATTTAATGTATATTTACATCTTTACGAAGATAATTTCGTAAACATAAGTCTTTGTAATTTGCTTTGTATGATATTTCATGTAACAATTGCCGAGATGCATGCCCGGATTTTCGGGACAAGTATCACAATAGTATGTCGTTTGATGTCTTTTGCCGGATTTATTATACATATTATCTTAATGGTATTAGATATTATAAAGCAAACAAATAACATACGATATATGGGTTGATTAGGTACACATCTTGTCCTTTTGCCACGGCTGTCAAGGTCGAACTGAAACCGCAGTCCACGGTGCAGTCCTTAATGGTGCCGCACTCATCTTAGATAAGAAATTCTTACGTAGTTTGAAAGGGAAATAACATCATCTTTGTAAAATTATATAGGCAGTGTTTAGGAACAAACTTTAAAAGCGCACCTCTCGAGTGCAAAGAGCTAAAGCATCTTTAACTTTGTGTGTGTTACGAGTATTTACTCTTTGGCCGGGGAAAGTCTGAAATGGAGTGAGTTTACCATATTATAACATGCAGTTATTCCCTCTACACGTGCGAGTTCTCCCTGGAGGCTCTCCGGTGGGAGTGACGGGAAGTGCGAGCCGAGGTTTCCTCCATGATAGAATCGGGCCTAAATTGGGGAGTTATCTCCGAAGTGACATCCCAGAAGCCAGGCCTGGCCGTGTCCCTGAACTGAAGCCCAGAATCGCGAGGCGCTTTTGCTGTCGGAATACATTTGCCGCTCGGAACGCCTCGAATGGGATGCGAGGCGTAACCGATCGTATTCGTTTTTTGTCCGACTTTTTCTGTTCAGAAGGACCTGCAAAGGAGCTCGTGTTATTCAGAAGTATTTTCGATGAGTTGACAACTGGATTTATGTGATTTATTCCGTTCAGTGTTGTGTTTTTGCAGCAAAGAAAATATTTGTATATAATTGTATGAATAGGAGAAATACAAGACCGGCTGATTGGTTCTGTGTAGTTCTATTTGGAGATAGTCTATAGAGACTAGAGTATAATATGTTCTTCCATTGTAAACATTTCAATAGATAGAATCCTAGATAAGCGATAACTCTCTGGAATTGACTGAATAATACTCGTATTGGATGAAGTACTATCTAAGGAGATTCAATGAAACGAACTGAATATCGATTCAATTTATCGCACAGCGTTGTTCTTTTTAACAAAAAAAAAAAGAAGATGATAAAGTTATTTATACGATTTCTCTATTTTTTGATAAAATATTAATAAATAAATATAATATAAAAAATCGGTAAAATGACGACTTTTCAAAACCAAAGTTTTTAAAGGTTTTTTAATTTTTTTTAAATTAATCAGTTACCATAGGTTTGTATGTAATCTTTTAATTTCAATAAAAAAAAAAGGACACCTAACTTCTTAGAGTTCCAGATTCGGTCATAATAATTTCCTAATGCCTAAAGCTCAATCGAGAAAACACATATTTATCATATAAAAGTAAATTTATAAAAAATAAAAAATCTTATCTGTAGAAAAAGGAATGTATATCACGTTTGGCATTAAAGTTTGTTTTAATAATGCAGTACATTTTTCGCCAAATATTTTCTAAATTATCAAAAAACTCGAAAATGGACCAATATTATTTATAAAGCAGGGTGTCCTTAGATGATTTGGTTTGTTCGATGTGTAGTCGTTTTACATTTTCTGTCCCCCAACGTTTCAGTTTAAAATAAAAAAAAAATTCTGTCAATTGCAGAAAATAGAAATTATTCTAATAAGCACCAGTCCGGAGTGAAGACAAAGATAAGTGTAATATTTGTAGAAAGAAACGAGCATCTGGAGTCCCAGTGACACTACTGAAGAGAGCATCGCAGTGAGTAGCACTCCAGTCGAGGGGGAAGAGTCCTACTCTCCCACTTTCCTCTCATCGGGGAAACAAATAGCTGCACAAAAATAATGTCCATCTGCAGCAGCCCGGCGGAGCGGCCGCAGCGGGTGCAGCCAGCTAAATAGCAGAGTAAAGTTTAGTTTAAACAGTTTGATTCAATATTGTCGTTATTTGCTTTCACGCTCGAAGTAATCGTGTGACGTCACAGTCGAAAAGAATTAATCAAAACGCAGCTACCGCGACCATTGCAAATTTTGCATTAAATTCAGCACCAATCGAGCTTTGAAATTGTTTTATATACAGGGTGTCCAAAAAGAGTATCGGGTGAATGTGAACAGTGACCGTTATTGCGATATACTGCGAAAATTTTTGGGCTCAGAGTTGCAGGAGTTTCAAGGTTTCAACTCAAGAACGTGGTTCCAACAAGACCACTTGCCATACATCCAATCAATCAATTGAAGCTGTTAACGAATTATTCCCTAATAAGGTCATTTCACGTAGAGGTAACATCAACTGGCCTTCCAGAAGCCTCGACCTTAGCTCTCTTGACTATTTCGTATGGGGATACCTTAACAGTAGGGTTAATGAGAATAATCCGATGAACCTAACGGAACTGAAACAAAACATCAGGTCAGAGATGGCAGCAATATTGAGGGCGTGTTATCAGTAATCTTCGTTACAGGTTAGAAGAGTGCCAGCAGCGTAACGGTCACCATTTGGATAACATCATCTTTTTGAAATGATTTTCCATTTTGTATTCTCATAATTAACAATAAAATAAAATACTTGATTACTAGTAGTTTTTGTTTTACTGAACTAACAAATACCCGATACTCTCTTTGGACACCCTGTATATTTTATATTATATTATATTTTAACTAAATTAAGTGTAGCTATTGCAATGAAACAAATATAAGCAACTGAAAATCACCACTTTATTGAGCTAATTTCCAAAGTATTATAATACGAATTTAACCATCAAAGTATTTAATTTAATAATACAAGTATTATAAAAAATATTTTATTTTAATTTGTTTAACAACAAATTAAAATTAAAAATAATAATATACTAAAATAGGTCTCAGGTGCAATCGATACTTGGAATTATTAATCACGACCCATCGCGGGCCAGGGCCTCGGTTCTAAGTAAAACTTTAAAACTGTGAAATATATGAATAGTTTATTTGAGAAAATTATCTTCAGAAGTAAAGACAATTGAGATAAGAAGAATTGGCTCCAGTCGAAAAATGGCTGCAGTGTAAGAACAGCAAGAATCATCAAGAAAACAAGCCGACAACCATATTAATAGTCAATACAGTAATACTCCTCTTTACGCGAGGGATACGTTCCGGAAAAAATCGCGTTAAGTGAAATTAGTGTATATCGGGGTTTACGATTAAACATACATACATAGTCAAAACTTAATACAAAAAAATACGAATCAATTACTTTAATTCTAAGAACACTTTATGCAGTATTACATGTTATTTTTACTGAAGAATACATCTATTGTCTTTTGGGTAGCGTTTCTTTTACGTTCATAACACTCAACGCTGTTTTTAATTGTAAAGAAAAGTCAATGACTACATTATGTTCATACACATTCTTGCGCAATGCGAGGCATTTTAACGCGAAATTTGAAATTCGCGTTATAGTGAAACCGCGCATATCGGGGTCGCGTAAAGCGGCGTATTACTGTATACTGTTATTTCACAAGTGGTTCGACGGTTGAGGCGCTGAGCAGCCCTGGAGATGTTATGAAGTCGAGCAACGGAGCCAGGGAGGGTCTCGTTATAATTGTCAAGTCACCTGTCCGGGGTCTTCAGAAGGTCACACCCGAGAATACCCGAAGCCTCGGCGTCCTGAATATTTGAATCTATCGCGAGCGACGCGGGCCTTAATATCCGCAGGCGAGTTGCTGGAGAGGTGTCCTGAAAGTTTAATCGCCTCGGCGGCCATCTTAAAAATGGATGTCCCGTGTTGCGGGATCTCTCCAAGCCTGTGACTGTTTATCGGCTCTTCATTTGTAAGGGGGGTGTCCTGCTGTGACGTCACGCGCCAGTGGCAGTGAAATTGTCTCTTGAAAGATATAAATGAAAAATATATTTATAAAATATGCTTACTTGATAGAAAAGACTGTATTTTTCATTTGGTTATTCCCCTTGGAGATGGTGACTCAAGACTCAAATCGTATTTTTTTAAAAGATACATTTAGCATGGTATGGGTATGCAAATTGAAATTTTGTAAAATAACGTCTTTTTGAAAGATATAGGACATTTTTGGAGCAAATAATAAGCACAACTCTAAAATTTAAGAATGAAAGATAAATATTCTATTTTAAATATCTTGATTACTGCGAAATGAAATTGTTAATATTTGCGTTGAATTATTTGAATTAACTAAAAATAAATAAGTAGGAAAATTTAATCATCGATATTTGCGTAATACTTCAAATAAGAATGGAAATCGACTTGAGTAAATTTCAATTACTTCAAATAAAAAAACTCACTCGATTATGCCGATCGTGAATGCAAACAACGGGTCGAATTATTGACACAAAATAATTACCAAGGAAACCAACGTGGAAATAAACAAGAAGGTACAATTTTGTAAGAGAATATTTAAAGTAATCTTAGAAATGAGTTTCCAGCGGCTGTTCTATTCGTCCGCTGCTACACAAAATGTAATTAAGGAATCTAAATAAGAAGCCGCTTGATTTGTCCCGCGAAACAACCCCTTGCGGTTATCCCTGAAGAGGAGTTCCAAAACAACCCCCGCACTAGTCAATGGATTGCTTTATTAACTCAACAGCGCAGGGTTGTCAGAAAAAAATTATAATATTTAAGAAGAAAAAGGTTTCTCCATGTGATAACCACAACGTCTACCACATTATCATTGTTGGGTACCATTTTACCGAGTAAGGTCTAAATAGTAAAAAATGTATCATTTCAGTTTTTATTTGGGCTCATAAATGATAGTCGCATTATCAACCTCATATAATAAAAGAATACTGTTTAAGATTAATTTAATAAATAAGGGGTTATATTAAACGATCAGAACTGATGAAAAATATTTTCGATTCACAAAAAAACGATAAAATTGATACAAAAAAAATGATTTCCACAGCTGTGTGTGTTTATTGTTTCAGAATGTCGCGCCATTGTTTCCCTTGGATTTTATTCATCGACTTTTCGGCTCCTCGCAGATGGAATCGAAATAACGAAAAAGTAGAAAATAAAAAGAGCGCTGCGTAACATACGGGGAACCACCATAATCTGCTATCCTCATGGGGTCGGAAGAATAAAAATACCAAGAGAAAAAAAAGCAGGTTTTATGTAACAATATATATTTACTTATTTTTTTTTAATTTTGAATTTTAAGGTTTTTTATATAAAAAAACTGGTTAAGGCATCAAAAATTGATTCGGAAACCCTTCAGGAGCAGAGTGATAGAGGCTCTGAAAGTTTTTTGCGCGGTTGTATTATTAAACCTTTATTTCGTAGCGGCTCGTAGTACGGTCGTAGCAGATCATAGTACGGTCGTAGCATGTTGTAGCCACTGCGGGAATACTTGTGAATGAAATAGTTATAGATGGATTACGATACACAGAACGTCCAGCACGTCGGGCGTGATTTACACGGGATGGATCGAGGTCTCTCCGCCATAAAATGGTATGGCGTTTGGCTTTACTGGTAATAATGGTTGATAAATGCCAGAAGCTTTAACGACAGCGTATACGCGTATTGCATGAGATTTAAATGAATCAATTTATTGAAAATTTGTACATGCGGTATAAAATAATATGTCTCAAAAACATAAAAAGGCTTTATTACACATTGAAAATAACATAGTAATAAATCTTGACTCTTGTTCGAGTGGTTGGTAGTCCAGTGCTTTGTTTCATGTTTATTGTACTATAATTAGTTTGATTTGATCTAATAAACAACGCTCAATCATTAGTGAGTAAAATGCTGATTTTTTATCCATTCTAGTCGAAGTTTTTCAGTGGTTACACTGAAAGCTGTGAATCGAGTAAAAATGTAAATTTTGGCTCAGCGTTCAATTTGAATACGTGATATTTTGATTGCATAAATTTCACATGTCAAAAACATTTATATATAAATTACCCTCCCTAAAAAACTTAATGCAAACTAATATATCACTTCAGTTATATTTACAGCTTGAAAAAAATATAGAAAACATTTAAACAGACAAAACCATTTTTTTTGTGTTGGATGTTTATTTTTATATTTTGTCTATTATTTATTATGTGTTATATATAATATAGAGACGAAATAACAAAGTAACGCTGGTGGCGAAGTTTAGCGAACCTGTATCAGTTTTCCTTTGCTGGCAGGGCGAAGTATTGAACTCTAAATAGAGCCGGGAGCAGATACAAAGATGGATTGATTTCACACCGACCTGGCTGGTGATTACGTGGGTTTGAGGCGTGTTTGTTGTTCTATCATATTTGTTGTGTGGGTGGAAATGATGCGAATAAATCTTCTTTATTAAAACGCCGATGTATTAAAAGTCGAGAGTCGATTATCGAAGTTTTATCAGCTCTTATTTTGGGGATGAAGTAATCATCCCTTTATCCTGAACAAGCTTGTTTATGGTTGATTCATTACGATTTAGTAGAACAAGCATAAGACCATGTGTATTTCATCAGTTGTTCGATCACTTCGTGGTCGATAGTATAGTTTTATAATATATTGCCTACCGATAGTTATAAAGCGTACAAATTCTAGTAAAATTAAAATTAATTATTATCTGGGGCGAACTGCTGAATTTTCGATTAAATTATTGAGACCATTGCTGTCCAACTGGAAGACTGGGCCTAACATACACAAGCGTCGTTTAAATGTCTGGCATAGTTTCATACTATATAACTTTAATTTTTAAGTATATTTTATTTTTAAAAAAATCGATTAGTTTCATACTCTTCTAAAGAGTAATCCTATATTTTATTATCGCGTTAACATGTTAAATTTTATAGTTTTCAAATATTTTTTCAGTGTGCACGAGGCTGTCCCGAATGGGGCCGGCTCGCGAGATATCGGCCTCATTTTATAGTCTACATTATTTTAAATTTTATGGCGTAGATTTACGCAGAGTCTGCCTTCTTTGTTCCAAGAACATGGACTTAAAATTTACGAGAAGAGATAAGAATAATACTATCTGGCTCAACCGCTGCCATTTGAACATAAATTCACGTAAGTACATACTGCAGCTGTATTGCTTTTCGATTGTATATTTAACAGTTTAAACCAGAGATCTGGCATAAGTATAATAAATCATAAGATATAAACACGCCAATAGTAATCAGTATCTGTTGATTTTTTATAAAAAATTCTCATGTACTCATCGTCCTATTTTTTTCACATTCTAATATTATTCATACATATAAAAAAAACACTCACTCCTCCACTTGCATTCGCACCCATATCCGAGACATTCATCCCTACCTATTTTCTATTCTTTTACCCACATTTACTTACAGTCACCTTTGTTCACCCGAATTCACACCTACTTCCATTCTCTATATATAATCTTAGCTAACCCAAAACAAACCCACACCCACCCCCTGTCTCCTACCGACCCCTCCCTATCCCCGCTCACACATACTCAAGAATATCCAGACCATTTTTTTTACAAAAAATCATCTCCGAAAACAAAAATAAATATGTTATATTTATCAAACAAAACACTACGACACACAACACAGAGCCAGCACACCGAGATAAAAGCATTCCCATCTGAAAACAATTATGACAGATATGGTCGCAGATCGCCCGGCCGCTTCTTTACGTTTGCCGTAATCGGGCTTGGAAATCACGGGCGGGGAAAACAAATTGACGACATGTGACCCGCGCGGGGTCCCGGATAAGCCGGGAGATTTATGACCCCAGAAAAGAGCATTTTCTTATTAGAATATTGGCACTTCCTTTTTGAATATCCGTATATAACGACAGGGACTAAGTAATCTTGTTATCTCGGACGCGTGAGCCCGCGACTGCTATCACCGCTCTCGTTCTACTTTACACTTAAGGTGTATTAAAAAAAAACCCTTTGATTTACTTTACTTTTAGAAAAATTACTTACAGTTTATAAAAAAAGTTTTTTTATAAGTTTAAAGCTTCGAAAAAGGTAAAAAAACTTTAAAATGACAGTAGATACATAGGTCGAAGGAAATCGCAATATTTAAAATGTAAGAAATTACGTTGTTTCTTTGGCTGTTTAGATTCTGTGTGCAGAATTGAATGAGCCTATATTTTATTGGATAACGAGAATTTACAAATATTTGGTCAAAAGCGATAGCTTCGTTTTACCGTTTTACAATTTTGTAAATGTAGAAAACAAGCAGAAGAGATACTCTAGACTACAGTCTCGATATAAAATTCTTGCGATGTGCTCGAGAGCAGGAGTAGACGGGCGACCACGGGACTTTCACAGTTTTTCACGCTCGTAATAAACTAAATTTTATTATATAAATAATTGTGATAATTTAAGCAGCTACATTGAATTGCTGCTGAAAATGTGAAGTGTGCTCCCTCCCTGCGAGGTACGAGTCCCCTCGCTGGCCCTCCTCTCCGCTCCTGAATTATAACTTCAATGCAATTTTTCTCTACGGGGCCATGGAGAGCGTGCGCCTTGTTTTTTTGCTCTCGAGAATTATACTCGCAATGCTCCCATTTTTCTAGAAATATGTACTGCAGGGTTTCAATTCGTATTTCTTAAAGCTCACTTTGAATGAAGCGATTTTTTAAAATGAATTGCTGTTATTTTATACTTTGTACTGTGAATTGAAAAAGTGATTGACATCCCTCAAAACGTATGTCACGTATATCTAACGTTTTGTTATCAAACTATTTATGGAATATAATGAGATATACTCTCCGTAAGACGCCAAGAAGGTGTCTCTTGGGTTCTCAGAGCTGGCCTGCAAACAGACTACATCTTTGAAAACCCTCAAATAAAAGCGATTTATATCATGTATTTGTAATATATTTAATTAATTTCTGTTTTGAAATAAGTATAGTTGGTTTTTAGTATAGAATTTTGCTAATATTAGTACAGCCAGTTTTAGCTCCGCGGCTCATTAGAGGCCCTGCCTGCATGCATTTACTATAAGAGCTTCAAAACGTAAGTGCTCTCAGTACTCCGGGACTTCCCATTCAGCGTAAACGAAGCTTCAAGCTGAACATACGATAAGAATACGACGATAAAGTTAATATTAGATATATATTTAAAGCAAAAATCTTCTAGCTATTTGCGGTTGAAATCGATGGCTACAAAACGACCGAATAGATTTTGAAGTAGGCTTTATCAGTGCCGAAGTTTTATTCCGAGAGGTACATTAAAAACGAATACTTTTCATGTCGGCCTTGCGCGACAAATTAATGAAGCGAGATCTCAACTCTCGGGGCCGAAAGCGAAGAGAATCAGACGAGAACCCGAAGAAGTTAACTGAGGAAGTCTGCGGGTTTTCGGCTCCGAGCCGTTGTTTATTTTCCGTATCCACGTTTATCGCTGCGAGTTTACGAGCAAACCGCGCTTGTATATAATTAAAAGCGCAAGAATCTACATTTTTGCGTTTCGAGTTGTGGAATATTTAAGTTGAAAAGTGTACTAGACAAAAAGGACCTTTTGAATTCATATATTTAAATTTAAGTTTAAATTCAAATCAGCAGGAAAAACTTATTTGTTTATAAAACTGTGTATGTATATTCGTCCGTGCAATATGTATTCAGTGAGTGCTGTCGCCGCGGCTGCCTCTGCAGAGTATTTCCGAGTTTCCATATTTTTCTGTGAAGTTTTACCTAAACTGGCCTCTTGGAATTAGACTTGGGCGAATAAAAAACTGAGGGATGAAATTATTCGAGTCCATAAAGGAGGGCTGCTCCTGGCGGAGTTCTTCATATCTCTCCCGGGCCGGGGGTAAATATTAGCCAGCTATTTTGTAGTTCAGGTTTGTTTGTGCCTTGACCCTTTCTGCTATTCTTTTCGCCTTGACGTTCTTCAAAAGTGTATTATTATTTAGCGAAGGGATGGAAAAGTTTACGTCGAGGGGAATAATTGATGGTCCGCTGGATGAGTCAATAAATAAGCAATGTTATTTTTGGAGAGCGTCGCTGTCGGGTGCGTCTGTGATTTATAATATATTCAATATTTTTGACAGAGAGTACTTGGTGGAATTCCATTTTAATATTTTGAATAATAAGTAAAATACTTGAGTGATTTTTCCACATATAGATTTTTATTGGTGACCGGTTTCGCCAACCTCTGTTTGATAATGCCAACGTGAAAGGTTGGCGAATACTCAAGTATTTTACTTATTATTTAAAATATATGAGTGGTTTGTCTTAATATGTTTAACATTAAATAAATAAAAAATAAATTTGTCTGCTGCCGCATTCGCAGGCCGCAGTTTTCCGCGCCAGTGGCGGCGGCGCCGCTCATACAAGTGTAATGTCCTGCCACAATGGTCGCGTCACAATGAGATGGAATTAATATGCGATGCCGGGGAAGGCCCGAGTTTCAAAATTTAACAAGTCCTCCGGATTCCGATATCCCGCCGCCATTGTGGGCCGCGGGAGCTCTGGAGACGTATTGTGCGACGCGAGCGAACAGATATTTTTGACGGAATTGCTTTCACGAAAGCCCGGATTGGAGGCTTCTATCCGCCGCGTCGAGTGTGATGATCCATCTGACTGCTTCAAATTTAACTTTTAAGACCTTTATTTAAAAAAATATATAAAAATCCGACACGTGTTATGTCTACAAAGAACATTTTTGAGTATAGAAAGTACATAAAATATTTTTGGTGTTGTTCCAACTTTTTTATTATTTGAGGATACTGGTTTTTCCAATATGCTGGATTTGGATTTTCAAGCATAGAAAGTAGTCGAAACAAATATAAAAACATATTTTAAACAAAAAATATAACATTGAAAATAAATACACAAATGCACTCAAATTCGTGTCAGCGTTAAGTAACTCAAATAAAAAAAATTATTTTGGAAAAAATGCCTTTTCAGATTCACATTCAATGTATAAAATAAAATTTTGTTGAAATTCTTAAAGAACTTCATCTTTTCGTGTTGTTTACACTAACTATACCAGGGGTGGCCAATCCAAATAATCTTGCAGGCCACATATTATATACACTATATACATTTTTTTGAAGTGAAAAATTATTATTGTGTTTACTATTATTCTTACGTGTAAACACAATTTCGGCAGTTAATTTTTGAATATATGGATGCACAAATAATCTATTTTTTTAATACATTGGTTTTCAATACTTAGGCAAATAAAAAATGCTCAAAGCAGGCCGCGGGTTGGCCGCCCCTGAACTATACTAATGTCGGTCGTCGTGATAATCTAACAAATAAGCAAATGAATGATAAAAATAATGCTGGGCTCAAAAATTCCCATTACAGTTTGTAACATTAAAAAGAATTGCTCGGCGTATATAATGTCCGGCGTCAGGAATGGCAGCTTCCACTAGGATTACCCACCAGGATGGAGGACCCCCGGAGCGTTGCCCCACCCCGCACCGACAATGCCGGCAATATTTCCTTCAGCCCCGGAAGTTATGACGGGGGCGCAGCGGAATTTAAAAAGGACCCACTCCGTGTGGCCGGCCCGAGATGGACCCAAACTTTGCGCGGGGCCACCGGAGTAACATCATTTCTGAAACTTCCTTCACGTTATTTACCATGAGCCGAGTGGGAGGGGGGGATAAAAGCAGAAGGCCATCTACGTTATTTCACAGAAAGCAATTAGACAAAGAGCATCAATAAATATGCCGTTTTTCTTACGAGATGTGTTATTTGAGACATCACGAAAATAGCACGTCCAGTTGCGTCTTTTTAAGTTTGCTGTCACACCCATCTCATTTCACGCACTAGCAACGCCTTAGCGAATTTATATGGAAGACCATGTTCATGACCAAATTTAATTGTTTGATTAGGCTCTATTTGATCGGATCGGTTGCAGGGTTTTCTAGATATCAGATAGATCAGTGTGATAAGACATTTTAAAAAAAAACTATTTCTTTGCGATAGTTTTTTCAGTTCTATGTGAGCGCACAGTGAACTGGTTAATAACCTCCCCATAACAAATAACGGGCGCTCCGGGTGCACCCTTCACTGAAGACCCGAGCCTTCCTCTGTTTCTGCTTCATTTAATAAACGAAAGGCTTCAATGAAGGTCCGATCTATCAACCTGTAAATTTTTATGGTCTGGAATAATAAACGATATATCCGCAAACACCAATTCTTTTTACTTAGAGCTTGGAGCCGCTTTACAGGGTATAGGTTTTATGGGGAATAATATATATTTTATTTTCATTTGATAAAAATACTTCTATAAATAATATCTTCTTGCAGAGCTAATAGACCTTACCATAAACTAACATTCTTAGGCTGACCTAAATTATATTAAGTAGAGAAGGTGATAAAAGTCAATAGTTATAAGTGAAAGTCACAGCAAGTTATATTTAAGGGGGTGCACTTGTTATTTAACATTATTCGCTTCAAGTATAGTTTGATGCACGTTCATTGGGTATTGGGTTTTTTTTATGGAGAATGCTAAATATTTGATTGTTTCTATGTACTTTGGTATGTGTGTACTTTACAAGTTAAAGCTCGAGTTACTCGTGACTATATTCCAAGCAAATGTGTCTTTGAGTAAGACTCAATTATTGAAGCGAGTTGCAAGCCTGCGGGTCGCCGCGAGCCCCTGGGACGTGTTTCTCGGTTAATAATTCAAAGGAAGGCCATACAATCCGCTTATAGCCGGCCAAATCGCACAGTATAGAGAATTAATGCGGCCGAGCAAAGCGGCTAATAAGAGATTTTAAAACCCCGCCTCCACTCTGCACTGAAATTTCAGGGATCGGTTTGCACTGAATGCGTCTCGAATGAAACATTATTTGTAATTATCATCATCATCTGCTGTATTGACCTACTCTTGGAGGTCTACCCCTGCCCCTGGCAGCCCTTTGGTTAGTATTGAAATACCGAAGAAAATATGTGTAAGGATGATGTGCAAATGATTTGAGTATTTCAAATATAAAAAATATACACCGATGTTTTCATATAACAATTTAGAAGACCGTTTCGGCTCGGTGGAAGTTAATTCATTTAAAGTTGCCTTAATTAAAAAGCAGCACAAAATAATTTAATGCCAAAAAATATACTTATTTTTTTTGCATTTAATTTAATTACATTATTTGCGAGTAATTACAAGACAATGGCGGTCATGTCCAATTTTTTACATATCCGCTGTTTTTCAAAAAAATGCATCAGAAAGGTGATTTTGCTGTATCCGGTAAGTAAGTTTGTCAATGGGTGAATCACAAGGCAGTTGTTTTGAGAACACTTTCAGAAGCTTGCTAAAATGCTTCTACTAAACAATAAAAGGTAATCGGGACATAACTCACCTCGTAATTGGCCCGGAGGCAGTGCGATGAGAAAAACGTTTTAAAAGATTCAGCGCGCCGCAGGTGGGCCGCGCAGGTGAAGCGACTTCCTGGCAACTTCATCCTTTTATTCGCATATCCGGTCCACAACAGGAAACACAATTTAAAAGTATTGAAATACGGCACGTGTAACAAGAAACAACAGCACGCTTTTATTTAGCTGGAGAAAAAAATGGCCGCTAACTTTATAAACCGCCATGTGGTCTAGAAGTGTTTGAAGATGTTTACTTTTTCTTTTCAACATTAACAAAAAAACCTGTGACGCGATTTGAAATTATGTTTCACATGTCGATGTGACATGAAAGCCATGAAAAACCAGCTTGGAAATCATACATAAAATAAATTATTATAAATAGTTTAGCAAGAACACAATAATTAGTAAAAGTCACCATTACTCGAATAATGCATTGTCACTTAAAGCAACTGTCCTTAGTTTTTTTTTTAAAATGATATCGATTATTATTTCACGAATGGAGCTTTTAAAATACTTTAAAAGATAACGTGAGCTTTTATTAACAGATTGGGATAATAACTGTGACCCTATTAGAAAGCATATATTCTGTGCTTTACAATATATTTGAAAACCTGGTTAGGGTTTAAATAAATAATTTATTTTCTCTTCAGTACGTTTTAGATTTTAATTAATTATGAAACGAAAATGGAATGTAAACACAACTCCATTAAAATTGATGAGTAAGGAAAACTAATAATGAGAATAATTGTGCTTTAAATGTAATGTTAAATAAATAGTACATGCTTTCGGAAATTAATTGGATAGAAAACTTTGCTTACTTTCAAAATTGATAATATTAATTAACTACGTATTAATTAAAATATAAATATGATATTCAAAAGGTTCCGGTGTTATATATAACTAACTAACTATACTATAAATAACTAACTAACTGAAAAGCTTTGCATTAAAACAAAACTATATTATGTTTGGATACAACAATTATCCTGTAATAATTGTGAGATATTTAGTTACACAAGAGATATGCAAATGCTCTTACAGTACGTATAATCCGGTACTAAAAAAAACGTTAAAATATTTTTAATGGAGTATTATCAGTAGTTTACAAATTAATATAGAGTTTTTATGCTCATGAGTCAACGAGTCCACAATTAGAACAAAATATATGCTCAGGTTTATAAAAATGGGGTTACTAAAAAGTTCTACGGGACAAGTGGAATTCGAGCCCACCCACTTCAATAATTTCATACACAACGGTCTGTGACTTTACAATAACATTAATTTATTTATGAGTTTTATCTGAAGTTTTAAAAAATATCCATGCCATGAAATAATTGCATGGTGTATTTGGACTTATTAGGTTTGAGCTGACCTAAGTCGGTTTTCCACCCTGGGAAGGGAGTACAAGAGTATAAGTGTGTAGTTGTATAGACACTGCGCAAAAAGTATATTCCCCAACTTCTGGCATAAACAGGCAATTCTTAAACATTCCACACGGGCTCAACTCTTAAGTACCCATCGGCCACACTTAATTGCATTTTAATTATCACGAACAAATTGCTCGGCAGTCCGGCTGTACATTTCAATTATAAATGTCAATCCGAGCGGAAGCGCTAAAAATGCAAATTCCTCTCCATCAGCTCCACCCTGGCGAGGAAACCGCGCCGGGCCCGGTCTGCTGGAAAACGGCTGCAAAGTGCTGCCTGGGAATTAAATGCAGCATTAATTAAAACAAATATGATATATCTGCTTTTGAACCTAACAACGGTTTTAATCTCGCGCCATAGCTTGGTATTTTTATTCCGCTCTGCCCCAGCGGACTTATTTCATTATGGGGATTAAATGGATAAACCAAAATTTATTGCAGACGTTATGCGGATTTATTATTAGACGTTATTGTTTATTGCGATTGTATATATATTTGTGTGTCCAAATATCAAAGTCGACTTCTGTTCACCAGTTTTCTAGGAAAGGAAACCCGGAATATCCGGCCGCCCCCGACACTGACATCTCAGAGGCGGACACAAATGTCAATAGGAGATATTATTGTCCAAAGAATCATAAATTTAATAAAAGATAAACAAGATTCGGCAAAAGTTTCTTCAAAAAGCTCGCGACAGACTATTGTTCCGTAGTTGGCTTAGTTCTATTAACTTTGGCTTTTACAAATAACTTATTAAATTAAAAGCTGAGGAATCCGCGTCAATATTAATATTGCAAACTTTATGCTACAAGTTTCATTCTTGGTGAATTAAATAAGTTATCATTTTTAATAAAGATATTCGCAAGTTACTGTTGAAATAGGTTAGCAAAAAAAGCTTTGATCAAACTGATTAGCATTAATTAATTAGGTTTTTTTAATATGCTATTTTGGCAGAGTAGCTTTTTCGTGAAACGTATGATAAAGAAAACGAGGCAAATAAGAAGTCTGATCGTATAAATTTCGGAATGAAATGTTTAAAGATATATTTTAATGAGATCCTTAAAGGCAGTATTTTGAAAACGGCCTACTAACGAAATTATCAAAAAATATCAAACTGTCGTAAAGACTTAAATCAACAAGAACTCGGCTTATTCTGAAACTTAAATAACTTTAAAGTTTACTTGTGTAACATTCAAGATGCTCGGAATACTTTGTTGAAAATAAACTCCAGTCCTGGGAGTGGAGTTGTTCGCCGGCAGTTATTGTTTGCAAGATCACTCCCCAACTTATTATTGAGCTGAAATTGTAGAAAAAACTTCGCCGTCCAAGTGCTCGGGTTGTTCGTTTCACTTCGACTATGGGGGATGAGGACGGGGGATGGGGGTTGAAGATCAGCCGGTGGGATCAACGCTTGTCTTTATTGTGATGACTTTTTAATTACTCGCTTAGTAAAAGGAAACAATAGCGTACTTTCAATCGCTTAACTCTCTCGCGTATAACGGGATACTTTAGTATAGAAGGAGTTTGACGTGATCACACCTGAAGTATTATTTAGTTTATATTATATGTTAATCCTTTATCTTCTTGATCAAGTGCTTTGCGTTTTCTTTTTGATGACTTATAAATAATTAGTAAGTTAGCAAATATATTTCATACCACAGAAGGATCTATTCGAAGGGGATCCTAAAAATGATAGCATTGAATAACATTTCTTGGTTCATGCTTGTATTTTTTAAATTATTAATAAACATTGGAAAAATAAAGCATTATTATTTCAAAAATAAAATTTTTAAAGCCGCTCTCCGGCTGCTGCCACTTAAATTTCTTTAAAACGGGTCTATAGAATGTGGAATACTTTTATCAACTACTGGATACTCTCTACTGTGTGTTTTTATACACCGAACGAAGTCTGCTGTGATAGTCGATGAGAGGGTATTGTAGTTGGGTTAAAAAAAAATGGACACTGTCGTATTAAGTACCAGAAAGACACAAAAATTCTGTATTGACGGATAATTTTTTTAAAGTTTTCTGTGAATACAAGTTTTTTCTTGAATATGGCGAGCGATATTTCTTTTGAAGTAGGCTGTTCTCCAAATACAATTTTCCCCTCAATGAAGCACACGGCCTGGGAACAAATGCGACGGTCTCTAATAAGATGTCTTCCATTATGTCCCCAAATATAAAACTCATCAACCACCCTGCTGCGTCCGACAGAGCTGCAGCCGCGATGCTATCTCATTAATAGCTCATTAAAAGTTTCGATAAAAAAATAATCTAGAATATTTTTTCAATTTAAACCTTGATACGAATTTTTCAGACAATGTAGATTTTTAATTAGAAGCAACTTTTCTACTGTCGCATTGAACGTGTATTTCTTAAAAATTCTTTTGAAAAATTAAAGACCTTAACAAAGACTTTTTTATTTATAATGAAGATGCTTTGTAAATCTGATTGATAATATAAGCAAATTAAAAACTAGGAGATATGTAAAAATATAAGTAAAACCAAATACAACAGTGTTTAAAACTTAATCTTACGAAAAATATAAATAGGATGTTTATGGTATAATAAATAACACATTGGATAATCAATAATCTTATCCTGATATCAATACGTGGTAAACATTTTTCCATTAATTTGGCTAAACAAATTCTAATTGTATGAGCACTTATCTGATGGCCAGAATATCGTAACCCTAATTTAATTCTCGTTAATTTCATGAGAAGTATTATTGCATTGAAAATTACTTTATCGCGCGACAATTGACTTGCAAAATTTAAATTAGAGTTTTATTCCCTGATCATTAGCTAAATTAATACATTAATAGGAAATAATAAGCTCCTTTGTATTAATAACTGGTTTAAATAGCTCGTGACTTGTTTTGAGTGCTTGGAGAAAAAATTCAAATATTATTATTTATTTGGACTAATTAGTTATTATTAGTTATTATTACAAGTCTTGAGTTTCGATAATTGATCTTGTATTTCGTTTCTGGTGAGGTTAAGGACTGCTTGGTCATCACTCCCCCGATTTTCATCCCTTAAAAAGTTATAGAATCGGAGATAAAACGTTCGATCAATAATTCGACTTGAAAAAGTTTTGAACATAATTTTTATAAATATTTAATTAGTGTTCATTTAATGGCGATTAATTTTCTTTTGGTTTGTTTTTGTTACCTGCTCCCGTGCTAGTTTCGCCGTATTTTGCTAAAATTTACTTAAGCTTAATATTATTTTAAATTTATTATTATATATTTATGGCAATGGAATTTAGAGAACAAGGCTTAGTGATAAACTTTAGGATCTTTACCATGGGAGTACCTCCATAATAAAAGTTTTTCGCATGGAGGGGATTGCGGTGGAGGATAAGGCTGGAGTCTGTACCTGGCTGACTTGTGGTTTGCATACCTGCTTATTGACCAAGGGTCACCGCGTTCGAGTGATTTTACACTAGTAGAATGTTATTTCATAAACGACTTTAAAATTATTAGATGTGTCTTTATGTATTAAATAGACCGTGAGACTCAAAATCATTCCCGCAAACTGATATTTTTAAAGATGAAGAAATAGCTATGATAGTAAAAAAATCTTTCTGATTCCACGAAACACAATTTTATATCAGAGATGTAACAAGACTATCTATAACCCATTGGATTAAGTTAAATTATGATTTATAAAAACTCTCAGAAAAATATCATTGTGACTTGTGTAGGATAAGCTTACATGGCCGGTGTACTGATCCTTGTACTAACGAGTTACCTCTGTTAATCGAGAATTTTTAACAATCATAATCTACACACGAACCAATTTTTGAATCATTTTGAATATGTGAAAAAATATGCCTAATCATATTAGTAAGCCTGTAAAGGTAGTTAAAACGCACTTGATTTACGTTCAATCCACAAAATAGACATATATTAAATTATGAGGTGCACAAACTAAGAGGCATTGTCGCGTCCAAGATATTAACAGATTGCGATATATTAATTTGTAAGGGAATTTTTTTCTAAACAATAGATAAAAGTTGGAGCATTCTGTCCCGTTTAATTACGAACATGCTCTAAAGCCGTCATATTATTGTACAAAGGCTTTGGAAGTTGGCTTGTTCTCAGAGCCGGCTGGCTGCGGAGGACGTGGGGGGTCGCTTGGGCCTGCACACATCCTCCCCATCCCCCACCCTGCTAATTACACACAAACCCCATCTAACCGGAAATCAGTTTTCATTCAATACCTCATTACAAAGTTATTATATACTTATTAATATTTGCGAAAATAATATGCTAAATTATTGTTTATTTTAAGGCAGTTGCTTCCAGCCTCTGGTGTCCAACCAGACACCAGCGACAGTCGATTACCTGGCGAAATCGTGTTATTTAATTTATATAATTGTCACTTTGTTTTTTTATGCCAAAAGTTGATTTTTTTACAGAGTATTAAAAAAACTATAAATTATATTTATCTATTTTTTATTATTTAATTAACGTCCATTTTCAGGGTAAAATAAAACCTTGAAGATGTTGAAAAATTGGATAAAATGACGAATTTTCAAAACCAAAGTTTGTTAAAGATTTTTTTTTTTAAATTTTTTAAATAATATATCGCAGAGGCTTTATATTTAATCTTTTAATTCCAATTGAAAAAAAGACTTTTAAATGTTTAGGACTCTTGGAAAAGGGACATGACGAATCTCCAAATTCCTACACTTCAATCGGAAAAACACATATTTATCATATTAATAGTAAACTTATAAGAAATAAAAAATATTCTGTTTGGAAGAAGGAATGTATCAAACTTTTTGTATTTAAATTTTTTTGATTGGTGCATTCGATTTTTCGCAAAACGGACTAGAAAATGTTAAAAAAACTCGATTATGGGAACTAGAACCTTAAGGGTCTAGGTCCTTTGTTGCTTCTACACATTTATTATTGAAGAGATCGGTTTCGTATACAGATATGAGTGAACTCGAAATTAATATAAAAATTTTGTTTACGATAATAAAAAATAATCACGATGTTTTTTTATTTTAATATATTAAATAAGATACATATGTAATATCGTAATCATATAGAAACGATTCAAAAAGCAATCAGGTGAGTAGACTACAGAGCCTCGGTCAACTATTGCAGTTTGTCGATTTGATTTTTTTTGGCCCGTATTGGCAAGAGCCGGCAGATTGCTTGTTTTCCGAAGAGAGGAGCAGCCAAATGGAGAACTCCTCGAAGTTAACGAGAACAAACTACTGTAAGATGGGTTCTTCAAAAATTTCACACGTAACAATTTTATCATTATGTTTTCGTAAGTATGATATTGGGGAAAAAGGCAGTTAGTGATAAAATCCGAGTTAAATTAAGCAATAAATAAGAAAAGAAAATACCCCATTTATATCTTAAAGTTTTAATCCTAAAACTTATATTTATGCCATAAATTATATGTTTTATTTATTCAATTGAGTTTAAATTTACAACTTATAGTTAACAATAGGCTGACCCTTGTAAAAGAAGCTAACATAACCCAGCCCGAGAAGTTAACCTCTATTATTACGGTTTATGAAAATTCGTCGTAGGCAATATTGGTTACATGCATTTAACATGTATTTTATTTTATTAGCAATTAAACTTTCAAAATAAAAAGAAAAATATTTACTAAAAAAATAACCCAAAACTCTTTTAACATATTTCAATAGTTAAGTATCATAGTTACATATATTTTTAAATTTGTTATGTTTGCGTTTTAAGTAAATGTAATTTCAACTATAAAACATTTCAAAATATGGCAGTATTAGTATACGAGTATATATTTTTTTTTAAAGTTTACTTCTATTCATATCACGATGCATCAAAGCCTGATTAGAAAATGAAAACACGAGTCGAGAGCCCCAAGTAGGGGGTAACCTACCCTTACCTAACCCTTTACCCCGCCTCCTGCAAGGGACGAAATCACCGCAACTCTGCGGAGGCGGACGCAAAGCCTTAAAGGTTATCAAAAGGAAGGAAATAAAGTACAGGGAAGTATTCGATACTTCATTGCTAAGTATGGATTGCGGTTGAAGAATCAATCGAAGTTTGCCTTTGTTATTTCAGTAAATTATAAGGCTTGCTTAATTATTGCTGGTTGTTTATTAAATTTTGTATTAATTTATTCAGCAATGGATGGTATGCATATTTAATATCCATCGTTTCGTGATTTAAATTTAATTTATTTACTAGAAGTAAAACACCGCATTTCACTTACTCATATAAATGTAACAAATATATCATATTATTTATCATTGCATAGCCCTGGGTCGATATTTATAGAATGTGTTTGCTGGTCGCCTTTACATACAATTAAAATACAACTCGAATGACTTGTTAAAAAAATAAGTTATAAGGCACGCAAGCTCACGTCGTCCAGTAAAAAAATAAAAGACGTTAATAATATTAAGGCCAAAAATATAAATTTTAAAATTAAAATTATTACAATGTAGCAATAACGGGTAGAGTTATAACTTATTTGTTAAAAAAAACAGTTTGGTTTCTTCCATGAAATTTAATCGGGTATTTTGCAAATGAAATAAAAACACAATAGATTAAAAAAAAACGCATTTCGCAAATCATTATTATGGTTTTAGAACGGTACGGGAAACTCGAGAATAAAGGTAGCGGGTTTTTATTAGTCTAATCCATCAAAATGTAGCTCATAAAAAGTTGGTATGTTTTTATGAAAGCAATTGAAAATATGGAGGGCTCGTAATGTATTGGATACAAAAATGTTTTTTTCAGTATCTCTTTGATGTATCGACTTTTTGTATAAAATTTTTATCTTCCGGCAAAGATTTACTTCGTGACCTTTACCTTCCAGAGTGTCCACTTCACCACGATCCGCACAAAAATTATAATTTTTTAATAATAATATAAGGTATAAAAAATAATTTATTCATATTTTATCATTATAGAGTAGGAAAATACACAGAGGATATCCAAACTAAGAGAATTTGAATGGTGTTTATTGCTATTATTCATGCTAAGCTTTATCTCTTTGGGGGTGTTTTCAATTATTAAGGTATTAAAAAAATAACTCTACCCTTTTTAGAAGCGTCACAAGCTTTCGTATTAATCGAGCGTGTGTTTTAAGTTAAAATATAACAAGTAATGTGTTTAAACATTTTTCAAATTGATTCATAAAGGTCGCTGCACACACTTGTTTTTTTTAGTCTGTGCAATAATTTTTGAGAAATATCCTAGAACTACAAATTGAATACGTGGGTCAAATTTCTTTGTCAATTTTCATTTAACGTAATCCTTCGACGAAATGATGCCTATTGCTGTAAAAAATTCAGCAAAAACGATTTTCCGATGCTTATGACAGGGTGGGCAGCTCCTCCCTTAAGTGCGCTACCTCCTGAGCAGCAGCTCACCCCACTGAATATTTGATGTCATCTTACAGTCATTACTTGACGTTATTTGCAAAGAGAAGCACTTAAGGTGCTCTCGTACACGAGAAATTCAGTCCATAAAAAATTAACCTTAGTTTTCTTTCATCAGGAGCCCTGCCGGGCTGCAGCGCCGGCCGTTACCCTAGACAGTGGTCCCCAACTCTATGCCCGCGGGCACCATGGCGCCCGCCGACCGTTTAACGTGTGCCCGCCGCTGTGCGACAACGATAAAAAAATATTTATTTACAATAAAATGTTATAAAAAAAATATTTAGTAATTAAACAGAAATATAAGCGAAAATAGTTATATCGTTATAATTTTTAAAATAATAATTCTTTCCAAAAAATCATATATAAGGCTGTTGAAATACCATCTTATGGGTGTAGTTTAGTTTGTCTTCGTCTCCTTAATAACGTCCTCTAAAGTCTAATTGATATTTTTAGTATTTAATGTACATTTTAAAGTTGCTATTAAAAATAATTATTCGTTGCATATTTGCCCCAATTCATTATATGTATTATTGACTATGTCCAACTATAAATATACATTGAAAAAATAAATGGTGCCCGCCGCCCAACCGGAATTCTAGAATGTGCTCTTGAGTGCAAAAATGTTGGGAAAGCCTGCTCTAGAAGAATCAGAAAATTATTCGCTCCATTTAAAAACGACCTAGGATTTTGCACCTTTATCTATAAATTTTAGTTATTCTAGAATTTTTTCGTACAAACCAAGCTGTGCCCTACTTGTTCCGTTTTTAGAGTTCAGTGTACTTTATATGTGTTTCATATGTAAATATTGGAGATATTTATTATGTAATAATATGGCTAGCAAGATTATTGTTATTTTCACTCAGACAGTATATAATATAATATATTTCTTAGAAATGATTCAAATAGAGCGTTTTTCTTTGAATGTTACTTTATAGTACACATTGAAAGCAGACTCAGAGTTCAGCTACTGTGTCCGCCAAGTTGGCTGCCACAGATGCGGTACATGTACTATCCTAACGAATAAGTTAGCTTTGTTATCTGTAATTGACGTTGCGAAACATTTTTTAGTTTGAGTTAGTTTGAAGCAACTTCCCATGCGCGAGTGAGCTGTTGTCTGACAATTCGATTTTCTCGCACTCGGGGCGATGCAAAAAATGGCGATTGTGAAACAAAAAGAGTGAAAGTAATACCCACTAATGGCGGCGCAAAGTTATGCCGACGATTCGTTCGGCGCGAGTAAGTTCTCGAGATAATAAATTTGGCCGAGCCGGTCAGCCCTCCCGGGGCCGGCATTAATAATAACCCCGAATGCTCATAATACACTCGCCGAGAAGCGCTCCTCGAGGAGTGATGTCTCCCTTTACCCTCCTGGCCTCTCTCCCCCGACCACTCTGGAGATGAGTGTAATTAGAAAAACCAGAGACTACTACGTTTTGTAGCTCTGTCAAGAAACTGTTTCTTTTTACTAAAACAAACGAAAAAGCAGTTACTTGTGAAAGCTTTAAAATATCTACTTTTCTGAATCACTGAATTCTAACCGCGAAAAACTTACATATGCAATTTCAGCACATTTAATATTTTTTTCAACTTTAAATGAGAAAATGTTTTTAATGACGACAAAGCGTGGAAAGTAAAAAATTTCACCTCTGAGTGTTTATTACTCATTTTTTGTTTTATAGTATTATGAATTCTTCCAAGAAAAAGTCCTAAAAATAAAAAAAAATGACTAATCTGTCTTTACTGTGATTTACGTAAGCCTGCTTATGCAAATGGGACTAAATTTAACTGTGAATTTGAAATATTTTTCCAATCTATAAATGGAGGACAGTGTTTTCTCCGCGAGTTGTCAATGACACTGGAAAAAGATAAATTACAATAAATAAGCTCTAATTAAACGAAAACACACATTGCTTGAAATGAAATGATTGTGCCTTCAATTTAATAAATTATAAATATATACTTTAAAAATAGCACTCAGTCTCCGAAGACTTGTCATTACAATAACATTGAGTGAATCACTTCCTTAAAAGTTTTCAGGTATTTATCAACATCACAAGACAAAAATTTCAGATAAAATTATTATAAATAAAGTAGTCAATATTTCTGGGGCTTCACAATGTTGATATTTGTCTCTCGTGGAGATTTTTGTCATATTTTTAGAAGTACGCCACTGTCAAAGAGAGGCAGATTTCCAAGGTCCGCTAAGATATTTTTTCTCGAATGACTACGTAATATTTATTATAATAATTGTAAGCGATCGTATTTTTGAGGACGATGACATTTTGCCGAAACGCTTCTCGTATTCCGCGACACACACGGCCTCGCCGCTTTGTATTATTATACTTTAGGTTCTATTAGCGAAGTAATCAACGATCCCGGCGAAATGCTTCTCGCCTCGGAGATATTATAAATATGAATTAATGCAGATGTTTATTAAAGATAAGCATTGAAAATGTACCCGAATTATTCCGATTGTTAAAATATTTACGCGAGGCCGTTCAAGGAGCGATCTATTTTGGTGCAGAGGTTTAGGGACGGAGAGGCACGCTTCTACCAGGTTTTACCTACAATACTGGAGGTTTTAAAATTCATGATATCACCCGAAAAGGGGACATTCTTGTGTATATTTATTTAAATCACTTTGAATTTTTATGTGAAAAAATAGCATAGTATCATAATAAAATGGGAAAAATATTTTTGGCTTTCGAACAAATCGGTATGAAAATCTATCAACTAAATAATAAAAAAGTGTGCTATTATTAGTTTGATAGAAATAACATGACTTTATGAACATTTTATGTAAGTCAACCTGAAAAGAAATGCGAGTCTAACTTCAGGAACTCGATATTTTTTGCTCAATCAATAAAAAATGAATTGAAGTGGCACTGGCCATATTAATATCCATTATGGCCGTAGTGTATGTTGGCAATAATTCACACACTTTCTAGCAAGCTTGGTAAGTGAATAGTTGTATATGAAAAGATGGATGGGAGGACTTATTGAGTGACTGTGTCCAATTCTTTTTACTTTCCCTGGTAACAGGATTTTTTTGCATTCTGGTTTGCGGCAACAGTATGCAAATAAATCTGATCATTCAATTATAAGTCCCATGTAAAAAATAATGATTTTTATATTATTAATTAGCTGCGTATTCGTGTTACTTTTACAAAAAAATATCAAAGCATAACGAAAGTGTTTGAATAATTCGAGGGGTGATTCAGACGCGCAGTGCTCGATTGCTTGCATGGACTGACGCCACTGATGAGCGACCACGATTATCGATGGACCCCGAGGCCTTTGCCCTGGCCACACTATTTCCGAGTATAAATAACATTCAATAATAGTGATGGATAAAATGTAGATGCGGCTCCACCCGAGGGAGTCCTTTGTCTAGCGGCGCAGTTCCCGGGAAGTCACGCCGCGTGATTGTCGCGCCGCAGGGCTCCGCAAACCTTGGTTCGCGGCGGCTGTTTACGAAATTGCGAGAAATTATTTATTATGCAAAAATGTTGAAAATCCAAAATGAGTACATTTTGAGAGTGAGGAATTTGCCTACTCTTACAGAAGAAACCGTTTTTTTCATGATAAGTCATTACCACAAATATCATTTTAAATTTTTGAATGTGCTTAGTTTCAAAAAGGATGCATTCATTACTAATTATTCCATTTAAAAATAAATATTATTATAAATCCACATTTAAGTACATTTAATGTAATGCTCAAGAGATATAACCCTGAAGTCTCGACGGAGATTCACCAAATGTTATGTCGTCTCAGTTTTCCTTTATGGAGTCGAAGCTTGAACAATAAAGATAGCTACTATGCGAATAATCAAGGCGACAGAATCGTTAAGATACCATGAAAGAGTCTTGCATAGAATTTGTAAAAAAAGGGAATCCTTGACGCAGGAAAAGAAGCGAAAGGTCTCCTATTTTGGCCACATTTTTCGGCCACAGCTGATTGTCCAAGGAAAAATCGAAGTAAAAAGGGGCATTGGAAGAAGGAGGTTGACGTGATTCACGGAAGTTCAGATTGGTGAGACTGGCCCAGGATAGAGATATGCTCGAGGAGATGGTCACCAATTTCCTATGAGGAGAGGCAACAGAGGAAGAAGATTATAAATGACGTGCCTTCTATGCACACTCGGGGAGGTGCGTATGATTTTTGGATCGAGATCGTCATCGATTACTGTGCGTTAAAGTCTACAGGCGCTAGCTTTCTATAATTTAAAATATTAAATAGTCATTAAATTAAATTCTCTCTTCAAGAATTTTTATTTTTCAGTATACCGCTGGAAACAATTTATAAGCAAAACTTTAGGTATTTTGGATGTTAACAATGTATTCATTACTATTTTTAAAGGTTGGGAAGCCCTGCGCTAGATCGATAGCGCCCGCGCCGGCCACCGAGCCGGTCACGCGAGGTTCGGTTCCCGGCGGGGAGGCCTAAATAATAAAGTGAGGGTCCGCGGCACGCATCCCCCACAACCACCCCCATACCCACCCCATGCCGGCACCTTGTGATTGCCATTCGCTATTTTTGGATATTACTCACTGTAATGTAAGCAGTCTGTGATGAGTTTCATTTTGTAAACAAATTTTAATTTGACTTCTGATTTTAAGAGGGTGGTCGACCTCGGTGTTTGATATAACATATTCATGTGTTTTGGCTAGTTTAGAAACGCTTTTTGGTTTTACAACCAACCTCAATTTTATTCAACTTGATTAGGTTTTGAGTTCTGCGAATCAATGAGTAAATTAAAAATTAAACTGCCCAAAACGATAGCACGTCATTGGCGACTTCTGAATGGAACATAATAAATAATATAATTATCTCGAGGACTCCGCGGACCGGTTTATTGCCGGTAGTTTCATGGTTTGCTTTTACGGCCTAAAAGCATATGATGATTTACGATAATTGACTTATTCATTATTTTTATGCTAAGAATTGAAAAAATGTTTTACTTAACGTCTTATGTAATAAAATAGTACGGATGAATGGTGCTATCGCAAAGTACTTTCATACTTTTTCATTTGTCAAACAATAATATATTAAATAATCTTTTTGGGTGTAAATATGAATATTATCCGCCTTATTTTATAAGATTACAGAGTTACAGCAATAACTAGGCAAGTATCTGTATTATTATAATATCGTTTAGGAAACTCACTGTTTTATGGCATTCATTAAAGTTTATCTCGATGCAATGAATGATGTCATAATCGGCTTAAATAAAATGTTAAATCACAAAATGAAAACAAATACTGACACTGTTACGTCCAATTGGCCTACTTTATCAAAAAACTCTGCGTAAGGTACCCCACCTCACCCCGAGTTTTAAAATAATTTAATTTTTAGAGAGGTGTAATACTCGTTATGGGTATATATCTCCGGTCGCACCTTCGTAGGTTAAACTTCTCACATATATTACATCGCGCCCTTTCTTTATTTCCTCGGGGAGGATAAACCTAGATATCTCCATTTTTATTACACCGAGACTCGAATATTTTTATACAAGGACGATTAGGTGTCCCCGTGCAGGGGGTAAGCACCTTGCGACATCAAGTGTTGTGATTAATGAGGACTTCAAACGAAGAAGTTTAAGTGAGCTATCATCTACGTGACCAGTTCTTGAATAAATGATTAAAATAAAATCTAAAAATCATTTCTAAGATAATTACTAGTTAACTCTTTTTTTGAGGTAAATCGTGAGTTTTGGAACAGCACTCACATTAGCAAGCGCTCAAGATATAATGGTGCGATAGCGCATGCCGGGGTAGCAAGAATTCTGTCGTCAATCTCTCCACTTCAGATTTGCTGCCCCCCCTGCTGTCACACGAGGAACCCTTGTTAAGATTCTGGCAATCGACCTTTCTAGACTCGCAGGTCATTGATCCGGGACAAGGTCACCGCTGCAGTGGAAGCCGGAAGAGGCCTCACTTGTGAGTGACATCTTCAGACCACATCGACTGTCAAAGCAGATATGTGGACAGGGAAGTGAAATCGGACTCTGTACGGACAGCCATCAATATCGACTAAGCGTTATAAAGTGAAGGCGTGTTATAAGTGGGAGAGCCTTCTGTTCAACGGATTTTCCAGACTATCATTTTAAGAAACTTGATGAGTTTGAAAAATGATACTACAAATCTTTACTACCCTAACAAAAACTATAATCACCTCAAAAGTTCAACCTGCAGTGGTGCAAGTGCTTTCGTTATTGTATTGCAGCTTGGTTGTTTTTTTATTTATTTACCTGTTGAAATGAGTCCGGCCCGCTCCGAGAGCCCGAGGCGCCCCGACCGCAGGTTAATTGAGTTTATATATTGTTAATATTTAATATTCTCCTGCAGCAGAAATGCAACAGGACCTTCGAGGCTGAATAGAATAGTCTTGACATGACTTTAGTTCAATAGTTTTAAAGATATTTCTTTCAACAGTAAGTAACACAATACGATACCGCCGATACTTGATTAATACATACTGAAGAATTAATGAATACATTGTTAGTATTTTCTTTGTTGAGATCCGATCGAGTACTTCGTATAATTCAATTATCCTCCCAGACCGGATAACGAATGTATCCAGCGAGTAGTGGAGAGCATTAACAATAGTTGCTTCATGTATCTCGCCGGTTTTGCTTCGGCGGTTGAAGAACAATCCGAAACTTTCCGGGGCGCCGGCAGGGATGGTTTTATTGCAATATATTTTAATACGATATCCAAACAAACAAAACTAATTACCCCGAGCAACCCCGGTGGAGAAAACTTCAATGGAAATTTAATGAAGATAAATTAAGAAATTTTTCGGTCTACAAACTAGCAGCGGGGATGTAGAATAATGAAACTAACAAGCTATTTACTGATTCCGGCTCTGGTTGCCCGAATAACACTACTACTGATCGAACTCAATAACTTTACGTTGCGTTGGTTACAAACCTCCCCGCTCTTTCCATTCTGTTGCTTGTGCATGGCTGCCATTCTGTACCCTGAGTGTGTGTAAAGGATCGGTAATGGAGTAGTGAACTTGGAATTATTGTGGAGGGATGTGCTCTGGAAGTACCTTGTCGAGGTGGGGGGATTGCTGCTATTGTTTCTGTAGCTTGCTCCAGAAAGAGTATTAAATCTAAACGCCAGAGCTTTGCAAGGAAAGGGTTTATAATAATGCTATTGGGCACTACAGTATATTCCCTATAGAAAACCATAAATACTGGCTCAGCATGAGTATATGCTCAGTGAAATGGTCGGCAACCTTCTCTGAGGAAAGGCACTTCACGAAGAAGGTTACAAAGTAGGGAAGAATAGTTTCTGGAGTGCTTACACACAATTTTTTTTAAAAATCATTTGATTTGTTAACATTTAAATACAGTCCAAATGCATTTTATTTTACTTAAAATATTAAATTATTGTGTTTTGTGACACTTCTTACAATTTACTAACTAAGAATACATGTTAATTTATATTTACCGGACCCAATCCAAGTTCCTAAAACAAGTGTATTATGCCATGGTTTTATGAATATAATGTAAAAGAATTTCAACATAACAATGAATATCGATTGTACAAAACATGTCAACAGTTTTATGTAATTTATGTTAATTTTATGTATGAGGCTATAAACTTCCGCATCATGGTGATGTCGTGACCGCTGAGACCTGAAGTGGAGCGAGAGACGTCGATTAGTCGTCTCAGTTCGATATGCAGGGACGCTCGGAGTGGTTCGCTCGATTCCTTAAATTAGCGCGATATTTACACAACTGATTAATCAAAATTTAAAAAAAAGGTTTGTTACGCCCCCAAAATATTTGCTGGAACAAAATTTTATCATACACGGATCCAACTTGGAAAAACTGTGTATATACAAATTTAGCGTTATGTTAAGGTCGATTATTTATAAATTAACATAATATTTTTGTTTATTTTGTGTGCTCGGCTGTAAACTTCCGCGTTGAGTAACGATGTCGTGACCGCAGGCCGGACTCCGGAGTAATCGCCGCTGAAGGTTTGGTTTCGTTATTTAATCGATAATGAGCGAGTCACTGCCACCGGCAGACCTTTCCGTGCTTTATTTTACATTTTAAATATTAACAAAATTTTATAAATCCGGTCTCTGAGACATTGATAAGTTTGTTTTACTTCCATAAGCATTTTCTTTAACTTTGAGCAATCGCGCAATAGTCAGCTTATTATTGTTCATGACGTAGTATAAATTTCATGCTTTTACTGTTAGGTTTGCTTTAACTGTGAAACCAAGTATTGCACTGTATGTCACTAGACTGACTCGACACTGAGGGAGAGCGCGCGCCACAATTAAGCCCGCAGAGAGGAGAACGCGCGCGGCCTCCGAGCGACTAATCAGTCTGGCAGAGATAATTTTATTAGTTGCCAAAACGAAGTACTTTCTTAGTTTTTTATCTATTTATACATTGCTTTGTTATCTCCTAGAGTTTATAGAAAATATTCTCAAATATTTAGTATGTTCTATGCGGCTGTCAAATGATTTTTGATCATTAAAACTATTGAATTCCGCGATAAGGTTTAATCAATTTCCCAACGAATTATTCTCACAATAAAAACATAAGTGGTTTTCCGGTACCACGACCAGAAATCGGCATATCGGATATTATTATATATACAGGGTGTCAAAACAGAGCATCGGGTATTTGTTAGTTCAGTAAAGCAAAAATTACTCTTAATCAAGTTTTTTTTTTACTGTTAATTATAAGAATACAAAATGGAAAATTATTTCAAAAAGATGATGTTATCCAAATTGTGACCGTTACGCTGCTGGCACTCTTCTAATCTGGAACGAAGATTGCTGATAACACGCTGACACATAGCCCTCGATATTGCTGCCATTTTTGACCTGATGTTTTGTTTCAATTCCGTTAGGTTTGTCGGATTATTCTCATAAACCCTACTTTTAAGGTATCCCCATACGAAATGTCAAGAGGGCTAAGGTCGGGGCTTCTGGGAGACCAGTTGATGTTACCTCTACGTGAAATAACCTTATTAGGGGAATAATTCGTTAACAGCTTCAATTGATTGATTGGAAGTATGGTAAGTGGCTGCGTCTTGTTGGAACCACGTTCTTGAGTTGAAACCTTGAAACACCTGCAACTCTGGGCCCAAAAATTTTCGCAGCATATTGCAATATCGGTCACTATTCACATTCACCCGATACTCTTTTTGGACACCCTGTACATATACCCGCACGAGACGTGCGGTTGGCAGTTTTTAAAGTGATGAAAACAATTGCAATTGATGTTAAAGAATACTATATAACATTTTGCTCTTGCATAAGAAGACTCTTTTTTAAAATAAAAATATAATTTTTTTCTAAATAATGCTTGCGATATATTTCAGCGTTGAAATGATAAGTAATGGTGCATATCACATGATGTATATTTCACACACAGAGCGCAAGACAAAACGAATGCATTAAGAATCTTCTGTCTGTATATTTTTTCACTTGCCCTAAATTCATGCCGGAGGATTCTTATATTGTTTAATAAATAATAAAATTTGATAAATTATTTATTTTTATAACCGTTTCGTTGTCTAACTATTAGTACAGTTGCTAACTTATCACATTGTCCTGAGTTCAAAACCAAGTCAACTCAAGAGGAATAAAACTTCTGACCTGATTTTTTATAACCTACCTGCATATGTGATAGAAACCCTACTGGGACACAATTATGAGTAAAAAAAAATAAAGAAAGGGATCTTAGTTGTATTGTTTTGATATATATGTCAAATTAAATTAATTATTATTCATACTTAAATCGTAAAGTAAGAAGCCGTCAATTCTAAAGTTTAGTAAAGTAAGCGCCGTTAAACATTGATAATATCTTTGTTATGATTGCCGTTCATTTGAGACTTTGCTCATTGATAAAAACAAAATAATTGCCTATACATTCACCGAATCACTTGTTGATGAAGTTATTAATTAAATATTACTGAAGTTTGATTACCACGTAAGGGTTTCGATCGGTCGGTAATTATTGAAAGTTATTTATTTGCTTTGTGTCATTCTACGATGCCTCATTATCGATATATCACCAACCAAGGAGGAAGTGGGAAAGTAATGTATAAAAAATATATTTTTAGTATAACTGAAATATAAGCTCAAGTCTTAGTTTAGTCTCAAAGTTGAACACTTTCCGCAGCGCAAACTGCTTCTCAGTGCATGGAAAACAAATTGAAAACCTATAATATACATTGTTACCCCTTTTCCATACACAAAGTACGCTTGCACACTTTCTACAAAGTTCAGAGAGCAAACTATCGAGGTGAGTTTCAGGATAATAAGCTATGATCCTTGTAGTTCAATTGTTAACAGTAGAGCTCAAATAAGGGTAAAGCATAAAAAAATCAGAATTTACGAGGGCGGTCCGATAAGTACTTAGTCTCACCGCCCGATGGTGCTAGTATCGCAAGAGAGATTTACTATCGTGTAGTACATTCTCGTATACGGCTACTGTCAAAATTTAAGCCGAAAAGAAAAAATGAAAAAAGAAAAAGGAAAAATGGAAAAAGAGCAATATCGGTCAGTGATTCGATCCTTGTTTTTGGATAGGAAATCGCGCAGCGAAATCAAAAAGCGCTTGGATGCTGTGTACTGTGACTCTTCTCCTTCGATGGCGACCGTCAAAAATTGGTTTAAAGAGTTTCAACGTGGTCGCTCGTCGGTTTTTGATGGTGGCCCGAAAATGGCTACCACGGAGGATAACGTGACAAAAGAAGTTGCAGCATCGCTGGGTCAAGTTTATTTTGAGAAATAAATCGCCACTTTTCCAAAATTTCTTTCTTTTGTAGGCTAAGTACTTATCGGACCGCCCTCGTATGAAATGAGAAAACGAAAAAAAGTAAAAACCCTCACTAAAAAGTTTTCTGCTATTTTCTTGCATACAACAAAGCAAATATTGTATAATAGAAGTCACAAGCAAGAAACTGCCGCAGTTGCCTTTAACTACTTCGTAATTATTTAATAGCATACTTATTCCACGCTTGCCGGCTCTTCGTTCAGGTTACCCTGACTTGGACATCTCGCTAATGAAGTGAATGCCTGAAGCGACTGAGAGACACAAATATGCTGTAGATCAAATAACGCACGTCTCATTATTATTCAGATGAATGAGTTATGAAGGCGTTTTCGAATAAATCACAAAGTTAAGTAAAGTTTTCGGAGGGAACTGAAACGCCAGCCCGCCGCGCTGACGTCACGGACGCAGGTGAGGAGACCCGCTGCTGCTGCAGATCGATATGGCCGGCCCACTCGGGGCTAGTGCCATGGACTTTTATGTTTTTGTTAAAATAACATATAAATAATTTCATAAAATGGGAAAATCCATATGTTGTGAATGAAGAGCATATCAACTCTCCTATTATGTAAACTGTGGAGTGAACGCGGAAGACAGACAGGCGAACAAGCGATTACGGCCTGTGGCAGTGCTTGATTTATACTACAAATTCGATATTTGCTTTGCTCTACGAATATAAATCACTGAAGGTTTATGAACTACTTTTTTCGTCATTTCATACATGCATAATAATCTCAACCACTGCCTTTCAACTTATCCGAATGTAATTCACAGTATATAAAATGAAATATATAATTTCTAAATGATTTATTATACCTTAACAAAAACTTTTCTTTTTTTCATGGGGAAGAAAGAGTAGTGGGTCCCCGGGTCCTTTTTGTTTGTGTTTTGAAGAAAAGATCTACGTATCGCTGCTACCCAATATTATTATTACGTGTTGTAAACCTTTCCTGATAAAGCTCTAACATTTAGGTCTGCTATTCCTTTTGCAACAGACTGCATAAACAATAACAGAGCCTCCCACCTCTACAAGGTACTTCCAGAACACATCCCTCCACAATAATTCCAAGTCCACTTCTCGATTACCGATCCTTTAGGAGGCTCGGAAGTGAGACTGGGCCAGGATAGGGATATTTTCGAGGAAATTGTCCCCAACGTTCTATGAACGGAAAGGCAGCAGAAGAAGTAGAAATGACGCGTGTTTTCAGTAATTTAAAAACAAATGAATTGTATATATTTAAAAAGTATATTTTATTATTTACGCAGTGCCTGTTCAGTGATACAGCCTGAGGTGCGAATCGTTTACGAGTTGCATCCCTCAGGCTGGGCGGCTCATCAACCCCCGCGCGGAAGCCGGGGAGGGTCGGCAGATCGCCGTCCCGATTTAGCACCTAATGTCCCTAACCTTAAAAGCGCTTAAAGTCGTGGTTTGCGCCCCCCAGAGCCAGCCGCCCTCGCCGTCAACCCCTAGAGCCACCCACCCTCGCCTCCATCCCCGCCACCCGAATGAGGAAGACCGCACAGCCCATAGAAGACCGCGTTTACTCATCAAATTATTCAAAATTCATTTCTTTTGAAAGTCACATTTTTTTCACTCTAACGTAACATCAAAACGGATGTGGTTTTATTTTAAATAAAAAAATCAGACCACCGGTTTTTATGTTCAAAAGGTTTATACGTTTGTATGGATGAAGAGTAATGTTTTTTTAAATATTCTCAGCAAGACTTCTGCGGTATATAATAACGTACGAATATATTCAACACAAAACTCTAAAGAGCTCTTCTGAAAATTTATTATTTCTTTATTACATTTTGCAAAAATCCACTGTGCGATAATATGAATTCGCGACGCATATTTTTCAAGACCATTTTCACAAAAATCTTTCAATACAAATTTGATTCAATTTGTTTCAATGTTATTTTTTATAGTTTATTTCTGAAAACAAACTTACTATTTTGTTGTTTTGGTTTGAGTTTAAAAAGGAAAGATTTTCGTCTAACCTCGGCACAAGCAGGTTGATAATTAACGATAGTTCTTCGGTTTTATGCCTCGTCCTTGTTTCATCCTTCCGTCGTTTCGCAACCCCAATAGGCAGTTCTGGGGATGTCGGGGGCTGAGAGCGAGCAAATCAAAAGAAGCGAACAGGAAACCTCACTAATTTGTCGGAAACTGAAGTCCAGCATGAAAATATCCATGCAAATTTCAAGGTTACAGTATGCCATCACCAAAACACGAAGAATACCAAAGCATGTTTTTAGATATTTAATAATAATTTTACGGAGATAGATTTATAATAAATTTACGTCTTGTAAAATGGACGCACAACGTGGTTGGATAGAGAGGTGCTTAATGAAGTAAGAGAGCTGTCGGGTGTTTTTGTCCTTGTCTGGGCTAATGGCTAATTATGGCTATTGTGGGAGAACTGCCTCCTGCTCGAGCTGCGTATACGGTGGGATTTATTTCCACCCTGCCGGCCCTCCCCCGCGGGACTCCGCTTACACACAGCGTTTAGAGTTGTTTTCTTTTAAAATGTGCTTTGATGTTTCATTGGCAGGGTTTAAATATCAATAGTGGATCTTTTTTCATTGAAATTTCACACTAGGTCGAGAATTGTAAAGATAAATATTATCATAGTTCACACATAGAAGATGATTAAAGAAATTCTCAGAAAAATGTCATCGTGATTTATGTGGGTAATAAATACGCATCTGATTGACGTTCAATCCAAAAAATAGACATACGAATACTTTTATGTTTACTCTGATGGTGTAATTGATTAAAAATTGGAAGACCATTTTATGATCCAATACGCAATACACTTGTGCATGGCTGCCATTATGTATCCTGAGGGTTTGTAAAGGATCGGTAACGAAGTAGGGATGTACTCTGGTAGTATATTGTAGAGGTCCCCCCACCTCTACAATATAGCCCCCCCGCTCCTGCTATTGTTTCAGTAGCTTGCTGCAGAAGAAGTATCAGATCTAAACGCCAGAGCGTTGTAAGGAAAATGAAATGGTCGCCAACCTGCTCTGAGGAGAGGCACTTGACGAGGAAGATGAACTTTTGTTTACGAACAAAATTCAGTCATGTGGGTATCTATTATACTTAATTTAAACTTCAATTTAAGTGTCGTTGTGAGAACGTAAAACAAAAAAGGGAATAATCTCCAAACAGTTCAGATCAACTTCTGACTTTCGCAGTTCCGATATGCCCGCCAATCGGCGAGGCCTAGATTCAACTCAAACAGATAAAAGGAGCACTTATAAAAGTCGCGGACATATTCGACGGTGATGGCACCCGAAGTATGGAAATGATTGGTCGCCCTGATCGCTCTTTATTGCTCACTTCAATCGAAGCGTTGTTTGGATTCGTGAGGCACAGCACCAAATGTGCAATCAAACGCGGGGCCCGGCTACAAATTGAAGGGGATGTTTAAACACGCGATTTTATTATTTTCCTGCAGCGCAGGGAGGTTTTCTCTGCAGGGGGGGGGGCGCAGTTTCGCCACCCCCGTGTTTTATTGCACGGGAAAGGCTTTACCGCACACGCGGGGGAAAAAACAACAAAACAAAATCAATAACTTGTGTGTGGTGTAAGCAAATACCTAGGTGATTAATTTACGCACATGCGAGGTGCATCCCGCGGGTGCTTGGGGTCGACTCCACTAATGAAGTATTGTGTGCTTTTTAACCATTTGGTGTGCCCAAACAAATGTCAGTGAGTTTTTACTTACATACTAACTATTTTACTAAACAAGAAACTGGTATAGGATCAATTTGTGATTTTTTTGCTTTTGGGTAATTTTATCGATGATGATTTGTTGCATATTTTAATAATGTGTTTTTAATATTAAAAAAATAGTTTTCATCCAGCGTATAAACTTAGTAATTTTAATAGATGGCCTAACCAAAGATAATATTGACACGGGGTTCCCGTACGGTGTTATCGAGAAGCCTTAACGACACTGTGTAAAGTTCACTAGATAAAGAAAACCCCATTAAAACGATATTATTACCATCACACAACCTCCCCGCACAATCTGGTGACATTTTATATTTAAAACTTATATATTTTTTTATATTCTACAAAGAAAATACTAAAAAATTACTTTCTATATATTTTATATCCGTAAAATACGCTGTTAATTTTATAACAAACTTTACATTGCATACCATGCATTATATGCCACATACATGCACTTATACTATATACACAAAATATGCAAGTAATTAATGTGTTGTATTGCTCGAATAGGTGACATAAAAAAAATATTTGCTTATGAAAACTCTGACTTTCCGCTTACTTACTTTTATTCCAATACTTCCTTTAACAATGTTATTTTTAAAAATATTATTAAATCGTTATTAAAATCGAGAAGCTGCTGTATTAGGAAGATGAATTCTGCAATGGCCCCTTTTCGCCGGTAGAATATTAATACTGGCATACTGGCCGCTCCGGAGTTACAAATCCTTGACTACTTGGCACTTATGACGACACATATATAATGCTGAAGCAGCAAAAGAATTCCTAGCTCGTGCAGTCGATATTATACAGAATTTAAAAATGAACACCAGCGGGGAAATATTTTTTCTTAAATAATATTAGTTGCAACTCTCTCTGATACAAAAAAACGCTTCTCTAATTTTCATCAGAGGTGAACTGGAGGGCGTAGCTTATAGCAAGATACTAATATGTACATTACCGACTTAGCCTATAGAAGCCACGTGTAAAATAGTACAGATAATAGATTCTACTAGAACAATAGAATATTGATTGATTTATCGTCTGAATGAAGAATTTCAATTACTATAGAGTTCTTCCCACAGTTTGTTATGGATACAACATCGCACATGTATTGATCGGTTTGTAGAAAAATATGCAAAGAAACAGTATACTATTTTTAGTCTTATGGTTGTTAATATAGCCAAACAAATCTTTCGGATCGTAGTGCAGCGATTCGATAAATCGAGATATTTGCTGACCCACGAGAGCAATTAGTGCGTGCCGAGCACATCCCCTGGGCACATAGACCAAGTAGAATTTATCATCACCTCTGGATTATTAATACATTAAAGATTTTCTGTTTTCCAGAACGTGTGATTTACAAAAAATTGCAACCGTTATATTTCTAGACCAATAAGACCCTACGATGAACACCATTTATAAAATATTCACAAATAAAAATGGTATCGAAATATTACCTTTAGATTTAGTTTACCCGTTAAAAATGTCTATCTATTATTTTGGCAACTAAAGATAAATAATATGGACTCTTTTATTGAGGAAAATACGAGCATCTTAGGTTGGACGGATGAGTAATTTTATAAAAAGACAAGAGTACTTGTTTGATAGAGATTCATGAAAACCTATTTTTTAAACAGGTATAAAGCAAAACAAAAAATACAGCGCTTTAGCAAATTCAGTATTTGTTTTGTGAAACATTAAGATTTCTCGTGTCATTTGAAGTTAAGATTTACTTCCTGCGGTTCTAATGAGGTTACTTTTTTGCAAAAAACATTAATAAAATTATGAATAACTTTCGCCTAAGTGAAAATCCATGCCACGAAACAAAGACGCAAATATGAATTCCACTTGAAAATAAAGACTTAATTGCCCGTTTTTCGTAATTACGTTTCCTTTTAACGGCTTTATGGGTTGCTTCATTTAAATTACAGAGATATTTTTTTGTTGCATACTTTACATTATATTTTGATAGCTTTTAGACATCAAAAAATATTTTTTTTAAATTTAAATTACGTAAAACAATTTTTTGAGATGAGAACAGACTTAAGGTGGTATTGTTGTCGGACTTTCGTCTTTAAACTTGCACCTCACTAATCGATTCAAAGTTATTGTGGTGCTCCCCGTACTCAAATATGATGCTGCCTTTGAGAGAGCGAGCTATTTTCATATGAACGTTTACATGCATCAACTATTCAATTTATATGAACTTTAAACCAAATCTGTTAATTTAAAAAATATATATAATAGAAGATAGAGTCCCTCATGACTGATACATATAAATTATGATCAGGTTTCTACTGAATGTCGATGAAGTAACGCGATAGCCTCAGGTCATTTGCACCGCGAGATGGACATTGCATGACTATGAGTCGCGATTACTTGACTACTGTGCGATGGACACTGACGTCATTTTACAACTTTAGTAGCATTTACGCCGGCTGTGAAAGTTTGCACATTAAAAATAAAGGCCTTGTTACGGCTGGGCACACGTGACAAATGCGCCACGTCAGCGTCGGTATTTGTACAATGTGGCCGGAATTACTCAAAAAGTTTAAATGGAAATGGACGCGAACTACACGGAGTGTATATTTAATATCCGTTGCTATTTAATACCGGATTGATGCGAGCACACGCAGCATGTGAGATTTCTTTTTGTTGGAAGGAAGCACATTGGCACATTATAAGTTTGTTTGAAAGCTTGAACAAACCAGTTGTTCGTCAAGCCGGAAATTTGACTGAAGCTTCACGTGCCGCGCGTTTTCAGCGTTTCCTCTTTACATATTAAAAAATATGTATAATAATTCAAACACAGCCTCCATTTGTTTTCGTGGCTGTTGCTAGCCTAATTCTCTTGTCCCGTGCGGCTTTGGTTGAAGATTGGAAATCGAAACAGAAGTAGTATAGATATAAGGTTTCTAGTGAATTATTAAAATGATAAATGGATTTGGTTGTACCAAAGTTTTTTATATAGGGTGTCCAAAAAGAGTATCGGGTTATTGCAATCGGGACCGTTATTGCGATATGCTGCGAAAAAATTTGGGCCCAGAGTTACAGGAGTTTCAAGGTTTCAACTCAAAAACGTGGTTCCAACAAGGCACTTGCCATACATCCAATCAATCAATTGAAGCTGTTAACGAATTATTCCCTAATAAGGTCATTTCACGTAGAGGTAACATCAACTGGCCTCCCAGAAGCCTCGACCTTAGCTCTCTTGACTATTTCGTATGGGGATACCTTAACAGTAGGGTTAATGAGAATAATCCGACAAACCTAACGGAATTGAAACAAAACATCAGGTCAGAAATGGCAGCAATATCGAGGGCTATGTGTCAGCGTGTTATCAGCAATTTTCGTTCCAGATTAGAAGAGTGCCAGCAGCGTAACGGTCCCCATTTGGATAACATCATCTTTTCGAAATGATTTTCCATTTTTTATTCTCATAATCAACAATATAAAAAAATTCTTGATTACTAGTAGTTTTTGTTTTACTGAACTAACAAATACCTGATACTCTGTTTGGACACTCGTTATTACTAGTAAGCGTATTTTCTAAAATATACATATACCATAATGTAGTTTTAATCGTAATCATCCAAATGGACGCAAAAATTTAAATAAATAAGTCATTATCGCCTCCGCACTCAAATCCCAAAGTATACAGCGTGGATACACAAAGAAAAATACACTCATAGATGCGATGAGTTTTCAAAGCATCGGATTTATTCGGATAAGATGATTTGATAGAGTAAAAACTTCGATTCGAAAATAACGGTGTGCTTATCGAGCTCGCACTGTTGCTGGCTGGGCGGTGCTTTACCCCCGCGGTATTCTTTTGTGGTGAAATATAATTTCCAGTGCTCAGATGCCGGCCGCAATACATCGGCATTATTTATATCGGGAATAAGATGATTGAATGTTCGCTATTCGGGGACCCCCGGAGCGCATTTCTAGGATGCGAAAGGGAAGATAAAGCGGGGGTGGATCCATCACGGCCGCGGCGGGGACGGAGCGGCTCTTAGGGGCGTGGAATAATAAAATATGGAAGTGTCGAACACGAGGCGTAGGCGCATTATTACTCGGCCGTTGCGGCACTGCTGGAGTGGCAACACCGGAAGGATAGCATCGTAGAGCGTATCGATCAGGCCTTTTACTATATGCCAGTGCTGGAGACACTGCGCGGTGTGATTCTAAGTGTGTGGCTTCGTGTAAACCATCGTTTCACAAACTACTTTGTCCCGTCGACCCCCTGTCGAGTTTTCCTGTTTTTCGCCTTGCTAATATTGATTTTTTACAAATTCATCAACTCCAAACATATTTTTGACATCATATATAGAACAACTCACTTTCATAGGGTTTGCTGTATAGTGGGTTTTAAAATGAAAAAGTTAAAATACACAAAAATGATTCTTACTCTTCCGCGGCTTGGGCTTGAGTGGCTCTCGATTTAAAACTGTCTCCCTCGGAAGGGTCTGTCTGTCCTCGGTCTTCCTTAGCCGTACAGGTGTCCTTATTTTCTCGGAATATTTGTCAAATCAATTTGTTTTATTACGCCCATCGGCGCTCCGTACAACCAATTAGCTCGCTGCCCATCCGAGTTTATTAGCCTCTGTAAATGATTTAAAAAAAAAGAAAAGGCAACACGATCGTAATGGTTCGTCTTCTTATGCATGCCATAAGTTCCAAAAAGGTACGTCGGTATAGTTTTACAATGCCGAAAGTCTAGTTTCTCGAACATTTGGCACGAACTTCTACGCTTCAGGGCTTCGATTCGTCACAAAGTACATAGGTACAATCTGTGATCGGTGATGACATTTACGAAATGTCTAAATTTTGGTGATGACCTACTTAAATGGGATCCACTCTCGTAGACCCCCATTTACAGTTCATGGATCCCCAATTTTATTATTCGCTCTCATCGATCCCTTGCAGGGCAAAATCGACCCCTGGGGGTCGATATTGACCACTTTGGGAACCTCTGGTGTAAACGAAACGAGCGCATTTGCAGAGAATTTGTATGACTACAAATGATAGTTTTCAATTTTGTCCATTCTAGGCAGGCTGCAATAATTGAAACATTTGTACAGTATAAAAACTGACTAATATGATTAAGCACATTTTTACACACATTGAAAATGATTTATAGAAACTCTCAGAAAAATATCATCGTGACTTGTGTAAGATTCGAACCTACATCTCCTAGCTTACTTGGCTGGTGCACTGGTGTGAAAAAATGTGCCTAATCATATTAGTAAGTAATATAAACCTCTATAGGTAATTAAAACGCACTTGATTGACGTTCAATCTCTAAAATAGACATATATAAAAACTGAATAAATATATATAATCCTTTTATTCAAACTGGTGTTAAAATCGTTGTTTGAATCTAAAAATATACAGTAGTAACAGAATCCATTTAATTGTTGATAACTTCATTGTCGTTGGAGTAATTGTAATACTATATGAAATTTAAGCTGATACCGAAAGCTCTTTGATAAAAGAGTTGGCGTCTATAGATATTTGGGCGATGTATCAGTATTCAATCTGAGAGCTTCCGGTATTTTATCACGATTAGCTGACATTGTTTGTAACACAAATGAAGACGAACACATCGCTGCAACAAAGAAAAGCTCGAGGTCTATTTTTATACTGAGTCATCGATAAAATGATAAACGATTGTTTCATTTCTCCCTGGTCAGCGTTTAGGGTAGAAAAGGTTACGAGGCTGATATAGTGGGTGAGGGTGCATGCGGCAGAGCCTACGCGTCTCGACTCGTCCAGTTGGCATGGAGTACCTAATAATAATCTTGATTTACAGACGTACGTATATATTTATACAAGATATTTCAAAGCTCGTGACATCAACCGGAAGGAATGTGCAACAAAAATTGATTTAACTCAAAACATAAAAAAATACTGAATCATATAAATATTTTTTAGTTAGCAACCTCTTCGTTTATTCAGGGTATTATTTTTTTTTATATATTTACGGATATTTTGAAACATTACCCCGCAGTTTGTCTAACATTAGAAAGGCTCCAAAAATCCGAAAGAACAAAGCGCTATGTCGAATAAAAATCTACTGCTTGGATACAAGTGTTCACAGATTTGAAATAGTAATCATTTTGGATTCTTAAAAAAGTATTATCGAGATTTACAGCCGAGACCAGGTTCGATTCCCGCTGGTCGTTGGTGAGGTCCATTTGCATCCCTGGGGACCTCAGCCACCCCTCAGCCACCCAGGGACACTCAGCCACCTTTGGTTTCCCTATCCTGGGTCAGCACTAACGATGGACGGACTTCTAAATTTTTTTGCTTCTGTGTACTAACAACCACGCGCTACAGAATCGTAGCACTTTTTTATCGTTTGGCGTAGGTTCTTCCTTAACGAAGTATGGCCGTGTTTGCCGACTAAATGAATTTACATGATTTGAAATAAACCTTACGTATTTATACTCGTAATAATCTTGAAGTCGTGGCTATTTTAAAATTAGTAAAAATATACTAAAAAACAGAGTGAATTACAATTATTCATTATATGACTAACCGCTGCAAAACTTAATTTATTTAAACTTTTAATGTCTTTACTTAAATTATTTTATATAAATATATATTTAGGTATCGTGATGTGTACTTTTCATGAAAAGTAAGATATATATAAGAAACACATAATTTAAAAAAAACAGTTAATGGTACTACTATTTCTGTCGGACAAGTAGCTTAACTATTTGGTATATTTAAGAAAAACCCCAATAATATTATTGATTTATATTGTTGAACATGTATCGCTCTAATATATGCGGAAGATGTACGCCCTTGTGGTGTAGTAGTTGAATTCTTTGTTTTGCCTATTACAATGACCATACGAGATGCTATATTTATAGTATAATGATAATAAACGTAAACATAAACTCAGAATAGAAAAAGTATGCCAAAGCGCGTACAAAACAGTAAATAAAGAAAACCGAAGAGATTTGTGCTCCGGTATACCTATTCTCATGAGATATATTATACTATATATGTATGAGGAGTATAAAAAATGTTTTATTTTTCTGTATTTTTCCAAAAATGTTTGTGTCGGCCCACCTTGTTTGGTGTTGAATTCGATTTTATTGCAGCAGAAGGTAAATCGGGTTTTATTGAAATTTAGGTTCAGAATCCCAGAAACGGCGCCATATTGCGACTTTTCCTGGGCGAGTGTATTTATTAGAAGCCAGTGTTTTTTTTCAGTGTGTAATGTTCCGCAGGTCTCCGCTTCTCACTTGCGAATTTCGCCTTTTATAGCCAAAATCTTTTAATTTCCATATTAAAGCAGTAATTTTTATCTGGGGGACCCTTAAACGGCATTAAAAATACATACAATATACGAATAAAAGAAACCCAATAAACTCACGGACAAAGTATTTTTTAAAATATTTTTGATAAAATATATAATACGCAAAAATCAGGAACTCAGTGCAGCGATATTAAAGTGAAAGACTTTTTGGGGAAAAAAAAACATTGGCTCGGTGAATCGCCTCAGTCAAAAGTTTTATATTTCAGATTTTTTGAAATTATCATCTTAATATAAAGATTACAAAAACCTCAAACAACCGGAAATTCACTCTGAAATCCTCTCTCTCGTGAATTCTGAAAACATACTGCGCCTTGACAAACACAAAGTATATTTAAATCAATTTTAAACCTACCTACCTGACTTGTGAGCCTGCTGAAGATTTAGTACAGTCGTACAACTATGACAAAGTAATTACTTTTACTGGAAAATAATTATTTAAGTAGACTTAAATCACCCCATTTAGTATTCATTTTAGTAAATTTAAATAAGTTATACGTAGTTGGAGAATGAAGCATGAACCTCAAGTAAGGTTGTTCCTGAATTATAATTTTTCATATTCATTACACACAGCCTCGCTTTTCATGATGATAAACGATAACACTGATCGGGAGTTTTATACAGTTTTTGGTATTACAATAACCTGTTTTTTTTTATACAAAGGTTGGTTTAAATCGAAATACATTAGTCAACATTGAATTTCCAATATAATACAATCCAATGGAGGGATGAATACTCCATAAGGTTTATTTTAAGTTGTACTGCGACGAAATATCATTAAACTTTAGTGGATTTATATTGACGTTTCTTTGTTTACACATTAGTTATAAATGCCCACAAATATATTATTTTTTGAAAAACGTAATTCCCCGCATAGATTAATTAAACATACGTCATTATTGATAATCCGCATTAAGGTGGCAGAATGATAGTTAATATCAATAAGAACCGTAACCCGAAAAGATTTAGTTAGAATTTATACGCATAATGGGTGTTCCGATGGGATTACGGGATCCTATTTATTTAGGACTGTTATAATGGGATTCCCCGACAATCGAATTTGGAAAGCAATTACCATAAATACCGACCCTCCATAAACAAGTAAACAGTAGTAAATAAAAATACCGCCATCTGTGTGCGCCCTTGGTGGGCCGCGGGGGACGCCGGCGTGCCCGAGACAGGAGTCGCCCCCGGGGAGGCGGGCCAATCAATCAGGCCGATTGGGATTTGTTTTATTCGCTATTTTGTACAGATGCTATGTGCGACTTTATAATACATCGAAAATCTCGGGAGGAAATCACCATGAGTCACATTCCTCAAAAAATAATAGATATATTAGTTGCAATTTTATTGTTGTTGGACAGAGTGATTCCAATTGATTATCTTAAATTTATTTTGGATACACATTTAAAGCTTTAACAATGATTTTGAACACAAGATTTGTTATTATAATACAGATAAAATACAAGATTAGAGGATCTCGTAGCTCATGGGGTCCACGGCTCAATGGTATTTGATTAATTGGGTGCTATCATTACTTATATATCGTGATTTTTTAAAAACCTAATATCCAAAGCTTTAACATATTATTAGACAGACAGGTGCAATAATTTAAAAATATATAAAATATTTAATAATTTTTTTTTTATTTCTACATAAATTTTGTTGTAAAATATAAGCTTTCAAAGGGTTTGATAGCATGATTGTTCAAAGGGGACCTTACGCGTTGGATTTCATCTCATCTTATTCTGAAGTATTCACAGGTGTAAAACCAATAGTTGAAATAGAATCCCTTTGCCTTCCACAATGTGAAATATGCTTGAGCCCCAAGCTGATCTAAGCAATATTTTCCAGGTGCGTGGTACAATGATATTCGCTCATATCGGCACCTTTTTCGAGAAGTTTCTTATAGGAGTCTCATATCGTGGGCAGCCATGAGAGTACTCTTTTCAGTAGTAATGGTGGTGGATCTATACAGTGTTTTTAGTAGAGTTAAAATATGAATTCAATTAGCCCTGAATCAGTTCTATTGCGCTAATTCAGGGCTTGCTAGTGGCAAGTAGGCAAGCTATCGTCAAGCCTTTATCATTCAATTTCTTTGTTAATTGAATAATGAAAATTGGTGGTCATAATACTTATGTAATCTTGGTAGGTTGAAAAATGAAATATTAATTGAGATTTGCATCAAAAACTATTATTTTTGGCGACTCTGGGATCTTTTTATTTATATTAGATGACCGATAACTGTTTTGTATAAATAGCTTACGAAAAGTCCTAGAAAAACCAGAAGTTTATTGACCTTCATAAGCAAATACATATTTTAAAAAAAACCCCCCTTCTTTTGATTAACAAATTTTTATATACTGTAAAGAATATAATTGGTTGGAAGACTCATAAATATTGAAAAAAAAGTTCTGTATTCTTAATACAGTTTATAATATAGTATACAATATTTAATATTATTTAGTATTAAAAACCGACTAATATTATGGTTTACCTCCTTTATTAAAGTTCTTGGTACTGTTTGTTTTTTGTATGCGGCATAATATCAGGTTCCGAGTTTTAATAAAATAAAATAATAATATTCACAGCCAGATTCTCACATATTCAGCAAGCCTTTGTCGTTCATAGATTATAAATATCTTAGTCTTAAAATACCACGCCAAGTTTTTGAGAGCAAAAAGCTTTTCAAATAAAATTTGGATTTATATTATTAAAAGCTCAACTATTTATTTGGCGAATATTTTTAACGCTCATTCAAATAAATAGTTTACGGAGGAAATATCTAAATATATCTAATTTTTCTGAGAGTGACTGCTGTGCTGTGTGTTTTCTGATAAGCTTTTGAATCCCTTTATAAAATAATATATTCGCGCAAACGTATTTACAAAAGCTACGTCAGAGTGTATGAACATCGGTTAATATTTTCAATGCCCCATTAAATGAATAAATACAAATTGGAAAATAAATGAAAAGCAAACAAACGTATTGAAATATTGAGTGCTTTCATTCGATACCGGCGGAAATGAATTTGTTAGGTTTGTGATAACAAAGCAACTATCAGTGAGTGCAATCCCGGGGCTGCTGCTGCAGCTGGAAAATTAAAAAATAACTACCCTCAATGATCATCTTATTAAATTATTTTTAGTTAAAAATATTGGTGGAGAACGTTTTCATCTAAAGAAACACTCCTAAATTAAATGCACGAAAAACCATTCAGCCAATCACGTTAAGAGTAAAAAAACTTGTGGACTTTTTCACTCAACTCTTCATTTTATTTTAATATTATCTTAATCAACAGGAAACACCCTAATTTAAAAAAAAATATTTTAAACTATTCTACTTTATTTTGAGTCGATTAAGAGTATGATTTTTACTGTGTTTTTATTAATAAATTAATAGTGTAAGCTATAATTATTAAAATTGGATCGATTCATGGATTGCATCAAAAGACACATCGTTTTTTCGAGATGGTATCCAAAAATTGCCAGAAAAATGGGAAAAAGTAGTGGCCAGCGATGGGCAATACTTTGGAAAATGAACTTGTAACAATTCTTTCACAATAAATAGTCAAACTTGAAAAAAAATCCTTGAAAACTTATTTTTACAGCTAATATAAGACATATCGTGTGGAATTTTCAAGCATTGTTTTTTTAATATTTTAGTGTGTTAACTATGGCCATATCGATCATGTAAGAAATACAGAATCCACGTTGATATATATTAAGAAAGCACATATTAAGAAAAATCCGTATCAGAGTGGATTTTCCATCTAAAAGCTTCAGATTTCTTTGAATCCAAGGCAATCGATATTACTATATGTTTTTAAATCTGATATCCCGAAAACGATAAGCACATACGTTAAACGCTAAATCACCTAGAAACCGGCAAAAAAGATTCAAGAGGAATTGTACGCACTCGGTCGTTATTTCTTATGCATGCAATGTATTTTATTTATTGGTGTCCACACTGCATGCTTCGCTATGGCCTAACAGCACTCGGCGCTTGATTAGCCCTGCTAATTGAATGAGGCTCGCAGAGGGTATCGGAGGATGAGCCGCGGACGTATCAAAGGATTATACTTAATGGCGTTTTCGGTGAATTCGCTCTCGGATCAGTGAGCACTTCCGAGGTCCGGAGTCTGGAGAGTATTGGCGTTTGATTCGCAAATTGGAAATTAAATTTCAAAGGAACTCTCTTCAGCGTAGGTTGTTTGAAAACAGGAACTAACCGATGGTATTAATGAAATGCTCTTTTACTTAACAAAATACCTCCTTGAAGTTTTATCAATTTAATTAAACCGATGTAATATTTTGCTGTAATGGAGAGTATTTTTCGACATGATTTGGTTTCTAAGAAGTTCGAATTACCCTAATTTGACCTTCTCTTGGCAAGATACTTACGTATTATCATAACACGCGAGAGCTAATACATACTGACTTTTATGCATATGTAGAAAAATTTCTTACATTGAAAATTGCATGTAGCAGCTGCTTAAATTAATAAAAAAAAAACCGAAGTTTTTGCTCACATATACCACGGAGGAACCACATCATATTGACAAGAATCGGAAAAAAGAAAAGGGGACTCGCGAAAAATATCAAAAATAAAAAGACAGCTTTTATCCGACACAACTTGTGGAACCCGAAATTTGACATCCGGTAGAAAAAAATAAAGTTCGGTAAAACGTCAAGGCTGTGGAAGTTGAAAAGTAATTGCACGCCTCTGATAATGTTTGGTTGTTGCGAGTGGCACAGCTTAAAAGGAAAAGAAAAGCGGTTGTTACCATTAGATAGAGTAGAATTTGTTTCAAGTGTGAAAAACAAACCTATTTTTTTATTAGGTAATACAAGTGTCTCACCCACTTGCCATTGCAGTTTGTCACCTCATCTCTTTGACCACAGTAGACCTACAAATTGTTATTGAAACCTCTGCATCCAAAACATATCGTTACCACAAAAAATCTATACGAGAGATAGATGCGGATATCACACATAGTCGTTAAATAAAAAAAATATATCGGCTTGTCCGAAGGGGCCAGCCTCCTGACTTTCATAAATTCCCGTTCGAGTTTGTTTTAAAATATTTTGATGACCTCTTAAAGCGCAAACACCATGTTGAATTAATTAGTTAATCCGACGTAATTTGGTTTGAAAAATCCGATTTTCCAGCTGACCAGACGCCCAGCGGGCCGGAAGTCGGAGTCGGGGGCGGCCAGGGGCGGCGGGGGTACATTAAAAACACAGAATGCTACATTTTAAACACAATGATTGGTAAATTCGTTTAAGATAATGCGCCATAAAAAAACTACACAAAAATTGAGAAATTTCAAGTACAGTTTTGCCTGAAATATCAAAAGAGCTCTTCCTGTTTCAGTAATAATCAAAAAAAGTGTTGTTTACAATTTGATTTAATACACGCATAATATGTTGTGTGTAAGCTTGTATTGATTCTGTAATTTAACGAAAGTATTTTAATCATTATAAAAAAGTATTAACCTGTTCAGCTTTAGTACTTTTACGGGTAAGGTAATAACGGTTATTGCAGATAAGAAGGTTAAATTATTTCCCCATAGAAACTATACCAACTACCGCGTTAATAATAATTTCGCGTTTTATGCCAGTAGTTTGATCGTATAAACTCAGTTTGTTATTACCGAGTTTAGTATACTCGTAAAGTACGCATTGTTATTAAACTTTAAAATGAATAATATTTATTATTCCTGCACAAAACAAAGAATTAAATATTACAAAATTTATACTTATCGATTGCCGATTCGAGATCGATTTTTATGTGATACTGATTTTTCTAAATGTATTTATAGAAAGTTTAGTGAGTAAATTTTTTTTCTCCGATCGGATTAGGAACCCACGATTGCCATTGTTGCTAACTACCAGGCCACGAGCAAATTTTATACTTTAACAAACTTTATAAAATCACAAAATGCAGACATCAGAAATAATATTTTATCAAATAATTTCATTCGTTTCAAACGTAGATTCAGAACTGAATATTTCATTATGGTTTAGCGATTGTAGTAAAATAGCTTATCTATACTTATTATCTGAAGGTATCGTTTTTTTTAACAATTGTATTATACCTCCGGGATTTGAAAAAATGCAAAGTAGTAATACCTGGACTGTAGCCTAGAATTCTTGACTATAACGTAGAATTAGAAGCAGAGCTGTCGATGTCCTGTTGAATTAGTTAGGATTTGTTGACTTACCTGAAAAAATAGAAAATATATTTAATGTTAACAATTCGGTGTATATTTCATTTGAGAAGTAATGAAAACAATGGTATTTTGAAAATATCAACTTATAAAATATAAGCTCAGAAGGTTCCATTTCAGATAGCATTAAATTGTTAGAGTATGAGATTAAGTATTTCGTCTATTTCATGCTTATTGATTCGAAATCCCACATCATCAAAAAAATTCAAGGGTTTTCACACATGTTGCATACAGTGAAAATTAATAATAGAAGAAATAATATTGAAGGCGAATATTATTAAGTTAGTTTGTATCTATATAGAATAAACTATTGTATTAATTGGGCTTTTTGTAAATGCCATTTTGTAGATAAGGATGTTATAAATTCGTCGGTAATCTCTTGAGCTATTATTAGAAGACGGGTCGTGGCTACACGCATAATTGCGTAAATTACCATGGAGGGTATGGGCTGCGTATGTTAACCTTAATTGCTAATTGCCTGCCTGACAATGGGGCATCGATCAGCTTTTGTTGTGAGGTGAGGTAATCAGACCTTGTCTTGCAGAGGTTGTGACGTTAGTACCCTTAAAGTTGGCAGGCAAGGGGAAAATCAGCAAATTGACGTAAGAAAACACACATTTTAAATTATTAGATAGCCAAGACTTTAAAGCAAACTTGTATTTATAGGTTTGTCCCTTTAAAAGTGATAACGATTCTTTGAGAAAAGATAACATTAATTGAAATTCAAAATTTTCAATCTATTCAAAAGTGTATAAAAAATAAATTTTATTTGATTATTCAATTAAATTATTACAAATTAGAAATGTCATTTTTTAAAACAATAAATTAATCTTAAATTTGCAAAATGCTGATGTGTTCTTGTTTACGTTTACGATTACACAATTTCTTCTGTAAACAATGAGGTTATACAAAAAACAACCCATGGCCATGATGACAAGGAAAAGAAAAAAAAGAATAATTCATTATGAATAATAATGATACATACTAAAAATAATTTAAATTTAAACTATCTCCATGGGGTAATCATCTTGTAAGAGCTTTGAAATTAAATTACGTGTGTGTGTGCTTAAAACAATTAGACAAATTTAAATACAAAGTACAGTAATACTTTGCTTTACGCGAGGGATACGTTCAGGAAAAAATCGCGTTAAGTGAAATTCGCGTATATCGGGGTTTACGACTAAACATACATACATATTCAAAACTTAATACAAAAAAATACGAATCATTCGAATCAATCACTTTAATTCTAAGAACACTTTATGCAGTATTGCATGCTATTTTTACTGAAAAATACATCTATTGTCTTTTGGGTAGCGTTTCTTTTACGTAATGCGAGGCATTTTGACGCGAAATTTTAAATTGGCGTTATAGCGAAACGCGGTATAGATATAAATTCTCAGTACTTTAATATACTCATAAAAAAACAGTTTTATTAGTTTTACATAGCAAAATAGTTTAAAAGTGCGCACAGTTTGTTCGTGCAGTTGACCTTAAACGAGGCATTACGAAACCATTAAAACTGTCACTTATCACAAAAAATCTTGCCCGCTGTGCGAGCCTCGAAAGTTCCGGCTACCCCTAGAGTTTGAGTCATTCACAAACGGCGGCATAAACCTCCACTTTAAAGTTGCGAGGCCTGTGCGTGTTTACGTTTTCGCAGGCCGTTAACCCGGGGCTAACGCCGCTGCGGGGCGGAGGCGCCCTCCCGGAGAGCCTCCGCGGCGGCCGTCGAGCCGCGGGAATAAAAACACTTCGGTATTTTATATTTTTGCTTCCGCGAGACAAAAGGTTTATGATCCAAAAGTTTTATGGGAAGCTCGCCGGGGAGGCCTCCTCCGGTTACGACTCCACACTCGGCCGAGCTCTCGTCCTCGCAGGGAAGCTTTTTTCAAATTAGCTCACTCAAATTAGACTCCTGTTACGACTGCTTGAAAAGACTTTCTGCAGTTTGACTAAAAATTTAAAAAAAATTGTTTTAATTGTAATATACGGTGGGTGCATTAATTTTTTCAGATTTTTTCATGAAATTGGAGCTTTATTATAAAAAAATTGGTACAATATATTCTATTCAAAGTGTTGTCCATCGCTAACCACTACTTTTTTCCATCTTTCGGACAAATCATGGATTCCATCCCAAGAGAACTGTTCGTCTTTTGAAGACAAGAAAGAAGTTCAGAAGTGAAGCATATTCCAGAAAGGGCACTCTGCATCGATCGAAACAAGTGGTAGTCGGAAGGGGCAAGGTCTGGGCTATAAGGCGGGTGAGGCAGAACTTCATACCCACTGTTTTCCAAATATGTTTTAATTGGTTTAGCAACATGTGGCCGAGCATTTTCATGATGGAAAATTACAGACTCGTGCTTGGTCGCATATTCTGGCCGTTTTTGTGCCAATGCTCGCTTCAAACGCATCAATTGTTGTCTGTAGAACTCGCCCGTGATAGTTTGGCCTGGTTTCAGCAGCTCATAGTGGATGACACCCTTTTGATCCCACCAACTACACAGCATTACCTTGGCGCCATGAATATTTGGCATGGTCGGCCATGTCCGGGCTTACCCCATGATTTTTTAAGCTTCGGGTTGTCGTAGTGAATCCATTTTTCATCACCAGTGACAATAATATTATAGAAAATATTTTTTTTGTAAATAAAGGTGTTTCAGTATAAGCTTCTGAAAATGCCACAATTTGCTCATAATGAGTTTGTGAAGCACTACTTCCTTGAAGTATATTATTTTCCCAAATATTATTGCGTGTCACCCCAAAAAAAAAACTAATTTAAAAGTACAAATTAACATCACGCAACCTCTAGCGCACCATGAGTGGTTCTTACATTCAAGCTCAATCGTTAATTGAAATCAGCGAGCACACTTGTAAGTATTATGAATGTGGATACTTGTATGAGCAACCAAACATGTTTTGAGTGAACAGTTGGATATAAACCGTTGTTGGTTCAAATTTCAATATTCAAAGTGACTGCAATAATTCGTATTGCGCGTGTCCCAAGTGCCGGCGACCACTACATTAAGCATGTAATTAAATCATATTCTTTCCATGACGTGTACTATTCATAGTTTTTATATGAATGTACAGGGTGTCCAAAAAGAGTATCGGGTGAATGTGAATAGTGACCGTTATTGCGATATGCTGCGAAAAATTTTGGGCCCAGAGTTGCAGCAGTTTCAAGGTTTTAACTCAAGAACGTGGTTCCAATAAGACGGGACCACTTGCCATACATCCAATCAATCAATTGAAGCTGTTAACGAATTATTCCCTAATAAGGTTATTTCACGTAGAGGTAACATCAACTGGCCTCCCAGAAGCCCCGACCTTAGCCCTCTTGACTATTTCGTATGGGGATACCTTAAAAGTAGGGTTTATGAGAATAACACGACGAACCTAACGGAATTGAAACAAAACATCAGATCAGAAATGACAGCAATATCGAGGGCTATGTGTCAGCGTGTTATCAGCAATCTTCGTTCCAGATTAGAAGAGTGCCAGAAGGGTAAAAGTCACCACTTGGATAACATCATATTTTTGAAATAATTTTCCATTTTGTATTTTTATAATCAACAATAAAAAAAATACTTGATTACTAGTAGTTTTTGTTTTACTGAACTAACAAATACCCGATACTCTGTTTGGACACACTGTAAATATATAAATATGCATACAGGGAGGATGTTATTTTCTTATAGATATAGTAAAAGTGAGTTTTGTCCGGAGACGCTTTGAAACAAAAATCAGGTTATACATTTCAATCGATCAATCCTAATCAAGTTTGATCTCGCATATATATTAAATAAAAGTATATATATATTTTATAAATGAAATGTTTTTTGGTGTATGTTTTGAAGCAAATAAAATACTACAGACGTTAACAAATAAAGTGCAACCGTGCTGAATACCAAAGAGGTAGTTATGCGGGAGGAAACTTCACAATCGTCAACTCACGCGGGCGGCTCTCCCTGAAAGAAGTCGATTGTTCTTGTTTAGTTCGCTGGGCCCGGAGAGGGAGTTCGACTGAAGTTAAACACACATTATAAGCTCTCCAGCCAAAGAATTCCACAATAAATGTCCTAGGCTGGCGCGCTCGGCGCATTAGGCATAATCTACATTCGCAAGTTTCTGCCTTACGGCGCGGCGAAAGTTAAGTTTAGCGTAACAGATTTCTCGAGCATATCTTGGAAGAAGTTATTAGGATAGAAACCTACTGGCTTGGAGATTAAAAAAAAATATGTGCATGCTGTTTCGAATATTTATATATATATTTATATATCTTACAGAAACTGGTGCTTTGAATAACAATACTCCCCGTTGGGAATGTTAAAATGGAGTGCAAAGCCGTAAAGGTAATGCAGTTTCCCAGTAGGACAGAGTGCGCGATAACTCAGCGGTCAGAGCAGCGGCCATTAGGAGTGTTTCCGTGTTTACAGTTTTCTCATTTTTATTTTTATTCATATTCCCCTTTTTCGTAAATACACGTTAAGATCTAAAAATTATACACTGATGTTTTGCGCAGGTATGTAGACAACACGAGAAGAGCGGCTAAACACAGTTTTACTATGTGATACAATGTTCTGTGTACTATATTATATGGGCATACAGTAATACCCCGCTTTACGCGACCCCGTTATGCGCGGTTTCACTATAACGCGAATTTCAAATTTCGCGTTAAAATGCCTCGCATTACGCGAATTTATGTATGAACATAATGTAGTCATTGACTTCTCTTAACAATTAAAAACAGCGTTGGGTGTTATGAAAGTATTTTACAAGAACGTAAAAGAAACGCTACACAAAAGACAATAGATGTATATTTTAGTAAAAATAACATGTGATACTGCATAAAGTGTTCTTAGAATTAAAGTGATTGATTCAAATGATTCGTATTTTTTTGTATTAAGTTTTGACTATGTATGTATGTTTAATCGTGAACCCCGATATACGCGAATTTCACTTAACGCGATTTTTTCCGGAACGTATCCCTCGCGTAAAGCGGTGTATTACTGTATTGACTATTAATATGTTTGTCGGCTTGTTTTCTTGGTGATTATTACCGTTCTTACACTGCAGCCATTTTTCACCTGCAGCCAATTCTTCATACCTCAATTGTCCTTACTACTGAAGATAATTTTCTCAAATAAACTATTCATATATTTCACAGTTTTGCGGAAAGTGTTATTCCCTCGCGTAAAGCGGGGTATTACTGTATAATTTTTTGATGTGCTGCAAGGATACTGTGGAGAATCTGTTTCTAGTATTCGATTCTACCGAAACAGGCAGGTATATAAAATATATATATATATTTGCCGCTTTCAAAATGAAATGAAGGTTCCACTTGACGAGCGACGACACATGCCCTTGTGATGATATTACTCCACAAACAGTGATCCACCTTGTGGGTTCATGCCCCATCTTTGGTCTTCAGAGACACCAACTGGAGAGCCAATGCCTGTGCCTGGATGACCAGAAGTCAGTGGCGAGACACCCTCAGTTGATGAAGTCACTGGATGGCTTCTTGAAGCGTGTTATCGGAACCATAAAAAAGATAAACCAGGGGGTATAGCTTCAGTCACTCCCATATATAGATCAATTTGATCGACTAGTTTGGAAAGTTCCCCAAATTGTGACGACAAACCTTGTATATAACAAGCAAAAAAAAAAAAATGAAATGAAAATAATAAAACAAATACTTGAGTAAAAGTAAAAGGACGTAATTCTTATGATAAATTAAGGTTTTAAGGCAGGTTTTGACATTTCGTTTTCTCTTCTGTATTAGCTGATTGAGCGACACGCCTATCATTCCAGGGGCTCGGTATGTAGAGAACAAATCCAGGCATTAGAGCGGGGCCGGCGCACGTGGCCCGACTTTAAAGGCCCCCGGAAGCTGCCGCTCAGAGTGCAAACGCACCGACGAGAGGGATGAATGTGAGCTCAGCAGTGTCTGCATGATGGGTTCAGCACGGCCACTTAAATACGACGTCTGTCTGCCTTGCTGAAGCCGGGAGATTAAAATTAATCCCGAGCCTAGCGAAAATTGACGCAAGATGGCTAATGGCAAGTACTCGCATAACAAATTAACTTTAGAAACCGTTTGTGCTCTACTATGGATCAAATTTTGGGAACGTTTTCAACCGACACCTAGGATAATATATATTTAATTTAAAGCAAATATTGAGTATTCTATAGATTATCGGGAAATACTTCGCGCTCCGTGAAATAAATTTTAGCGAAATTTGTGAAATTATGAAACTAGTTAAATATAAAAAGCGAAGATGAAATATGAACGGAATTCGGAGATTTTTGATTAAAATATCACTTGAAGATAATTTTTACATTTTTTTGCTATTATCAAAAGTTCTTTCATCCGTGGCTATGTTTGGAAAAAAAATTCCCAGTGTATTTTTTGACTTTCGGGGTAGAATGTAAATGTATCGTCGCAATATTTTTTTTTTTATAAAAGCTCAATGTTTTAAACGTATTTGATTGAAATCAGCTATCGTTAAGATTGTCAGTGTTGATGTAAGTTATCACTTGTTATTCAAAGTTCAACAGGGTCACTTTTGAGAAGGGGTGGTAAAACGTTTCTCGTCGACTTATGTGACGATATTCCGCTTCGATCGGCGGCGGAGCGGAACTACAAGCGGGCCGGGGCGAACACGAATCGGAATACTTAAAAACACATTAAGCACAGCCACGGTGGCGGGAATTTAAATAACCGCAATGATAATAAATAAATAATGCAAGGGAACGAGTGTCTGTCCGCCCGCGGCCGCCCTGTCGTTTGGATTTACATACAAGAGGTTTCTTTCTCCATCCATTATTTATAAAGTTGCCCCGGAGTGGCTGGGCCGGCGGTGGGCAATCGCCACTTTGACCCCAATTAATAAGAGAACTCTACCAGTATTTTTTTTTAACGACCGAAAATAGGAAATGCTTTGCTCTTTAGAAGCACTTTGCTGTTTTCAATCTCCGTACAATATCTATACATATTATTACTAATATGGTTAGGCACATTAGTTCATACATAGAAGATGATTTAAAGAAACTCTCAGAAAAATATCATCGTGATTTGTGTGGGATTTGAACTCACATCCCCTGGTTTACATGACCGGTGTACTACCCTATCGAGAATTTTTAACAATCATACTCTACATATGAAACAATGTGCCCAGGCCAACCAATATTATACATATATCATATATCATATCATATCCCTAGTGTTTTCGTAATACAACTCATTTTATGCAAAATCTAATTATCTTCCCTGAAAGTGTTTGACGACGTATTTTTATTGTAAGCTTGAAGTATGTAAAAAAAATGGTTTAAAAAAAACAGGTAGTAACATCCATTTTCAATTATAAATTGTAACTAGGCGAGGTATATTAGCTGGACGCTTCTGCGAAGCTCATCTTGGGTTTGCAATCGAGTTTTTCTTGTATATGGGATTGAAAGCTGATTAAAGGTACGAACAGCGCCAATCACCGGAAGAGACTCGAGCTATGGCGGAAACGGCTACGTGATTGGCTCGAGATTGGCTGCTGAACCGATATTCGACCTTGTAACTTACATGGCGGAAATAATATGACCCTACCATTAAAAAATTAAGCAGAAATATAAATATATATATACGTACTCAAAACAAAAACCATTAAACTAAGTACATTGAAATATATTGAAAAAAAAATCTTGATATCTCTGTTGAGATTCTGCCCCCTTAGCGGGTTTAGGTTTCTGTACAATCTTCTTTACTTTTGAGAGTTACAAACTTTCAGAACGTTCATTGTAACAGCGAAAATACATGAAAATTAAACTCTATTTTCACTTTCAGAAGCTAGAAGCTCTTTCTCAGACAAATAAAGGGTGTGTTTCTTTCTTGCTGAAGTTTAAATCCCAAAATATATTGTATTTTCTTCAAGAAAAACACAATGGTTCTTTGAGATTATTTTGACCAATAAAAGCATCAAAGTATGAAAGTTTTAAGATGTCTTTATGGAATAAAAAAGATAATACTGATCGTATTAGAAGGATTCGGTCGAAATTCATAATTAGGCAAAAAAATAAAATTATCCGTTGAAAAACTGAATATTTGATTTTGAATGCGATTTCTTGGAGCGTGAGCGGAATTCATCGAAATCCGGGAACGCAGAATGCACAATAAAATACAATTGATACAATATTCAGTGGGGAAAAGACATAATTTTTAAAACAAATTAAAACTTTTTTGTAAAATTTTTCACCCTACGTTGTGAAAACAACTTTTCCCCGCTTTAGTCAACAAAGCGGTCACTTTTGATTAATATTTATTTTTGAAGCACAAAACGAATTTCTTTTGTATTTTTAAAAACCTGTTTTTTTAAAATAAATTTGAACTTTTTTTATCTCACTACGTTGTTTTATATTAAAAAGGTCTCAGTTCTATTTTTTAAATAAATTATTTGATTCGTTTAATTTTTCATTACAGAGCTTACAATGAAAAAAAAACTTTTACGCTTCCTTTATACTCCCCAATACGCCCCTGCATGATATGAAAAGCCGTTTCGAAATTCATACCAACTTAGAAGCGATTCGCGCCGTCTTTGTGTTGGAATTATTTTTTATGACAACTCAACCGGCAGTGTACACAACTCGTATAATTTATTTAAAATGCCCAGAAATTTTAAAATATAATTAAAACAATCGTTTCTACAACGCTGCTAGATTAAAAATAGATTGTTTTTATCGCAGTAAAAATACATTTATCTGTGTATGCTATCTTTTGTCTTTATCCATGTATAAGTGGCGACAACACGGGAAAGTATTTAATTCTTTATAGGGCAAAACGATTACATATGTAACCACCTCAAGGAGTCATACTGCGTATAATGATACATACATATCTTGTATATCAAAAAAGTAAAGATTATCATAATTATAATCCAAGAACACGGAGCTATACAAATCACCATTCGGATACATGTATAACCATTTGTAAACAATACTATTAATTCCATCAACTGGAGATTTTTAAAAACTTATAAAGCAATGGTTACAAACGTGCACTCTGCCCATTCCCGAACTACGCGTTTTAACCCTTAAGGTGGTTACATATGTAACCGTTTTGCCTTATAAAGGGTTAAACGCATAATAATGTTACTTTACCGTGCATGTTAACCTTTCTTTCTATTTACACCTGCCCTGTGCAAGCTATTGCAAGGAATAACAGTTATTAAGCCCTCTCATATGGATGCTATAGAAATCAATGAAACTCGTTTTTATAAGTCTGTAGCACTAGAGAAAAAAAAATTCAGACTAGATCTTCTGCAAGCATGAATACTGTGATCTTTTATCTAAATTTGCTCTTCAAAAACTAGTTCGTCCTTCGAGACTTAACATACACCGTTATAAATCGGCAATAGCCGGTAATATAAATTATTCCCTGATGCGTGTAAGCAGACCTTTGGTGAGTTTTAATTAATCGTCTTTGGGTTTTCCGTGTGCGTTTTTTTTATTAAAAAGTTTTCAGAAACGGCGCGGGTAAATGTAATCCCCTGTAAACCTTAAACGAAAAGTGTATTATAAAGTTACTTCGCTCAAATTGAAGCATTAGCGAAATTAATTTATATTAAAGCAATTCATCGTTACTAAACGGGCGTCGCGGCGCCGCGTAATGGAATGCCTCCCCGCGACCCCAGATTGATAGACTTGCAATTTTTATAACAAAGCTTTAATCTAATCTTCGATCATATGAAATAACAACAGCCACTATTGCAAAATCACCGCAAAAGCACCGAACATTTTTATCAATAATCTAATCTAAAATAGAAATCAAAGGTCATATTTTAAAATATTTTCAACGTAGAATCTTACGTATTAGAAAAAATTATCAATATTTTTTAAGCTCAATCAATTCAAGTACAGTGTTTATACTTCTATCAAAATTTTATTAATTGATTGATAATAATCATTCTAGACATTATTCATACCGAGGTAGTAAAAACGGATTAAAATTATGTACATCTCAATATCCTCGCTCTCCCAATTCTGTTGCAATTCTGTACCCTGAGCGTGTGTAAAGGATCGGTAATGGAAAATAATAATTTAGGAGGGATGTGCTCTGGAAGTAAGTTTCTGTAGCTTGCTGCAGAGCCAGAGCTTTGTAAGGAAAGGATTATATAATAATGGACAGCAGCAATGCGTAGACTTTTCCTTCTAATATACAACTGTGGTGTTGAAGGATCCGGGGACACACTACACTATTTTCCACTTAGAAAACCATGAGCACTGGCTCAGCATGAGTATATGCTTAGTGAAATGGCCGCCAACCTCTTCTGAAGAGAGGTACTTGATGAAGAAGAATGTACGAGTATAAAAAGTGTTTATTTTCCTGTTATATAAAATTTACCAAGCTAATCCCCGAGCTCTTGAAAAATATAAAGAGAGGCAGTTAGTTGAATTGCTACTGGGTCGTTTATTATTATTTTTGTGCGAAAGCGTTGCGTAATTTATATTAAAGCAATTCATCGCCGTGAAGAGGCCACCGCCTAATGAAGTGCGCCCTCCCCGCAACAAACGGACGGATTTTTGGAGTATCCTCTTAAAATTTAGACCTCCCTGGACCATGTTTGGCAAGCACTCTGACGCGGGGACTGTATAAAATATAGAGGTGTTATTAAGATCCTTAATTACTCTGCCACAATCACTTAATTTCCCAGAGGACATCGCAGTATAAACGATGATGCTTTTCGAGAGAAGCTTTTGTACTATCAAATAGTAAAAAGCTGTAGCGTTTTGAGGTCCACTTAAAATATGTGCGTTTGTATCAAGTTTTTAGCTCAAAGTGAAGCGAATAGAAATAAAATATTAAATCACCGGTATATTTATGTTTAAATAAAATAATTATGTGCCATTGATCTGGTGCGTTTTTCTAAAAAAAATCCTCGTTTAATATGCATATGTTACTCCGCTGCTACTCTGCTTCTACTTCGTTACTACTTTGCCAACAAGGAGCCTAAATTTGCGAGAGTTGCACAAAGGCTAATGGAGCAGGGCGTGCACTAACCAATGACAACATATCGCTCATGATACACTAACATGCGGTAAAAGCTGCTAAGTTGGCAAAACCATAATTTATACAACAGTCACAAAGTTTAAACAGCCCAGTTTAATTTTAATTTAAAAAAATATATAATACTTTTTACTAGAATTGTGGCACAATTCGCGAAATCAAAAATATCCATTACTTACCTGAAAATAATTTAAATGTTATAAAAACAGTAAAAAATAATAAGTAATGATACCTCCTTACTTAACACAATAAGTTATATCATACGCAAGCTACAGATCGAAAACAAACAACATGAACTCGTTTAAATATAAATACCCAAAAAAATTAGGTACGATAGTCACGATTGCCAATAAATGAAAACGTATCCGAAAGGCAAGGTTTTCATTTCATATTTGTAAAAATATCAAACATTGAAAAAATCTACTACCAGAAGAGAATATTTCAGTAGTGTAAATAAATTTGCGGGGACAATTTATTTTTCAATGCACCTTCGCAAAATTAAAAAAAAGCGAAAACATTATTTAATTTTATAACTCCAAGTTGTCTGTCTATAGTTTATCTTTATAAATAAAACAGGAAGTGGGTTAACCAGAAGCCAGCTTGCTCCTTCATGAAGAGGCTGCTAGGGGGCCGAGCCTGGGACCCTCCTGAAGGAGTCGGGGCCTAGTCTGGGGTCCCCTGCAGGAGCCGGGGGCCTCCTGAAGGAATTGGGGGGCCCTCCTGAAGGAGTCGGGAGGCCCTCCTGAAGGAGCCAGGGCCGAGTCAGGGCGTCCCCTGCAGGAAACGGGGGCCCCCTGAAGGAGTCAGGGGGCCCTCCTGAAGGAGCCGGGGCCGAGTCTGGGGGTCCCCAGCAGGAGCCGGGGGCCTCCTGAAGGAGCCGGGGCCGAGTCTGGAGGTCCCCTGCAGGAACCGAGGGCCTCTTGAAGGAATCGGGGGGCCCTCCTGAAGGAGCCGGGACTGAGACTGGGGGTCCCCTGCAGGAACCGGGGGCCTCCTAAAGGAATCGGGGGGCCCTCCTGAAGGAGCCGGGGATGAGTCTGGGGGTCCCCTGCAGGGACCGGGGGCCTCCTGAAGGAGTCGGGGCCGAGTCTAGGGGTCCCCCGTAGGCCCCGGGGAGCGCCTCCTGTTGCTGGCGCGCGAGCCTGGCTCATTTGAATAATTTATGCTGAGGAATTCTGGCAACATTTGCAAGATTTTTTCAAGTTAAATACGTGGCACGCCAAATCTCACGTGAGGATTTGGAGCGATCGTATATTTTTATTTCACACGAATTTACGCCTGAATAAGCAATCAACTTTTGAAATATTTGTGTGGGCGTATTGTGGCTTTCTGATTTGTAAGCTTCAAGAAGCTAATACAAATGAACTACGACACGGCTGTGACGTCATCCGACCACACTCGCGGCGTTTTGGTGAACGGTTCAATAGTGGCGCCCGATTATACAGTTGGTAGAAAATTAAATTTTATTATATTCGCTATAGCTGAATATTTTGCGAAATTTTACAATGTTTTCTAACCACTAAAAATAGTCAGAAATATTTAAAAAAAATTATAATATATATGAAACGCCCCGCGCTGCCAGCCGCCCCGGCCCGCTGGGGCATTTTCGATGATAAAACCGGCGGCCAACAGTGGTTTCGTGATCTTCCTATAAACAGAGCGAATATTATTACGTCACGAACCTTTTTTATGGCTCACACTCTTGTGGTTTATTTCGATATTCACTTTCAGACCATCCCGAGAACGTCACACACACACACACACACACACATGCATACTTATATGTATATATATATATATATATATATTCAATTTATTCGTTAAACAGCAACTTTGATACGCTCTAACTAATTGATTTTGATTAATTACTTTCAATCCAAAACACACATTCATACAAACTTATATTATCAAAAGAAACTTTTTGGTTCTGGTTTCTCTGTTGATATTGTAGTTTTAGCTGGAAGTAAAACACTAGTGTTTTACCATAACATAACAAAACTTAGATGAACTTTCAGAGTCTTGATTTCTATAAAAAAATACAGTAAACAATGCCAAGTTCGTCCAGAAGTTAAAAACTCGGTTGGAAAGAAAAGCGGCTCACCAGCCCCCCTGAAAAATCTCACCGTGCCTTTTTGTCTTCGAGAGTTATTCGGCGTCCTCCGCATAAAGAAAAACATAAATAACGTATTACGATGTGAGCACGCTAAGATTCTGCCGTTTCTTTTCACAGTTAAGTAACTAATGGGTAATAAATCGCCAGCAACAAAAGACACCAGCACGTCGTCGCTCCCGATGCGCGGAGGGTCGATATGTTGATTTTCCGTCGCAGAGGAAGTCGCCTTATATAATAATCATTTCAATAGAGCGTTTTGCGCGAGGACTCCCCGCCAGGCCCATCCTTTTTATGCCCCGACGGGGAATAAAGGCGCATGTATATTCAAAAGTTCCTTCGTACATCAGGAGCTGCAGAACGGACTGGCTCCGTGTATGTAAACCATAAATCTGAAATGCGACAAGGCTTTATTATTGACGAGCTTAGTTTTTATTCTGCAGGATGTGTGAATGTTTCGTGACGTTTCAGCTCAAAAATAAAAAATAAAAAACAGTCGTATAAATGTGGAATTTCCCCCTAAGAGCTAACTGATTACATTTTGGACTTGGGGTGAATCAAAAATTAATTTCATGCATCGACGCGCATCGCGAGTTGTTTCGATAAATTCCACCAAAACCACAAAAAGACTCGCCCAGCGTGAAAGTTATGATAATTAGATTTTTGTCAAAATTCCGTAGTAGTTCTCTAATTTCTAATCTCAGTATATATTTTAGTTTCATAAACGTTTTTACATTTCATTATCAATAAAACTTCACCCGTGTGATATTTTTGTTTGAAATTAGATATACGAAGACTAAAAGTGAATATGAAGATCATAAAGTACTTCTTTGTAAATTATTATCGGTTGCGTATAGTACGAAAACTTTGTTTAAATGAAATCCTCAGTGAACTTAATTTTTACTAGTGAACACGCATTTTCATTTTATCAAACCGATGTTTTGCCAGCAAATATTTTGATTATCACAATTTAGTTATTACAGAGAAATATTTCATGGAAAATGCCTAAAATTTTAATATCACTTCATAAATTTGTTATCATACGAACTAATAGTATATTGGTGGATTTTTACAATACCATTACCTACAAATGTTAACATAAAAACTAGTCTACAAATGATTTGAAATGCTTGCGATCTCCCCCACGTGAAGCGTGTATCTGTTTGTGCAAATACTAAAGGTATTGAAAATGAAACGAAATCTCTTTGATACGGAAAATATATAAAAAAAATGATAAAGGGATGTATTATAAATTCCCCGTATTTTTAGGGGTTAAAGCCAGGATATTACATTAGAGTTATTTTGTTTATTAAATAACAATGAAATATACCAAGATACACTAGATATCTAATATTATAATTAAAATATTTTATGTGTATTATATTAATGCTTATGTCGTTTTTTTATTTCTATATCGAAAAAAATTAAAAGATATAAAAATATAGATTGAATCTAGAATCTGGACGCTATCCAAAATTAGGGTTGTAAAAACTATCGGAAAAGCGATTGGGTCAAATTTGGAGGATTATTGTTGAACTTTGGGTTTTAGTTTGGAGTTTAAGACTTTCAATAAGCGTTAAAAAAAGAATTATATGCAAAGTTGTATTAAAAGTGTATAAAAAGAACATCTACATGAGAAAACTTATTTAATTATTATATTAGGGATTTATACAGCCGCGATGAGATCTTTCCCATTGAAGGCTTTGAAAACAGCGCAGAAATAATTAACCGTTAAAGTTAAACATTTACACAAGTTATTGAAATAACACACATGATACAGCACACTGCACTTGCTGGTGTTAAGCCAGAAACTGATCGATTCTTCTTAAAACCCCTATATAAAGTGTTATCCAATATTAAATATGCATTTTAAAATTGAATTTAATACAAAATCAGTTATAAAATAGCAGCTTAAATATAAGAATCAAAATTATTTGCTATTAATAAAATAAATATAAACTTTGGCTAGTATTTGATTCAGTCACACTTCCAGGTGAATTCAATCCACTTGACGAGTTTTGGAAAATTATTAGAAGGTACCAGAGACCCACGACACTATTTTCCCCTTAGAAAACCATGAACACTAATTCAGCATAAATTTATGCTTAGTGAGACGGACATCAACCTACTTTGTGGAGAGGCTGTAATGTGCCTACCTGGACTGACCATACAGGCAGACCACCCGGGTAGTTTTATGGTTGTATTGTATATGGCGCCGCCTGTAGTTTTATGATTGCATTCCCAGGGTCTGTCGCAAAAAAACGTGTTTAAATCTATATCTGTATCTTGTTCATAAAAGCACGTACGCCACCTGTAATTTTATAATACATCCTGTCTAACTGTATAGATTATTTCTAAATAAAAACCACTGTACTGCCCTGCTAAAAATCATAACTAACTCAACCATCGGCGAAGTAAAATAAACTGCATAACAAAGTATTGAAAGTGTTGTTATTTCCAACGTTCAACCGAAGTACGGTGTGCATCCTACGGTCACCATAACATAAAATGGTGTCAGAAGTGGGATGACCCGGTGAACAAGAATTAATTGACTTGCATCAATACGAGGCGGCTCGGTGTTTCAAGCGCAGACTCTAAGCCACGGTAGGATCAGCAATGAAGGCAGAGGAGTAGTGATTTGTGGATTTTGCGATAAAAAGTCGCAGGGCGGGGGAGGGAGGGGTGCGAGAGTTAGGGCCCCTTGGCGGAGGGGCTCGGGATTAATGCGGCCCAGGCGGGCTCACTGCGGATGGAGGACGCGGGCCCCAAATCTGCGCCGCTCTTGAATACTTAAATACTCCAGGGCATTAACGCTTACAAAGTGACAGACATATATGAGTGCCCGTGAAATCTTTCAAAATAATAAAAACCATCTCTCCGAGGACAATGCGCAATGCCACGTATAACATGTTTTCAGACTTCATCCAAGCGCATCCACCACCCGTATTACCACTTCACTGCTAATGGTGGATTAAAAAAATTGTATGGGATTTTGAAAATATACAAGCCGCCGTTACACTCTTTCAAAGCTTCCACCCTTTCGACAAGTTCTTAAAGCATAGTTTTACTCAAATTCTGAAAGGCATAAAACATAAAAAAAGGATGTATTGGTGAATCTAATACACAAATGTAATCACACGTGATTCGTGTGACGCATTTGGAAACTGGTTAATCATAGATGTCTTTAACCATTCTTTCAGTTTTTAATTAATTTAGGTAAGCTGAAAAGCATTTTTTTTACTCATACAAAAAAAACTAGTCCAGATAAATCATCCAGACAAATCATACCACTATTCTCAGAACCAACAGAGAACCTAAATTAGTAAATAAATACAATGGGTTATTTATTTACCTACCGTTCCATATAAGAGTATAGCTGGTATACAATAAAATTGTCTTTTCCCCCGATAGTCGTGATAAAATCTAATGTACGGCAGTCGGTGGGTTCTATTTAGATCTCAGATAAGTGAGGCTCCGATACGCAAGTGGCTGCACCCCCGGGGCGGGTCCCCAGGCGAGCCAAGTGGGGGGTTGCTGTTATGTTTGTTAAATGGATCTAATGATTGTTTACATGAGTGATAAAATACGTACGCATATTCTAATATTATATTTTAATGGGCAAAGCAAAGGCATTGGGTTTTCATGTAAAAACATGATCCGTTGTTACATGTTAAAACATTTTTTTAATATTCTGCCGGACGATGATTGGATCCGTGTAAAACCATGTTAAAACATATTAAAAAAAAAAAATATATATATATATTTCAACCTTTACAAAATTGGTAAAGCATTCATTTACATTCCAGGTATTTATTATTTTTTATATACATTTTTTTTAAAGGAGCACGCTATAATAAAAATTAAAATATTTATGTTAATTTAATACAAAAATACTTATGTTTACAAACGTATTTCATATTTTTTAGCCTTGATTAAAAAAAATACATTTTTGGAAATGAAATTAGAAGATATCCCAGAGAGAATTATTTAATTGGTCAGCTTAGACGTAAGGCGATCAAAGTAAAAAATACACAAAGGAAAAAATTATTCATATTTCGCAAATTAACGTTCAGAATTAATTATTTTTTACCTGTTTTAAATAAAATTTTATTTTATCTCAAATTTATTATTTTTTGTAACTTGTTTCTTTGCGTTTCAGTGAGTACTTTTAAGCGAAGGTGGCCGATTCTATAGTTTTTATATTATACATTGATGTGGTATATATTACCCGACGCAAGTCCAGAAGTTTTACTCCATATCAAGTGTTTCTGTGTTGTACCCGAAAGCCCCGACCACAGATGGTTAAAAATAAAACTGTATTGCGGTACAGGGGGACTCAAATATTTATGAGTTTATGTCGAACACACCATCGCGTCACTTTGTTTTACACATACACAAAATAAACCATCGCAGTCAGCTGATGCAGACGGTTCAGGGTATAGATGTTATGCAAATGGGAAATATACGGGCAATGTCTTGATATTTCAAGGAAAAAATCACTTATGGTTTGTAAATAGTTGCCTGTGAGTTGGATTTCATTTGAACTGGATAATAGTAAACCACAATTTTTATTTGAGGCACAGTTACCTTCTGTAATACTTTCATTTTAATATTTCAAAGTATATTTAACTTAATAAACTCTTAGACTATACCTGCTGAATGTATGGTTGTTTAATCCGTAGCAAAGCCAGTATCTACGAGAAGATCTATAGAATTCATCTAAACGTTTTACTTCTAAGATATCAAAACGTAAAAACTACTATTGATTAAAAAAATTATCCAATAGTTAACAGCGATTAATTATCTGAGCACCTAGAACATATTTCCCAATTTAATAGCAGTTAAGTTTTCAATACGAAAGTTTGATAAATCTAATCGAAGCAACGATGCTGTAGATTCTGCGATAATCACGTTTTCACCGCACGAATGACTTGCAACAACCAACAGTAGCAAATAAAAATAAAATAAAAACCTCTAGTGGAGTCTATAAGAAAATGCATGAAAAATCTGGGGAATTGAGGATATATCACGTTGGGGTTGCTATTTCAGGTTTATTTTTTTCATGTATTTCAAAATCAAAAACCAAACCAGAGTATATTTTTTGAACCAAGAAAAGCTACATTCAATAAATCAAATGTTATAATTCAGATCTTTTTTCTGTGTGTTTAAATTTTTTTAGTAATAGTGTTAATTTTATAGTGTATATAAATGCATATCCTATTATTCTACATTACACAAATCGATGCAATAAAATTACAAAATCCGATAACCCTCAACTTTCGAACATCGCATACATCCAGTATAGCACAAAATAAATCATTCTCAACAACACGGGTTCAGTCCTGTCACTGTGTACACAGATCCAGCCATCTTCTGCACACTTGCCTGAAATTATCTGCCGAGTATCCCTAGGCAAACTGTTATTATTAGTTCACAACTACTACTTTTAGATAACCGCAGAAGCCGATCGGATCTGTCAACTTAGTTAACACTGTGCTCCTGTAACACCAACCCGGGAGAGTTTCGGGAGATATTTGCTAATTTGAGAAGCGAGCCTTATTTCCGCTGTTACACTTAGGGCATCGCGATTGTGAATCTGGGCGTTTTAAATATGCAAGCTGTTATGTAAAATAATTAATTATTTTTAAACTGCATTTTCCCTACAATGTATGGGACTCCGAGAAAGATTGCGCACGCTTTGTACTCTTTGCGGTCTAGAAACCAAGAATTGATCAAATATTTGTATTCACGTGATTGTCAAAAGCCTAACCTGGGTCTATTTTCGGAATAATTTTTATTTTGCTATTTCTATAAAAGAATTAAAGCTGAATATATAACGGTATTAAATAAAAAAAATTGAAGTTACAAAAAGAAGCTGATATACAAAGAAAGGTCAAAGGTCATGAAAAAAGAGCATGCCGTGAATGCCGAATGTGATGGTGGCTTAGCATTCCTCATGCTTATTTGCGACGAGCATGGAAATCATAATCATATCAGAAAGTCTCGTTCTTGACTGTGGTGATAAACTATATAAAATATATTTTTTATCAAGAGTCCTTTTGTCACGATGACAAGCAACGTTTAGTGTTGTATTTCACCCCTCTCTCCCTTTTCGTCTCATACTAAATTACAATTCGGTAAAAGAAAAATCAATACATGAACACTGAAAAAATCTCATCATTAAAAAACAAACAGTGGACTAGTTCCCGTCGACCGTCGAGGAGAGGAGAGAGTCACGAGAAGACAGAGAGGGCGGCGCTGCTTCTGTCAGAAGAGCGGATGAAAATAGCCCAGCTTAATCAATTCATGTCCGCGGACCGTTCTCGGAAGCTTTGGAGGAAGTGCTTTTCGTTTAAGTAGTTCATTATTGACGAAACGTAACGAAATTATAAGCAATATATTCTTACGTGAATGGCACACAAAATAAACGGGACTCTGAAAATAACCCCCTCAATCCTTCCGATCGCTGCCACCCTGCAGCTAATCAGAAATTTAACTGTGGCATTGAACTCCTCCCCATTCTGTTGCTTGTGAATGGCTGTCATCCTGTACTCTGAGCAGGTGTAAAGGATCGGTAATAGAGTAGTAGAATTGGAATGCTTGTGGAGGGATGTGCTCTGGAAGTACCTTGTCGAGGTGGGGGGGGAGGGGTCCTGCTATTGTTTCTGTAGCTTGCTGCAGAAGGAGTATCAGATCTAAACGCCAGAGCTTTGTTAAAAAAGAATTATATAATAATGATATTGGGCAGCAGCAATATAAAACTGCGGTGTAGAAGGACCCGGGGACCCACTACACTATTTTTCCTTTAGAAAACCATGAACACTGGCACAGCATGAGTATATGCACAGTGAAATGGTCGCCTACCTTCTCTGAGGAGAAGCACTTGATGAAGAAGAAACAAACAACATGTTTGGATAAAATTTTATATCTGTTGTTGATCTAAACTACAAGTTTATTTGTCAACATAATAAAAACACGAGGAATACGTTGGCGTCTGAGCTCCGATATAGCAAATACGAGTACGAGTACTCGTAAATATTACTTTTGCAATATCATAATTCAATATGAAAAACCGCTTGTGGTCTAGCTATCAATTTTTTTTATGAGTATTTTCAATCAATCAGGTCATTTCTAAAATAGTACTGTTCCGATAAAATGTACCAATGCTGTAATAACACAGTAATCAAAAACACGTGGAAAAAACCATGATTGTCTTCCTTTTTAGGTTTATTCCAATTTATGAAATTCATTGTTGTCAATATATCCATTCAACATTTTTGTATATTTTACCGTGGTCTATTTGAAATAACGCACAAATGCATTTAAAAACTGAATTTTATAAATTAATACAGTTATCAACGGACAAGCGAAAAAAGGCAGTAAAAAAGTAAAATTTTCATTGTGCGTCTACAATAATCGACCACCAATAAATCACAGCTAATGTGCGGAGAGAGACAATGCAACGAATCTTCGTGAAAATTTATTTGCGAATGTTTAATCGTAGATAGCATATCTATTTTTGCAATAAAATTACAAAATAATATCGAGATTACAATTAAAAAAATCTTAATCTTACTGATGGTATTTTGCGATATGGTTTAATAATTTTCAAGCTAGATGATCTTGGAATATTAGCCCCAAGGTAATACGAGTTTTTGTTGGAAATAATCTCCACAATCTGCCCTTAAGAGCTTTCAGCCCATGAACACGTACCCTACATTAAGGCTACCGATGCTAGGTGATACAGAAACAGGTCGATATGTAACCCGGCTTCGTAGTTTTCTAGTATTTTCACTAAAAGGTAATGAAATATAAATTTTAAAAATTTATACACAAGCATTCAAAAATATATTTTAATCTCAAACATAAAAGCAGCCATTTATTTCATATATTTTTAAGGCCCTGTTACGAGGTATGTATACAGAATATCGTCACGTATTGTAACAAAAATGTATTGGGAAGACGTAAAGCTATTCTAATCTGATACTTAGCTACAGTAAAATTAAAAATTAGATAGTTTATATCGATGAGGAATTAGAACTTTCTTATATCTCAGACCGTTGCTGGGCCGCGCGCCCGGCGAGGAGCATCGTCAGTTTTATAACGAGATCGGTCTTATAATTTTTCCTTGTTTACTGCGGCATCGGCCCGGATGTTCTTAATAACTAAAAGAGAAGTCGTTTCCGGTTCGCTATCTTTTTTGTCGATTCTTTTGTGGATATTAACTTGATTCCTTGTTATATAAAACTGCACTAGGAGGATTTTTATGATTAGAGTATATTTATGTTCAATAATGCTTTTCAATCAAATTTCGATATTGATGAAGTCAAAGGAATATCCTTTCAAATTAATGTTTTGATATACCTTTGAAAAGCTCGCTTTTATTGGAAAAAAAGATTTTTTTAAATCTTTTTACAGGAAAGTAACACAGCGGTATCTTTAGGACATGATTACATTAGTAGAGTAAAAGCTAAGAATATAATATATTTATTCCACTAGAGAGAGACATTTATCTTAATATAATCTAAGAGATCTTAGAAAAAAGCAGTAGAAGCAATTGTGGCTATTTTTGGCTAATATGTCTCCAGTATTTGCCAAATTGTATTTAAAGAAGTTAAAAAAGAACTTGTAGAACTATTCATAGTTGCATCGGTAATGATGTTTAATAGATTATTACCTCACTATAAATGTTTAATAAAAATTAAAGTAAAACTTGATTGAGAATTTGGTTTCAATATGATCTCATTCTAAAAACTTACAACCGTGAATATTTTAGTCAGATTTGCACCTCCCGCCAATAAATTAATAATTTTTCCCTTAAATTTAATTTATCAATATCCAACCCTCGTAATGAAGTTACGTCTATCCAATAAGGCCATTAATCTTGGGCGATATCGGTTTTCAGATTTTATTATCTCTATCATTAATTTTATTACTATCCTTAATTTTGAGATCAGGTACTCGCTCCGTGTCTATATTTAACGCTGTGTATTTTATGATATTTTCAAAAAGTGATTTTTCATAATTTTAATGGCTCTCACGTAAAAATCGACAGTCATGATTTGAATCTTTGATATACTGCAGGCGATAAAAAGGCACATTAATATCTTTTTTCCTTCGGGGGAATTTATATGAACTTTGCGGTAAAATGTAACTCTCTTGAATTAAAAATAAATGTGGGCATGTTTTAAAACTGACAACAGATTTCACGAAAAATATTTATTTTAGGATAACTACTTTACTACCGATATACTTAATTTTTTTATGTACTTAGTTGATACGCATGTTTTAATACGATTTTTAAGGGTAGTAAAATATTTTTGCAAACAACGTAGAAAAAATAATAGATATGTATATAAATATAAATATTGAGAAGTCAAGAGCGTAAATGCAAATCAAAAAGGTTCAACTTTAAGACAATACTTTGTTTTTAGTTTCATAGCCTTTCTAAAGGTAGTCTTGGTTCAGTTCTAGTTCATAAATTACAATAATTTAACGGTTGAAAATAGCTCTGTGCATTACAAGTGAAAAACGACAAAAATAACCCGTTTCGTTATTTATGTCCAGTATTCATAAATATACTTTTTGAACTTTACACGGTAACGTGAACATGGATAAAATGGTAATAAACAAAGAGTGGTTTGTTATTAAATGCAATGTTGGTGCAAAATGCTAAGTATAACTTTTTTCATAAAAAAATAAAAGTAAGTCATCTTAACGTTTTTTTAAATTTTCAATGATACTATCAAAAACCGTTTTAGCTAATGAAAGCTGATTTCACTGTAAAATGTTTACATGTTTTGAATCGGAAAACATTATTTACACATCAAAATAGATTAAATATACCAGTATAACATATATAATTAATAAATAATGAGTTGGGTGTTTAGTATTGGGCAAGTAGTCACAGATTATCACGGAGATCATTAAGTGTGAGAGTTTTTAACAGCTAGTCCCAACAACAGATTTCCACAAGAAATACGTATCTCATATGTAATTGATTGTATTTAAGCATGCTGTACACAGGTGAGGAGTTTGTCTGACTTTATTTAAATGACCAAGTCAACAAAAATAGTAGTTTCGGGTCTTCATCGGCTATACGGCTCGGTGTATTGAAAGGTTTCCAGCTTTTCGCAGGGCCGCCGTAATGCGGGGGAGTTTGGACAGTTAATATGAATAATGCGATTTATGTGGTTTTGATGTTTGTTCCCTTTCGCATAAAACTTGTGTTTTTTGCTAGATTGAACCCTTTTGTGTTGATTCGCATTGAAGCGACAGCTGCCCGTGGAAAGAAACGGCACAAAGCAGGATAATCAAAGGCATAAAAACAGAGAGGGGGGCCGGACGAGCTGACGTGGAGACCCCCGCGTGTGCAGGATCCAATCGAACCAATAAATCCCATACTTTATCGCTTTGGGGACCTGAAATCTTTGAATGAGTCTCCATATAAAGCTATACGGATTCTTCTAGTCCAGAATTATCAATTTTGAATTGAAGATTCTCTATCATGTGAAGGAAGGAACGACATAAATTCGGAATTTTGTTTTAATAAACTACCTCACAAATTGCCTAATTCCTGATTGTGCAGAAAATAGTGTGAATTAAACAACAGGTTTTCAAACAAGTAAGTATTAGATAACTTTCAAATTCAATGCTATAGTAATATTTAAGTCAACAAATAAGAAATTCAATATTTTTGACAGAGAGTACTTGGTGGAATTCCATTTTAATATTTTTTAATAAAATACTTGAGTGATTTTCCACATTTTCGTTTTTATTAGTGACCGGTTTCGCCAACCTTTCACGTTGGCATTATCAAACAGAGACTCTGTTTGATAATGACAATGAAACACATGACTCTGTTTGATAATGCCAACGTGAAAGGTTGGCGAAACCGGTCACTAATAAAAACGAAAATGTGGAAAATCACTCAAGTATTTTATTCAAAAATATCAACAAATAAGCTTCAATCGGGTAGTATAAGATAAAGTTAGCATTAATATGTATATTATAATTGTGTAATAGAGCGCATGAAATATTCACATCGTTAAAATCAAAATATCATATAAACAGTAAAAAGTTTGAATTCATGTCTTTCAACTGTGACTGTGTTTCTTTTGACTGTTTCAACTCTATAAAAAATCTTGGCTGTCATTGTAAATATATATAGAAAATAAAAGTTTTAAAAACCAGTGTAGGCAAGGATGATGAGTTCTGCGCTCTCTGACGCAACAGAGGGAGATTTCAACATCATTCGAGAAAAATCACTGAAACTGGGCAGTGAGCGATAAAGTTTGCCTTCCGATAATCCAATAAAATGTTTATTTGATTTTTAAGGATGTACTAAAGCTCAATGGACTATTCCTTATTATTAATGGCGAGAATTCTGAGGCTCTCTGATAAAGGCCTTCCGCAGATTTGTGTTCCGAAGGATCCTTGACCCCCGGCCGATAAATTAAATATTTTATCGTTATGGGAGGCCTAGAATTCTTTGAATACGATAACAGTATACTTGTGATATTAAGTTTTATAAATTATAATGTTTTATATTAAGCATGTCATGTTTGTATAACATAAACTAACGATTTAAAAGAATGAGAAATGTTTAATTAAATACCTTACAGTAAAGCAATGATTATGAAGTATTCAAAAATATTTTTAAATATCTAAGAAAATTTATATATATTATGTGTCGTGGTTAAAATCAATATATATATAAACATTTTATCAAGTAAACTATCGAGTTATATTTAGTTGTTTTTTTTAATAAATGAAATTATCTATTTTGTGAAACACTCTCACCGTGTTACTTGCACATTTTCCTTATAAAAAATTTGGATTTACTTTTCTTTTCAATTTGTGACGAGCTATTCAAGTTAATACTTAACTATCATGATAATTTATATTTATTTTAACAAACACGGACTTAGTTAACTGCATTCACTACAATGACTTAGTTTTATCAAATCCTCAACACAATTAAACTTATATTATTATTTGAGATTAGGTTAACACTCGAAATCATTCAGATTATAAGATTTGTTAAGACAGATTTATCAGGATTTTTCTTGAGGTTAATCATATGCAAAACAAAAAAAAATTGCATGTGTAATAAATGCAAAATTACTGAATATTAAATCATAATTATTAGTAGATCACCCAGTAATATATATTCATTATAATAAACACCACGCGACTACTTCTAAATAATCCTCTGAAGACACCAATGTGGCAAAATGTCTTGTCGAGATCTCAAGAGGAGCTAAAAGTTAAGTTGCTATCTCACTCAAATGTTGTAACTTCGTTTGTCGGCGGGTAAATTTAAACTACAGGAGATGAGAAGTTTTCCGTGTGTCAGTTTGAATTGCAGTCCAGATGCGATATCCGATCTGCATTTTTCCGGCGATGTCGCTAGCTGAGAGCGCAGATATATTATTAAATTATAAATATTATTAAATTGAATTAATATGAGAAATGTGAAGCTCCGGGCTCTGAAGCGTCCTTGGATTGCCTTTACTCAATGACATGCGTTACCCTGTCACAGATGTAATTAATACGATTGTCTTAAGTGAAGGCATTTCTATTCATAACACTTGAGTTTGAGCCTTTCACGTACTAGCAAATTGAACTATTTACCAACTCTTGTTCGAGAGTTGTGTTAATATAATTCATTAAAATAACTATCATTTTATATCATTTGATTTGAAAGGGCACGACAAATTTTATTTGAATTTCAATACTTTTAATAGACAGATAAATAAAGATTCAATATTATTTACATTTCGTGTTTGATTATGCCAACGTGAAAACCTGGCAAAACCGGTCAAGTATTTTATTTAAAATATTGTGTTTAAATATGAAAACATAATGAAGACTCTTGATTTAATGAAATATAATGATTACTCAAAATGGGCAAATTTTTAATTTATGTAATTGTGACTTGACTCAAAGCACACCACTGAAATAGATGTATACATGTACTAAAAATCACGATCTATCGATCGCTGTAGATCGGTGAGTCGTACTATTGATTCTTGGAAGAAGAGGAGGGAGTTGAACGTTTGCTCCTAATTTACTGCAAACATTAAGCAGGGGCACTTATGTATTTATTGCGAGCCTTGAGCCCTGAATCAGCCGCTGATTACCAGCAAATGCTTTTCAAGTCTACATTTAAGACACACTATGAATTCATTTTGAAGAATTAAAAATCCAATCAGCATAATTTTAGTGCGACAATAATTTTTACTGCTTCCGATTTGTCTTTAAATAACCATTTTGGTCAATTCAGCAAGTCGTAAAAACTGAGTCGACAATTAGCCGCGGCGATATTTTTTATTCCTACCGCCGGAAGGGCGATCTGGGGCAGTAAATATAAAAAAACCACCCCCGGTGGAGGGTGGAGAGGGGAGAGGGGCTAGCTCACCCCTCTGCGGGGCATCCGTTACAGGTGAGGGCGAGATCAGCTCCGGTGGGAAGTGCCTGCGACTTTATTGAGTGAGTTGAGTTACGAGTTTGATTCGGGGATTAGGCGCGATTGAAATTTTGCCAGTAAAGTCACAGCGGAAGATAATTTATGAAGGGTATTTTTTATTAATTGGACAGGTTTATGATGTGTCGAGTGTGCGTACATGGAGTGAAATATCCCATTTTTTTACAGTTGAATGATGATGGTACCGGAAGTACTTTAGCGCCTATGTGTATGCGATATTTTGTTAATAACCAGCCGCATTCATCTCAAATATTTAATTTATCGTCTACGAGTGTGTCAGAGAAAGAGTTTTCCTTCGCTTCACAATTAAAGGTATTATTCAAATCATAATTTTTTTCTCGATAGTCCTTGATGAGTTAGGCATATGATATATGTATATTTTGTGGATTGAACGTCAATCAAGTGCGTTTTAATTACCTTTACCGGGTTATATTACTTACTAATATGATTAGGCATATTTTTTCACATATTGAAAATTATTCAAAGAAACTCTCAGAAAAATATCATCGTGACTTATGTAGGATTTGAACCTACATCTCCAAGCTTACATGGCTGGAGTACTGACCCTTGTACTAACGAGTTACTTATGTTAATCGAGAATTTTTAACAATCATAATCTACACACGAACTAATGTGCCCAGGCTTATCAATATTTAGTGATTTGCAAGCACTTCTAAATTAATAGATTTTAAAAATAATACCCAGATGGGATTAAAATCGCTTCACTTGTTACTTTGGTTTATAAGGTCCAGTGCTTGTAGCTAGGTTCAAATCCTACACAAGTCATGTTCAATATGTATAAAAATATACTAATCGTATATGATATACCATATTAATCTCAATATTGAATATAAGGGAGGATATTTGTGAGAGCTTACGCCAAATAGAGATCTACATGTTTTGGACAACACGAGCCAAAACAGGAAATGCGACTGCAAATTCCTCGAATTATTGTGTGTACGGATAATTTTTCTGTCTTCCAAGGTAGAAATTTTCCTCGGCCCTGGCCAAAGCAGACACCATTACTTTATTTAGTTGGTAAGGGTAAAACACGCTTAATACGAAATAAGTCATAGAAATGTCAAGTGTACTAAATGGAGTCAAGCAAAAGCATGCCAATGTCGACTCAATTTAATAACTTTTACAATCTAAAACCATAAAATAGAAACCGGCTAAAACGCCATTAAAACCAGACGGATTAGGCTTAGAGGGGGTGAGTTATATCGGATAGCGGTTTTATAATGTTTCAACCGCCTACGAAATAGCCTAGTCGTATTAATCTCAGAATATAACCTGAAGTGAACGCGGCGGTTATTTAATCGCGAAATCTAATTAATTTTATTTCAACCACGCGGCAAAGTAAGATTTCGTGTAAATAAATTTAACATTATCAAATAATTGCTTGTCTCGCGTCACGGCGGCTGGAGCTCCCAATACGAATGGCATTTAATTATATAACAATATTTTAACACCTAGTATTCATAGAACAAAGCAAATCACGAATGTTTAGTATTCAAGAGAGATGTTACACAATTAATCACCGAATTTCAGCCACGCTATTTAATTTAATACGGCGGGGTGGGAGCGTGTGCGGCGCAAAGACGTTTATTGTACGGCGCTTAAGTTTCGGAATGAAGGAATTTCTGTATCAGAATAGGAATTTCTGTGTTAGAAATTTGACCCCTTAGTAATAACTGAAATTAAAACGAATTTATTATTCTGCCATATCTCCCACCGAGAATTGTATCGTAAACATTATTTTTTTGAACTAAATTAAATATTCTATTTTTTTTTTATTAAATTCAACAAAAAAATAATTAGATTTGTAGATTAATTAAAATTAGAATAATATTTCACTTTGAAATAAAATATGGTTATTTTCATTAGTAAGTGATAATAGACCCTTAAAGTATTCCCAAAGTGGCTTTTAATTCTGGTATACTTCATAATGCGCCTGCAGTGTGATACAATTAAAATTAATTAAATTTTAGTATCGGATTATTTTGGCTTAGTGTACTACGCTCTTGTTGGCCACAATTTCTGGGGACGATTCAAGAATTCCTTGAAAACATCACAGTACCGGCTGCCAAACTGTCCTTTATGTACAAAAAAGCTCTATCCCTGAAAGCTTTTAAATACATGTGACGTTTGAGATATGATAGCATGAACTTTTTGTTGAAATTTATAAATAGGATTTTCAATTGAAAAAAATTACTTACTTGAAAAAACACGTGGAAAAACAACAAGTGATAATGTGACGGCCAGGGATCCGCAACGTTCACAAAAACCACTCATAATCAACTGGTCGCGTGTTACACCCATGGGGGCCATGGTGTTGAGCAACACAAAACAAGTAATTACTTTATAAACTCTCCTCTTTAGATCCTCAAGTAAACTATCCTATGTAAAGAACATTTTTTAGAATACTGGTTGGCATTAGATGGTACATAAATTCAATACTTAGTCACAATTAGAAACCTTTAATTTACTTTTCGCATTATTACAAAAAATGTTTATGGTCAAATGTAGTAAATTACAAATATTTTTTTTAACTTTATTCGTTTATTTACAGCATTTCAAATAAAATATCTCAAAATAATAAAACTGAAATCGTTAATACCAGAGAAAAATACTGGCGATAAAATAAAGAAAAAAATATGAAAAAATCGTATCCAAGATGCATTAACTCACTTCGAGCCATTAGCTGCGGGAAATTTTAATCTGTTAGCCGAGTAAGACTTCCACATAATGGTCTTTCGAGCCGGATATCAGATTGTGTGAGCAACGCTCGAGAAAATCTTTGGCAATCGAGCGGGCCTATTGGACGGCGCTTACAATGGAAGAAATGGGACCGGTAAAGCCAAAGTACCCTCGTTATAGTAAAACAACACGCAGCAACTGCCTCATAAGCTCCGGATCAGCTGTAGCCCAAGAAGTCTGTTTCATTGTTTTTTATAATAAAAAAATAAATAGTGCGTCCATTTGAATTAAAAGGTGAAGAATCCATGCATGCATACTCTTAATTTATAAACAACGAATATGAAAAACCTAATGGCCACATCATGATCGTAATCTTCTTTCTACTGTGTTGTTTAAATTTGAAGTATTACATATCAAATCAGTTCGTCTTTGATACTCTTGATTTCCTGATAAATGAAAACAATTCATCGAAATTCAATAACATGTCATACAGTACAGTTTAAAAAATAAGAGCATTACAAGGAAGCATTGAAACCACTCTGGGGTACCACTAACTTTACAAATTTAATATAGTCAACACCCCTCAAAACACATTTTTAGTTTGAAACGGATATTTTGCAACTGAGCCTGAAGGCGAAGTCTTGCATTCGGACAAATGAACCCAACGTAAATAAAAATAAGCAACTTGCGTAACTTTCGATAATAAACATTGTATATTATTCCGTTTGTTCATAGAATTTATATAAGATTTTCCAGCGTCTGAACAATTTTCGGAATAACAAGATTAGCAACGTTTAAGAGACAAAACATTTTGACGCAATTCTTGTCCCTCTAACTTCAAAAATAAACAAACCCGGCCGGGATTTCCCCGGCGGGGCGGCCGGCCGAATAAATATAATTCAATTACAGAAAACGGCCTGAATTTTCATGCGAAGAATACATGTAAAATGTTTAATGCTATGTAATATTTTCTTAATCTGTTTCCAAGTAATAGGGTATGTCGTTTATATTAAATCGCGCTCGGAAGTTTGGTCGTAACGGTGATGATATTATTAAGGGAGTTGTGCCTCCGAAAGTCAGGAAATACTTATTCAGTCAAATATTCAAATAAAAAGTTAAGAAAAGCTTATCAGAAAATTTAAGAGTTTAACATATTTCAAAAATTGAAATGCTTAGTTTAGTTTAATGATTCAGCAGTCAATAGAATTTTAACCACGAGTAAAGAAAACTGACTCACACAAAGATGCACTGTCTCACAGCACTAATATCACAGGAAGATTTAATTATACTAGACTATCGAAAAAATATTAATTATACAACCTTTATGTTATTTAGTACGAGTAAAGCTTTAAAATTAAATGAAAATACAACACAGCCAGACGATGATTTGCAAAATGTCTGAGTTGGGTTTTCCATCAGTATAGCAATACGCAGATTATATATATATTGGTAAACGAACAGCGAGCCGAGGATTTTTGCCAATGCAGCAAAACAACCCATGATAGAAACAAATCAATTTAATAATCTCTTTGGACTCCTCGGGGACCCTCGGCTTTCACGCCTGGTGGTTTACCAGTTGAGCTATAAGGAAAGCGGCTTCAGTCGCATAGAAAATCCTTTTGACTACTCACAAAAACTGAAGGACCTGCTGTAAGTTTTACCGGTAGCTTAATTGTTTATATTTGTAAATTGGTTAAAAAATTTAAATAGCTTCTAAAAAACATGTTTACGTTTTAAATACCACCACAGAGAGATCCTATAATAATTCTCGTTTACAGGTGCTTTAGGTCTTCCTGCCAAGTTTGCGAAGCGCCTTTCTAAGAATATTGGCTTGTACGGAAAGCTGACTGCCTCGTACTACTATATATCACATCTGATAACAATAAATAAATGAAGACGTGTAAGCTCTACGTTAATGTAAGAGGATTCTCCAACTACACTTTACTTATCTTTTTGTATCAGTCTGTTTTTTTCACGAGAACGAGAATGTAATGGCTCACTGTTTGATCAGCCATCGCAAGATAGTTTAGCGCTTTTAGACCGGATCTAGACAAAACGAACTGCCATACAAGGAAAACTATGATATAAGCAGCACTACCATCTTGATTAATAATGATAAAAAACAATCGAAATAATTGCGTAAATTAAACTTCAAAGTATTTATTATTATATTATGATAAATAAACACGATCAGCTATTTTAAAACTTAGCACAAGTACGGCTTTAAGCAATATTAAAATATTCCTATCTTATGAAAACTTGTTAAACTAATCTCTAAACTAAGAAGCCATCAAAAGCAAGGCATGGGGGCGCGAGCCTCTGCACCTCGCGCTATATAAACCCCAGCATCAAAATTTAAAACAATCCATAGAAGGGAAAGTTTTTCGATTAAAATCGCAAAGTTAATTCTATTGAACTCGGCGCGCGCCATGGGAGCACCCTCGGGGGGGAAGGGGGTTGTGATGGGATTTATCGGCCCCCACAAGGGCCCACTAAAGATATCTCACGTGTCACTTTGAGATAAGACGCGGCCCGGTCCGACTCGATTACCTTTTTATGGACTTATATAATAAAGATTTAATGGATGAAGTTTCCCCGAGCCGGGCTCGCCCCTGTTTACCTGTCCGCTTTGCCTGCGAGAGCTCGGCACGGAGAGGGGAATATTATTATGCTGTTTTATTGGAATGTGCTTATCCCGGATCAGAAATCAGGACCTGCGATACCCTTTTGAGGATATCTCAGTGAGATAAAACGTATTTATGAAAGGGATCGGTTATATTTCGCATGCTTGGGCGAATGCATACAATTATAGATAAGGCATAAAAAATACTTTTAAACTTTAAGATTTTATCTATGGAGTGATTCAAAACCATACCTGTAATAGAGAAACTGTGCAATGTGAATTCTGTTCTGTTATTGCGTCTTATATTATCAATATAATCTGACGTTGTAAAATTAGAAAAATATTACATGTTAAGTTTGTTTTAAATCTCGGAACAAGCTGCATGATTGTTTACTTCTACTACAAAATCAACCATTAAGACCTTATTATTATCGTCCTGGATACTCTAAAATCACAAGATAACCCTATTTTTAATTAAAAACATTGTATGAATGTCTCTATATATACTAAAGACGCGTTAAATGTTATTTGAGTGTACACATTTTTATCACAAGAGATTCACTTTCAAGGGCACTAACAAAAAACAACATTATTTTTCGACTCTTTGGTGATAATGAGCTTTTAGAAACTATGACCTCTGACGTGTCAGAGAGGGCCCAAAACCACGATAAAAGGTCAAAAAACAAATATCACAATATAATATCTTAATTTGTTCGGTATCATGGCTGGGTATTATTATAGAGAACAAAGATTTTATTTATAAATAAGCCGGCGCTGCACGCGACCCGCGGGCGTCGCGGCTTCCGGCGGTCGATAGCTTATTTGAGTACAAGGGACTCGACCGCATTCAAATCGTGCCGTCTGATTATTGCAGAAGTAAAACTGAATAATACATATTCTCTATCTTTTTTACCCAACCAAAGAAAGACATCTGAGCTCACGTGATCTAGACGAGGTGTCCGTAAGAGTAGGGCGCCGCGAGCAAGAGCTGGGCTCGCGAGTTTTCCAAACCGATGAAAGGCATATTTATTAATTTATCGGTCGGCTGTCGTTTTTATTGTCCCACGTGTTTTAATAGAAAAACGTTGTATAACAATGATTCAAAGTTTAGTGGCGTGCATGCCATGTATTAAAGCTTGATTTTTTATACCAAAACTTACGAAAAAAATACACCACGCATAGTTATTGATTTTGCTTGTAAGTCTTGCTTTTATTCAGAAAGCATCCCTGCATGTTAATATTTTTCACTCAATGCACGCGAGTACTTAATACTAACTTTATTTTAAACCACTGTGACCCGAGAAAATATAAAGTTTTTATTTTATTTACAGGAATGAGTTAGTTGAATGGAGCCGGTGTTTCAGAAAACCAAAAGCGTAAAGTCAAGAAATAATTTCATTGAAAACTCAGAGTGACTGCTCAATCTCGGCGCAAAGCTCAGCAACCCTTCCTTGCACCCACCCTCTTTGGGATTTTAACCTCGTCTGTGGTCTATTTACACAACAACATATCACCAAGACAACAATGCATTAACAATAGCAATGCAAAAAACTATAAATTGTATTATGTGTACAATTAAATTGGTTTGAAATATAATACAACTGTACCTTGCTGGGTTACTATATATGCGATAATTTTTCTTTTTATTTGTCTAAAAGCACTTTGACAGTGAAATATCGACATTATTAGTCCACTCCAAGTAATCACCTCACGAGCTCGAATCAATTGTTCTTACTACTCAGGGCCTCTGGTTGCTTTAAGCCATAGCTCCCTGATTTATATATGTATATATACTTATCATCATATTTTTTTATCTCAAAGCATAGATACTCCAACTGCTGTAATACGGCTGTGGATACCCAGATATTTTTTTAAAGTTTCAAATATTTTCTCTGAAATAAACTCTCGTGTGTTACAACACACCAAGGGTGGCATTTGAACCGTGCACAGTTCCAATACATTATAAGCCGCTGGTATTTTCCAGATGGTTGAAAATACAATTATATTATTCTCATATACTGGAGTCTTCCTCGCCTGGAATTTCCTCTACAGAACTTTGAATATTTCGTATCGCGTAGGCAACGGCCCGCGACTCGTATCTCTATTGTCGAAGCTTTTTGAGAAATCAATATCCAACACTTTGCTTTTTACATTCCGTGGTTAAGATTTCTATCTCCACGATGGATAATCATGAACCCATGAGAGCTGGGATGAGAAAAACGTTGATGTTTTGGAAACGCGGTGTCAGTGACGAGTGCGTCGATCTGATACTGATGGGTCGATTAACTTCGATACACTTTATAAGTATCTTTCATCTCTTGGAACAATCTTATGCATTATGTAACAGGAAATAGATTAATGATGTCAAGGAATATCGTACCTGTCTCTCTGAGAGAAACTATTTGCCGCTAATGTGGGATCGTAAAACATTAAGATGTTGGGGAGATCCCCAACAGAAACGACATACTGGAAATATACTTGCTAAAATATTAAATTAAACACAAAAGAAAATTAAGCGATATTGATATATTTTATTTACAGATATATCAGTTATGACTAATCTAAATATCTTGAGTTTAGTTTAAACCAAAATTACATTATTAATTATTAATCCTTGAACCTTTGGGTTGAGAAGTTGCAATACTTAATTGACAGATTAACTGACATACATAGTAAAAAAAAATAGGTTATGCACATATTTTGTTCAAATGTGTATGTAAATATTGTTGGGAAGTTACTTTAAAGACTTCACCAAATACCCACAACCCACGGAAACCATTAAAGGAATAATAATGTTTGTTTCGCGGACTTTTACCGGTGGTTTTCGCCATCAGTTGTTTTTTTAGCATTTTTTGTTTATTTTTGATATTTTTTTGTCTCTTAATGTCGTATTCACGAAATGATTTTTAAAATATCAATAGAAGTTTGTTATGGTTTTTTTTTATTGTTTTGCCCTAGAAAGACATAAAAAATTTCACCTTTTAACCTTTATGGCTGCTTAGGCCATGGATATTCTTTATTTAATACGCCAAATGTGTACATTAAAAAAAAATCTTGTAAACGGGAAATTTTCAATCAGTATCGTGTATCGTGCAAAGTAATTAAGCGCCGGAAGCCCTAAAGTTTTTAGTTATATAAAAGTTATTGAAGTGACTTGTTATTATTTAATTTTTTTAAAATGTTGTATATATGTTTGGTATATTTAATTGAATAGATTAATTTTTGTGTATATTTTATATTTGGGTTTGGTGCTCACTGCATATCCCCGTTTGCGACATCTCATCAGAAATATCTCAATTTTAACAGTATGTACACTGAAAGATGTTGACACCGAGCGATATATAAATTAGTTGGCAGACTTTGATGCATTAGTCTGCGAGGCGTGCGGGCCCCGCGGGCGCTAGTAGCCGCCCCTGGCTCTGATTGGCGCGTCGCGCTATTCGCAGACTCGGAGGAAATAGCATCACGAAGTTTGCTGTGATATTTCAAAGGGAGCAAGACTACGCAGTCAGAAGTCCGTTTTGAACACTGGAGCTCTGCACCACTTAACTCGCGTAAAACACTGTGTGTGCAGACTAATTTCTAGGGTCCCGTTGTTTTACTCAATTATATTTTAAGCTTTCAGTTTTGAATGCGCTTTGAGATAGCACGACTCATTTTGGTGGGGAAAACTATGGTATTTTATATATTATTGTTAAGCGAGGTCTATGAGGTATAACTGAGTCCAGTTTGACCCTCTGCGCCGCTGTATTTAGAATTTAGATCATGCCACATTTCAGAACTGCAGTTATTATAATTAAACATGCCGACGAATCAAATATATTGGCAACTGTGCAGTCAAGCTCTATTTTTAGTACCCTTCATCATTATTAAACATTTTAAGAATTTACGATACTATAGTCGGCACATCCCGAACCACAAATTAGAAGAGGCTCGTATTATTTATTCATTTCAAATATCTTTTAAAAATTCGCTAGAGTCAACATTTGAAAGAGCTATTTGGTATTACGAAGTACACATTTCAATATAGTTTTTTTTTTCCTTTGTATTTGTTTGTAAATGAATTGTACGTGTGTATATTTCCATGAAAATCTTAATTAAAATATAAGACACAAACTTAAATTCTCATTAAACTCGTAATTGCGGGCCTTTATTTATTTTGATTGCCACACACCTCGGCGTTCGCGTGTCCCCGAGTAGACCCTCAGAGGCAGTATTATGGTGTCCAGAACACATTTGCATGGGGAGGGCGTTATCCTCCGTAAAGATGTCTCCTCCGCCGGGTGAGAGGCATCGCTAACGCGCGATAAGCCCGGAGAGTCCTCCCGGGACTCGAGCCCTTGACTGTTCCGTTTACCGGTTTTATTAAAGACCCGAATCTGCTGACACTCTCGAATACTAGCGCAGCGAACTACCACTTTTATTTTATATAACCAGTGAAATACGTCTTTCAAATATTCATTCAAAATCAGATTAACACATGTTGCTGACCCTGTGTTCGTGGTTTTCTAAGGTGAAAATAGTGTAGTGGGTCTTTCTACATTCAAGCTAAGATAATCTGATAATCTCCCAAGTGAATCGGTAGATCTAGTTACTAATCTAGGCTTCATGCACAGAAACATGAATTTAAAAAAAAATTGTGAATGTTTTCCGTACCTTTAACCCCCAAAAACGGTAAAGGAATCAAGCACACTCACACATTAATCAAATATCATGTTCAAGAAACTCTAATTCTCACTTTTTGACAGTTTGACAAGGTTTGGTTTGATCTTCACGTCACGGCTTAATCTAGTAATCCGCTGATTAAATTTGTTATACAAATAACTATTTATATTTCATTGGATCAATGGAGAGATACAGGAAAACACACTTTTAATCATAGATTGCTTTTAATTGCTATGCTAAGCGAGAGAAATATGATCTTTACAGGCTATATAAAAGCTTATTGCATTTTTAAAGTAAAGGAAATAGTGGCACGATATTCATGTAGTTGAGCAGTGAGACGATAAATTTAAAGTCCAGGATTAAAACCCTGCTTGCAGTATTTTAAATTATAAATTTGTGAGCATAAAGCTGTGCTATATATTGCTAAGCTCGTTTCGAATTCCAATATAGTAAATGTAATCATTTTCATATGTAAATAACATACTGTATTACTACAGTTTTAGATATCATACTAGTAAAACAATATTTAATTTCTCCAACAATGCAAACCTTATAAATAATACAACTTGTGAACAAGGACTGCAAATACCCATTCAAACAAGCTAAAAGGATTGTAAAGCCAGTATGAAGGAAAAGGTTCAAATAATTTATAAAAGGCTTGTATGCTTGGTTTTAATTTTACTGCGGTCGCAAGAGGACCGTATGAAAGAATAAATAATGACGTAGCTCGGAAAACTACATTAAAAATATAACTCTGTTCAAATGCAGCTCTTTTTTTCAGTTTGTAAGAACTTAGGGTTACTGCAGATATGCTTTTGATGCAATAATAATCCCTGTGAATATATATATTTTGTATTTTTCAAAGCTTTTTATAAGGTAATACATTTTATGATTGATCGTTTTTACAATAAGTTATTCAATAGATTAATTATAAATTCCCCATAAAGTGCAGTAATTATCACTCGTGCATAAATGCAAATAATTAAGTAATATTTTACAATAAATAACCAAAAAAAAAACAGGTCTATGCAAGGCTCCCTTTGAAATATATTCACAAAGTGACTGCGCCAACGGCTTTAATATTATAGATTACTTCTTCTTCATCAAGTGCCTCTCCTCAAATGAGGTTGGCGACCACTTCACTGAGCATATACTCATGCTGAACCAGTGCTCATGGTTTAAAAAACACTAGCATTATTATATAATAATTTCCTTCCAAAGCTCTGGCGTTTAGATCTGATACTCCTTCTGCAGAAAAAATATCAGGAGCCCCCCTCCCCCACCTTGCCAAGGTACTTCCAGAGCACATTCCTCCACAATAATTCCAAGATATATATGTAGAATCTTATAGATTACTAAATATTACAAAACCTGTAATAAAGTTTGAATCCAAATTGGTGCAATTAATTATAAATATATGAGTCGAGCGGTAATCCGGGGGAGTGAGCGGCGCGGCGGGGCGCAAGGACGAGAGACATTTGTCACTGTCCCCCGGGCTAATTTGTAATATTCTTCAGTGGTAAGTCTGCGCTACGCCTCACGGACAAAACTCTCCAATCGACCTACTTTTTTTATTGCAAGGATCATTTAGCATATTTACGCTTCCCTTTTGATTTTTTTTACATTATAACGAACTGTCAAAACTATGATGTCTTCATCCATCGTTGCGATGAACGCACGCGGGCACAGGTTTAACTTCTTTAATTTCTAATTTTTCTTTAATTATTATCAAATATATATCCTTACCCGCTCTCCTCATTCTGCTGCTTGTGCATGGCTGCCATTCTGTACCCTGAGCATGTTTAAAATATCTGTAATGGATGTTTCTGTAGCTTGCTGCAGGAGTATCAGATCTAAACGCCAGAGCTTTGTAAGGAAATGATTATAGTGTACAAAAATGCTATTGGGCAGTACCACTACACTATTTTCCCCTTAAAAAACTATGAACTCAGCATGAGTGTATGCTTAGTGAAATGGTCGCCAACCTCCTCTGAGGAGAGGCACTTAATCAAGAAGAAGATATATTAAATACAAACAAACACAACCAATGTAGGTAAGCTGAGTATGTTTTTAATATATATTTTGGAGTTTGGGGGAGGGAGGGAAACCACGTCTCTTTTGATTGCTGTTGATTATATTATGTGAAAATAAAATACAAGGAATATAATTTTCGATATCCGCAGTAAAATAATGAAAAAGATGAGCAAAATTGAAGGTAAAGAGAAAAATTTGAATATCAATCAATGAGAAACAAATCGATTTAACTTTTTATACGTTTCCTCCCCTCAGGCCGCGCGTTGTTTTTTTTTGTCACCCGCACCCCTGATAGGCATTGTATTAGATTTAAAAATATAAGGGAAGGTGTGAAACGAGACATTCGTTTCGACAGCTTTCGAAGCTTATTAAAATTAAACAAGAGCCTTTCCTACTCCATCTACGACCCAAATGTATTATTTAACGGATTAATAATATTTTTATCGCAGTTCATTTTATGTTTCTATTTATATTATCGTGTAGATATCAATCTGCACTTGAGTGCAATCTTCCGTTGTATTTTTTTCAATAAAAGTAACATCTTGTAAGTTTTAATCACTTCATTTAGTCATCATCATTAATTAACCAAATTATTTATATAAAATTAGCGATTGAATAAATTTGAATTGCCTAAGCTGTCTACAAGTGATTCTTCGTTTTTCTTGTAATAATATTGCAAATAAAATATGAACTCTCCAAACAAACTTCAACAAACGTTTCCTATGTTTATCCAAAGTATAAAACGGGATCATAATAATATTGGCACTTCAGGCGACGTCTGATAGTTGGGGGTTAATAGCATTCATTTTCAAGAGGACCACCCCCGATTTAAATTTTGAGCCTTCCATCGGGGCACGGGGGGCGGCGCTCCCTGAATACTTAAAGGCCATTTGCGTCCGTCGTTCCTCGGGCCCTGACCGGCACTAAAGCCCGAGCTTGCCCTGCCCTGGCCTGGCCTGCCTTGGCCTGCCCTGGCCGTATCGGGCCCCGTGTGCCCGAGAGCTGCGAATGACGAATGGAAGGCCTTTTTTTACGGCCGGTAAACACAAACGCCCCTCTTGTTGTTCATGAACTAAACTTCAATGAATATTGGTTTCGTTTAATTTGGCCGATGAAACAATGGCGGTTGATTAAAAGTGTTAAGTGAATACGAGAGGGCTCCTAATGATGCAACAAACTACGCGGATAGCCGAGTCCTTGGGACGTCGCATAAAAGGGATTTATCGCATAGTGATTGGCAGAATCAATTAGCGTCATATTTTTTTTTCCAAAAAACAATGTATAACTAACTATTTGTATACGGATAGCAAAAAATAAAATAATTGACACAATACCCACATTTATACAAATTGAGCAACTGTTATATTACGCTTTTAACTAAAACCTGTTTAAGCCACGTTAACACTCATTTAGAATGCCGTTGCAATTTTCCATAGAATGCATTTATTAGCGACAGACTTAAATAGACATGACTCTAGTTGATGTATTATACTTAAAATAAAATCATCATTATTAGTAAAATCTGAGTTTGAATTGCCATAAACATATTGAATTCACACAAATTAATGGTTTTGCCAATTTCACGAAAGGTCGCATGTTATTACTTTTGTTTATGTAAAATGCTTTTCAGCTTTATACGAGTTTTATAAACTTTGATCTCATAAATGTATACGTAATACATGGTAAGTTCATGAAGGCTCAAGGACATTGAGTATGTTATTCAGTAATTATTGCACCAGGTGTGACCTAAAAGTACCTGCGTAGGACATGGACGCGTAGGAGGAACTGCACCTAGTGCCTCTGATATCAATGGTAAGCTAACGAATAATGATATTGTGTCAGCATTTATCGATGGAGCTGCATATTAAATGTCGAAATCTCTATCCATCTCTCTAAACTTCTAGCAGGTTTTTTGCGACTTTCTTGTTTTTCGGTGCACACAATATGTCAAACGCCAGAGGAGTAACAAATCGAATATATCCGTAGTTATCCCTTTAAAAACCCTTACCCTCCCGACGACCGTCCACTTGTGACCCTCGGCTCTCTCAGAATAGAGCGGTTGATAGATTCTTCAATCAGATAGTCTGAGTTGGAAATATTCCACTCGAGATTTGAGAACTGACCGACTGCTGACCAATCACAACCAAAAATTCAATTCAGTGTCAAGCTGAAAGCTACCGTGACGTTTTAATTGGGTCTTTTTTTTTAAAAGTAAAACCTAAAAGCTTGAATTAAAAATTATATATAAAAGGTAACACCAATTTGTAAACGATAATAAAATTTTGAAAACACAATTATCGACATAGAAATAAAAAGCATTTAATGTCTTTTATACTGCCACAGGCATAAACAAAGATTTTACTCCGTAATAAATCTGTAGTCGTTTTTTTTTATTATATTGATGTCTAAACTTCCCGAGTTCCACACTTAAGCGAGGTGCCGGTTTTTATGTAAAGGACACGTTTATGCGTTTGATGACTTTTTATACGGGCGTAAGCGGATTTCAGTTCACAAGGGCGCGCGGAGTTACCCCGAGGGATCCCCCGCCACGGGCGTCACTGGCCAGGAATAAACTTGGAGAGCCGAGCGTCTCTTGGATCGCTCCTGACGGATTATTCAATGGGTGAATCCAATCTCCAGCCGCAGGGCTGCTTCCTACGAGCGACGAGTGACCCATAGGACACCACTAAAACTTAAGTGAAAAGATAGTCCAGGCCTGTAATGTTTTTTTTTCAAAACCAGTCCGTGAACGCACTCGACCCGCAGGGCTGAAATCAAAATAAATCGATGCAACCGAGCAATCAAATATCACATTTTTATAAGAAATCAGTAATATAATTATATTATTTTTCTTCAGACAGTGACTCCCGTCAGAAAAGGTTGGCGACCATTTCACTAAACACTCATGCTGAACAAGTGTTCATGTAGTTCAGTGGGTCCTCAGGTCCTTCTACACCATAGGTTCCCAAAATATTTTGTCCCGTCGACCTCTTGTCGAGTTTTCCTGTTTTTCGTAGACTTATATTGAATTTTTACAAATTCATCAACTTCAAACATATGGGTGCGCCATATTTTATGTAGGTATGTAAACATTAAAGAACTTTAACATTTATCAACCGATTTCTTTGAGTAAATATGTTTTGAAACGTCAATTTAATACAATGCTTCACACCGAAACAATGCGCCGAAATAGTGACACTGTACATTGAAAATAGTCGTTCAGTTGTGTTAATTTAACGTGTATATTCGTCGTTTGGTGTCGAATTTACTTGAGCACGGGACAGTGGGAGATCGTCCACATGCTGTTCATCAACGCTTAAGACGTTCCAGTGAACTGGTTGAAGCGGTAAGAGAGTGTTTCCGAGAACTCACATGTGTCGTATCGTCTCCGCGCTCAGCATTTTGGCGTCAGTGGAACCACTTTTGTGGTTAGATAGTCCATGATGCAGGATAAACAGCATTATTATGTAAGTACATAGGTACAATCTGAGTTAGATGCATTATGAAATTTACGGAATGCCTAAATTTTGGTGATGACCTGCTTAAAACGGATCCACTCTCGTAGACCCCTATTTACAGTTCGTGGATCCCCAATTTAATTTTTAGCTGTCATCGACCCCTTGAAGGGCGAAATCGACCCCTGGGGCTCGATATTGACCACTTTGGGAACCAGTGTTTTACAGCGCAGTGTTATATTGGTAAGAAAAGTCTGCGTATTGCTGCTGCCCAATAGCATTATTATATTATAATTATATAAAATCAATTGAATCTCAGCATTCTGAAGGTTAGACCGATACTAGGCGTTTACAAAGATAGATAATCGGAAAAAGTACGATTTTGACGGTGTAACGTGTTCGCCCTAGCAGAATAGAGTGGATGTCCCTTAAAACCGCCAAAAACCAACTGATTAAATTAAATTATTTGATGATGAACAGTACAATTCTGAGCCATAATATGTACGGGTAGGTAATTCATGGAAATTCTATTAAAACTTCTTTCACGTAATTATGACCCGAAATCAAGTAGGTTTGATTAATACGTAAATTAAATTAGGGTGCCAAATTAAGATTGACCCTTATTAAAGGCATAGAGGAATCGGGAGATTCGTTAGATTCTGCTGTCTTGGTGCGGAAAGAGAGACCAGAGTACTTCCGCCGAGGGAATAGTAACAGGCTGACTATATATATTTACATATTCATGAACGGTTGCTACTTGGGTAACATTCGTTTGGGTTACAATTTATTGATCTGAAGACATATTGATCCCATCTTAACTAATAACAAAATGTTTACATATATATGTATGTACATGTTGGAGGGTGAATTATTGAAAAATATTTATTATTGCTTCCACTAAAGAATGAACAAGATTAACTGTATTACAAATGAAGTTGCAACGAGACGGAGATCTCGTTTGTACAATTTAAATAAACATGCTCAAAAAAAGTAATGCCAGAAAAAAAACAATATTCAAACGTGAAACGCATTTTTTCCGATGCAAACACTGACCAGAAATCTTTTTATGATATCAATTCGGATCCACCTCACGTTTTCCTATTTTGGTCGATCTGCCTTTTACGTTTCTTTTTGAGAATTTATTTTGGAGAATTAAAAATAATTCACGCCGCGTTCAGCATGAGATGCATTGAAATATGCAAAAACTTTAATTTAAAAATAAGTATTTTATTTTTGCTGATATTGTCTCTTATATCAAAATAATCGGTTTTGGGTTCCCGTCAAAAAAATGTGCCATTCTAGGACGCAGGGGGGATTAAAAAGGCTCACTCCGAGTGATTAACTCAAAATCCTTTCTGAATAAATTGTCACGCGAAATATGACAGCGACAACAAACAAAACCCATCAGCCGAGAATTCCACTCAGTCGGGAAGGAATTATTTACGTAAATTTCACCTCACCCTCGTCTCGACTGCAAGAGTGTAACAAAAAAACTTCGCCCGACCGAGGTTCAACATTTCATCATATCACATCAGCCGTCGATGTGTCACGAATTCGCAGATCCAAAACGGCTCACAGGTTCGATTCGGCTCAAAAGTACCACCGCAGTCCGAGAAGAGAACTTTTAAAAACTTTCCGAAACAAAAAAAAAATAACAATTGCACGGGAGAAATATGAGAAAACTTACCAATCTCGATGAAACAAGAAAAACGCTTCAAAACTTCTGCCTCCCGGCGGCGTCGCACATTTTACACATTTATCACCTTTTGTAGTCGAGTCAAAAAAAGTTTCAGCGCACACTTCTTGTCCACTTCTTCTCGGGGGGCACTCGGAGACAGCGACTGCTGGAGTACGATAGTCGCGCGCGGTCAGAGCGGCGAGCGCGGAGTCGGGCGAGTGCACGGGAGAATGGGCCGTGCGACACGTCCGGCCGCGGGCGGTGCGGGAGCGCACTGGGCCGACCCTAGCGGCGGGATTCGCGTGCCAGGAGCCGCGCGCGCTCGCCGCGGCCTGCCCACACCCGCACGCGCCGCACCCACACCACACCACGCCACACCACACACAGAAGCGAGCGCATCGGCTACTGCTTCTTTATAATAACTTTAATTGTATCAAGGCAGTTGCTTCGAGCCTTTTAAGGGCCTAGTCCGCATAATCGAGTTTTTTTTTTTAACCATTTTCTAGTCCGTTTTGCGAAAAATCGACTGCACCAATCGAAAAAATTTAAATGCAAAAAGTTTGATACATCCCTTCTTCCGAACGCATATATATTTTTATTCCGATTCAAATATGTGTTTTTCCGATTGAAGTGTAGGAATTTGGAGATTCATCTGGTCCATTTTACAAGAGTCCTAAACATTTAAAAGTTTTTTTTTCAATTGAAATTAAAAGATTAAACAGAAACCATGTGCGTCTTATTATTTTGAAAATTAAAAAAAAAAAAAAATTTTAACAAACTTTGGTTTTGAAAAGTCGTCATTTTATCAAATTTTTCAACATCTTCAAGATTTTATTTTACCCTTAAATGGACGTTAATTAAATATTAAAAAATAGGTAAATATAATTTATAGTTTTCTCAATACTCTGTAAAAAAATCATCAAGAACCGAGCGCGTCGGCTACTGCTCCTTTATAATAACTTGAATTGTCTTAAAACTCATGCGAATACAATGTTTTTCCACTTATTCCCTGCCCAATAATTATGCAACACAATAATGCAAATAAATCGCCCCACACCGCACTCCGGCACATCGCGGACTATAAACAGAAGCGAGCACATCGGCTATTGCTCCTTTATAATAACTATGAATAACTTTTAAATAACTTTAATTGTCTTAAAACTCATGCGAATAAAATGTTTTTTCACTTACTTTCGCTGCCCAACACAATAATGCAAATAAATCGCCCCACACCAAATACCAGTAGTTTTTGTGACATAAATCGAGGCTTCGCCAGTGGAGCCGCAGGGTTGTCAGAAATCGTATTCCGTTTATTTTTACAAATGTTACTAGTTGTATTTCATCTCTGATAATCACAATTTAACCATCTTTTTCGCCATCGGCTATTTTTACGTATCACATCCCTGCGTTTGGGTATGGGGGGGCACTGGCGAAGCCTCGATTTAGCAGCGAAATCTCACAAAAACTACACCACGGTGCAATTTGTCGTTCGTGACCGCGATTTGTTGCTACACGTGTGGGGCGCTTTATAATAAACTAGGATGTCTTGAATTGTCCCAAAACTCATGCAAATGTAGAGTTTTAATGTAAATAAAGAAATTCATGTACGCTACTTCCTAAGTCACCAATTGCAAGCCCCACACCATGTTGCAACCATAGCCATAAGAACTATAGTAAATTTACAAAACCAAAAATAATCAATCTTAAAAAAAAAATTCGCTTTACGTATTCATTAAATACTTAAATATTTTGCGGTATATTAAAATAGAACAGACTTTTTTGCGGATTTTCCTTTTATATTGCGTCACTAGACCCCCGCGCTTATTGAAAACTATAAATTGGATATTATTAGATTTCCCTGGGGCATGGTGCTTTGGCATTGATATTTTTTTTAGATAAGTAATATATTTATTACGGAAAATGATAATATTTCATGCATTATTGTGAATCGTTTGTATTTCATGTGACTTTTCAGTATTGGCCATAAATTGAACAGCCATTTTACCAAAATATCTCTGGTTTTTTTTACGTTTACTTTGCATAATGACAGGCGTACGATTTTTGATAGCTTTATTATTTTTGTTTGATATTTGCTGGATTACTTAAAAGAGTGTTGTGTACAATTTTATAAACGTTAACAATTTCGATTGTTCATTTTTGTGTCAAATATTTTTTGTCGTTGTTTTTGGGATAGTGCAATTCGTGAAGTGTTGTGAAATAGTTTGAAAAGGTGACAAATCAAAACATTAGTGAATTAGGTAAGCGTAATGATAATATTTTATTTCGATGTCGCCCATAAGTTTTCCTAGACGTTCCGTTAAGTTTTAGTTCGCGTGCTTTGTAAAGACTCCCATATAATTTAACAGCGATAATTTATTACTGCGCTTCGGCTGTAACATTTGTTGGTATTGTTGTTTTACAAAATAAATAAATTACAAACTGCATACTGCCACAAGTAAATACTGAAAATACAAACTGAAAAAGTAAGCACGCCCGCCTCGTTTTCGCTGCCCTAAAATAATTTATTGAAGGTAAAAATATATTTGTAATACGTAAAATAAAACGATAGATCTTGTGTATTAAATATGACCGATGGTAAATATTTAAGTACAACAATAATCAAAACTAATGTATTGTCATTTCATGGTTTTGATTTTTTGAATCGCTTCGTTTTACCGATGAAATAATAAGTCTATTATTAAAATTATATTATATTTTGAGTTTTATAAATTACTATCACAGATATTGTATCGGTTTAAGTGTTAGTAAATAGTGTGAATAACAGTTTTTTTATTTAATAAATTATTATACTGAATCATTTATTTTCTACGGCTTCGCATTTTAATCGATGGCTTGGAAAGTTTTCAATCCGCCATTCGAGGCATCTCATTACTTTAATGGAATTAAAAGTGCGTCTTCGTATCTCCATCACCCTGGAAAAGTCTCTGTTGTTACGCCATGTTTAATTTTGAAAACAATAGCCATATTGTGTCAGCCATTCTGAAGTGTTCATCAGCTATCAGTCTTCTCCTAACGAGGGGAAATAATCTGAAACACACCGCGACTTGCCCGCCAGGTGTGCAATGTCACAATGGTAATGTTTTTAATCCGATACTAATAATAATTTTATATATATATAGCTCAATAAAGATATTTGTGTGTTTACACGAACGCTGGTTTCAAAGCTTTTTTTAAATATTAATATCCCAATATACATTACGTTTGAATATGATTACTGTACTATTGCTCTATTGTCATTCAATTCTGTTTTTTTACTACTATATAAGTGTTATCTTAATATAACGTAGCTCACGTGGAAATTACGTTTATTAAACCTAACTTATGACATCATTGCCAATCGGGTATGATTTTCGAGAAATTCGACATGCTTTTATACGATGTTAAGTTTCCAAGATACAGAGTCGGTGTTTGTATTGATATTTATGCAATATATTATAAAATACAACAAACGAAAAATAGAATGGAAATACAAATATACTCACTGTTTTCAGTTGCAATAATGGGAGTGAAAGTGGAAACGGATGTGATTTCAGCGGACATCTTGAAGAGTCATCAATTCTCATTGCTGTGACGTGAATCAAAACACGGCGGAGTTCTGTGCCGATTTCAGGTAGGAAGTGCAATCTCTTCTTTATTTTGCTGCGAATCCAATAAAACTATTTGTACTGTTACATACCGTATCATTACTCAGTTTTTACACATTGGAAACATATTTTCTACTGAAGAAACGTAACATTTCTACTTCACTAAAATTGGTAGATTTGCGGGTATAGAAATTTATTTTGCTTTGGTGTGAATTGGATTAAAAAACACCAGCAAATATTATTTTTTAGTCATATAACTAATAATGAATATTTTGAGTGTACCTACATGGAAAATTACTTCAATATATTGACGTTTATATATTTTAACAAACGACGTGGCCCAGCGGGGATCGCCGACACTGATAATATATATTTTCTCAAGGCGGCTCTGCCTAGTGACAGAAGCGCAAAAATATCGATTTTTTTCAAGTGTAAGTGTTTACAATGGATAGGCAAAACGAAAAATAAACAAACAAACATTAGCAAGTGTTACGTGCTTTACTCAACGGTTAAGGCCGTCAGTGTTTTGCGGCTGGATTGCCATTTGACTGATGAATTTGAAGTTATTTGTGTGCCTTAACAAGTATTGAATGTGAATGGAAAAATCAACACAAAAACATAACAGAATTTTTAATTGCTTCGGGGCACGCGGTGCTCGATTCCACAATGAATGAAGTATTTTTTCTGTTCGTTTTTTTTTTGGCAGAAATGAAAAGCACAGGGGAGGTAGCTGCTCTGTCATTTTGTGACAACGTCGGGTGTTTTCGCTACTCCGGGATATTCGCTTATGGTTGATGAATTTATTTGTTCGCGTTTCAAAGGCAAACTTTCCTAGAACTCCGTCCAGAAATAACATAATTAATACGAAATTGTGATAAACTCAGAGCGACGCAGTCGCAACTGTGACAGTTTGTTCAATTCGCCAAAAGCCCTTTTTAATTTAAGGTTTTTCAGCCGGCAACATGAAAATAACGACGTTAACGCGAGATTAAAAGAAATTCTATATTTTTCCAAAGCGAAACCGAATTAGGATTTGTTTTTCTGTGACTTAAGGCTCCCCATCGAAATTAGCATAATTTTATCTTTATGTGAAAAGAATACCAACATGGCGGAAACACGGGCTGATAAAACAAAGCTCCAGGGTGGATTTTGATCCAACGCTGTTTGAATACATATTTTAAAATTATATATATATATATCTCGACCACTTATCGTAGCTACCTTGACCTACATATCGTATCTACCTATATTGTATCTTAGGCAGCTATAGTCTTTGAAACCATCCAACCTATGTGCCCCAAACCGGTTTACTCAAGCAAGTAATAATCAAATTCGGTTCATTAATTAAGTAGATTTTCGACATTTCCCATACAAAAATTTCATTTTTTTCGAACAAATAAAAAAAACGTATTTATTTCTTTAGCGTAGTAGCACACGCCGGGTATCCGCTAGTATTATCTAAACCAAATGCTTTTAAAGAAAGTATACACTTAAGGAGTCCTTCGCCGTCTCTCATCTCATCTCTCATATATGCGTGCCTAGATGACCGATCCGTTCATAACTATAAAAATTAAAAGTCCGCCTGTTAAGCGTTTCATAATAGCCGCCCTGAATTCGTGTTATTCATGGGCGAAGTCTCTGCTCCTAAAACAGACCAGAGTGTCAAGTTGGCTTCAATTAGCATCGGTAACATCTCCGTTACAATGGCCGCCCGCCCCGCGCTAACTTGCGCCCAACTTCCAGAAGCTTCCCTCCTCTTTCTGAAATGTACGTCCGTGACGTCACGTGGCGGGGAGTGCTGCAAAATTAAATTTACGACTCCTTTATTTATTTAAAAAGTGCTTTTCGATTCAAATTTCAAAGCAAACAAAGCCCCGCAGTGCTCGGAATATTTTCGATCGATTATTGCTGCATCGACGTATCGTATCGTTGTTGGCTCGCTAAGATTCCGCATCATAGATTGTTTTTTTCGAATGCCGGACACGGCATATACTCAATGCTGCAGCAATTTTCCGGGATTGCTTCGAAAAACTTGCCTATCTATGTTGCTTTTGATTCCTCGTTTAGTCACGGTAAAATAATTTCGTTTTCCTTGCAAGCCTGATTCGGCGTTGATTTCAATGACAACCGGAGACACGAGAATATAAAAAAAAAATGTAATTTTTCGAAATACGTATAACCTATTTTATAATATAGCTAATGCAGATTATTTTTTAATGTTTTGATCATCTACACTTTTCAGTGAGTGGATGCTATACACGCCCAAAATTATTTTAAGAAATGAAAGGTTTCAAATATATTACTTGTTTATTTAAAATCGAAAAAAAAGATTTTATGGTGTTATTATGAATTGTTAGTTATTTTACAATATTAAAAATTTTAAAATCTTTATTATACTATAAAATAAAATAGCAGGCTACGCTTTCACGGGGTGGGCACCTGGTGGCTCGGCAGAGTGGCAGTGGGTCCGCACTTAGCATACCTTTGTGTGGTCCCGCGCCAAAGTTTGCGGGCCACTGCATAGTTTGGGCTCGCTGAATAATGAAATTCCATTCCGTCTTTCAGTTCGGGCATTTGCATAAATAAATACATTTTAATGTCCCGGCGGCGACCCCCCTACACCGGCCAGCGGCCACCCTTGTCTTCATGGAGCCAATTCACACAGATGACAGTCATATCTGCAGGCTTGTAATGGAAACCACTACAGTTTAAACTGTCCCGATTCTTGGATTTAAATAATATACGTTTATTGTCCCTCAGCCAGTGGGACAACACCCTTGTCTGCGGAGGCGACTCACACAAATGGCTGTCATATCCGCTGGCTTGAAGTGGACCTCACTACAATTTGAGCTCCATGATTCTCAAGTATAAATAAATACATTTATTCTTCTTTACACAGTGGACACCACCCCTGTCACTGAGCTTTTCACAATAACGCCAGTTATATCTATAGTCACTATTATAAATTTTATGGTTTTAAGTTAATTACAGTAATTTCTCTATTTTTTGTGTAATAAATTATTTTGAATTAGATTGTATGGAGGGTTACATTAGTGAGCTTAACGTTTAACTGAGGTTCAGCTCTTGACATCGAAAAGTGTTTTCTGAAAGATATTTGGATGATTGATCTGATGAGAATGACATTGAAATTTCAGAAAATTAGTACAATACGAAAATTTTCCCCGCTATAAGATAAAATTTTCAAATTTTAAATGCTAAGATATTTCAGGTTTTTTCAGTTCACTTTTAAAATTCATTATGTCTATTACCAACACATACAAGTTGAAAATTATTTCATATATGTACGCTATGTTACAATCACTACCTACTACAATTATAGATATACTATATATTTATCGTCTCCAAATACTTGTAGATTACATTTGTTGTGTCTGAACTTTGCAACAATATGTCTCATTAGCGTGACGCTTGCATTGTAGTACGCTCAAAAATAAAGGAAAAAACTTGTGTGCGTGTGTTGTTTTTTTTCCAGTATATTATTAAAATTTATTTGTACATTTTTATGTTTCTCCACAAGCGGAAAACATAAATGATGTAAATGAAATATCAACCATACTTTTTTGTAAGAAAAAGTAACGCCTTGCTTACCAACAGTCAGAGCTAAGTACGATTTTATCAGACGTTGTACATCTTTTCATATTTGACAGTCAACATTTTTTTTTGATAAATTCAAATAATGATTTGGCCAATTGTGCTTAAACGTACTATCTTCAGGGATATTCATGATTTGCCAGCGTGTCAGCTCCTCCTGCAGGCCCGCAGTAGGAGGCACTAGATAGATACACGGACACCGGTACTCCCCGGGGATAATCGCCGCATGATTTAACCTAACCTAACCCTAGCCTAACCCCCCTGACTAATGACCGCGGCACAGCGTACACGAGTTATTAATGGCCGTGGGAATATAACACCACGAATATTATATTGTACTCGCCCATCATTTGGATTATCAACTGAACTACGCTGGCTTGTTTTTACATCATCAACAGACATCCCGTTTCCTCGCAATTGCGATTAGTGCAAAAACTAGAACAGTTACAAAAAAATATAATGGCTAATGTTTAGCATAATCTTATCCGGAATGTATATGGGCAATTCATCATTACGAATATTGAATTACACGATAAAACAATCAAATTGAAATATTGCGCTGTTTATTACGATACTGACGCAGCCTTAAGGGTCTAGGTCCCATAATCGAGTTTTTTTGATCATTTTCTAGTCCGTTTTGCGAAAAATCGACTGCACCAATCAAAAAAGTTTGATACATCCCTTCTTCCGAACGCAATATATTTTTATTTCTTATAAATTTACTATTAATATGATAAATATGTGTTTTTTCCGATTGAAGTGTAGGAATTTGGAGATTCGTCCGGTACATTTTCCAAGAATCCTAAACATACAAAAGTCTTTTTTTCAATTGGAATTGAAAGATTAAACATGAACCATGTGCGTCTTATTAATTTAAAAATTAAAAAAAAAATCTTTAACAAACTTTGGTTTTGAAAAGTCGTCATTTTATCCAATTTTTCAACATCTTCAAGATTTTATTTTACCCTAAAAATGGACGTTAATTAAATAATAAAAAAAAGATGAATATAATTTATGGTTTTCTTAATACTCTGTAAAAAAATCAACTTTCGACATGGAAAAATAAAGTGACAATTAAATTAATTAAATGACACGATTTCGCCAGGTAATGGACTGCCTCTGAGGCAATTAAAAGGCTGGGAGCAACTGCCTTAAGCATAAATTACCATTGCCAAACAATGTATAGATTTCTTTATATATATATAAATCGTTTTCTACATATTTACGCATTTATTTGAACCTTCGACTTTCTGTGTGATGTTTTTTTTTTTAATCACCCAGTTGCTAAAAAACTAATACTTTGAAGTATCTGTGCGCATTCGTATGTCGTTGTATTCGTTCGGTATTGTTCTGGAAGACTTATTAATACCTGCGCGCTACAAGTCAGGAAAGAATAGAAAGTCGAAGAGTGAATCTCCAAGGAGCCGAGCTGGTGCAAATTGCATTCTGGCAACCCAGATACGGGCGCGGTGGAAAACTTAAAACACTATCTGGCAACACTTACAGAATACTGCATTTTTCAATGCGACTGCTGGATGCACAATGAAACTGTAAATATTCTCCTTACATGGAAATACCGGTGTTTCCTAGCGTCGGAAGGAAAGCAGCAAGTGTTGTGCAAATTTTATACTTTACGAGCGGTAGAGCCTCGCAAATATCTGAATTGTAATATATAAAAATTATTGGTTGGATTTTTGGATCAGTGTTTAGATCCTTGACTCTTGATCGAGAGGTCCCCGTTTGATCCTTGATCTAAGGGGGCTGATCCCTTTGATGGGTCCATTTTCGAGTTTTTTTTATAATATTAGAAAATATGTTGCGAAAAATCTACTTAAGATACATTACGTTTTTTTTCACATAATTTTTTTTTATTTCTTTCAAATTTACTTTTAATGTGATGAATATGTGTTTTCCCGATTGAAGTTTATCAATAATTTGAAGATTATTATGACCGATTATTGGACTCCCAAGCATTATTTAAGTGTCATTTTTTAAATTGAAATTAAAAGAGTACATATAAACTTAAGGTAAAAGATTAGTTTAAAAATTAAAAAAACTTTTACAAAGTTCGGTTTTGAAAAGTCGTCATTTTATCAAATTTTTCAACAACTTCAAGACTTTATTTGACCTTGAAAAATAACGGTTATTAAATGATAAAATATAGATACACATAATTTTTTTTATATTCTGTAAAAAATCAAGTTTCAATATAGAAAAATGAATTCGAGAATCACTCGAAAATGGATCCATCAAAGGGATCAGCCCCCCTAACAGGTGAATCGCAAACTGATGTTATTTGAATTGATATTTCACGTGCCGATATAGCATCCTCTATTGTTTTCATTTTTCTGAAGACGGCTAAAATAAATATTACATACTAACTCTAAATGCTACATAATTAATATTTTCTTTCTTCTCCCTCGTCTCTGGTAACCCTTTACATTCAGGACCAAACATATGTCAGTCCGAAAAAAACTTTATCGATCCGCTCCATGCCGGGCACTTTTGCATTATAGGAATTCCTGAATAAATTGCAGGCACGTTTTGCCATGTACTAACTGCATGCCTGGGTTTGATTTATGGCCGGCAGTGACACGTGGTAAAATCTCGTATGCCGGGGCTCCTCTGTCCGCGCATTTGGCAGCCCGCGCCGCGCCATTCATCACGCCCGGGACATTCTGCGAGTGACTGCACTTGGCGTTTTCCACTGAAGCCATGTCTTGACGTGCCATCAAATGCTAAATTATGTTATTTAACATAAAATAATTGCCTATACTATATTTTACATATATTTCTATCAAGTAAATTACTCGACCAAAGCTCAAGCTTATTATAGATTTTTCGACATACACAGTAGTATACAATATATACCACTTTCTTCCCAAATTATTGTCAAGTACAATAAAATTTATAGCGTTTGTGCTGTGCGTTGTTATACTCCGATATGTCGACAGTATATCGCAACGTTTTTTTCGGCGATTGCGTTGGTGGTGGTTGATACTATACTCAAAGAGTTCAATATCCGTGTGCCAGGGCAACTGCAATTTTAAAGATATTACTTTTTTGTAACAAGCAAAAAAGAAAAGTCTGTAACGTGTTTGAAATCATGGTGTAGAGTAATTAAAGCGCCTTAGATCTGCATGAGAACTGGGATCCTGACCAGGTAGTCAAAGTGAGGATTGAGACAGCTCGCAGTATATTTAATAATTTGATTAAAGTACTTTGCTCAGGAGATGTAAGCCTGAAATCTCAATGGAGATTCACTGAATGTTATGTCGTCTCAGTTCTCCCTCATGGAGTCGAAGTTTGGATACTCAAGATAGCTATTATGCGAAGAATTGAGGCGGCAGAAATGAGGCTGTATAGGAGAACATGGGTTGACCGCATCACAAATGAAAGAGTCTTGCACTGAATGCGCAAAGAAAGGGAACTCTTGACGTTGGTAAAGAAGCGGAAGGTCTCCTATTTTGGTCACATTTTTCGTAGCAATTAGTATGGCATCGTCCAGCTGATTGTCCAAGGAAAAATCGAAAGAGAGGGGAGCTTTGGAAGAAGGAAGTTTGCGGAGAAATGTTCGAGGAAATGGTCACCATCCTCCTATGAAGAGACGTAACAGAAGAAGAAGATCTGCATGTGTGCAATTAGTACGTACAGTTAAAGAATATATAATGTGAACAAAATATAAATGTATACATTTTGTATTTAAAGGATCGTTTGACCGATTAATTGTAAACATCCCTTAAAGAAGGGGGCGCACGAATGCAACTCTGCCTAAAAATAATTGAGTTAGTCTCGCTCGCGTAAAACCCACGCGAACTCGTAATCTGCACGTTAATAAATAACCAAACTGCCAGCGGCCGTCCACCGCAGGCATCTACTGGGTACAGTTTACCTGCCATTTAGTTTTACGTGTAATCTGTATTTTTAATTAAAATATTCATAAATAATACACGCGTTGTTTTAGTGCAGATAAACAATTGTAGAAATACGTCGCTAGTGAAATCAAACCATTATTTTTAGATATATTGATTTTTGTGAAGACCGTCACGGTAAGTGCGATTTTGCCTATACAGGTTTTAGTTTTGATTGATATGATTAAGTAAATTTTTTCACACGTTGAAAAATGATTAAAGAAACTCTCAGAAAAATATTATCGTGACTTGTGTCATGAGTTTCAATATTTCTTAAATTTCAACACAGAGCTATGGTATATTGTTTTGGGCAAAGAAAGATGTTTAAAGTAATTTAAGTTTTGAAATGAATTTGTAATTTTATCATAACACAACTATAAAATTGACATTTTAATTTTATAACATTATTCAAGGTTTATGTTACTTGTATAGAATTTTGTAAAAAGCAAATATTTTTGTGTAAGTTCTAACTTTCATTTAACGTTATTTATATTTTAAAAAATTAAATGCGAAATTTGGAATTGCAAACTTCTCACTTTAGCAATCGCAGCCTCGCTTTTTAGTCTTTTTGATCACAGTGACCATACATTATTTATGCGTTTATTTAAATAAAATTAAAGTAAAAATACCATAAAATAAATAAATAAAGATTTGAAGTGCAGTAACATGTATTGATCGATCATATGATGCAAACATCAAATTCATGCGAGGAAATATAATAATAGTTGACGCCTTTGTGAGTTATATAAATTATTTGAAGTACACCCCGTTTTTTGTTGCTTCTTTAAGATGTACTATAAACTCTGAAATTATAATAAAAATATAAATTCTACTACATCTGAAACGAGCGCCGTTTTTATAGGTTTTTGCAGGGCGTGGAGTGGAGCTTGCTCTGCCGGCGGTGTCGGGGCTCGGAACGGCGAATAAACGTCGCGTTTCACGGGAACACTATTTTCGGTACTTTTGCTCCACCACTATCAGCACCCGCATACAGGGTGCTCTGAAAACTTTAAACGATGTTAAACAGCTGAAATAATACAGTTACAGATTTGATTGATACATTACAATATTAAGTATACTAATATGATATTGAAAATGATTCAAAGAAACTCTCAGAAAAATATCATCGTGACTTGTGTAGGATTTGAACCTACATCTCCAAGCTTGCATGGCCGGTGTACTGACCCTTGTACTAACGAGTCACCTCTGTAATCATCATAATTTCTTTTTCCAACAGTTTCTTTGAATCATTTTCAATATGTGAAAAAATATGCCTAATCATATTAGTAAGTAATATAAGCCTGTAAAGGTAATTAAATCGCACTTGATTGACGTTCAATCCGCAAAATAGACATATATTAAGTATAATAAAGTGTCAATGTACGCAGAAGTGACTCTTTATGTGTATATTTGTGAGTTGATTATTTTTTTCGGAAACTTCACGAGCACTATTTAAGGAATAAACTGAAATTAATAATGACTGCATTTACAATCTCTTCAGTCATGGCGGTAGCCGTTTTGGTTTTTTCTCTTACAACCAGAAAATAAAAATTACTAAGTTTCCTCCTTCCAATGCCCCATTTTTACAGGACAATTAGCTGTAGGATGCTACGTTATTGTTTTAAAAAAATATCACCAAAATACCTTACGCTTTTGAACTATTTTACTCTTTCTTTGGGCATTCTGTGCAAGACTCATTTGTGACGCGGTCAACCCACGATTGAATAGTTAATACGATGGAGTGTTCTTGAATAGAATTAACTAATTCTCTAGAAAATCTGCAAAGCCTTATATTGAACGGTGGGACTTACAGTTTCGTTCGGGTGAACCTGTCGTTGGCTCGGAGCCTCCGTTTAGGCGAGTCGCGGTATTCTCCGGAGGGAAATTAGTTTATTTTTCCGTCCCCCGACCACTTACACAGATTTCGTGAATACTGTTTATTTTTTTATTTATTTCGCAGAATTTAAAGGCTTATAAAGATTAAAAAAACATTTTTGAAGCGAGATTTCAACGCTGTCCAAAGCTAAGAAAAAAAATCCTTTTGCGAGTAAAATGTGTATGCGAATTTAAAAGGTTTTTTTTTTTAGAAATATGAAGCCATAAAGAAAATGTTTACCGACATTCAAAATCCAATTTCGAGGATTTTCGAGAGCTCGATCGCAATGAAGTTTTTCGAGCTTTTCTCTCATGATTTAATATTTTTTCATATTTAATCCTCGAGCGGGAGACATCCATCCAAAAACCCGTAACCATTTTACTTATTAAGAGTAGAAGTCTGCATGAAAGGCAGAAAGCCAAGCAAAATGGTTTAAACTGTATCAAGCATGATCTGTCTCTGGGTACGCTAATTAATTACTTAGGTTCGGCTATTTACCTGGTTATATACTAAGAAATTACAGAAATGTTTAAAGTAGTGTAAAGATTTAACTTTTTTACATATAACACGTTACAAGTGTCCCAAACATTTTAGGTAAATTAAACGTTTTCATAAATATTATTTGAATATTACCAATATATGAACATCTCATAAACTGGCACATTATTCTGTTAATTTCGATTGTTTTCATAAAATTTATATGTATCGAATTCTCGCACAATTCTCTACAGTCCAGCTTCTTGCAGGAATATTCTAGCACCATGGAGCCAGTCTCGGCACATCTGCCACTTCGGGTGTGAGTTTCCTTTATTAATAAAATACCTATCGATACTTTGCCTTTTTCGGAAATAAAAATTAATTTCTTAATTAAAATATGAAGAGAGCCATAAAAAAGTTTAATGAAAATAACACGAATATGAATATTGTATTAAAAAAAATTTTCAAGTAAAAAGTCTACTGAAAAAATTAATGAAAAAAAATCTTTTATTTTCAGCAATTTTTTTGTATTAAATTTTCTCAATTAATCGAAAACAAATGCGCTTTTTTGTCATTAAATTACATTATTATTCATTAACAGGCCAACTAAATCAGTCAACCTTAATTTCGTATAATAAAATTTTAATATTTATAAGAAAAGGCAATAAACGACTTTTGGATTAAGTTATCGCAGGTGTTTTGAACTTTTTACCACAAATGACTTATTAAACCGTAAGCATGTGGCTTAGCTCTAGGAAGTGTAATATAAATAAAAACAAATTGGTTAATAAAATAAAATATTCTGATTATCAATGGAATTGGAAAATATAAATAATTAATTATTTAACCATTTGGTTTTATTTATGTTGAGCGCTGCAAAATAAGCACATAAATTTCATAGTAAGATAGAACAATCACAGCTTGGCATAACTTTGATGTATTCTTGATATTTGAATCCCATCTTGTTTGCATTTCAAGCGAGTGTATTTGAATGTTTTTGGATGCTGTATTATTAATATCATCCTGATAGACGTAGACTCGACGAAGAAACGCAGTAAAAGAAATTGTATCAATATCGTATGAACAAAACAATGCGCCACGGCTTTGTCGAAAATCCGCATTCTCGGTCTTTTCACTGCTCCAAATCTTTAGTCGGTATAATCTTAGCCCGTGGATGTGAAAATTATCTTCCACGCTTTGTGGTCTACCTTGTAATGGATAGATTACCAAGAAATTTGCCTAAAACGAAAACCTTTACTTATCAATAATCGTAGTAGTAATTGGTCGGTAATGGAGTAGTGGACTTGAAATGATTGTGAAAGGAAGTACTTGTGGGGCTCCTGCTATTGTTTCTAAGTCTATCTAAATTCCAGATTTTTGTAAGAAAAGGATTATATAATAATGCTATCGGGAGGCAGCAATACGCATACTTTTCCTTCCAATATAAAACTGCGGACCCGGGGACCCACTACACTATTTTCCCCATAGAAAACCATGAACACTTGTTCAGCATGAGTATACGCTCAGTGAAATGGTCGCCAACCACCTCTGAGGAGAAGCACTCGATAAAGAATAAAGATCAATAACAAATATGCATAAATAATGTATATAACATTTATAAAAAAAATCATTGAAATTATCAACGTAAAAAAGAAAAAGTTCAAATAGAAATTTTATTTATTCCGTAAAAAACATAGATTCACATAATCAAAAGAAATCAAATTAATGTTATCGCAATGGTTTTGAGATTCTCCAAAGCGGCTATAAGTAAAACAACGAACGCAATCAGTTTATCTTTATTATAATAACACAAACACATAAATATCTTTTCTAAGAGGGATGAGATCAACAGCTGAGAGGGACACCGAAAGGGAAAAAGATTTTCAGCAGGACAATATTTTTTTATCCCCCATCTAATCTACAAGCGATATTTTCAGGTATTACGTTCGAACCACCCTGTGAAATTCCTCTGTTATCCGCATACGCAAAAAACAACATTACTTTCTGTGCCCGCTGTAGCTAAATGGAACGAAAATACAAGTCGGCTTTTATTTCGGTTTTCACGCCGCGATAAGGGAAATATTTTCAATAAAAAATTATGTCCCATTTCCTCTTTTATCTATTTTTTGGGTGAATTTCGACGCGGAATCTTTTTAAAAGCTAGGCGCTGTATTACTGTGTCGAATTTCAACATAAAATTTAACAAAAATAAATTAATCCTCTCCCTGCGGCCATTTCGCATCGGGATACAAAGCAGCGCAACCACCTGGAGTGATTGGATCGACGTTAGTAAAAACGTCTTTCTCGTTGACATTTTTATATTAATTTAACATCTTAATAGAATCTTAGGGTTAGTTAATTTAAATACAATATTTGATTACTATGGCATATTACTAATATGGCTATGGTTATTATACGGAACGTGACTCTCAAGGTGGGCTTACAAGGTGTGGCATAGGTGGTATTTTCGTTTTTGAGTTATGTCTCGCACGTCTTATATCTTTCTTAGATACTTGTTAATGTGAATGTTAACGGGACAATAATATTTATTCTCTTTTTTATGGTCTGTATTATTGTATCGTTTGTGCGTTGTTGTCTCGGGTAATTAGATTCTTCAATAAAGAAGCTTGCTCAAGATTAGAAGAAGTGGTCATAACGATCAGTCCGGGCTCTGAGCCCCTCCCTTCAGTGTTGCTGGAAGCTCTAACTTTCTCGAACATTTAAATGTTTTTGGCACTCGGTTAAGATATCTAAAATACGCAAAGTTTCCACCGCTGACTGGCTAAAGTCTACCAACTCTTAAAACAAGGCTTTACTGAACCAGTTTTAAAATCAATGGCTTGAAGTACTTACAGATTCTTAGCTGTATCTTCAAAAAAAAAATACTCCAAAGCCAATTTAATTTTTCCTATTTCGTGCTAACTTTCTTTCTATGGTGATTTATAATTATATTTTAAATTTGAGTTGAGCAATTGAATACAATGAGCTTGTTTTATCGTCAATTCGATTAGAGATAAACTTTTAACGAGCATTTTAACTATTTAATCAAGTTATAAAAGAAACGAAATTTTAACAGATTACTCTGAAGAATATATTTTAGGTGAACAAATTTTCAATTTATTTTTTAATCCAACTGTCAGGGATAATTTTTAAAATAAACAAAACACAATTACTGCTATAATAATTAAATCACCAAAAGTTATAAGTACTCTAAATACATGTAAATAGAATATAAAATATCGCTTTAACTCTTATTTTTTTTTTAATTGATGTTTAATGAAGGCAATAGACAAAATTGGTCATGAATAAATAAACTTATATCAACATTATATGATCAGGCACAGCTGCAGTTGTGGTTAACCGTTTTAATCTGCTTGCTCACGTGCCTAACTTTCTAAATATATCTCATGAAAGAAGGAAGATTTTTCACACAGGATTCTCAAATACAAACAATTTAAAGTAAATCTAATAACAGTTCATTAAAGCCTGTTTAAACTTTCAATGCAAGCATTAAAACTTTTCCAAACATCGAAGCTGGCGCACCTCCTCACAGGGCAGATTCCGTTTTTTTCATACCGTGAACGGTCCATTAGGAAAGTTTTTAATTGAGTAATTTCCTTGGACTCGGTATTAATCAGCTGGAACGGCGAGGAGGGAGGCTAGCAAAAGAGGCAGAGGGGGCTAAAGAGGCAGGGGCGACGGGGTAGCGAGAGAGGGTGGGAGGGTGGAGTAATCCGCAAATAAACGCTTTTTTCCTCGTGAGAATTTCAAAATAAAAGGGTTGAGAATCGATATTCAGGTCTCTAGTCAGACCTAATTAAGTGGCTTCGTTTATGGCTCGGAATCGAAGAGCACTTGCTTTTCTATAGTTCGTCGTTAAAACGATGCTTTGATAGCGCAGTGGTACTCTTTTATGCCTTGTATGGATGATATCATGGATAGCGAACATTATCAGCGGCCTAATATCCTGGATAATAACATGTACCATGTCACACAGAACTTATAAATTATTTCAATATTAAATATAGAAGCTATATACAGTGAATTGAATTTCCTCCATAGATGGATATATTATTAAATAAAGAAAAATACTGGCTTTTACAAAAATTAAACTTTTTCATGTAAAATTTATGAATGTCAGTTTATTCCTAAAACCCATCTTAACATAGATTGAAGTGCGCTCTAAGAATAGAGCCTTCGTTCGATTTATCCGAGCCCGAGTAGTACCCACGAGGGACCTGCAAACTAAAAAAATCTCTTTTCTATATTCATGGGATTATAATAAATCATTTTTACGCCATGGGATATTCAATGTCAAGAAGTTATGGGAATCTACAAAGAGCGGGGACAGTCGTTCATTCAATTTTGCATATATTTTGACGCTGACTTTCGACTGTGGCCAATTTCACATGCGATTTATTTTCATCCAGCATCCTTCGGAGTACTACCCTCACCAGGGGACGGGGAGGGGAGACGTACTCTCTAACCTGTCCCCCAGGCCTACCCTCGGGTACTTCCTTCGCCTCCAGAGAACCGGATATGATTGACGAGCCTGTCACGAGACAAGTGGATAAAATTATTGAGATCTACTTACGTATTATATACAAAGAAATATTCTCAAAGACATCTCTATTAATTTCTAGTTTATATATATATATATATATATATAGATATATATATATATATATATATATATATATATATATATATATATAGTTTCTAGCTCTATATAAATATAAAAATTCTGGAAAAAATGAAGTAAGGAAAGTTCCTCCGAAAAGTTACATATAATTTCACAATAGTAAAAATTAAAGTATGAGTATACATATGGGTAGGTTATAGGTTCCCAAACTATTTTGTCCCGTCGACCCCTTGTCGAGTTTTCCTGTTTTTCGTAGACCCCTGTCTTGCTAATAATTTAATTTTCATAACATTCATCAACTTCAAACATATTTTTGACATCTGATATACAGGGTGAGCCATATTTTATGTCGGTATGTAAACATTGAATATCTTTGACATTTATCAACTGATCGATTTGAGTAAACATGTTTTGAAACAATAATTTAATAAAATTTTAACCATGTTTAACACTTAAACAACACACCGAAATAGTGGCGCTGTGTTAACTCAACGTGCATATTGTCGAAAATATCGTGGCCAACATGGCCAATGGGATCCACTCTTGTAGACCCCCATTTACAGTTCGTAGACCCCCAATTTAATTTTTCGCTGTCATCGACCCCTTGCAGAATCGACCCCTGGGGTTGATATTAACCACTTTGGGAACCTATGGTATACACGGAAGACCTTCAGTTTCCTTGGCCTGGCTAACTTGGTGATGAGTGCAGATTAATTCAGTTCCAATGTGTAGGGAATCCCCGTATTAAAGAGAATGACTCCCGTTAGTTGTAAGAATGTGTCCTCCCCCACCAGCCGAGCAACTCCAGCTAACGACACACCTGAAGGGGCACTAAACCCAGCCTTAAAAGGACAGAAACTCCAATTAGACTTCGTTATAACTTTCATAATAAACGCTACAGTTATACAATTTTATAAACTTTTTCTGATAAATGAACGCGACGTCATTTATCTACAGCCTCCTTTTTTTAGAAATAAAAGCAGAAAAGTGTAAAATACATTACAAAACACTTGTTAATATGCGATACTACAATTTACTTTTATAAGCCCATTTATCAATTATAAGCTAGCAATTAATTTGGTGTAAATAATACACAGACGAAGAAAAATTTGCAAAAAAATATTAGTCTGTATTATTTTAAAATTAATATATAGATAGTAGTGATCTCATAATGTGCTGTCTGTTATAAAATTGTTATATGGATTTAATGTTTTTTCATCAATTGATTTTCTAAAACAGTAAATAAAAATCTTTATAAAGTTTATGCACGCATATTAGACTCTATTTCAGCTATTTATATTTTTTTATACTATATCCCTATCACTACAGCATACTATCTACGATTTCTTAAATTGAGCATACTGAATTAAAAATACATTTAAAAATGCCATAAAAAACCCCACCTCCATCGTTAATGACAGTAATCAAGTATAATAAAAATTTTAAATGCTCCCCAGGCCAGAAGTAGGTCATCGGAAATTATTTTAGGCTGAAAAATATAATATATGCCGGGTTTGTTATCAACATCAGCATTTATAGCTGTCAAACATGAGTGACGTTACCTGATGTTTACTTGCCTATATCAAACAAAGTGCGCCATATTAAATAGCTTGCGAAAATATCAAGCAAAGAATAATTATTCATAAGCGTTTTTTTCAACTCACATTTAATAAATCGACCAGGTGTTTAAACAATACTTCGGCTATAACACGCGAAATTATAGCAAAACTTCTCAAAAAACGTGGACCACAGTGACTTTTTTTATTTGTGTGTAAATCTGTTGTATACATAATAAACTTGTATGGATTACAAAAACGATCAACTCTCATTATCATCATGAATATTACAAGTTTATAGGAAGATTTCATCGTCAATTTTAGTAAATTTTTGTAATCTATATATATAAAACACAAACTCAAAAACCGGCGGTTATTTGGCAGCGCTTAGCTTTAAAACCATCGAAGCGATGTGCCCCAATCCGGTTTCATTTGAAAGACAATAATACGAAGATGGTTTTAAACCACTAAAACAATGCATTAAACACATTTAGTTAATTAATTAAGTCGATTTTCGACAACAAAAAAATTTAACATCTGTTAAGTCGACATCGTTCCTCGCAAAAAATTTGAAAAAAGAACATTGGGAAAATCGAACATAATACGGACTTTCAAAACAAAATCACTGATCTGTCATTAAAAACGGAGAGTTTTATTATTTGTGGTTATCAAAAATATGTATATATATATTGTATATGAAAAAAATGGCAACGAAAAGAGCTGTAATTGGAAGAAATACAGCAGATGCGAAACGAAAGAGCAGCCGAAACTGCTGGACAACATGAAGTGCGTTTGGAGTCAAAAAGGTTGAGAGAGCGACAGCCAAGAGCAGTAGAAACACCAGAAAAACATGAAGCACATCTAAAACAAGTTCAAATCAGAGCTACTATAGCAAGAGCTGCTGAAACTCCTCAACAGCATGAAAACAGCGTAGTAGCACACAGGTTTTAGAAAAACTGCAAAAAATTATAAAATATCATTTTACTTTTGAATATTCATATTTGCATATTTATGAAAACACGTACGAAGATTTACAAGTAGAAAAATATCCGAGCAGATAAGAACAGCACCCAGGGAAGATGGCACTAGAGACTGGAGCCTTTGTGACTAATATTTTATTTTAGTCCGAGTACCGGGGGTTGGGGTGGATTCTCACCGCAAGGGTGTCAAGCATCTTCTCCGCGGGGCTGAAATCTTCATAGGAATGAACGTAACGCCAGGCTTATTTCGGAATGTGTTTTTTTTATTTTTCACACACACACTCGTGGTTTATGGTCGTGATTTCTGTGGACGAAGGAAACAGTTTTTTTTCCATAAAACACGCTTATTTACGACTTTTGTCGTACATGTGTGCGATATTAAGCCTGTGTTTTATATTTCGATAAAAAAAATGCTTTACATTTCTTTCATTATTCTATTGTATAATTGTTCATTTTAGCTTAAACAAAAGTTAACATTTTACAAAAATGCGTTTATGGTCATAAACTCATGTGAAATATACAAAAAATTCCCTTCATTTATTAATAATATGGATCTTCACCAAGCAAATGCCTTGTCCATCAATAATGCTTCCTTATTGTTTATAAAAACTCGCACAGGGATGCATAAAGTGATATTTGCTTATTATAAATAATTATTAAGTAATAAGTAATGTAGCCAATGTTAAGAAACGTTTTTAATTTTTAAACATTTTAATGGTGTTTCCATCGATACTTTCCACAAACATGCTTTAAAAAAACTTTTGTTTGATTTAGTGGAGATTTAAACTGACATGATATTACAATAAAATTAAATGTAATCTTCCTGAACTCATCTATACTTTATATATTTAATGCCACAGACAGGTTAAATTGTTAATAGTGCATATTTAAACAATTCATATGTATAGTCAATTGGCTAAGAAATTACAATCACTTTTACTTGTCAGCGCTTTCGTCTTACGAAGGCTTTTTCAGACCTTCGGGTTTATCAGAGTCTAAAGTAGCCCTTGAAAAGATTAAGCGCTCACAAACAAAAACGACTCTGATCTTGTAAGCCATGTGGCTATTCATATTTGTTAGAAAAAAGTACGTATAATTGTAATTTTCGCAAAAGCAGCCCGAACACCTCGTCCCTGGTCCGCCATGTCACGTTTTCAACTTTTAAATTTACCTTCGCGGTCTGGGAATGGATTTATAATAATTAGGTTGTGCCGTTCCTGTGTTGTGCCCGAAATGAACATAAAAACCTCCGTAATTAATGACCTCGTATTCTGAAATATGTATTTTTCATATTCAGAGCCTATTATTTGGAAGAAAAAAAAATGTGAAAACAAAAATATTATTATTTAATATCGGGAGTTGTTTAAAAAAAAATAGGTCTCAACGTAATTGAATTTGGTTAAAAATATGTTTTATTCACAATAACCCGTGTAGGTGAAAAATGCGGATTCTTAATAATTATTGATATTTTTTTATTTTTCGTAGGTCTTGATATAAATGGTAAAACGCATGGATTTATTTTAGTCTGAAATATAATTAAATTAAATTAGTAATAAAATGTTTGGATTTTACTATTCTTGGCTTCTGGGTTTAACGATCGTATAAAAGGGAGTCTACTATATATTAACTAAGTTAAAAACCATGCAATATTTTTCACCCAATTTACTTCCCTACCCCATAAGAAGTAAGCGATTAGAAGACGAATTTTGCAGAATATCTCAAAACATTTTTTTTTCTTTTGACTCTGAACTTTTTACGCGATTGCGTTAGCCAACGAAATATTGGTCGGTTAAAAGTTTAGACTTTCGCCTGAGTTATAAAAGATTAATCATAATTAACACTGATTACCAAGCCGTTAAATACGTTATCCAGATAAACAAACTTCTAAAAATGGATCACACTCAATTCATTACCGGAATTTGTCTTATATGTGACGTATAGAGTGTGACGTATAATTTATCACTGTTAAATTTAATCTTTATATCGAAAGTCAGGACATTGAAGCAATGGGTTGTGTAGAGGGCAAATAGTTTGTAAACGATCTGGCCCAAATCAAAAACCTCCGCTCCCCAACCACTCTTTATTCCCATTTTTGAGGATTTTTTTCGTGGCTCTGGCAGCATACAGAAGACGTCGAACAAGTACAGAAACACGTCCGTCTGCTTCGCCATAAGCCGTGGAAGTGGAGATGAAGTTATCCCCGCAGATGCCCCGGAGCTCGCGGCGCTAATGGACCCGAGGAGGTGCTAAGGAAATTCGATTCGAATATAGTTTTAATACGGAATATTCCTTGCCTGAAAATTGGATCTGCTGCTGAAATTGAAATGCGGAATTTATTTTATAAAAATACAAAGCAAATATGTATTAGATATTGATATGTGTTCCTGTCTTGAGAATATTTACATTTATTATTTAAGAGTATAAATAATAATCACGTCCCTGTGTAGCAAGCGCGAAGTTTTATTATAGCGTGGCACGTGACGCCAAGTAAAAATATCAACTCGCCTAGGAACGCAGGATAAGAACTATTGTGCGCTCTGGGTGAGGTTAGGTTAGTTATTTACTGCAGTCGATCAATAAGCTCCTGTGGTGTGGTGTATCTCAGCAGTGCGAGTCAACATTACGTGCTAAAGTGCCAACGTCGACCTTATTGCATAAAAGCGAACTTGCATGGCTACCGTATAAAACGTCGGCACTTGTTCGATAGAGGAAAACCTATTAAAATATTGAATGGTGCTAATAACGCAGTACTAAAATATTCAAAAATAACATTCATGAACTTGCAAGTGTTTACGCAGGACAATTACTGAAAGTGTTACTTACGATTCAAAAAAAATTGTATATCCCTTTATATAATAGCCATGACAAAGCAGAGCATGTATATTAACAGTTACTTAATTGAAACTAAAGTCAAACATAAACAGAGCGAAAGTAAGTCACATAAGTAACTGCGGGCGTTTACTTTAATTAGATATGCGCTGCGGAGGGCGACTCGTGGCCCTCGCCCCCATCCGCTACCCTCCGCCTAATCAGCAATAACATCAACTCCTTCACCCAGTCCAAAGATGCTTCTAAAGTAATTCTAAAATACTTGTACTAAAACAGAATAATAAATTACATCTCAGTTATGCACAGTTTGTACAGATCTCATATTTTTTTATATAATTTAAAAGAGACTAGCAAGTATCGACAACAGCCTAATATCACCACGAGATGGACTTGGCTCTTGTCGCACCTCTTTAGCAGAATACAATCAGCATATTTATCTTCTTGATCAAGTGCTTCTCCTCAAAGGATGTAGGCAACCATTTCACTGAGCATATACTCATGCTGTGCCAGTGTTCACGGTTTTCTAAGGGGAAAATAGTTCCCGGGTCCTTCTACACTATCTGTAGTCTATGGTGTCCTGAGCACTGGCAACATAGGGCCCGCTCTATGAGAGGGGACTCCGAGAGCGGCCATTACAGTTCTGTCATCTGAGAGAGAGAGAACGCCGCGCGGACGCGCGGCGTCATTGACTTGATAATGTAATCCCACCACGTATTGTAATAAAGACCTGAACCACACGCCCCCTTGTATTATTCTGATTACAAGCTATTTCGGCGGGGGCGTGTGAGGTGAGAAGACTGGTGGAGCTGGGAAGATCTGCGAAGGGCGTTGGAGGTTAGGAGACCACGTGGGCGATGTGCCGCCGCGTGCATGGCGCTTGATGCGCGGACCCACGGAGGGCCCGGCCGGACGAAGAGTGTCGTCGCGGTTGTGGGGCGCGAGGAAGCTAAGGCATGCAGCCGCGTGCAGCAAAGCGATCGAGAAGATGCCGCCGCGTGCGTGGTGCTCGGTGCGCGGACCCGCGGAGGGACCGGCCGGACGAAGAGTGTCGTCGCGGTTGTGGGGCGCAAGGAAGCCAAGGGGTGCTGAGCGGGGCGATGCCGCGCGGTGTGACGGCGCCAGCTGCGCAGTGGAGCTAGCCACGACGGGAGTACGCGAGGGAGCGGCCTCGTGCGGCAGCCACTGGCCAGGGCGACAACCACGTAGCATGGCCTCGGCGCGCGGCGCCGGCAACAAAGGGAAAGAGGATCTCCAGCCTTCAGGACCTTCGTATGATGGTGACATCAGGGGGGCATGTAGTCTATGGTGTCCTGAGCACTGGCAACATAGGGCCCGCTCTATGAGAGGGGACTCCGAGAGCGGCCATTACAGTTCTGTCATCTGAGAGAGAGAGAACGCCGCGCGGACGCGCGGCGTCATTGACTTGATAATGTAATCCCACCACGTATTGTAATAAAGACCTGAACCACACGCCCCCTTGTATTATTCTGATTACAAGCTATTTCGGCGGGGGCGTGTGAGGTGAGAAGACTGGTGGAGCTGGGAAGATCTGCGAAGGGCGTTGGAGGTTAGGAGACCACGTGGGCGATGTGCCGCCGCGTGCATGGCGCTTGATGCGCGGACCCACGGAGGGCCCGGCCGGACGAAGAGTGTCGTCGCGGTTGTGGGGCGCGAGGAAGCTAAGGCATGCAGCCGCGTGCAGCAAAGCGATCGAGAAGATGCCGCCGCGTGCGTGGTGCTCGGTGCGCGGACCCGCGGAGGGACCGGCCGGACGAAGAGTGTCGTCGCGGTTGTGGGGCGCAAGGAAGCCAAGGGGTGCTGAGCGGGGCGATGCCGCGCGGTGTGACGGCGCCAGCTGCGCAGTGGAGCTAGCCACGACGGGAGTACGCGAGGGAGCGGCCTCGTGCGGCAGCCACTGGCCAGGGCGACAACCACGTAGCATGGCCTCGGCGCGCGGCGCCGGCAACAAAGGGAAAGAGGATCTCCAGCCTTCAGGACCTTCGTATGATGGTGACATCAGGGGGGCATGTAGTCTATGGTGTCCTGAGCACTGGCAACATAGGGCCCGCTCTATGAGAGGGGACTCCGAGAGCGGCCATTACAGTTCTGTCATCTGAGAGAGAGAGAACGCCGCGCGGACGCGCGGCGTCATTGACTTGATAATGTAATCCCACCACGTATTGTAATAAAGACCTGAACCACACGCCCCCTTGTATTATTCTGATTACACTATCATATTTATATCAGGCTGTAAATGTAAGTTGTAAATCATGACCTCATTAAAACGACGGCAAGTTCTCGGCATGGAGATTAGTCATGTGCTAGCCAACCTATGATTGATTGTTGTATTTGGCTCTAAGGTAGGAAGGTCAGCGATAAGTATTATAGCGACAATGGGAATGCAAATATGCAAAAAAAACTTTGCTATAAATTGTAAACAATAGGGTATTCTGTCAAATGTATACAATGTTTTAGTCATTTTAAAGACGTCAAAGTTCGCTTTTTATTTTTTAATAAGCGAATTTAATATGTTCCACGAGCGAGTTCTCAGGACCAATAATGCGTATCACCGTACACGCCAAGCCATACACGCGACCACAAGCGTGAGCAGTGACAACAATAACTATTACACCCAAACACACCTGACCTTATAATCGGCTCAGCAAAAGACTCTGTATAACACAGGTAGAGTCACCTTTTCGGTTTTTTATCTCTGATGTTAGCCGCTGAGGCTCGAATCAACCTCCAGGCTCTTGCTTGATGTGATGTTTTCGGGGGCAGGTGTTTATGTATTGAAAACACCGTAAAGGGGCATTACCTCTGCGGGGAGGGGAGAGATAAGATAGTCGCGTCAGTGCCGCGGTTCCTTCCTCCACCCTCTCCCTTCCGCCCTCCCCCGCCACCCGAGGGCTGGGACTTCCCCGGCGAATATATTATCACACGCAATGAATATACTAAAAGCGTAATCGTATTAGTGAAACGTGCCCGAGTCCCACGGCTTTGGATTTCTCGATATCCGGCAGAGTTTAGGTTATCATTGTTGACAAAAATAGTATTTTTAATTGTAAAGGCAGTAGCGTATCTAGGGTGGGGGGGGCGATGAGAGCATTTCGCCTCGAGCGGCATATATTTTAGGAAGCATAATAATCATCAGAACCAATGATTTAAGGAAAATGCGTGTTGACCCCTGATCTGAAAAATTGGGGACCGCCCCAAGTGCCAAAAGTTCTAGGCACGCCACTGTGTAAATGTTGTACAATGTACAGTAATGAATTTTGAGGATTTTTTATCATCAATATAGGATAAACATTTTTTTATTTACTTTGAATAGAATACACGCTTCCGTCCGTCTTGAAACTTCGGTCATATGGTATTCAATTACTTCACATTATTTTTAAAACTCAACTCTTACGGTTTTATTCACCATGCGTTGACGTCATAGTCTGCTTAGTCGGGGAACTATATTAAAGTTATAGAGCCAACTTTTCTGCATTCTTCCCAGCCTATAGAGCCTTGCGCCAAGAAGACTAGACTCGTGATGTCATTTTAATTCGGCTTCACTCCCACAAGTCAAATAGTATTTTGAAAACATAACCCAGCATATCATGGAAATCTACGGTGTGTCGCTATGGGGTGCTTTCTAAAGCTGTCAGCTAAAGTCATTCGGCTAAAGAAGTGCGGCTTCTTAGCGCCTCTAATTTATAGCTTCAAGATAAGGCTTTGGAAATGCCGCGAGCCCTCGCCCTATTCTCTCACCTGAACGCACGTGTTATAATAATATACCTACCTTTTCTCCTTATTTAATAGACACACAGTATGCCTCGTCATGTTTCTACACTGTCTAGTTGCAAGGCAAGTTTACAAGACAATTCGATTAACATCGGTCCTGGTCGCCCAACCAAAGTCTGCGGACCTGCAGCTGCAAAAACATTTACTTCAATGCAGTTACGGTAGTAGCTTTTTATATTATCGTTTTCTCTATCAGACAGTAATTTACAACAACCTCTTTGTGAACTCTTTATTAACTCAACTAAACTAAAATCCTGTTATAAATCACAGAGTTCAGCGTTGTAGCGTCTTCTCCAACCGTCTCCGTATATTATAAGCGCAGGATCTTACGCTTGAAAAAGTCAATTACGTCGCCAATAAAGCGTTTAGTGATAATTCTAGCTTCAGCGACCCGGTGTACTCGGGCGCTGGTAAATATTTAAACAAAGCTTCTACTTACAAATTAATATTTCCAAAGACAGCGCTTAGGCCTCCTCGGTATTTGAGATAACTTAATTTTAGCTCGGCGCCAGTGCAACCAATCAAACTGGCAAATCGAATGAAGTATTTACCGCAGATGGCGAGGTCGGGAGTTCCCCGGGGACGCCCGCTCTCCCACTGCGTACACGTGGAAGCATCTACAGGACCCCTTCCTGGTGAATTATTCACCAGATAAACGGCGCATTTACACCCCCTCCCGCCGCCGCAGCGGGTCAGTCCGAGCGGTTGCATTATTGAGCGCCTTCTGTCCTGACTCCACCTCGGAAATGTTCTAAAAGGGACACGACGGAAGTGTCAAATAAAATCGTACTGGATTTTAGTTTTAAAATAATCGCTATCTTAAATTATTGGATACTTTTTCAGAGCGTAGCACCGATCATATTTTGAGCTAAGGGATCAAATGGTAGGTAGGCATTCGAGATAACCACAAGACTGCGAGGCAGTTACAGATGGAACGTAGGAACTATGTTGGGGAGATGTAGGCAATTGGAGTCAGTAGGCAATGGTGAAACAAAACGATAGGGCGATGTTTTTATGTGCACAGGTAAAGCACCTGAGGACGCCTCACTCAGTTCATTAAAACGATTTTGCGCCCTTCTGATCTAATTTTAATTGTAAGGCTCAAACTACTTGGTGCTTTTTTCTATGCGTGTGATATGTAATGATCGTGATTTAAAACCCAGTTTGCCATTATAGCTTCGATTATAGTTTTTGGCGATGTAGGCAATCAGAGTCAGGTGACCCCCATTGCCCACACAACCTAAGATCAATGAAAAAAGGCACTTGACCCGTCTCGTACAATTTGGCATTGTTCTTCCCGTGTTCACGAGGCGGTTAAAAGAGACATACATTTGCATTTTATAGACGCAACAAAGCTCTTTTGCTCCCAGCTATGGCATAACGTCGTTCCCAATGATCGAAATTAAAATCCCCGCAACCTGACATTACATATTTATAGCTAATAATTATTTCATCGGCAGCTCATAGAGTCGAGAGCATATTCGATAATATAATTTACGATCCTGTGTAGAGTAATTTAATTTGATTTTAATTAAGTAATTTCAGCACCGTCTACACGCGTTTAATTAATTTTAACCAACATATTCGTCGTGTGTTATGTATTTACGGTTAAGTAAGCATGTTTGAGCGAATTTTGAGGCATGGTTCAAGCTTTCGTGTCTGCATTCGCTATAGTCATTTTTTTTAAACATTAAACATTTTAACTGTTTAAAATTTCAAAATTAGCTATAATAATAATAAAAAACATAAATTACTGCTAAAAACACACCCGCAAGTTCGTTGTTACGCTCTAAAACCCACATTTACAGCAATTACTTAATTTAAAAAAAAACATATTTCGTAACACCAACTTTTCAGGTTGAATTTAATTAACTATTTAATAGACTTAGTACGAAGTGATCCTCACTGTAAGTCCTTAGTATTTAATCATCTCCTCAAGGAAGTTATTACAATACTCTATGGAGATGGATCATTACCATTCCAACCGCACTATCAGTCATCACAAATTTCTGCATAAGCCCTATAAATCAGGAGTGGCCAACTTTTGTACACATAAGATCTAATTTTTATATTAAAAATGTGTCCCGATCGTAAGGTGTGAAATAAATACAATGTTTATACACTGTGATTAAGTACGAGGTGCACTCACGCAAGCTATGGATAGATAAGCAAAATATATTATAAAATAACAGTTAATTAACGGTGATCGGTTTGTTGGCTAACCCTTTATATAACCAAAAGTAAGACCAGCCTGAATTCAATGGTCAGTTTTTTGTTTTCGTTGCCAGAGATAGAGTAGAGACATCTATAAGCTACGGTTCGAGGATGTGAAGAATTTTCTTTGCCAACCAAACCTATCCAAGATAACTATATTTAATACTGCCCCCATAGAGGTCTCAAATATTAACATACTGCCTATGTTATACTCCATACCAACTTTAGATCGATCCATATAAACCCTCTGAACACCTTTAAATTAAGTTCATTCTTATATCCATTCACCTGTTACCTGTAATGAGTCCATGTTTCTGTAGATACTTCAATATTAAAGAGGAACTTCGTTCTACTTCTTTGTGTAGAAACCCCATAAGGCTAATGAATACAGATATAAGATTAGTTGTGATGTTGTGTTTCTAGATAATTATTAATTTAAAATTAAGCTTTTGTGAAAATATTAATTTTTAACATACACCTGTATAATGCAAAATTTTATGTTAACTTTTGTAAACAAGAAAATGACGATTTTATAAACATACCTAAACTGGAAAATGTCTGTAAAGGTCAATGGAGATTCCATTTACTTACTTTTCCAAAGCCCGGATCCATCCAGGGCTCCTCTGCTGGCCGGTGAGGTTGGATCTTTTATTATTAAAACAACAGTTTGATTCTTGGACATTTTGTAGATTTATTATTTAGTGTCCAATCATTCCTTAAGATTATTGCAAAGGATAAGTGCCATGGCCAGTTCAACGCTCACATCTTCTGGACTTTGGGTTTGATTTTCAGTAGCGTGCGTTAAAATAACTTATACAAAATCAAGTCAAGACTCGCACCCGATAGCCAAAAATTGAAAGATCGAAAAAATAAATCAACTATAAAATATATTTCTTTTACAAAGATTTGTGTCTATCGAATAATCAGAACGATAACGAGTGGTTAACATTATTAAAATACATCTAAAGCTCCTAACATTCAACAACGGTCGTAGTTACTATTATTCGATACTAGGAAATATTTAACTGACGGGAATGAATGACAATAAATAAGTATGCAAACACATAACTGACAGTATCAAAGTTGGTACAAACGAGGGCGACGATACAGAGAACAGAACTAGAATGGTATGAGTGAAGAGTTGCATTAAACGGAGATCTGGGCAAAGAAACACTCTTCCTCGCAAATAGAGACGCATTAAAAATTCATTATAAATATATTTATACATAATATATTTTTACACTATACATGGATTCCTATATAAAATTCAACGAGAACAATCAAAATGACAACAAATAATGACGCATTGCGAGTACAGCTGTCCTTGAGTGATCGTCCCCTCGACTGGCAGCTGAGGCCGCGAATCTCGGCCCCACCCCTGCGGCCCGCCCTTCACTATGTGCCGCTTGCATGAAGATGATGATGAATAGGACACTTTACACAAGCTCGAGTCGCTTCATTTCCTTGATAAGCTCTAAGCCCATGCGAGCTGGGGAGGGAGTGACGATGACACCAGCGCTGCGTAGGGCATCGATCTTATCCTGAGCGCCACCGCGACCTCCGGAGATGATGGCTCCGGCATGGCCCATGCGCCGGCCAGGAGGTGCTGAGAGACCTGCGATGAACGACACCACAGGCTTTGCCTTGATTCCCTGGAGATCAGAAATTACAGTATCGATAAGCTGATGAAATCCTATAATTTTACTATCATCCTTATAAAGTAAAACGTAATATCATGAGGAGTAAGTTACCTAGATACAGTTAACAAAAAATGCACGATTTTTATTATCTTAAGTTCAAAGTATAAAAAATAAATATATTTGTAACAATTATTAACTAAAAATCTTTAAAAAATTTAGAATTGTTTGTTCTTTGAAATTTCTTAGACCTTAACTATGAAAATATCTGTACACTCCGTACTCTTTATGTATCGGACGTCAGCTAAGCGTTTTTGACGCTGGCCTCACGACGGTGGACTACTGCCTTTTTTATGTTCCCACCGGCACGTTGGCAGCATTGTGGCTAACTTCATGAACCATATTGTTACTATCTTCATGTGCAATAAATGACAGTTGGAGTTGAGATACGAATACAAAACGATGGCGGTTTGAGTTAACCTCTCCCTTCCCGGCACACATCCAAATCCCAATCAATTACAGTCTTTGTGCCAGAAAAGTCTGGTACAATTGGTCCTTCGAGCCGGATGAGAGTCAGTGTTTGATTTGGATGTGGAAAGTGATGTTTCGGTGTTTTACACGTGGTAAAACGACCGAAAGTGTGTCGTGTTAAAGTCTGAACCGCGGAAATCACGGCCTTACAACCCGTGATTTAAGAAGCATTTGCGAGCGTAAGATTTATAAAGATGCCGACCACCCGCTCCGGCGTAAATGTCGCCGCGAAGGACAGAGCTGGGTCCGATTCGGGAAGTATGTCGTCCCGAAACTCCAATCGGACAGCGGCAGATAATACGCTAAGACAGATGCGCCGCGAGATAGAGGAAGCACAGCGTGTAGCGCGTGAGATGGAGGCCCGGTATAGTGTTCTGGTAGCCAACACTGCCGCACAGACAGCCGCCAGAGAGAGGCTCGCCGAAAGTGCCGCCGCGACCGGACCGAGCGCCAGCCCCGCTAGGGCCGCGCTGACGTCACCTCACAGACACACGGAGAGAATTCACTCGGACGACCCGCATCTTCAAACCGCGACATGGGTTTCCCAGCAAAGCGATCCTTTGGCTCGGATAATGACCGCCGTCACTGATGCAATGCGGCAATTCTCTGACTCCCAAAATCCGAGACAGGATACAGCGAGAGCGTATCCGGGAACGTCGCCTCTGCACCGTACAGCAGAAGAGCCGGCGATCGAGTTCCCTATGTCATCGCCACTGCACCGGACAGCAGACAAGCCGGCGATGATGTATGTCCGATCGGACTCGGCGGCGAGAGTGTCGTCGCCGCCCCACCACATTCCTGCCTACCCCGACTCAAGGGGAATGAGGCAGATGGAGGCCTTCACGGCGAGGCAGTCCAGCATCAAGGTCGCAGGTAACCTGAACGACCCCGAGCGAGTCGATGATCGCCACAAGGATGATGGCCGACACGATGGCCGACACGATGGCCGACAGGAGGGTGGCCGACAGGGTGGCCGACAGGAGGATGGCCGACAGGATGGCCGACAGGACGGCCGCGGGGATCGCCGCCAGGATGGCCGCGATGTATGCCGCGAGGATGGCCGCAAGGATCGCCGCCAGGATGGCCGCGAGGATGGCCGCGGTTACCGCCGCGATGACCGCCGCGATGGTGCGATGCACACCGGGGAGCCGCCGCATGGGCCCTTCCCAGCTGCGATGGCAGCGCGAGGCGTCCCTTCGTCGCTTGGAGTTGCGAGTCGGGAAGCGTCTCACACCGGGGAGCCGCCGCATGGGCCCTTCCCAGCTGCGATGGCAGCGCAAGGCGTCCCTTCGTCGCTTGGAGTTGCGAGTCGGGAAGCGTCTCACACCGGGGAGCCGCCGCATGGGCCCTTCCCAGCTGCGATGGCAGCGCGAGGCGTCCCTTCGTCGCTTGGAGTTGCGAGTCGGGAAGCGTCTCACACCGGGGAGCCGCCGCATGGGCCCTTCCCAGCTGCGATGGCAGCGCGAGGCGTCCCTTCGTCGCATAAACTTGCGAGTCGGGAAGCGTCTCACACCGGGGAGCCGCCGCATGGGCCCTTCCCAGCTGCGATGGCAGCGCGAGGCGTCCCTTCGTCGCATGAACTTGCGAGTCGGGAAGCGTCTCACACCGGGGAGCCGCCGCCTGGGCCCTTCCCAGCTGCGATGGCAGCGCGAGGCGTCCCTTCGTCGCATGAACATGCGAGTCGGGAAGCGTCTCACACCGGGGAGCCGCCGCCTGGGCCCTTCCCAGCTGCGATGGCAGCGCGAGGCGTCCCTTCGTCGCATGAACTTGCGAGTCGGGAAGCGTCTCACACCGGGGAGCCGCCGCATGGGCCCTTCCCAGCTGCGATGGCAGCGCGAGGCGTCCCTTCGTCGTTTGGAGTTGCGAGTCGGGAAGCGCCTCACAACGGGGAGCCGTCGCCTGGGCCCCTCCCAGCTGCGATGGCAGCTCGCGACGTCCCGCCGCCGACAGGACTGGCGGAGCGGGACGCGCCCTCCATCAATGCCGCGCCTGCCAGGGAGACGCCGATTGCGCCTCCGCTGGCCGCGTTCGCATCCCGCGACGTCCCGCCGCCGACAGGACTGGCGGAGCGGGACGCGCCTTTCATCGATGCCGCGCCTGCCAGGGAGACGCCGATTGCGCCTCCGCTGGCCGCGCTCGCATCCCGCGACGTCCCGCCGCCGACAGGACTGGCGGAGCGGGACGCGCCCTTCGTCGATGCCGCGCCTGCCAGGGAGACGCCGATTGCGCCTCCGCTGGCCGCGCTCGCATCCCGCGACGTCCCGCCGCCGACAGGACTGGCGGAGCGGGACGCGCCCTCCATCGATGCCGCGCCTGCCAGGGAGCCGCCGAGTGCGCCTCCGCTGGCCGCGCTGGCAGCCCGCGATGTCCCTTCGCCGCTTAAACTTGCGGGTCAAGACGCGCCCACCAGGAAGCCGCCGCCCCGGCCGCCCGACGCTACTCGTCGCCGCCCCGGCCGCCCCAGCCGCTCGACGCTACTCGCCGCCGCCCCGATGCCCTCGCCGCCGCCCAGGCCGCCCGACGCCATCGCCGCTCCACCGCCGTCTTCGTCGCCTCCGTCTACGCCAAGCCCGACGCTCGCCCGCACATCCGCCGACGCCGGAAAAACGGACAGCCGACGTGGATCAGGAGTATGGCAGAGCCCTACTGGGGGAGTGTATCGGACGTCAGCTAAGCGTTTTTGACGCTGGCCTCACGACGGTGGACTACTGCCTTTTTTATGTTCCCACCGGCACGTTGGCAGCATTGTGGCTAACTTCATGAACCATATTGTTACTATCTTCATGTGCAATAAATGACAGTTGGAGTTGAGATACGAATACAAAACGATGGCGGTTTGAGTTAACCTCTCCCTTCCCGGCACACATCCAAATCCCAATCAATTACAGTCTTTGTGCCAGAAATGTCTGGTACACTTTAATACAGACTTATTAAAATGAAGGCCAATTGATGCACTGTGGTTTATGGAAGGCCGTTAAACAAAACAATTATATATTCTCTGATAATTTGAGATCTTATTCTTGAAGGCTTGTATTATTTTTAAAGTCGCCAACAAACTAAGGCAGAACCATAGGTCTGTTGTTGATCGAACATATCTCATTTATAACTTATGAAATACCTACCTGCAGCAGTGCAGGATACAATTTGTACATCGTGAAAAGAGAACAGAACTGAGACACCTCAGCAATCACAAGAATGGGAGATGGAAATTTTATACATGATAGAAAACAGGAGTTGATTTATGCATTACTAAGTTATTGTATATCGTTAACATCTACAAAGGACATTCAATCTATATTAAGATACAGTAAAGCAATAGTATATACCAACGGCATGCTGTCATGGCATGGAGTACACAAAAGGCAAGCTTATAATATATTCTCTGCTAACTGTATTGTTTTGATACACAATTGACAACAAAAGTTCATGTGAATAACGACTCAAGTGAATAGATCTAACTTCATATTTGCACATTATCAAATACATGACCCAAACAACAGACCCCCAAACAACATACCCACAAACAACATCAAAGGACCGTTAAACTCGTCATGATCAAAATATGGTTTTGTAAAAACATCTATCAAGAGTTCAATGAATTTTACTTGAATTATGTAAATTGTACGTGAGAATTTTGAGAAAGTAATTATGACAATTTACTAAGATACAGTTTCAAAGCAAACAAAAAGCATATTCCCAGTCTGCCTTTGGTAAACTGCGTACCTCATCACGCGCCGCTGGCAAATGCAAACCCAAATTATACATTCAATGATTGTCAGAGTGAATTGGAGAATCGATGAATAGTCGTGTAAATTTACAGAACTGCTGAAATGAGATAATGTCAGTCGAACCAAAGAGGATAGCAAAATAAAACTCTACAAAACCTTCCTTGTGGCTACCGGCATTGTTCGGACCTACCTTGCGGACTGAACCCTGTTAAAAAAGATAATTTCATCAATTTCCACCACCAAACTACAACACCAATCGCTAGCATTTGTATCTCACTTAATAGGTACTTTATAATTTGAACAAAGAAACTTTCTAGTTAATCAGCATTTACAATTAAAAGTTGTTGCATCCGCACAAGTGTGGGTAGGTTACTCAACAAAGTAGTTGGTTTTTTTTTTTATAATTATCGATATTTGAGAAAAAAGTAAGAAACATGACTAAAATTATTCAAATTATTTATACCCAAATAAGTAGGACACAAGTAGAGATTTCATACCCTGATAAATCCTAATAAACTGGGTATAAATTGTGGGAGCTTGCAATTTGAAGAGGGCTGTGAAACAGAATTGGAATCAGAAATCGGAGGCAGTTTATAATACTTTATAATTAAAAAAATTAATACCAAGTCTAATGCACTGTTTGAAGATTTTGATGCTTGCATTTATTTACTCATATAATCAAATCTACCGTTGCAAGAGCAGCATTTAAAATTATTTCAATAAATAAGGCAATTAGCCTTTTAGCACTAAAGGAGCCTCTTCAGATCTGGCAAGAAGTTCAAAGTATTAATGTTTGATTGCAAAATACACAATTTTTTAAATTTATTGCATAGGAATTCCTGAACAGACTGTAAGGCAACAGTTTTGGCAGATTTTAGAACCCAATCAGAACATGAAATTGGTATTAATAGAAACAAGAATTGGACACTATTTTGTCATCAAAAGTGCTAAAAAAAATATATATAAATCATTAACAGCTACAATTAATTTCTTTCAATAGTATTACTTCTTTACTCATGCATACAATAAAATTATATTGACAGCAGAACATATTTCCAGCCATCCTTACAAACTGCATGCTCACAACGTACACATTTAAAAAATATAATAATATAACTAACTACTTAGGGATTAAATAATATATAAATATAACAAGATATTGAGTGGCTTAAGAGCATAGCGTAAGGGTGTTAGACTTCCTTTTTGGAGGCCAGAAATTCCACCCTGCGCTTGTCAAGCTATCCCCGTTAACAGCAAAAGCAAACCATTTAGTTTTAATGGCAAATAATTATTCCAGTTACCCATACACGTGTTATGCATGCAACGTATATTTCTTTAAAGATAAACACTGCAACATAATTGTATCTAAGCATGTAATACATCCAAGTCTATTTACAAATAATAGACCAGATTCAATTCAGCAAAGCTCAAAGCCAGCATTTTGAATAGAATACATGAAATAAGAAGTAGACTTCTATATTTAGTGTTTGGCAACGCTCGTGTGTCATCTTTGTTTTATTTCGCTAGCAAGAAACATCTAACATCAGATAATCTGGATAAGGAATCCAGTAACCCCACTCCAAGAATTGGGAGTAGTTTAGTAGTAAAGGTTCTAAACTACTAGACCATGAAGCGGTTAATTATCGGATAACACCAATACGAAATAATTTTTTTTTTTAAAAACTACCTACCGTATAGGCTTGATTAAAACCTAAATAGTCATAGGTCAAATATTAAACGTGAACTATAATAATATGGGCATGACTGTATTTTTTTCATGAATTTCTATTAGCAAAGTTATAATAAATACTAGACATTATAAAATAGATTGTTAGAAAAATATTCTGAGTGAAATCGGGCTTGGACGAATACATAAAAAAAATTATATTATTAAGAGAAATTAAAAGCCTGCGAACACCTTGATGACTTACAGAGTTATTAGCAATGAGGTATTCGGCAGCCTGCTCCTCAGCCACTCCTCCGATCTCCCCAATGAAGATGATGCCGAGGGTCTCTGGGTCCTCCAGGAACACCTCCAGGCAGTCGATGAAGTCTGTTCCGTTGAATGGATCACCACCGATGCCTACGCACAAGGTCTGCCCTAGTCCAACCTACAATTCAAAAATAACATTTTATAGGTATTTATACTGTACTAAGCAGAACAATTTATGTTTTGATGACAGTGAATTTCTTTTTATTTTACGAGTTTACAGCATTTACACCAGGCCAAAGCACACTATGAGTCTATGGAAGCAATAAACCATTATTTGATTAGATCTACTTAAGTAAACAATCTGCATGAGATGATCAGGGTCAAAACAATAATTTTAGCCAGAAGCATGTTTTATTTAAGTTATCGATAAATTAAATATATTTCTTAGTAATTGATTCTATACTGTGATTGTATATATTTTCAACCGAAATCACTGAGACGTTACTATAAATAGCAAGCTGCTATAGTTTGTTAGACTTTTGGAATTAGATTTGAGCAATAGAGATCTAATGACACAGTGAGAAAATACACTTCAAACATTTGATTGCGACAAAGTTGTCTTAATTTTGGCCCACTGTACCTATCTGTCTAGTCAAGAATTCAAGTTATCATCAGACGGTGCAATGAATATGCCTATTCTACCATATTATTAGCTAGCTTTTTATACACTGGACGCCCTCATCGCATAGAAACTAATATTGTTATTAATGTGAACGGATAATTTAAATGTTGCTGGCATAAATAATATAAATGCATTTAAATAGTGGCTAAAATGGGAATACAAGGCAACAGTCAACTAATTTAGCCAACTGCAATTTTGAATGAAAAAAAAAAAGAGTACATTTATATATTATATGCGTAATTACAAAAAATACACATTTAAAGTAAATATTAAACTAAAGTTTGTAATTCAATGCCACAAAAAATGCAAGTTTAGGATTATTTGGAAACAATGTCAAGGTCATGCGGATGACCTTCAACACAAAACAAGATTAAAAAGAAATAATAGACTTCAATTTATTTAATACAGTTTGCTACGAGATGATACGAGATTTTTTTAAAATTAAAATAGAAATATTTATTTGTAGTGATTTATTATAATAAGTACTATTAATTTTCCTCAATTCTTTTCTGAAATATTTATTGTTTTGAAGTTACATAACTTTTTTAAGGTCGGTTCAGATTCATTTTGATCAGTCTAAAAGCATTATTATTGTCTTATTATATCATTTTAGATTCAATGGCAACATGATGTACAAAGTGCGAAAGTATAATTTTCCAACTGTAGGATATCACGTCTGATGCAATAGTATGCCCCAAGAGCAGCCTCCGGTTGTCAGCCCAAGAGTTTCTTGGGATTCTTTAATGAGTTGGGTTATACCTCAGTGGTCTGCTGTACAGCCTCATAGGTGAGTGTGCCGGAGCGGGATACGACACCCACACAGCCCTTCTTGTGTACATGTCCCGGCATGATGCCGATCTTGCACTGCTCGGGAGCGATGATTCCGGGGCAGTTGGGGCCCACCAGACGAGACTTGTTTTGGCGCAGAAGCTTGTGTTTCACGCGCACCATATCCTAGAAATATTTGAATTATATTACATTATAATTAATATTTCATAATTTTTTTTTACTCATGTTAATTGATTATATATAACCATTTGAGTTAGAACTATATCAAATGTAAACAAACAAAATAAATAACAGAAAGAATTTTACATTAAGTAATTAATATGTTTGTTAAACAAAGTTCTAACTAAAACTTAAAGCGTTTGTACAGTGTAAAAACGATGCTCGTTTTTATTTATCAAATAGCATTTAAAATAAACTGAACTTCAATTATTTTTTGAAAAATTTTGAACAGATTGCATGCCACTAGTAAAGTGGTGTCTAGAAATGTCTGTCTTTTGGTATAATAGTACTGTGATTATTTTTTTACTAAAACCTGAGAACAACAATATAAACATGTATATGCTGGTGAAAAAAAAAACTGGTGAAAAGAACCACCCAAAATATAAATATTTTAAATTTGCTTACATGCTGTGGGATTCCCTCAGTGATGCACACAATGAGGGGGACCTCAGCATCAATAGCCTCAATGATAGCAGCAGCTGCTGCCGGTGGGGGCACATAGATGACGGAAGCATCGGCCCCCGTACCGTCCCGTGCCTCCTTTACCGAGTTGAACACGGGAAGATCCAGATGCGTGCGCCCACCCTTGCCAGGAGAAACGCCCCCTACCACAAGTGTGCCATATTCAATGGCCTGCTTCATGTGAAATGTTGCCTGCTTGCCCGTAAAGCCCTGGAATATGTACCAATGTTATGGTTATGTGTAATTTTGTTTTGTTTAAGTCTATTATAAACATCTTACTAGCTTATTTGAATTTAAATATAATTGGTGATTGGTATGTAAATTATTCTATCGAACAACAAAAAATTGAGTATATCAATAAATCAATATCTTATTCAAATAGAAAAATAATTATCTGCATATAAATGAAAATCGTGTAAACACCAAAATTAAATTCATACCAATAATAAGATAATGTAAATTATAATCACATCATCATCACACAAATCACACCATCAGTTAAACAGATAAATTTTGAAGTATTTAAAAGTATTTAAGTATATAATTATTGAAAATTGAAAGTCTCTCCGGTTCTAAGGTTCTTATTAAGGTTAACAAAAACAATCAGTTTTTCATTATTTCATTGACTAACCAGAAGAATTCTATTCTATTTGCATGAATACTGTCAATTTTTTTGACAGTTATTATGAAGCTTTTAAGTTTTCTAACCGACCTTCTGTGTGACCTTCCGACATATATATTTCTGTTATATTTTTTCAGCCTGTCAGGAGATTGGTTGTTAAGATAATTTTTTTTCAATTCAATAGATTCAATGTGACGTCATGAAGATAGTTATAGTTCTAAAGTTGGAGGTAGAAATCTAAAAATTTATCAATCGTATCTTAAATGTTAATGGATACCTTATTTAGAGATGAAAAGTAAGGCTGTAGTGTGATAAGTTGACATGCCATTATTTTTTTTAAGACATAAGATGAATACTGGTCTCACCTGACACATGACTTTGGTCGCAGATGTGAGCTTAAGGTTTTTTCTAGTTTGGTTGTACTGGGAGTTGAACCGTACATTGGTGAGGACGAGGCCATCTGAAAACAAGCGATTATTCAGAAAACAACTGTAAATTTTTTCTTTGTATTTGCGCAATCAACCAGAATGTTTTTTTTTATATGCAAGCACATCGAAAAGAAAATAATCTTTAGTTATCTAAGAAGTTAAAATGAAAGGTAATTAAGATTTATAAAGATAAAAAATTGGATAACGAACTGAGGTACGTTTAAGCAATTTTTCGTGCGCGTAGCTATTTACTGTACACAATAATTAAAGCACACAATATATTTTATACACAATAAACAACAAAATACTGCATTTTATTAATAACAAAATAAATACATTCTTATCAGGATACTCAGTATCAACTTTATGATAAACTAAATGTCAAGACTAAAAGGGGTCGTCGAATAGTAAAAAATAAAAACAAAAGACCTCTGGAACGACAATCTCATATAGAGCTACATTATTTATCTAATTCTCTAGTACATTTTAAATTACCATGCTACATATTACATTGATTGATGAGCTCATAAACAAACTTAAACTTTGCACTGTCCAATATTCAGTGCTACTTGAGTCTCTCTAATCTCCCCAGGCTACGATTATCCCCCATATGTTGTGGAGCCGAGAGGGCACCTTTCCAATGGTTTATTGAACAGAGAACACCTATTACAAAATTTCTAAATGAAAAAACTACAACTCGTACTAAAGGAGTTAATAATAACCTTTACGACGAGGCGACCGTGACCTAGACAAACACAATTGCCAAATTGATTAGGGACAAAATTCCAAGAGGCTTTCAATATTAATTGAGAGCACCATCTGTCAAATATTCGATTGTCGGCGAATTGTAATAGTTTACAATGATATCAAATATAATAGTGGAAACGAATGTAAAAAAAAAAACCACTGTGGCAAATTGACAGAACAGTGAATCGGAGTAAACATATGAAAATTGTTATTATGACATATCATAAATGATAATGATAAGAATGATTACATAATTGTCATTTTTACCTCGGACACGGGTGAGGATCCTGGCAGCAGCAGCCATTTTTAATCTGCTGTAATTTTTATACGGGCCGCAATTTGACAAAATTCACGAGAGGAAGTGGGGGCGGCAGGAGACCAACTTAACACGCCATCATATAACTTACGCAGGCTGGCAACACAAAATAGTGAAATCCTTCCTTGTTTTTTTTTTAATAGTTACTTTATCACGACATTTAACTAATATTTATCTAAATATTTTTTTCCAAACACTATAATTACTAAATGCTTTTTTTAAATTCAAATAAATATTATTGATTTGGCTGTATTTGTATTTTAGCCAAATTACTTTTTTTGTTGTTGCAATATCTTACCACTTTCCCGATTCAGAGGTTTTCCGCTTGTTATATATTGTTGTGGTGCTTTGTGCTGGATTCAAAAATTGTATTGCATTTGCAATAACTGAATGAATACTTTGGGTTTTTTTTAGGTAACTTAGCACAAAGTTATAGATGTCATCAACTCGTTTAGAACAATAAGTCGGCTCTTTTCAAATATTCAATAAAACACTTATTGTAAAAAAAAAATTTTTTATTGATAATACAAGATTTGTCAGTACAAACACAAAATGTAACTTAAGTACATGTCATAGTCATAAAAAAGTATACAAGCTTAAAACTTATTCTTTTTTGTAACTTTAGTGCGATATACATCAGTTGATGCCATTTGTTGTACTCGCAGGTAAGTGGAGAATTAAATTGTCAAAATACCCATCAAGGGAACTGGGCACAATCTTACTATTTTTACAACATAATATTTGAGTAAATTTTCTCTACACATAGGATTATTGTTGAACGATTCAGACTTCACAAAGCCTGGTTACATTGATTAGATCTTATGTACCTATCGTTCCAGGTATACATTTGGTTAATTGGTTTTCACGTATACAAGGAGTTGTCCAATGACACATTTCATTTTCACGTTCACGGTAAGTAATTTGACTGAACCAAAGAAGTCCTTCACAACTAGTCTACAAGTTTTAGTAGATTATTTGGGTAATTTTTTTTTTTTTTTTTCGGCTTAAAATCAAAAGTGACCAATAAAAGTTTATGTTAATCTATTATTTTAAAAATTCACAAGCTTAAATCAAGAATAGATTTCGCCGAGTGTAAAAATCAATCAATCTGAAATTTTTTCAATAGTTGGTTACTATTTAATCATTTTTTTTTCTTATACCAAATTAAATGTTGGTAGCTATTATATTAAATCATATTGAAAGAAACTCGGAAGTTACAGAAATGAAGATAAAACTTTATAGCTTGAAGGTACCATTGTACTTCATATTAAATCTTCTAACTAGAAAATGTAACCTTAGTTTTTTTAATAAAAATAACTTAGTGTCACAACATTTTCATTATTATGAATTGGTCACTTTTAAATCTAATACATCTATATACATGTTTTAAAAAAAACTTATGCATAATGCTAGCAGCAGAACTAACTAGCAGATAGCAACGTTGACAGGTATGTACTCAGCCTTGAGACCAGGCGACGCAGGGTGAGGCTTCTGCAGGTTGGCCAAAACAAGACGCGCATCAGTTTGTCCGTGTTCGGCTGCCCGTCGCAGCAGTACCTCGGCCGCACGCTCGTCCCGGGCGAGCCCCCCACGGCCCTGCCCATGGAATACAGCCAAGTTGTACAGCGCTGCTGCATGGTCTTGACTAGCTGCTTCTCTGTATAGCTCCATTGCCTGTAAATGAAGTAATAAATTATTTACTTCAAGTAAAATAAGAAAGTGTGAATTTTAATCCTAAAATTCAAATCTCTTGGGATAAATATAAGATTTAATAAAACCGTGGAAGGATAATGTAAACAAATGTTCCTAAGTAAAAATGAGTATAACAATTGATAACCAAATGCAGTATATGAGGGTATATATCCTGTTTATTATAATATTTTTATTGAATATTTATTTTCAATTATTCATTATTTAGATAATGCTCAAACTTCCATATTATATAGTTTCCCAGTAAAATGTGTATGTAGACATTAAGTGAGAAAAACTAAACCTGGCTGCTTTTGCTAATAACAGCATTTAGAAAATATTGATTTTGGAAAGGAAAAATGTCTTAACTACCACACAATTAATTTAATACAAAAATATTTCCAAGAGTTTTCATAAAGCTAAGAAGAAAAAAAAGCAAACAATGTGTTTACTTTTGGAAAATCTATCAATCCTTTGGATACTAATGAATTTTTAATGTTAATGTCTTATGTCTATTACGGATTAGTCAATCAGATGCGTATTTATTACCCATTACGGGTTTATTATATTATTACTAATATGATAAGGCACACAAATCACGATGATATTTTTCTGAGAGTTTCTTTAAGTCATCTTCTATATATGAACTAATGTGCCTAATCATATTAGTAATGTTAATGTCTTAAATAAGTTAATTACTAACCATCTTTTCATCAATCTTAGTTCCCAAGCCACGTTCGTAGCAAAGAGCAAGATTATACTGAGCAGGAGCGTGACGTCTGTCGGCTGCCGATTGAAGCATGGCGATACCTGATGACACATTCCCGGCCTCTATGGCTGCCAGTCCTAATTTATTCTCAATAGAACTCACCACATTGGTGAGTTCATTAACAGCTATATCTAATGGGTTGTCAGTTTGGATTTTTTCTTCTGGCTTAACTGTATCATTAGATATATTGACAGGTGACACACCATTATAGTTGAAACTGGAATTTATGATGTCCTGGGAAGAGGCGATGTTATGACTGTTGGGAGGTTGGGCAAGAGCCAAATGGGAAATGATGCCAGAATGAATAAGACGAGTGCTGATAACATTGCAATAGGATCTCCTCTTTTGGCTGATGTTCTCCTCCCAAGTACGGCGTTTGTGCGCCAGGCACATAACTTGGCTGGCATACCAGCCCAAAATAATAGCACTACTCTGTAATCAAAATAGAGCAAATAAATATTAAACATTTGATGTGGATTATTTTATGAAAAAAGTTATTAGAAAGCAAACATTGTGGCAGATAAGAAACGACCTTGACTTACCCATGAGAAAGCATTTGCCCAAGTATTATTTAAATGGCATTGATACCAGCTGTCATCGCTCTTTTCTGTGTTACGACCATCAAAATTTCCACCACAGTTATCTTTTTCCTGAAATAGTTTGATGGCATTTTCTTTTCTAATGACCACTGATGTCTGCTGGTTGGACGCGAGGCCAGCCCCGCATCTTATATCAAAATAGTTGGCACTGCGCTGCAGTGTATCCTTCAGACATCCTGTTACATATCGCCACATTTTGTGTTAAAATAGTAATTTGAACAACATTTTTAAAAAATTGACAATTGCCGCAGCCAGCTGCAGCTACTTTATTTTCTTTACTTATTTGCTCATGTCTATGGTTAATAATTATAGCTCATGATTGCATCTATTAATGGCCAGCCCCTAATTTCCGAAAGACTAATTAAATTAAAGAAAATATTTATAAGTCTCATATATTGCAGGTTTTTTTTTATTCAAGTTGCTTGGATTTTATTACTCAAAAATTTAAATATTTCAAATATATTAATTTCATATGATGTTTGCATATTTTATTATTATTATTTTAGACTAGCAACATTGTACGTGTCATAAGCACATGGCCACACATAAAAACAATAACAACTATTTAGCAATGCTTACTCTTATTTTTAAGTAATTTTTTCTAAAAACTTACTATGTGTGGAAGAACTAAAATGTTTGTTTAAAGCAATATATATTTATAAGTATTTCTCTTACACAGTGTTAAGATTTACTAATTATATATTTTTATTTGTAGTTCTCTCTGTGCTGCGGATGTTCAAGGTGCTTGCGCATACAAAAATGAAGGTGACAAGTTTTATAAGAAACCAGACTGGAGTGATGAATACAATCTTGGCAAGAGTTACACTCCTTCTTACAATGTCGCCCCCACCGAGATTACACCCGTGTTGATATCGGCATCGAACTTTGGCATCGGAGAGAGTTCTGAGCAAATAATTAAACCCATGATGTGGGGAATGGTCCCCCCCTGGCATAAAGTTAGTTAATATAAATGTGTTCGTAGGTTTTGGAAGTCTTTGTGTTATCTCGCGTTTTAAGTTTAAGTTCCGACGATTCGGTCTCGGTACTGGGGCCATCTTTAGGTTAAATCAAGTAAAAAAATGCTTAACTTTCGCAAGTAGTTTGTGCCTGTAGTATATGAAATTCTTGTGGTATCGTCTACTTTTTGGGTCACCTGTATTTATATACTTACCCACCTTCAGAATTGTTTATAAAGTTGTTGAATCACTGCTTATACACAGTATTTCAAAAGCTATCATTTAAAACGGGGAAGTAATGTATTATTTTTGAACTCTAAAAGTTAAGTATATGTAGTCTGTACAGTATTTTATTAACACTAAAATACCCAACATCCTTTTTAAATTTTGAAACCTATAAATAAGTACTTAATTTAAGATTATACTAAATTTTTCAGGGTAGTTGGAAAACTCACGGACTCTCAACTAATAACTGCAGACTCGAAGGTGTCATGTCATCTCGGCTATATGGTAGCAGTCTGAGAGATGGGAACCGCTGTGTCGTCCTCGCTGAAGGCTTTTATGAGTGGCAGACTACCAACCCAGCCAAACAACCTCATTACATTTTTTTGCCACAAAATGAATCCATCCAAGTAAATAATTTATAAAGCTTCATCTCAGTTTTTATTTTTTAATTCTTCTATGGCAACATACTACAAATTTTTGGATATACTAAGAAATAACAGGTTTGATAGCTGAAAAATCACAACCACCTTGTGCATTTCTATCCTAATGCTTGGTGTATAAATGTACACATATTCAGTGCAACAAATGTTTCTACCTCTGCTTTTACTCAATACCTTTATTTATGCCAAATATGTCAAAATTAAATTCATGTTGAAATATCAAAATGCATCTTGCTTAGGTTTTGATAACTGTCTATGGTCAGATATTTTGTATTTATAAATAAAATTTTTGAATTTTGTTTATTTTTCTGTCTGACTTAAATAATTAACTTTTCAGATGGATAATTTAGAGACATGGAATAATGAATTCAGTGATGCTAAAGGTTGGAGCGGACTACGGTTGATGAAGATGGCCGCTCTGTACGATTCTTGGAACTGTGAGGATGGAACTCTCTACAGTTACTCCATCATCACAATGGAATCCAACGACACAATGAGCTGGCTTCATCACAGGATGCCAGCTATCTTAGACACTGATAAATTAGTTGCTGTAAGTATGATGTCTCAAAAGTTAGTGTTATCGTAAAAGGGTGTTCTATCTAACTATCAAATGTGTTAATTTTCAATTTGTTTTCAGGATTGGCTTGACACTGAACGTGTTTCACTGCAGAAGGCGATATCACTTCTGAAACCAGTTTCCAAACTGTCCTCGTATCCCGTATCCACAATCGTCAATAATTCTCGCAACAAATCCACCGATTGCAACAAGCAGATAAAAGAGGATGACGTGAAAGTTGTTAAGACCAAGCCTCGAGGCTTTGGATCTCGAAGTGTCATGGATCAATGGCTGCGTGGATCATCAGGCTCCAAAAGAAAGGAAGAGGCAGAACCATCTTCTGATGGGAAGAAAACTAAGACGGATGGCACCATAAAATAAATTTATTACCATTCAAATAAATACAGGAGTAAAAAAAATACTTCAATGTTAAATAATACTTAAATAGACAGTGCAGGTGCGGTACCATTCCTTACGTATTAACTATGACCTATATTATTTAAGTTTTATATATATATTACTAATACAATAATTTTAATTGTAGAGATTTATATTCAAATAATGGGGATATTTAATAAAATCCAATTGTATTTTTAATCATTCTTTCAAACGATGGAATTGAATATACTCAATATGTCAATAACATTTATTGCAATAATTCGTAAACCGTTATAGATATTGAATAATGTTAGCAAGACACAGTCAGCAGTTGTGCTTTGATTTACAATATTTTTTATTATCTTCAGTGCCTTAAAAAAGTATTTTTGAACCAGTGTAGTTTTTTAATTATTCAAATGTAATAAATTGATTTTAAATTAATAGTCAAATCAATTGGATTTTAGAAAATATTTTATCATGTTCACCAGTGATAATAGCACTAATAAAATATTGGAATCAACTTTACATTATAAATATTAATTTGTAAGTTTTATAATTAATTTTAAGATATTATTACAGAGAATTGCTGATGTTACTAAGTATAGAATATTTTATTTATGCATACCTAATACTAATACTCAGAATATAATCAAATTTGAGCCAAAGTAATCAAGTCAATAATTGCAAAACTCGTCATACAATTTGATATATCACTTGAAAAGAAAAACAGACCTGTACAAATATTTTCAGATCTATATTTAATGATACTATTTAGCTCCGTGAAAAAATATTATGAGGTTGATTTGATAAATTTCCAGTAGGTGTTATTCTGAAAAACGAGATACTGATATGTTTAAATATTACTAATGTTAGCAACGGAGACATTTATAGAAAAATGAATAATTATCAATTGAAATGGTTTCAATTCTAATTAATATATTTTATAAAACATTTAATCCTAACATATTTTATGAGTTCTATTTCTATCAGTGTGCTATAAGAATCTAGAAAGGTTGGAATTTAATAAATTTCTCTTCATTGATCCAATGTAATATTTCTACATCAAGTGCTTTATTAGACATATGTGAAGAATTATTAATTACGTTTTTCAATCAAATATTTCTCTCATATACATTCGAATTAGAAAAACTAAATTACATTATATTTATTGTATAACATACATATGCAAATGAAATTGTATCAAACTCAACTATTATCAGGCAAAACATTATTATAATTTGTTATTGTTATTGTTGTTTAAATCTATATTAGTTAACGCCTATGCGTTAACTTTTAATTTTATATTCTACAACTAATTAATACAATTGCTCTCTAGTAGCACTCATTGCAATTAAATTTATTCTGAGACTAAAATCAACTCTTCCTATTTACTTGTATATATTATAGAAAAATTATATAACAGTAAAAAAATGCATTTTTCACGAATGTTCTGGCTCTCTGATTGGTCGATGATCTACAATTACTTATATATAAATAATAAAAAAAAGTTATATAAATTAAAGGTTTGTTTGATTTCATAATTGATCATTGCATTATCTTATAATAAAGAGTTATTTATCTTTAATATATCAATTTCTTTTACTTGATTTGTTGAACTTAATTTAAATCACAACATAAAATATTATGATTCTTTTGCTTTTCATTACCAACTCCTTATAATATTTGACCATACCCTTGTTATTTTCAATATAATTGCTTTATCTTACTATGTCATTTGCTAGGCAAATTGGTTTAAATTTAAACATTTATGAGTTTTTTTACTTAAAAAGAAAATATTATATTTTAAACGTTACCAGATAAAATAATACTGTATTAGCTATTGTGTTCTTGCCTTTATTTTGTGATTCCTAAATTTAGATTGAAATTCACAATAAAAAGTAAAAATATTTTTAAAGAAATTGTTGAGATTTATCGTAATCTTTAAAAAAAACAATTAAATATCGGCTAACCAAAAAAAAAAAATTGGGATTGTGTTATCAATAAGTTTGTAATGACTTCAGAAATGCTATTTTCTGATAGGTTGGAAAATGTAATGTGCTAAAATCTGACTATATATATATAATATAGTATATATATATATATATATAAATCTGACTATATCTTCCTTCGAAAGATATAATCAATGTGCCATCACTTTTCTAAATAATAATGACAAATATATCACAAAATAATATCCTTTGGTAGAAGTAAATAAATAATATGACTACTTTACTAATGTTGCACAACTCTTTTCCTTTGTTTTGGTTCGTTCTGTTTCTAGAAATCATTTGGATGTCTGATTCTGGGGTGGTTTTTAAAGTACTCCTTTATGAAGATGTACACTCCGTAATCATCTGAAACAGCATTTTAAGAAATGTAAGATCTATGGATGATGGATATGGACTCTGCATAATGTATATTCACTTTTAAATTGAAAATTAGGTTTTGATTAGTAATCTTGAGAGATTTTAGTGAAAGAAAATATTGTCATTAACCTGGATATTGATTATGCTGCACAAGCTGATAGAGCAGATGTCTGGCAAGTGGCTTGAAGAGCGACTCGGGCAGAGAGGCTCTCAGGGCGTACTTCTGGAGATGCTTTACCACACATGGGGCTGCACGCTGGCGGCAGCTGCGCAAGAACTCTTGCGATGTGTCCGGTGACTGCAGCCCCTGCTCGTCATCAGATTCAAATCCAAACAGTTCCTCAAAGAGATCTTTCACCTGTTATGTTGTGAGAATTCGGTCAGTAAAATATCAAATATTCTCTATATATCTTATATTGTCTATAACTGTAGCTTATTTTTTTAGATTATGATTTGTTTTTATAATACACCCATAGCTCGCTATACGGCCGCTCTTTATACGGCCTTTCGCTATAACGGCCCTTTTCAATTAAGGCACGTTTTCGATATACGGCCTAAAATGTTTCGCTATAACAGCCAAGAAAAGTTATTTTCTATGTTATTTTGTTTAAGAGTGTTATTAAGTGTGTGCTCATAGAGCGGCTGGTTTAGACTTGTCTGTAAGTGTTTTATGTACATATTTATTACTGATTGTTACACATTAACTGGAAAAATTGGAAATAATTAGGGACATTTTTGGTACGTAAGTACATATGTATTTATGTACAAATTAAAAAAAATTTAATATGTATTTTTTTATTAAACTTATTTTAACTATTGATTATATGGATTGAGGACAATAACAAACGGAGAATGCCAATGAGTCAAATGACTATGTATTTTCGAAAATTTGAAGAATGGGGATACCGACGAATCTGCTGAAGATGTCACATTCCAAGCAAGCCGAGGATGGTTTGAAAAATTTAAAAACAGATTTAATTTGCATAATTTGAAAATGAAAGGTGAAGCAGCTAGCGCCGATGAGGCCGCATCTAAGGAATATCCCAACATTTTAAAGGGAATTATTGAAAGAGGTGGTTATAAACCTGAACAAGTGTTTAACGTAGACGAAACAGGGCTTTATTGGAAGTGAATGCCTGATCGCACGTACATTTACGTACGTACGTTAAGGTGCCTAAATGAGGTGTCCAAAGAACAATTAACTTTGCTACTTGGTGCAAATGCCGCAGATGATTTTAAGCTAAAACCACTTTTAATATATTTGTCCGAAAATCCAAGGCCTCTTAAAGGACTAAATAGAAATCAATTACCCATCATATGGAAATCCAACAAGAAAGCTTGGATGACTAAAGTTACTTTTAAGGTTGGTTCAAAAATCACTTTTGTACAGAAGTGAAAAAATATTTGCGAGACAATAACTTAAACAACAAGGCTTTGCTAATTTTGGATAATGCACCAGGGCATTTTACTAATTTATCCGAGCTATCTGAAGATGTCATGATTGAGTACTTTCCAAAAAATACAACAGCTCTGATCCAACCAATGGATCAGGGTGCAATAGCCACTTTTAAGGCATATTACCTACGCCGAACTTTCCGATAACTTATTGGAAAAAAATATGGCCAGAATGTGTAAAAAGTGTTACATATTTAACAAATTTGGAACCGATCCCATTGAATTTGTATTAGAATAATTGATTCCTTATACGGCTTTTCGCTTTGCGGCCAAGTTTCGTGGAACGTATCTAGGCCGTAAAGCGAGGTATGGGTGTATAGTATAAATGCACATATACAAATATTTGATTTCTAGCTAGATAATTATCTATGTAACAAACCTTTGCATGTTTTCTGAAACTCCTGTCGGAGATAGTGTCCAATTTAATGCGGAGCTTTCTCTTCTGGTAGAAAAGTTCACATGGCCACGGTGAATACACATATTGTTCCTTGATAGGTTTTTCCACCTCCGGTACTCTAATATCTAACATCCCAGACAATCGAGCATCCAGAGATACTGATGGCTGTTCCTCATTTGTAATTGTATTTTCATCAGTCTTTTCTTCCTCCTTTTTGGCATTTGGATAACTGTTCATCACAGCCTCTCCGTGGATATGCACACTATTCAGTGATACTACTCCTTGTGGTTCAGTTTGGATGCCGTGTGTATTTTCCAATTTTAACAACTCGGGTGCAGATTCTGAAGAACTCTGTGTTTCAAATTTGTTTTGCCCAAATCTATTTATTTCTTCCATTATAAGTTTAATTTGCATGTCATTGGTCGATTCTCCAAAAATATCAGTGTCTTCTGTATCTATATTGTCAGATTTAAAAAGTTCTTCCATTTCCTTCATGACTTCATCATCACTAAAGGACAGACTCGCTTGTCGGTTCTTTTTTCCATTAGGCAGTGATTCAGATGGATTGTTGATAATTGGAGACAGCACAGAATCTAAATTGTCTTCAGAACAAGGAGTAACTTGTGAGACAACATGACCATTAGTTTTGGATTGTTTTTCCAAATGGTAATCTTTAGAAGCTACATTTTCTCCTTTTATAAAGTCCAGAGGTTCAGTCTGCGTACTCTTATGGTACTGTTCGGACTTGATGCAGAAATCTTGAAATTTTGGGTAAAGATCTTTGTTTAGAGTACATTTCTTTATGGATGCAAGCTGAGGACAAAAAAAAATTAACACTAGAGACATGCTGGCAATATTACTTGCATAGCTAGTTGTGAATAGCCAAAAGTACTCTCATGGAATAAATTAATTAAAGCTGTTTTGGAATATTGTGAATCAAGCTTAGTACGGATTTGTGTATTTTATTCAAGCGAAGTTCTAGTGTTTTGTTACCATAGAGCATACAGCATGACGATAGAGTGGCATGACCATGGCATGTGCAGCTGCTTGCAGCTCTAAGTCATGCGCTGCGCCCCACACAGCCTGCGGGGGCTTCTCTCCACACCACCACACATAATTCTCGGACAAGTTCTTGATGATAGCATCCAAGTAAAACTGGCGCACCTGAATATTATTTGAAGATTGAGAAAGAAGAATTGGAATATCAACTATACTTATTATTTTAAGTAGCCTAGCATGAGCAACCTGCACTCCTGAGCAGATCGGAGATCAGATAAAACTTTAGAACTCTGTTTATTTTCTTTGGCTTGATTATGCAAGTGTATATCAAATTTGATTGTGAAGTTAATATTGTTATTGAATGACAACTTCATAAATATTCATATTTTTAATTTATTTAAGAAAACATATTCTCTGAAAATTATTAACTAACACAATACAGTAAGTAGATAATGGTAACACAATAAAGATATTGTCGTATATATTACTTTCTGTAAACTCATTTTTTTATTGTTAACAAATCTTTAATAATTAATTTCTGGTATATTTGTAATATTATATATACTTACTGAAGATATCAATAGGTGTGGCTCTACTTCAATCGAGGGAACTTCCATTTCATATTTGTGGCTAGGATTGCGTTTGCAGGAATTCATGTCTTATATTTGTGCAGTCGGGGCATATGAAGGAAAAATTGATTTTTCAGATTATTACTCTGAAAACAAAATATATATCTGATTGATACAAGATTTCAACTTATTTTATATTCATATTTAGTAACAGCCAAAATAAAGTACTAAGAGTAAATTATATTACTAAACCCTTTACTAAAAATAACAAGTAATATCAATAATAATAAATAATGAAATCACTTTTGGGCTATGCTCAAATTGATTGTACAAAACATCACCAACAAATAAACATAGATTTGTGATATTACCAGGATTTAATTTAAATTCTTTAGTTCGTGCTATAAACGTGCATTAGAATAATATTATTGTGACATGAAAACGACGCTAACCTAACGTTGTTTTTCCCGCTTTTGACAGTATTTAGCAATAATGTCTGAATTTCAGATATAAGTACATACATATATTCGAAAATTACTCATTTTACTACACACAAACTTTGTGAGCATTTTCACCAATTTGGAATATTGATGGTAGGATAAAAACAGGAACGGTGTTTTTAATTTAAAATTTCTTCTTCGTGTCAGTATTTAATCATTCTACAATTTTATAATGATTTCTATTGTACGTTTTATAGTTTTCCTTTCATTAGAGGTACATCACTACTGTTCAAAAAATGTTTCTGGTAAATGTGCTATGGTTTTCTCTCTTTCTATAGTGACAGAGACAAGATGTCATTGACATAAACATAACATAGAAATAGTAATCATGGGTAGAGTAAAATTCTTTACAAGTAATAGAAATATGATATAATTTTTATATAATGTAATATAATATAGTTAAATAAATAATTTTGATACTTACAAGTGACTGAAGTGCCAAACAAAATGTTTTAAAAGCATCAAATGGTTAATCACACCATGGCTTCCGAAAAACACAAGGAATGCGCCGATTTTATTAAAGGCGTACACTCGTCTCTCAGGCAGTTGTCTCAAACTATAGGATACGATGAAGCATGGAAGCTTCATTGCTCAGAAGACAAAAATCTGTCATTATATGCAGAAGCTATGAGTCAACTAGGTAGTAAACACTGGGAAGAAAACGCAGCTGATCCATCAAAATTGGCATCATCACGAATATCTTGGGCTATTAATTACTGTCGAAAATATTTCTTCGATGGTGAGAAAGAACACCGTCGCCGTAAAGAATTTATTACTATAGATATGATGGATTTATCTAAAGATGTCAAACAATTTTGTTCGATTACTAGAGAGAAGTTAAAAGTTCTTGACGTTGGAAGTTGTTACAATCCATTTTCATCATGTGAATATATGGAAGTTTTACCTGTGGATTTGGCACCAGCCATATCTGAAGTATACCAATGTGATTTTCTTAATGTTACCTTAGCGGGTCAGGATTACAAAGCTGATGGCAAGATAAAAATGTTACAGCGAGAGAGCTATGATGTTGTTATATTCTGCTTGCTTCTAGAATACTTACCTGCATCTGAGCAGCGAAAGATTTGCTGTCAGAAAGCTTTAGATCTTTTGTTATACGAAGGAATATTGATTATAATCACTCCAGACTCTAAACATGTCGGTGCAAATGCAAAGCTTTTCAAAAACTGGAGATATACTTTAGCACTAATGGGATTCTCTAGGATAAAGTATGAAAAGCTGCCTTTTTTGCACTGCATGGTGTTCAGGAAGGCACTCCATCCGGACACAACCAAACATTGGGCCGAAACGCACAAGGAACCCTATATGACTTCTAATATAAATATACCTCAAGACGTCCCTGAAGTTAACGATACTTTATCGAATGAAATTACAATTGTTGAATAACTTATAGAAATTCAATATATTTAAAAATGAATGGTTATTTTCCTTACAGACAAATTATTTTATTTGTAAAAATATGTTAGTTTCAAAATATATACTAGAAATAATTTTTATTTTAACTGTTTAGTTTGTGCGCTACTCTTGTATTTTTCAATAAAAAAAAAGAATATATAGTTTTTCACCGAATTGAGACAGTGCTTATAATTATAGTTCAGAACATTATTAGTTCAATAATAACTTACATGGAAATTGATATAAATTTTTTTTCAAAAAATAATTGAAGTATCAAAATTATTATTATATTTTTCGTTGTTATATTATATATATTTCGTTTTCCTTTAAAAAAATAATTTAAGTTTTCAAAATAAATGTCACTTTACAATAACATATTAAAATCATCCGGATAAAGCAAATAAAAACAATGGTGTCTGTATGAGCCATACTTACATTATAGTAAAATATAAATAAGAAACAATACATGATCAATCAAATAATGTGATCTGTTGTAATAAGAAGCCATTTTTTACAAGACCATAGAGTAAAAGATCTGCCCATAGACAAAGCTGACGTCCCGTGGCGGTGGCGCTCGGTCGCATTGTCAGTGTCAGAGATGTTCTCTGCTCGCGATCCCACCAGTTGACGTCTTGAATCACTCAAAACAATGTTTACAAATGACGTGTATTAGTTTCATTGAAAATTTACTCCGTGTACTCGTCATCATTCATAGTTTGAGCTCAGATTGTGTTTGCCGCATTCGTTGATTTAACAAAGATGTGAGTAAAAATATTTTTTGAATAAATGGAATACGTGACTTTTGTCTGATTAGAAACTGATACATCGCGTGTATTGTTTTTCTATCGGCTTACAATTATTATTGAGATTATGTATAGTTTGGAATGTTTTCCTGTTTTATTTGTAGAGTATAATGTGTGGAACGGATAAAAAACTGGGGTCCCTGAGGGCGCTCATTCTGGTCGGAGGTTATGGCACTCGCCTGAGGCCGCTGACGCTGAGTCGGCCCAAACCTCTAGTGGAATTTGCTAACAAACCCATCCTGTTGCATCAGATCGAAGCTCTCATAGAAGCTGGAGTCACACAGGTCACTATGCATTTCTTTTTTAAAAATATATATACTTTAAGTACTCAATGACTGCTATTTTTATTCGTCTCCATTTATTTTATGCCGTGAAGTTTTCAACTATTAAGAGCTATATTAGCTTACACATGCTTTTTTGTTGTTTATTTCTTAATATAGGAAAATTTGTTTTGCACCTAGGTTGTCTCAATTTTTCATTCTATTCATCTATTTCTAAAACTGTCACGGGAGATTGTCACTTTTTGGTGTTGTTGATAAAATCATAAATATTTAATTGAATATAATACAAATATGAAATTGATATACTGATTAAATAGTATTAGAGACACCATTATTGTTACCTCTAAACTAAAACCTATGCAGTGTTGTATGCTACCGGTTTTAAATCACATTTGATTGTTCAGATGAGTAAAAAAATCTCTGCTGTTTTCAGTATTGTATCATTTCCTCTTTTTATTAAATAAACATAATAAACAATGGACACTTGATAATATTTGATTTTTATTTTCATTTTAGAATATGTAATTGTTGTCTAGTTGTCCTTTTTTCATTACATTCAATTTATACACATTAGGCAAAATTACATAAATTCTGAGTTCACTAAGTAGATCATAGTTTTGTGATGCCATAATCTGTTTTTTATGCTCTGATTTTTTTGATGGGCTATACTATCATTTTACTTTAATGAATGATTTCAAATAAGATGGTGTGTGATTTTTTAGGGACGTTGATAAATCCTAATGATATTTGATGATAACCTTTAAGCATGTTATTGTTACATTTCTCCAGGTTACGAAGAGGTCTGAAGAAGTGTAGCTTTAGCATTTGTGAACTGCTTGTAAGAGTACCATTATTATCATGAATGAGTGTTCTTTTCAAAATCTAAATATTTAATACTGCTGAAGAAAACTTTTATTTTTCAATGTTGCAATAATATCTTGGAGGTAGGAATCTGAAGAATTTCCTTTAAGCCAGTTTCCTCAGTCATATAGACTACATTTTCTAGATAAGATAATAGCTGTGACCACACACCATTGATTCAAAAGAATATAATTAAATGAAGGCCGTCTTACTATGAGTCAAGCACATTTTTAACTCACTATTCTTTGTCTATCCATTTATATTTGATTCATCTTTATACATCTTGGAGTATTCTTCTTTTCTAATGTGTTTTCCTCTGCAGGTCATTCTTGCGGTGTCTTATCGTGCGGAAGAGATGGAGAGTGAACTGAGTGAGGCGGCAGCACGACTGGGCGTATCATTGATTTTCTCCCACGAGACTGAACCCCTTGGGACGGCGGGTCCCCTTGCCTTGGCCCGCTCGCACCTGATGTCCAGCCCTGAGCCCTTCTTCGTACTCAACTCCGACGTCATATGCGACTTCCCCTTCAAAGAACTAGCCCGATTCCACCAGAGCCATGGCAAGGTAAGCATTATTATATACATTTTGAAATACACCTTTCTTTAGAAAATTTGTAATATTGGACTTTGTCAGCTATACATGAACTATTGTGAAACAAAAAAAAATTGAGTCTTTGATGAAAAAGGTTAAATATGCCAATAATATACTTTAATGGGTCTCTTGTGACTTGTTTTCGCAGATGTGTGAAAAGTTGGATAGTGAGTTGTTAAACTATAAAATTTCCCTGAATATCTTGAGTGCTCTCTTTCAATCACATGTTGCGATTCTTCGAAACTCTGATCCTGAAAAGTAAAGAAGGAATCATCAATTTTTTTTTAATTTTATGAATTATGGAAGGTTATGTTATTTTATATTAATATGTCGACACCACTTGACTACGTAAGTACCTCATGGTTTTGAACAGGTAGATTTGTTCTGCATCTGGAGGTGATTTGGGATTCCAAAGATGGTTTGCCTGATTAGCAATAGAATCTAGTGAGGTCAGAGCATCTTTTATTAGATCCTGTATCAAACACTGTTGAATAGATAGATACCAAGAAAAATATTTTGAGTCCGAGTTAATTTGTTTCTTGTCATGGTTTTTTATCTTTTTTTAAATTACAGGAAGGCACCATCGTAGTAACCAAGGTAGAAGAACCTTCCAAGTATGGAGTGGTCCTGTACAAGGAGAACGGAGAAATAGAAAATTTTATTGAAAAGCCACAAGAATTTGTTTCAAACAAAATTAATGCAGGTTGTTGAATTATTTTAATACAATTTTCTTTTTATGATGAATTGTAGATAAAGCCAACAACTATTTACCCATATAAGCACTCGAGTGAACCAGAACTGCTTCCTTGAAGTCTTATGTATATATGTCAATATGCTTTATGCAATATGCTGGATATTATTGTCTATTCGCTATCCTTGCAAAAGGTTCTTATTGTAGAATTAAATTTTCCCTCGGAATCATATATTCCAACTGATTTATCATTCAAATATCATCATGATTATGATTATGGATCATCTTGATCCACTGCGAAGCTCATAAAGCATGTAATTAGTCCTAGATATCAATCATTTCTCTGCTCAAATCTGAGCATACCAGGGCAGTATTTAGAAATATCTGTTTTCACTTATAATTTATTGAATAAAATAAGTAAATATGGAATATTCAACATTGTAGGATGTTATTTGTTCACATTCAATACTCTTATCTCTAATATTGAGGGATATTTCATGACTTGGCAGGTAATTAAACTTTTATCTATGAGTAATCATCCTGCTGATAAAAATGTGACAAAACATGCCCATCAATAAAACTAACAATAACATATTTATATGCAAGTACCTTTGGTATTTATGTAACCTTTACGATTTTTATAGCATAGATATGCTACTAATAACATGTTACTAATAAACTCAATATGTCATTAGGTGTATTAGTATCTAAGTTATGATAATATATATCTAAGAAATATATATGAAAGAGCTGATGATTATTTTTTAGCTGAGGATGCGTATCGTCAATGTCAACACGGGTGAGCCTTTTGCTTCTACCTAAGATTAAATGACAGCACTTGCGAATGGTAGAGATTTGATTGCTGGTAAAGTTTGCTTTTATACATTATCATAACTGGAGTAGCATTTACTAACGATACTCTTGGTGATACCTGTGACTCATTTTGTCTGTATACATAACATTCAAAATGTCGCTAAAAAAGACTTTATTCTAAATAGTTTGTCTAAAACTATAAATTAAGCCGATTAGAAAAAAAATCTACAAAAGCATGCCCTCTATTATTATTGATGACAAAGAGTTCACAAATGCAAATACTATTGCCAACAATTTCTCATAGTTCACAATCGTTGTTTTTAATCTACATCAACATAGAGTAATCTACACCAATATCCTTCAGATTTCATTACTATAAATTAACGCTTTTAAATGATCAGCCGCTTGGAAAGCATATTTGTTATTGAAATGTATGCTTTGAAAAAACTTGAAACTAGCGTATTACAAATTTTCTGCAGTTATTATTGATTATTTTGTTGTTGCAGGTTTGTACATATTTAACCCCTCAATTTTGGATAGAATTGAGTTGCGGCCAACGTCCATAGAAAAAGAGATTTTCCCGGCCATGTCCAGTGACAAGCAACTGTACGCCATGGAGTTGGAAGGCTTTTGGATGGATGTCGGGCAGCCTAAGGATTTCCTCACAGGTAACACAACAACTGCACCATATTTATAACTATTTAGTTAATGAGTTAAAAGAAAGAGGTTATCGATATCATTGAATTGTTATGTTCTAGCGAAACTGCAGCAGGGAAAAGTTTAATGATAAAGTTAACTTTCTTAAACAAAATGAATATTTAGTTATAAAAACAGATTTTATGAAGCAACTGTTATATTTTCGTTTTACACAAAATGGTTTATATTAAATTGGATTAATGTTAATCAGGATGCGTATTTATTTACCCATGCAGGTATTAATATGTTTATGTGATTAAGCATATTTTTTCACACATTGAAAACGATTAAAGAAAACTCTCAGAAAATATCATCGTGACTTGTGAGGGATTCGAACCCACATCCCCAAGCTTTCATGGCCGGTGCATTTATCCAACTATGCTAACGAGCCACTGCAATTTAGTGAGAATTTTTAATAATCATAATCTACATATGAACCAATATGCCCAGGCTAATCAATATTTAATGATTTGCAAACACTGGACTTAATTAAAGTAACAAGTGAAGCATTTTTATATCCAAATCTGGTTATTATTATTTTTAAAATCTATTAAAAATGCTTCACTTGTTACTTTAATTAAGTCCAGTGTTTGCAAATCATTAAATATTGATTAGCCTGGGCATATTGGTTCATATGTAGATTATGATTATTAAAAATTCTCACTAAATTGCAGTGGCTCGTTAGCATAGTTGGATAAATGCACCGGCCATGAAAGCTTGGGGATGTGGGTTCGAATCCCTCACAAGTCACGATGATATTTTCTGAGAGTTTTCTTTAATCGTTTTCAATGTGTGAAAAAATATGCTTAATCACATAAACAAAATGGTTTCATAATTGTACAGTATTCTCCTGTATTTTTTTCAATGTGCTTTATAACAGGTTTTGAGACTTTCTTAAGAAAGAGGATTCTTTCAGTCTCCTCTATATAATATCATTCTATGCAAGTGCAGAGTCTCAGAATCATTACACAAGGTTTCGATTTAATTTATTCAAATGAGGTCCACCATAGATGTTACTTAACGCAGTGGAGAAGATCTAGATAAAGAATTGGGGTAGGTCTGATGTGATTATTTTTTTTCACAGGAATGTGCCTTTACCTTACGAGTCTGCGGCACAAGCAGCCCGGCTCTCTGTCGGCAGAGAATGGAATAGTGGGAAACGTACTGGTAGACCCAACGGCTCGCATCGGGCGAGGCTGTCGTATTGGCCCCAATGTTACAATTGGACCTGATGTCATCATCGAAGATGGTAATCACTCACTCTCAATTACTTGGAATCTTATAAAAATGATATTATCGTATTAAATTATCATTTCTATTACACTAATAACTTTCAGTAGCTTTTTATGTCAACTTTACAAGTGACATCTAAACTCAGACAATCGAATGAAGAGTATAGTGAAAAATAAGCAAGCAAATTGTTGCAGATAAGGTCCTTAATAATAGTAGTCTCTATATTTATGATTTTGCTTTTGCCTATGAGGTTTTAAACGCATTATTTTTCAGGAGTGTGCATAAAGCGCAGTACGATAATGCGCGGGGCAGTCATTAAGCAGCATGCATGGCTATCAGGTTGCATCGTAGGCTGGCGCTGCAGCGTGGGGCGCTGGGTGCGCATGGAAGGCTGCTCTGTCCTGGGGGAAGACGTGGTCGTCAATGATGAGCTCTATGTCAATGGGGGACAGGTCTTACCACACAAGGCCATCGCGCTCTCCGTTCCCGAGCCGCAAATCATCATGTAGTTCCCTACATGACAATTTCTAATCACAGTTCCAAAATAGAATTGTGACAATCTTACGTGTACAGACATTTAGTTGAAGAACCAACAAGGCTATGTTATTATTTATTAAGTCCTTTGTAATATTCTTACTCGTAAATTTTGAATGACTGATTAAATTGAACAACGATTAGCTATTAAACACTCCAGAGATTACATACATATTAAAATTGCCGAAATGTAAGTTTTATCAATTTACAATTTATAAATAACAGATTATAAATTATATCAGATTAACAATTTATATCCAAATAACAGATTTTTTATCAATAGAAAAACATTTTTAAAATACATGCAACGCATCTAACAGGTTTTTAAATTTTTTATTTTAATAAGTCTTTCAGAATTTACGCATCAGTAATAACTAACATTGTTGGTTCTGTAATTAAAATATAACACGGAAAATTACAAAATAAACACAAATTATAATAGGATTATATTCTTACATGGGAAATTTGGATAGTCTTTAGCTCAGTGGGTTTGACTGTCGACTCTTGACCGAGAGTTCGCTGGTTTGATTTATGCTCTGATATGAGAATCCTAAGTTGGTGTATTTGGGGTCATGGCTATTTCGGTTCGGTTAAGGTCAATTTAAATTAATATTGCATGCATCGTGCTTACTCATCACTTCTGAACCAAAGTTGCACTAGTTTTCCTGTAATTCCAGAATTTTTGGTTTATTTAAAATTGCATTTATTTATCAATAAAAATGCGGTACATTTCTGAAAATTAAGAATTTTCTTTTTTTTAATTTAAAATAATTTTCACACATTTAGTTTTTATGTTTATTTAATTTCTTTTGCTTGAAATATAAAACATATTATCTATTGTGTTTTTTTTATAATGGCTATTATAATTTGTGTGATTGGAATGATATTTTATTTTACATTCTAGAGTAAAACGTAAAATTGTTTAGAATAGGTTTTATTATTTCACAACATTACAGCATGGAATGGTTGTAATTATAAAACATTTACCATAGTAAAAAAATTGTAAGCAAAGAAAAATTTATCGTTCGGATAGAACAAACTTTATCTGCTACTAAAAATTAAATTGTTAAAATGATGCAAAAACGATGCTCAACCGGGTTGAACTTTAAAATTTTGACCTTTCGAACAAAACTATTAAAGAATAAATTCTTTGGATAAAGTGTTACTACAGTATTTGCATTGTTTTTTGGTAAGACGTTTGTGTATTATTGTTGTAATTTGCAAAATTCTCTCACTGCCATTGTAATGTAATGGTTATTGTTGTAAATTGGGAATTCACACAATAGTGAGTGAAGGTTTGTTGGAAAGTGGAGTGAAGGTGTCAAATGTTTAAAAATCAATTATTGATGCATTTATATGCCACAAAAATTTTAATATAACCCATAAGGACGTATAGTTTTAAGAAACTTTATTTATAAAGTCTTGCATGATGTGAAATAAAAAAAAGGTATGAAATAATATTGTCGTTTAAAAGTTAAATATTATTACGTGTTAAATATATCTCAATCAAATCAAAAATTCGCATCATGAAATACATAATGTCAGAATAAAATGTAAATAGTGTGCGTCGGGCTAAGTTAGCTTTTAAACTGACAATAACAATTTAACTTAATTTGAATTTTATAAGTAAATGATTGAGGATTACTATTTGGAGAATAATTGTTTACGAATCTATGTCAGTTGATTTATAGTCATGGAAATAATATAATAATACTTAGTGCATTTAATTTAATTTTTATTGGTATTGGTTTTTTGGAAATTAAAAAATCGATGATAAAAATGCTTATATATTTCAATTGGGAAAGAAATATATATACAGTGGTATCTCAATATTCAAATAGAAATTTTGTACGAATATTCGAATAAGTTAATAAAAGATATATAGTAAAAGAAAGTATGATTCATCGATTCCAGACCCTGAAATTAGCAATTATAAAATATTTTAATTAAAAGTATTGATCACGTTTTTTATTATTAGCAATATTTAGAGTTTATACTGGCCTTAATTACTTGCTGGCAGCCTCAACCTTGAATATGATGATCCTTCTTGGTGCTATCAATTTAAAATCCTGAATTAAAAGATCCCTAATCTTGACACCAACATAATACATTTGTATCATATAAATAATAATCCAAAAGAACGAATACTGAGTTACCACTATTGATATTTTAATTTCCATGTTTTGTTAAATGATAGTATTTGTTTTAACTATATTGTCACAATTATACTAAGTTCTCTTTTTTCCGCATCGATTTTGAGGAGTTGGCAAATTGTATCTTAGAGCAGGTCACAAATGCACAGATCGGTTACTCAATGCGAATGGATTTCGCATTGTAAGGTCTAAATTTCTTTGTAAGATTATTGTAAAAAAATTAGGAAAATCTTTTTTTTTTTAATGACTTCGCTTTTGTTGAGAATATTTTATTAATAACTAGTTTTAATCGGAGCTTTTTCAATTTGTCATGTCGAAACCAGCTGTGAATAAAAATATCTTGCATGCACAAACACCCGAGTTCCAAAAGACTGATTGAATTGAAGTTGAATTTATTACATTACTTATTTAATTTATAAATTATAAATATTTTAAATTATTTTTTCAATAATTTGATTAAACAACAGAGTTTGATGGAATTCGTGTATGATACTAAAGTGCTTCGTAATCGCTGTTCAATTTAATAAGTCCATCCCATTAAGGATTTTTCTAATATGATTGTTACATAACATGTATGGTCTATATTTTCTTCATTCATTGCAACCGTGGTTCGATCCTTATATTAAATTAAATCTATTTAACAGTTGAACGTCAGATCTGATGCAAATTTATGTGAAGCCATTTTTACTGTGAAAGTTTTTTTACTTTCCCATGTAATGTTTTTGTGCAATAGCTATGGCATCCCAAGTATTTAAAAAAATTATATATTTGTACATTGTTTTTCTGTTGGTCGTTGTGACAATATATTTTCTGGTGATATGTGCCTTACCATTTAATTTTATCTTCAGACCGGTCATATAATAATAAGGTTTTCTACAAATGTCCATTAAGTATAGATTTTAAATACTTTTCCACTAAAACATTGTAAATCAATATTTGTGTAGAGAATGCTGTTTATTGAAGCCGCGATAAAGTAGATTTTTAACGGTCCTTCCAAAACATCACGTGGATATGTTCACTGAGCATGCTTGCGACTCAAATGGTCAGTAAAATATTGCATGAATACTACTTCCAAATATTACTGAATAATTTCTAAAATAAAATTAATAATCATGATTTTTTACAGTATTTGTTTTGGCGTTTCCGCTGTTTACTATTTTTCTCATAACTTTTATTTGTTAACAGAATATTGTGAACTCTGTGTAAATGTTGTAAATCAATGTAAAAAAAAAAAAAAACAAATATGAATAGTCAAACATCTAGATTCCGATAAATTTTATTTGTGAAGGCGAAAGTCCTCGCAAACAAAAATTATTGTAATTTTCCAGCCGATTATTTGATTTTTCACATTTGTTGTTTTTAATATGTAATACTAAACCTTCTGTTTTGAATAAACAAATATTTTTGGCAAGGTGATCTTTTACCAGAAGTAACTGTTTCTTCCAACTATCCTCTGTAGCGGATTCGGTGTCAAACATTTAGTAGAATCATTGAAATATTTGGACAGCTCTTGTCATAGTTTTCCTAACCTTGACTTACCCTCATCATAAATATAATTATATATATATTTACCTTTATATTTTTCTAAATGTTTAACAAATAATAGGTGAAATCTGCCATTAATGTTTACGACTGCACAACATTCAACACACGCTGAATTCATAAAAACTTTTATAACCCCATGTGTTTTACAAGACTTTAGAATCGTGTTCAATGTAAATGTGATCCCACCTTGAACGCCAGATAATAGGCGATTAAATTTGTTTGTATTGTTTTTATACAAAAAAAAAGTTTCTGACCCTGATTGTACTACGAATTTAATTTTGTTGATATACATAATATATTATGTGTACATTCCTCATTTGTTGTTTTTTTTTTGTAATGGAGGAATGTAATTAATTTTTTGGCAATTAGGTCTGTATGGGAAGGTGATTTTCTTTAACTTTTTCATTAGTGTTGCTTCGTCCATTTCCAGGATAATTTCTGAAAGGAGTGCAACTGTAACATGTACAACATATAGACAGGAAATAATCATTTAGTGCCGACTTAATTGCCAAGGTATACAATATAATATAATAAACACACTTGGGTGCTTATTGGATTGGTTGCGGCCTAGTATCGGAAATGAAACAATGAAGTGGCAGAATATTTTCAGATTTATAACAAAAATACATTCGTAATCTTCCCTCCCACATTAACAATAGTTTGCTCTTGAAGTCTTTCAAAATTATAATTGATTACAAATCCACTTTATTTTGATTACTGATTTTTATTTAAAAAAAAATAATGCCATAATTGTAGCTTACACACGCAACTAATAGCTGTAATAATTGATGAATATTATTATATAGGATGTGTTTGAAATGTACATTGTGTTACACACACATACACTCGGCATGTATTTTTTGTGTTTGTTTGCTATCGGTAAATTGAAAGAGTTTATGTAAAGAACCTAAATAATTTCATCGTATATTTTAAAAAAGATATAATTTACAAACTCAATATTTAAAAGACAATAACATCAAACACAATTATAATGAAGCAGAGCTACGTGATATAAAATTATTGGCAATGTAACGTTACATTCAAACAATTCCACTTCTGGTTTATACTTTTGCGACTTCTACTCTGTTGTATTCCCACAGCTGTAATTTTCACAATAGCAGCATTAGTCATATATGCATGTTGGGGGCTCACAGAACACAAGCCTTAGTAGATCTCCAAATATTCAGCAAACAGAAATAAATATGACTTGCCAGTACCGAGAAAATCACTTTTTTTAAAGACTCCGTAAGTTGCGACATTCTTAGAAACATTCCAATCTTTTTAGAAAACTGTATATGTTGACTATGTCTATTGTACTTGGTGACTATGTCTAAGCGAAACTAGTTATGAATAATACTAACATACCCAGAGACTCTGAATCAAAAGAAGTGGCTACCTCAATACTAACATGGACTTTTGTGACAATTTTCCAGATTAAATATCCAATTATCTGAACTCTAACTCCAGACGGCGAATTGTGAGTCAATTCAAAAATTTAAGGCTGCGGTTTGTGCTTTTTACTGGATAAAAAATAATAATCAAAAGACACTATAAAGCATGTGCTATTTCATTTTCAATCAATTCCAAAGTTCCTTCACTGAACGCGATGTGATATGAGATATTTATGTAGTAATGGTGAAGCGCGGAAGCCGGGCACACTGTCACAAAACAAGCTTAAAAAGAATATTATATACACTCAATTTAAAAATTACTGTTCAGCACACGGTTGAAACAGCTGGACCTCGAGGGTCTCCGACAGTCTTGTGGCACAGTTGCTCAGTACTTGGGGCGGAAGTCGCGTTGGGTGGGCTGGTAGCGCACCTCTGAGAAGGGTGCAGCACCAGGGGGGGCAGGCTGATGTGTTGCGTAGCGCGTCTCTGTGTACCGCGTCCCCTCGCTTGCGCTCCACTCGCCTGCCGACCAAACAAACAAGCAAACTCCAGGTTAGTCAGGCCATCCTGAGTGGTGTTTCTTGCTGTAAGTTTATAACTGTCTGACACAATTGCAGTGGCAAGTAAGTTATGTTAATAAATGAGCTGAACCGCATGTTAATGTAATGACGGTTTGATGTGTGAGGTACGAAGCGTTTATGAGGCAAGTATTGTCACAAGTATTGGGAATTCGGAAAGGTAAATAAGTTACAAAGCGCCTGCTAATATTGATAATGCATTTATTCTAAAAAAAAAAAAACTTAAGTAAATAGTGCGTACATTGTGTTGGCTTATATGTTAATGATATACTTTTTTTTAAGTGTACGACTGACTGCCATTTATTTTATATGCCGTGTATTTATATTACTTCAAATCAGGAAAAATTAAATCTGTTAAAAAAACTATTTGCTTTCTCTAAACAACAATCATAATGTAGTTTAAAGTCTACAAATTCTTATCGGTGATCTAAAATATTAAATAATAAATCAATTTAAAGTTGTTTATATCAGATATTCTCATTAAAGAACTTAATTAGAGAAGGCTAGAAAAAATCATTCCATTCTCCACGTGGTGTTGACCTTTTTGCTGCAGTGGTGTCAAGCGCTGCACGCAGCTATCATTTTGCGTGTATATATATTTAGATAATATAATAAATTTTTGAGCTGTGTTCACACCTATCTGTGAAAATTAGCTCTCAACATAATATATAATATCAATAAGTTAACGAATATAATTTTGGCACGCATTGGAACGATTTCAGGCATTGAATACTGAGCTATGTCCCTCCGGACACTGGTCGGTTAAGGTATATAGTGTATATAAATATGTCAAGATTCCTACCACTGCAGCGAAGAGGTTAATATGACGTTAATATTGTTGATTAGTATTAAGAAAACATAAATAGGTTTTTACATATAATTTAATACAATAACAAAAACTAAAACATTCCACAAGTGGGGAAGGTAACTTAGCTAACCTCGGAAATAGTTTTAAAAACCATTAAATACGTGTGATAACGTCAGTGATATGAATTTGTGATATATAAATCTGTTTTTTAGTTTTTGCATAAGTGGTTTGGAATGTACGCAGCTGGCGTCCTACCAGGCCCCTCTCACCGCTTTAATTGCAACTGAAAAATGTCATTTCTTGTTATACATGGGGTCTCTTTATTTAGTTTATCTATAGTTTTATACTTTATATATCTTTTTACAGCTTTTATTTTTTAGAGAAAAAAATTCTACTTAATTTATGAAATAAACAGGTATTTTACTTATAATTTCTTTAAGCAATTGAAAATTATCAATCTGAAATATCAGAGAAATTATTTAGTATTATAAATCCAGAATCCCTTTTTCGGGTATGATATCCACGGATGACTTTTAAGATAACGTGTCTAATTATAAAAATAAAAAAAACAGCCACAATATAAGATTGAAAACTTCAAACTTTATAGAGCAGTTTTTAAAATCTCAGCACAAAGGTATATTTTTATGGAATAGGCGTTTCAAAAAATTGGTGACCATTAGCTGAAACACTGTCACGGTGGGCGGGTGGGTTGATGATGTCGTGCGATTAGTGACGGAAGATGGGAGGGTTGTTACCGGGCTTGTTCCACGCTGTATGGTGCGTGGTGGTGGAGGGGAAGCTCCCCTTGTTGGGCCCCGAGCTGTTGCTGTGCCACGTCTGACTGCGTTCACTGTATTCTGGATCAACAAACATTCAATTATGAGAATAAGTATTCTGAATTTTGAAAATTACAAAATTGTTTTACTTCTTACCACCTAGCGATTTACAAGAATTGACTTTTATAATGTTAACTTATTCAATTTATAGTATGTGGATATACGTGTATAAAGTTATAAATTTGGTAAATAAGGTGAAGTGCTACACCTTTAGAGGGCTGTGCGTCTACGTAGCGGTGATCACGGGAGGCGGGCTTAGGAGAGCGTCGCGTTTCAGGGGGATGGTAGGGGGGGCGCTCTCCAGTTGCCCGATTGCCCGTACTGCTGCCCCCTCGGCCCTCCATGTCGCTGTACCAGCTGCAATAAGCACATTCAATTTTCATTTGATGGTTCTATGTATATTTACAATCATACTGATACTGTGATCAGGCAAAAATGATACTTCTAGTGATGTTAATCTGTCTAACAATGGGCAGGCCTGGGTAGAATGCTGTGTACAGTTGAGTTATGTGACAATACTATTTATAATCCAGTCTATTATTTAGGTGGGTAATCCATATTTTAAATTTTATAATAATTTGTGCTTGCACTAAATGATTTTTATAAGGCAGTAATACCCAAGTTCTGGAAGACTGATAAATGTCACAAGGAGTTAATAAAACTGATAAAACCATCTGATACTTTAAATGAACTATGAAAAATGGTAAATTAATTTTGTTTATAATTTGTTAAAAATCACTTTTGACATATTTAAGTCTTTAAGGGCCAAGTCCCACTTCTCGAGTTTTTTTGATCATTTTCAGGTCGATTTTGCGAAAAATCGACTGCACTAATCAAAAAAATTTTAATGCAAAAAGTTAGATACATTCTTTCTTCCGAACACAATATATTTTTATTCCTTATAAATTTACTATTAATATGATAAATGTGTGTTTTTCCGATTGAAGTGTAGGAATTGTGAGATTCGTCCGGTACATTTTCCAAGAATCCTTAACATTTAAAAGTCTTTTTTTCAATTGGAATTAAAAGATTAAATATAAACCACGTGCGCCTTATTAATTTAAAAATTAAAAAAAAAAATTTTGTTAACAAACTTTGGTTTTGAAAAGTCGTCATTTTATCCAATTTTTCAACATCTTCAAGATTTTATTTTACCCTGAAAATGAACGTTAATTAAATAATAATAAATAGATAAATATAATTTAATATTTTTTCAATACTCTGTAAGAAAATAAACTCTATCAATAGAATAATAAAGTAAAAATTAAATAAATCAAATGACACGATTTCGCCAGGTAAAATTTCTGGCAGACCGGAGATGGCCTCCAAGTGAGCACGACGTCAATTCGTTTCTCGGTATTTAAAAATCTTTATTGGCTGATTTATCGCTGTACAAGGCTTGACATCTATTAAAGAAGATATTTAAGCTCATCATGTCACTTTTTAAACATTAATTGTATTAAATTTGTGCGTATTTTGCGAGTAAAATACAAAAATGTATTTTATTTAAAAATCTACTTAGAATATTTGTGACGTGGTCAGCCATGCTTGATCCATAGAGAACGGAGCAGATGACAGCTTAGGCTACTGTGCTCGTTTGTCGTTGTTAGTATTGGCAACATTGCATTGAAAGCATGTCTCTCTCTAAGATGTCAATTTGGCAACATAGCTACTTTGTACAAATGACAATTTCGACACAGGAGCAATTTGCGACCGTAATACCCGACCCAGTGATACTCAACATTTTTTTTCTTACAAGTCACACATGCAATATTTTTGAGTAATGGCTTTTTTCAGGCAATTAGTTAGTGGGGACTTGGTTTTACACTTATTTCCCATGTATTAAATCTTAATCTTTAAAACCTAAATATATCCAAACGCCTATTTCAAATTTAGTGTGATATTGAGATAAAACTTTTTTATTTTAGAAAAATCGGGTTTATAATTGCTACACACTACTCTCAATACGTTATCAAGGTGAGAATCAGTAAGTCGATTTCTATATACATTTCTTGCATATTTCACTTTGGAATACGTGTTTCGGGCTGGAGGTTGAGGATGCCTGGTCTAACAGTCATTGGTCGTGTGGCCATATTCGTCAGTCAAGATCATAACGAAGTCTAACCTAAAAATTCATAATTGCATGTACAGTGGCGACGGACAGTTTGTGACAAAATTCAAAATGCCAAGAAAATACTCGCTTTCATATACATACTAAGAATCCAAAAGCGAAACGAGTAAATTTATTTTATATATTACTAGTGTCTTGTAAATCAATCGATTGGAGGAAAAATAAGAAAACTGTCGTGAATAATCATCTTGTCAGTTAGTAAATTCCTTCTTTTTTTAGAATTGTGTCCCTTTGATAGATCGTCAACACCTGATGGAATTAGTGGTGATAAAATTGTGGAAGTAAAATATCCACTATCAATATCGGGAACAAGTGTTGAAGAAGCAATTCTCAACAAAAAATTAAAATTTTGGAAAATAGATAAAAAACAGAATATTACTATAAACGTCCACCACGAATGGTATTTTCAAGTACAAGGACAATTGCACATTACTAAGCCTCCAATGAAGAGAGGCACTGGATGAAGAAGAAAAGAAATAACCTGTATAATGTTCAGATTTCTGTCCAGTGTCATATATTTGTTCAATTAATAATAAATAAATGTTTTTGGTGAGATGTGTGTTTTCATTATATATATTTGGGCCTTTTTATTATAATTTACATACATATGTCTAAATAAATATATATATATATATATACATACATACATATAAGTATATATATATATATATGTATATATATATATGCGTGTATATATACATATATATATTATATATATATATATATTTATATATGTATTATGTCACTTTATTTTTGTATGTTGAAAACTGATTTTTTTAGAGTATTGAGTATTTATTAGAAATAAAAAAATGCTTCTGTTTGGAAGAAGGGATTTATCTAACTTTTTGCATTTAAATTTTTTTGGTTGGTGCATTCGATTTTTCGCAAAAGGCACGAGAAAATGATCAAAAAACTCAAATATGGAACTTACCTCCAACAACGGATTTTGACTTCAGTGTGAATATTTATATTTCTTGTTTGGAATTTTTTTTGTAAAAAGGTAAAGTAGTGGTCGATTTATTGCAATTTTACTGAATTCACGCAAAGTTTACAAAAAAATCCCATGGAAATGTGGCTTTATAGCATAATTTCAATAAGTTAAATATGACAATAATTATTTTAAAATGTTTATAAATATTTATTCCTTTTTGAATATTTGAAAAGAAAAATCAACAATATAAATTTATTAAATATTAAAAAAAAAAAATTCTTCTTTGATAATTGACCATAAATAACAAAACTTAGTCCAACTAGAACTGTCATTCAGTTTCCAATTGAAAGCTACGCTAGAGACCTCTGGTGTCCGGGTTGGTGAATGAAAACGGAATTTTTGAAAAAGTAGCCCTCTTAAAAATTTTGGCAATAAAACGGTGTATGCAAAATGCAAATAATCATTTACCTATTTTGGTCTCGAGCTCTAGTCCCTGGGGGAAGCGGCTGGCGCGTCTCATAGGAGTTACCGTTGCTGGCGTACTTCAGTCCACTGCTGCTACCTGAAACGACCAAAGTAAACATTACATCAACTGCTAACTGACAGGGATAAAGAGTCACCAGCTCCAGGGTTGATATGCAACTTACTGGACTGCGAGGGTGGAGCGTGCCTGGGCTGAGGCTGGGCATCCCTCTTGAAGTCTCGCTCGCGATCTCTCTCTCGGTCTCGTTTCATCTGATTGGCACTGTTGCTGCCCAAGCCAGGTCCACTTGTTTCTGAAAGATATTTAGAAGTAATACAAATTAAACTATTGTAAGTTGTGATCGTGATATGAACCAATAGCAATAATAGATGCTGCATTAGATGCTTGCAATCTTTTAATTCTTCTTACTTTTGGATATTTGCAGATGTAAGTCGTCTCTTTAATTTTCAGAATCTCCATTTCAGGTGCATATATTGCACAAAGCAATTACTTTTATAAACCATTAAGGCTTTATCATTTCCAGTGAAGACATGATAGAACTGTGGGGGACCCTTTTGGGCTTAAGGGTCCAGGTGATCAGAGAGTTTTGTAAGTTTCGTTCTTGAGAGTTAAGTAAGCTCAATGTACAGCTTGAATTTATGCCACTAAGTCAGACTGGTTTTCATTGCAATGAATCAGAAATAAATATTAGTCTATTTAGTGCACATGTTGCATCTGATACATTTTAAGGCAGTGCTTAATTAGTAATTAAGCTTAGTAAAAAAAAATACTATTCGGTTAGATTTATAATATTTGGTGTATAAGGGACAAAGTGTAGCGATGTATAGAGGTGCTGTAAAGCTTACCAGAGGTGTGTCGAGGAGGAGGTGGGTAGTCTCGTTTAAAGTCCCGATCACGATCACGTGCAGGTGGCCGCTCAGTCGGCGTGCGCTTATCTGGTGACCGGCCATAAGTAACAGCACGCTTGTCAGCAGTGCGATCGTAGGCAGGAGTAGGGGTGTCAAGCAGCGGTGGAGGTGGTACAGGGAAGCGAGCTTCGGGACGCTTGCGTGTATCGTACTGCACTCCAGGTGCTTTCCAAGGAGCACTGCTGGTGCTGCTACTGTTGCCCTCATACATGTAGCCTCGCCGGGCCGCTGTACGACCACGCTCTTCTTCTAGCCTGAATATGAAACAAATGAGTTCATACAATCCTATTATGAAAGATAAGTAATATTTAATGCAGAGGGAAAATAACAAACTTACCTCAATTGTATTCTTTTGAGTTCGAATCTCTCCAATTCTAATTTTTCTCTCTCAATCTTTTGGCGTTCTCTTTCTAAGCGATTTAATTCATTTTTCTCTCTCTCAATGCGCTCTCTAAAAAAATATAAATTAGTATTAATTTAATCAAAGTGTAGAATTGATTTAATGTGGTATAATGATAAATGTCGAATTCTCCCAGTTAATACAGTTCTAAGATAGTTCTTAGTGAGAAATTGATATATTACCTTTCAATCTTTAGTTTCTCTCTCTCTAGGGCAAGGCGCTGCTTCTCCATTCGCTGTCGCCTTTCTAGTTCTCGCAAAGACTCCTCGGCTGCACGACGCCGACGTTCCTCAGAACGTGCCCGGCGAACTCGCTCACGTGCTCTCTGAGCCTCACGCTCTTTCTATAACATGAAAATATCCAATATTTATTGACACTCAATTAATCTAAAAGTTCAATTTGGAATGATTAGGAAAATATAAAACTATTCTAGACAGACTATTTAAGCCTAAAAAGTGCTCACTCTAATCTTGGAGAAGGTGAGGACATCTCGCTGTGGCACACGGCGTGTGGGGCTGCGGTGATCGCGGGCAGGCCGACGCGGGTCACGAGGATCCCGTGGGTCGCGTATCTTACGACGTGATCGTTCTTCGGAAGTGCCTTTGGAGCGCGAGTGCTCGCGGCTTGCCGGGCCTGTACCATCAACCACTCCCTCCATGTCCAGGATTTTCTCCCCCGTTTTATCGTCCTCAGTATCTTTGGCAGCTGCCTCCTTACTGGGAGAGGTGGCTTCCTTGCCCTGAAACGTTTTCATTTCTTTGAATGTTGGGAGTTGAAAGATGAAAGTTGGAGTTGTAATTTAAAACAGTATGATATTGGACAAGGCCAACCTGAATCTAAATTTATAAAATGAACTGGTGATTCGAAACTAATGCAATGTGAATTGAATAAACACGGAATTGCAATATTGCGGAATTGCATATGGCTTAAATTGCACTTGTGCTTCAACAAAAAAACAACAATCAAGAAAATATAATCTGCACAAAACATGATTTACTTACTGCTGGAAGCACATCACCAGCAATATCTGAAAATATTTGCATTGGATACTGAATATTCCATTGCTTGTTTCAGCAAGTAGAAATATAATTTAAAATAGTAAATAAGCAGTAGATCAGTACAATGAACTAACATCAGTATTGTTGTCTCGCGCAGGCGGCTTGAGTTGGCCCCATCGTCCCAGGGGAGTACTGGAGGACTCTGACTTGGCCTTTTCCACCGAGATCATCCGCCCGTGTAACTCTAAAAGGAAACAGGAAATTAATTATGGTCATTTCAAACGGTATTTTAAAATTTTTAACTAACCAAATCATATCATAATTGTTTGATTTTCAAACAATTTTTTTTCATCTCTGAAAGTATTGTGTGATACATATATTTTAAAATCTCATTTGTAAATAAACAATTAGTGCATGAAATTAATTAATATTCCAAACTTTCTATTCAGTAGACACCATGATGCAAGTCAACATCTAATGATAAGTTGGGACATGTTTACTAATTATGTCTCGAAAAGATCTATTATTTACCAACAAATCATTCACCTAATGGTCTAAGAGTAAGAGCAATTTTTTATCAAGCATAGATTTTAAATTGTTTACAGGTTCACAGCAAAAGGAAACCTATAAAGAACAATCCGTCTGGGATGCCGGTTTGTGGCAAACAACAAGGAAAATACTGGAGAAGTTACCAGTCAGATGCAGCTGTCTCAGTAGTGTGGTTATAGGTTATTTTTCGCTTATTAAATTATATAAAAAGATGTTGGGGATTGGATGGCCACAAGAAATAGGTTGTACCTGTACGGTGCAAAAACTTGATGCACTTATCGGCATCCTGTGCGCTGGCCATGGTGACGTAGCCGTAACAACGCGCCCCGGGAGTGCGAGCATTGGTTACAACTTTGGCTCCGATCACCTTGCCGTGGCGTGAGCACAACTGCTTGAGGTCGCGGGCTCGAGTGTTACCAGACAGCCCACTCACCCATAGATTGCGACTGGAGGTACTTGATGCCGAATTTGACTTCTTGGAATCTAAAGTCATAAGAATTACAAATATATATTGGTAAAAAATTAAGGGAATTATCACTTTACAAATATTATCGCCAGATAAAATACGAAGCTCAACTAACCTTTCTGTTCCGATCCTTTCTCGGCTTCAGGGGTAGCACTGAAAGCATTCAGAATGAGATTAGAATTCAGAGAAAAAATTGCAATCAGTACACAAAGTTATAAAAGTGTTTATTGCGCAGCATACCTAAATAACAAATAGCTGAATGTTAACGAGTACTTCGATATGATACAGGGATTGTTTTTAAAGTGATACCATTAAAACAGCAAGGGCTTGTTAAAGCGGCGAGTCAATTATAAATTAGAATCAATTTCATCGAGTGTCTCACTCCGAATGTCATTTTATCGCTATACATTTAGTGTTGCGTTTTGGAAGATAGCAGATACAAAGTTTTGCACCGCAATCCACATTCAGTGGAGACGGAGAAGATCGACGGCAGAGGCAGCCTTTTGGTTTTTTTTTCTCGGAGAATCTTCGAGCTGACTTGTGTCTGGTCTTCGGAAGGCCCTGATCTGGTTCAAAAGCGGGACCGACGATTGGAGAGTGTCCATTCGACGACGACACACCAACTGGTATTCGATGTGAAGATTCATTCCGGTCATCGAAGGAGAGCTGGATCGTTTCGAGGCAGCAGCGGCTGCGATCGCAGCTGCGGTGCAAAACTTTGTTACCTGCGAGAAGCTCCTCGAAGCTGACGAGCGGTGTCGATCCCGGGGCCAACGGTGAGGCTGCAAGTGGAGAGTTACGTCTTACCGGCAGTGGGAGCGCCGGAGACGAGAGGAACGGGCGGCAGCAGACACCAACCTATCATGTTTGGAGTCAGGCACGGCGGAGTTAAGGGTGGCTGGAGCCGCAGGGACGTCTTGAGGTGCGGCAGAAGGCTCGGCGGCCGTGAGCGGGACAGGCTCATGAGGCGCATCAGGGGCGACCGGAACCCGCCCCTCGTCCTCTTGGACTCGAGCTTCTCTCTCGGTCGCGGGTTCGGCACCGGGTCGACGCGCTCCGTGCTGCGCGTGTGGAGTCCGAGACGGGAGCTTCACTACGTCCGCTTGCAAACAATTCTTGATTAAATTATATTCTAGAACTGGATGAAAATTATCAAAATTCAAACGCACAAAAGGCGAACATGGCAACAAAAATATCCGGCATTTAGAGTAAATCGGTATACCAAAGGCAAGGTGTCAAACGTCACGCAATGAGGGTCCTGACGATCTTCAGATTAACTTTTCCTGCGAATACCCCTGGGATTCTTCAGCCTGCTGATCGTGGAGGTCAGCATAGTTCGATGTCACTCAATAGTAGCACAAGACGTTCTAGTTGTGAATTTTCTGGAACTGATGAGTCGAATTGAAACAGCAGCATATTCTTCGTGGATTTTACACTATTCCCATCCAAAAGCACTTTTTTATCAGCAGCCAATTTAATGCAGGAAATCACATTGAAGTTCAACGTTCAGTTTTTAATTCCTTCCCATTACGGTTCACTGATGATTGTTTGAATTTTCTTACAGTCTGAATAACTTTTTAATAATTTTACCGAGCCTTTAGTAACCATGTATACCCTCTACTTATTCCATTTTAAATATGATAAAAATTAAAACCCATACCTTTCTGTGTTTTGGATCCTCTATCTCCCTGAAATATAACATTTTCGTATTAGTTTGTATTTGAATAATATTTAACATTCTACTTTAGTAATGTTGCATATGGATAATATGAGTTAACAACATTAAGCATTATATATTCAACAACTTGCGAGGTAATTGTATATGAACTGACCTCTTCATTGAGAAGTTCATCTTCTCCGATATCCAGAATGATAGACATATCTGAATCCATCCCATTCACCTCATTTGTTTTCTTGGTGGGTGTTTCTGGGGTAGGTTCTTTGCAAACTTTCTTGGCCTGAGGTGCGGCAGAATTATCAGGAGCTTCTCGTTTTTTGGCGCAGGCATCTGGTTCCTTGAGTTCTTTATTCTCTTCTTTTGCATCCATACTTGTATCTTCAACTTTAATATTCTCTTTAGTGAATTCAGTTTTAATAGCTGCGGGCGGAGGTAGGTTGTCCTTTTCGATCTCTGGGTCGCCTTCCTCTTCGGCGATTTCATCTTTAACTACCATTTCGTCGACGTTTACTTCTTCTGTTGTGTCGTCGTAATCGCATTCCATGATACTACCTGAGCGCGACGTCTTCTTGATGGGCGTTTTTTTATCTGGCACTAATGCTTCAAAGTTAAATTCATTCGGATCTTCGCCTTCATCTGCGAGAGCCTAAAAAATACATTCACTTTTGATAAAAAATTTGTTACAAATGTAACAAAAATCTTACTACCTCAGGAAATAATGGCGACATTTTCTAAAACTTAAAACTGGAATTTTTATATTGTCCTCGTTGATATAAATACACGTACTGTAGAATAAATAATAATCTCATGTATTTATAACGTACCTCCGCACAACGAGCTTCAAAGGTAATTTAAATATTGATTAATGTCACTAGCGCATACGCTGGCTCAGTTCAAGCACTAAAACAGCAGAAATATGAAAATAGCTACGTAAGGTAAGTCTACACGTTTCGTATTTATAAATCTTGAGCAATTTTAAACGCGTGTCAAAAATGAGGTAAAGCTGAGCTCCGAGTACGTAGTTAATGGCGGACGCCGCCTGACGTTCACACTTCTTTGTAATCAAATATACAACCTGACGTCAAATTACCTTTTCCAACCTCTCAAATAAAACAGCCTTAACTCCATTCTTATCCAGTCCGCGTTTTTCTAATTCAGATCTTAAATCTATTACTCTTAAGTCGCTTAATTTACGCAGGTCGCTGTCGGCCATTTTTAGATTTTGGCGAATTTCAGAGTAAATGTGACGGCAGTGCTGCCACTTTCAAAATACAAAACATCCAGAGCGCGCGCCAACAATAAAACACGTTTAGACAATAAATTTGATATATAAAAAAATGCTTTCTAATTTAAACAATTTTTTTTAATCATTACTAAGATAATGAAAAAAAATCAGTTTGTTTTAATTTCATTGTTCAAATACTTTACGCAAAAAAATTACCGATTAGTAAACAATTTTTTTGGAAAAATGATTTGATTTTTAGTGGCAATACTTGTCATAATTCATTTAAGTTATGCAAGGGTAGGTATTATAAGGTAAATACTTGATTAGCTTGATTTTACTGTATAATACTGATAATTATTACCTCCATCAATTTACTAAAATATGTTTGATTTTTTAGTCATTACTTGTATCCATTTATGTGTTTGACAATTGTAATTTTCCCCTAGATTCCTTATTGTTTCAATCTTGAAACAACACCAGAAATTAGTATCTGGGAACGAAAACTTTAAACCGATATTCACCTGTGAATATATCTCAATGTTTCAAGTTTGTCCATTGTGGGCGAAAGTACATATTTACCTTTTGTATCTAAATAAGAGAAAAAAAACCATAGCATAGTAAATAAAGCCACGGAATGAACGCATCTGATTGGTGTAGTTTCTGATGTTGTGAATTATTTTCTTTTCCATTAGTTCTCATTTACAACTTTTCGCTCACAGCCATCTGAAATTTTTCTAGGATCAATAAAATTTTTTAATGTGAAATATTGAATATTCTTCAATTGAAAATTTTTCAACATCTACATTCACAACACTGATTCGCCCCAGTATAATTTCATTTCTCTAGCTACTGAATCAAACTTGGGTAGTGCACCAGCAAGTAGGTTTCTTTGTAAAGTATGAATTTGGTCTTGCGTTGTAGTTTTAAACATGCGTTTGCCGGTAAACCCCCCTCCCGCCTCAACTTCAAGGAGCCAAGGAAACAACCTCTATTCCATCAACACAATTTATTGAAGTACTGTCAAACTTACTCTGTAGACAGATAAAACAAATATAATAAATATTATGAAATTTATTAGATAAAAGCATGAATATAGTAAAAACTGTTAGCAAGCACCGGCAAAAAAATAACTCGAATGTGAAACATACAATTCTCACATACGTCTAATCGTAATGCTTTTTTTATTTATAGTATGTCATCTAAAATTCAATAATTCATTTCACAATAATTTATAGATTGCAATAATTATTTTACACAAATGCAAAATTGTGCGCCTGGCAAGAGTATAACATTTGAGATTGCGTAAAGATAAAATACAATATATATTGAGTCAATAGTAATTTTTGAAACTAGCACAATAACATTACTTTAACATATTAATAAATAAGTAACAGCCACAGAGATTATATACGCTAGAGACAATATTGCATGCACTTAATGTTTCAATAAATTTTTGTGATGTATGCTACAGTTATCAAAATTTGTAAGAGCAAAAGGCATAAGAAATAACACGTAAGGCTTATCGCAGTAGCTCATGTTCCGAGTGTATGTTTTCTCTAGTATAAATATACCACATTTGTAACAGGACAATGTTTTGTCATTGTGACTAATAATTAAAATTAGTAAAATAACACTACTGATAGCAGAGGATTTTTTTAAACTGTTAGTGCAGGAGGACAATTTCTTTGTTTATTCCTAATGGAAAAAAATCACTGGTATAATAAAGACATAGAAAAAGAATATCCTTAGTTGAAATTCCTATTAATAATGAACACGTGTTTGAATAGTAATATTATAAATATACACAACAAATGCAACAATTACCATAAAACCTTGAATTTTGTTCTTAGCAGTCCACATTCTTCTTCTGGTCGTCTTATTACTTTTACTTGTACCGTGAACTGTCTCAGGATGTTCAGATGTGAAAGGGGGAGAGAGCCGAAGTGAGCACTTCTTGCACAGTATGAAGAAGGGAGAGCTTCTGTAAATATACCTTGCACATTTGGTCAATTTAGCCGTCAGTGTTAAAATATTCAAAGTAAAAATGCTAAAAGAGAGAAACGTGGACAAATCAAAAAACCAAATTCAAGCATGGACAACACTTATTAAAATATGATATATATCATGCATTAGTATTTTTTAATCAAGATATTTAAGTAAAATTTAGGGGATTGAGAATGTATTATTATATAAGATCAATTAGAGAATAATACTATGTTAATATTTATATTTTTACACAAATAATTCGGTAAAGAATAGGTTTTTAGAAAAATGACATAAGCATGCTTCAGTTCATAATACATACATTGATCTAATTCATTTTCTAATTGAAAATTTCAAATATTCATGATGAAATTTCAATATACATAATTTTAAGTATAAATATATGCTAAGTAAATGAGACCACAGAGCGTTAAGTCATCATTAAAATTTAGAGTCAAAATGTTATAATTTGTTCACAATAAAATTAAGTCAAATGAAAATGTACCGTAATTGAATAATGCCATATTATACATCATAATATGAAATGGATTATTTATAACAGAGATGGAATGAAATCACAATGATGAGGTAAATAAGTTTATCTCCGACGCTGTAGACAAATCACTTGAGCTGCTGGAAAATATTACAGAGAAACCGTCGTTAGTTAAACATTCAAAATAACATTTTGTACAAAATTAAAAAAAATATTCATGCAATTTAAAACTGAAAGGTGAGATCTGCAAATTATGATGAAAATTTAGCCAACAGCTTTCATCTCTTGCTTCACACAGCTCTTGAACGCCTCCCAACCCTCATTCTTTGCATATGACTAAAAAATAAAAACATTTGTTATTTATATATTTATTTCATAGCATGTTTTATTACCATAAATACCAAGGAAAATCACTATAAACCACTAAAAATGTTTTTTTTAAATCACATTAAAGCCCTATTTTAAATATGTAGGATATATAAACACTTATTTTATGTTTGGTCTCCTAAAGCAATGCTTCATACTCTGATGAGTTTGAAAATGTTGGCAAGTCATCAAATATTTAAATGGCCTAGATAACAGTTAAAATTCTCGTTGAGTTACAAAGCAACGGTTGGCCAAAAGATGAAGTCACAGCGCAAAAAATATTTTAGAGGTTTTTTCCTTCAGTATATAATGTGTAACTGCAACGAATTGTTAATCTCATAAGACTATATGGTGGTTTACTGGGTATCTATTGAAAACTTTTTCTATATGCTTCTTGGTTCAGAAGTGATATATATTGTCAAGATTGTAGTACCTTGAATCCTCTGTGCAGGCGATCCTTCATGATGGCAATGAACTCCTTGTAGCTGAGCAATCCGTCACCATCTTCATCGAAGATGGCAAACACAGTGGAGACCAGATGGGGAGACTGACTTATACCTGTGCAAATTTTTACTGCCCGGAGAAATTCATCTGAAATAAAATAAACTAAATTAACCGAGTTGTAGATGGGTGGAACATAATCCTTTCAGAATACTAAATTTACATTGATGTATTTGTCAGAAATATAAACTATATAGGTTTGGTAATGATAAATTCAATGAATAGCAATACCAAATTGCAAACCAATTTTAGGTGGTTGGATAGAGTAATGTCGGAACTGTGCAAAAGTTGAAGTATTTTGGAGGCAATATGCTGTGCTTACACACTAAGACTCAGCAAACCGCTTCATGGCATAGCGGCTAGCACGCGTGCTTGTTTATTCCAATAGAAATAAAAGAATTCTCTAAGGCAGGTTATCTGTAATTCCACTGTATCCACCAAAACTGTGGCAAATTTTCCCCTGAAAGCTTCTTGCTGCTTGCTTATCTATTCTATCAGAGTATTTGACTTGTGAAATAAATATTTTTAAAAAATCTTCTTCTCAGGGCCGGACTGAAACTCTGACTGGACCCTTTTCATTATTTGGAGATGACCACTTATAACATTTTGACTGTCTTGCATCTAGAAATTTCCACCGAAACGGTACAAAGTACTTAATAAATATGATCAGCAAGGCAGAAAGTAAGTGAAGGGTGTACCTTTGGATATGGGCCTGTCAGCCAGGGTGTACATGCGCATGGCAATCGTAAAGTCTTCCAGGTTATTAAGGAACTGGCAGAAAACCTTGAACTCCTCAAAGGTGATTCCCTTCTCATCCTTCACGCGATCCAGCAGTCGGTCCAGGTACATGTCATACTCATCTGTATCCAGGTAGGTGTAACGTAATAGAATCTTTGCAAAGTCTACTTCTGATATTGTGTCATGACCTAAAAATGAAGAAACAGTTACATGAGATATATTAACAATAATTGCAGCTGCTGTTGTAAAGACTAGTCAGCCAAAAAAGTTTTCTTTTGAACAATACTTTTGACAAATGGAAAAATGAGAGTATCTATGTAAAGTAAAAGCTTTACATTCCTTAAAAAACAATTGGAAAGTACATATTTAAGTATTTGATAACATTTTTTCATTGAAATTTACATCTGAAGGTTATATAATTTACGTGACTAATTAAGATTTTATAATATTGTTGCTTTCTCAGATGTTGAATTCACTACACTACTATTTAAAGATTTTTAAGACATAATTTGATTTTGTATACCTTTTGAAAATTCATGAAACTCTAGTTCGAGAACTTCAGTCTGAAGATTTTCCATGAAACGACGGAACCCTTCATACTTGAGCTCGCTGGTGCCCTTACGCCCGAAGAAATGGACAGTCAGGAGTGTGTCTACACTGTGGCGACGCTGCAGACCCTGCTCGTCGTCCACGTAAGCTTCTTGTGCCGGACCGGTCGGAGCGGCCACTTCCCCTTCTTCGGCTCCCTCTGCTCCTTCCTCGTTGATGCCGCGCTTTCCTTTCCATGCGTAGCTGAAGATCTTCTCCATCTGGAATATTGTGACACATGGTTTTAGTTAAATTGGACGATAATTGATATCAGAAGCAGCTATCAAAAAGCTTTGCTTAAAACTGATGAGTCTTAATATGAAACTATTCTAAATTAAATTGAAGTGACGGAATAGAAAAAGTTGAAAGTGTTTTAATTTAAAAAAGTGATATTTGAAGGTTTTGAATGAAAATAAAATAAGCTTTCATACAATATTAGATAGATTATTTGTTATTTTGTCTTATACTGAAGTATTAAAGGTGAGATGTTCAGGTCCCTAAGATCAGGCATGCAAGCATCCTAGTTAACATATTTTGATAGTTCTACACGTCTTTATTAGACATTATAACCACAGAAGATTCTCTTTCAAATGATTGACTTTAAAACACTTTCAAATTCTAAGATGATAGAAAAGTTCATTTTTCAAAATAATATATTGTCCCTGATACTATTTATACCCACAGTTATAGTATTGTTGCAATGATAGTTAGACAATATATGAAATGTTATACTTAAAAAGAATAAACAAAGGTTTTTTTTTGTTGTTGTGTTATTTGAAATTAATAAATAACGGATAAATAACAGATTTTTTTTTCTTCATAATATGCGTAATACATAATCACATAGCGAAGAACAACACAACATTGAATTATAAATAAGAAATACAAAGACAGTTAAATTTGTATTCAAGCAGTAGAAAGGAGACAAAACATGCAGAAAACATAAACCCTGGAAAAAAAAGCAAACTTCAAAATATCAACTTAAAACTTTATATCGCCAGACTTCACGAGGACACCACCGAGCGGCTATTTTCTGAAACTGCACACCACGAAATATGGTAAAATACACAAGGTTCTAGAGAAGCGCTTCACAGCACGGTGACAAACCTTGATAACAAAAGAGAAGCTTCCGAAAACCAACAAGAACCAGTCACAGATGAGTTTTCCGTGGCGTTTGTCGACTACCCTGAAACTAAACAGTTAGCGGCACAAGCACTATGGAAAATAAAACGGATCACTGTTTATTTGCATCCCTGTAGGGCACTCGGGCACTATCCCTGGAGACTTACGAAGGAGCGACGATGCTTCGGCGGCGCGGCCACTTCACTAGTTCGGACCCTCGCCTCAGCACTGGATCCAACCAGTTCCAGCAGCTACAAATTGAGAAACATCCACATGCCAACAGGCATATGTTTGCGACGGTACAACGAATATTATAGGTTTTTAAGATTCAAATTTATTGCATTTATAACTTATTTATGCTTATTTGTTTTTAGTATTGGAAAGTGTTATCTCATTACTGATTAAGGTTGTTATTGGTGGGCTGATTTCCCAAAAATCTTACCTAATTTACAAGGCCATATCCAAAAAAGAATTGTAGAATTTGAGAAAATTCATACAATCTCCGATCACTTGATAAAAGGAGTTCAGTAAAGCAATACAAAGTGAATTTAATTAAAAATACTATTAAAAATTATTTTGATCTCTTTCTGAAATAAGAATTTATAACAAGATGAGATATTTAATACAGAATGTTCATTAAGTTTAAATAAAATATATTATACATCAATAAAAGCAAAAGCTTTGAATTTCAATATTATATAATAAATAAATTTTAACCCTTTATAGGATAGCACATAAATATACATAGCTTACATTTCTATCTAAAATTGAAAGTTCATATTTTTACGGCAAATTTTTTCCTATCTGATTTTCGATCTACCTGCAGTTTCACTATTGGCTTTTCATTATTCCTTGAAAATTATTTAATTATTATATAGCATTATTTGTGAAGATATAATAACTATAGATTTTTCTTTTTGTTTAATATATTGGGATTAAACCTCCAATAATCAGGATAAGACTGATTTAAATAATAAATATTGTCCTATAAAGGGTTAGATATCGAAAGATAAAATAAAAAAAGGAATTATATTTTTGGTTTCAAAGCAAATTAAATTAAATTTTAATTTCACTAATTTTAAACAAAATTTGGCAGAAGGAAGACGATAGCATTTAATTATTTTGGTTGTTATAAAATTTTGTTATTTTTTTATACTTAAAACGCAATTTAGCAGCGATGTGATTTCCATTTACTATTAAGAAACAGGATACTGTTTCACATCAATACAATGTCCAGTTCCTTGATAGCATGAAAATATCTCATCTTTGGCATACTTTAGTATAGCAATATCTCCCCTTATATTATAACAATTGTTTATCTTGCTGTGTAAAATCTTAGTAATTTTTTTATCTTCAATAAAAGCCAGTAATTTTCTTAATATTTAAGTTGTAATATTCAGCTCGAAATAATTAATCTCTTTATACTTATTTTTGCTACTTTGAAATTGCGAGAGAAATTTTTATGAGATTAAAACGATTTTTATATTACCCAGTGCAGATTATTTCAGGCCCATGTGCGCTATTCACAAAATCTATTTTATAGAAGGTTACAAAAATATATCACCGAAGCATTGGAATTCTGCACCATTTTGGTATGCGCAGGTCATCCGCATTGCAATGGCCACTATTTTGTTTGTTAAAACAAGCCAACTCTTAAATAGTCTCGGGTATATTTCAACTCGAAAAAGTTAGTGCAGATTTTTGCAGGTAGATGATGAAATTTATTTTATTAATATTTTCCAGGCAAAAAAAATAGTATTATTTTCAGTTTTGAAGAGCATGTGGGGAGGTATTGCTGTACATTACACGTCAAGCCACAGGCTGTTTCAATTTAGTAATGCAGAGAAGCTTTTGCTTTGTTTTTGTTTTAGTCACTCACAACGTTTTCTCTACGATTATGTAATTTCCTAATACATTTAACAAAAACAAGGGCATTTCTGTAATGGGGCGCACACAGGTGAGCAGACACAAAGGAAATATGTTTAGAAAGGGAAATTTAGCTTGCTGATAAAAAGTAGTGTTATATACTGGAGTGAATGATCGGTCGGTTTTATTTTAGAAAGCGAAAATATTATGAATTGTTTCGGACTACATATGTTTATGACATTATCCATGTTTTGTCAGAGTTTATAAATTTAGTAGGCAGTGGCACAATTATTCTTTTACACTAACTTCAACTTGCATAATTAATTATAATTATTTATTTTTCCACTTAACAGACGCGTAACGAACATTATTTAAATAAAAATAAACTGATATTTTATTTTTAATAAATATTGTCGTAATCAGCTTTGAGAATTATACTGAAAAAATGCCATCAAATCTATAGCATACCACAACACGTTTCGATCAAGAGTGTAAGAGTGATGACAAGAGTTTGAATATTTCCTATATTCTGATGATATGAAAAGGTTAAGATCCATTTGTGAGTTACAATTCGAATTCATCTGGTATGATGTTTAAAGTCAAAAGGGAGTGGGGGAGGCGGCAAGTGGCTGAGGAGGCGGAAAGGCTGGGCGACTGCAACAACAGACAACTCACAGCGGCAGTGCTATTGGCGTCAAGGTCGTCCCGCTTCTTCACCGAGCCCCCCATCAGGCGAGTGATCTAGTCAGACACAACCATGAAGACCACAACAAAAATACATCAGTAAAGATACATTGTATGCCGGTACAAGTAATATAATAAGAAGAAACTCTGTAAAAAATGTATTCAAATTAGGTTGATTGCCAAATATTACTAATACTCAATTTATTCTGTAGAGTTTTTCAATAAAACCTACAAAAAAAAATTATAAAATAGAAATATTCAAATGATTTTTTTTTTACATAAACATAATGAAAAATCCATCTCATTAACACGTTGACCGCCAAGCGGATTTTCGTAAAATGTCCAAAAAATGTTTTCACGTTTTTAGGTTTAATTTAATTTAATGGGCCGAAATACAATTATTTAATTTTTGAGGTGATTTATTGGTATTTACAGGTATGTCGTGTTGGCCACCGGTAGCCGACGCGGCCCGATTGGAATACCTCCGTGTCGGCCACCGGTGGCTGACACGGCAGTCAACGTGTTAAAACTGCACATTAAAAGAGCATGAAAACAAATATTCTATAAGTTTATTCATGACGTAATAATAATTTTCTGCGATCAAATTTTACTAGTCTAAAGAAACAATTTATCAAAACTAGAAGCCAACATTTGTTATACTGTTTTTTTCAATTACTAAATACACCTTAAAAAGAATACTAACAGATTGTGAGTTTCTTTTCAAGAATATCACATAGCTCTTGTTAAAAAAAACAACCTATGATGCTAAACATTAATAGAATTATACTCTACAATAATTCAAATTTTTCATAATTTCCTAGCACAATATAATTACAATCATGCACAAATGTCAATGCAAAAGTTAAGCTTGCTGTAAAAACATGAGAATCTATTTAAAAAAATTGTGCATTACAACAACTTATTTATATACATTTGAAGTGCAAAAAAATCAATTTTGAAGACAATAAATTTTTAAAATTAGTTAGGTAGAAACTTCTTTACTTACAACTAAAAACTCGTTCTTGTCCACGCGTTGGTTTCCGTCAGTGTCAAACATGTTGAAGGCAATTCTAAAGCCGGACTGTGGTTCTGAAAATTATATATATATAATTATAATATTTAAATAATTCATTGATATTTGAGGGTATATCTGAGACTTTCCAGGCAAGAGATCATGCATAAACTGCTAGTATGGAGAAATACGACAGATTGATCAACGTTTTGTTGACGGAATTAAAACGAAGAAAAGAATATGAATGTGTGTAATAGACAAAAATGACTTAGCATAAAATTTCTCATCATTTAACATGACATGTATGGGTGAGAGTGTTACATAAGTTAATTGAACAAGGAAGGTAGATATTTTTAATAATTTCCAATTATAATGATTTTAATATCATACACGGTTCCTGAGAATAGCTCGGAAGTATCACAAACAAAAGCTCCCAGCCCAAATTTAAGTAGACAAATATTTTAGAACTTTTTTAGTAAATGGATATATATATATTTTACTTACTGGTTAAAATAGAGAGCAGGAACAAATATTCAGTGTAAGATACTATTCCTAAAAAAAAAAAACTTACATTAATTTCATAAGAAGAATAATAATAAAGCGGCACAGTTTTAAATGAAGAATATGATAATTTTGGTACATTGCAAGAAAAATTGTGTGAATGTTGGTGGGTACCTTTGTCTCGAAGGTTTCTGAACATCTGCGATGATCCTGAGTTGAGGGAGGGAGTAGAGTCTCTGAGCTTTTCAATCTCCTTCAGGGTAAGACTTTTTCTTTTCAGTCGGGCTGAAACAAAATTTTTGGTCGACATAATTAATTGACCTAGTCTAACTCAAATCTATGACTATATATATTCGTTAAAACTATGTTGAAATTTTTGAGTTCCTACCTCATTAGGTTTAATTAGAAATATTTTTTAGTTTTACCCCAAGGGTCAGGGGATATTATTTTTAATATAGCATATTATGGGGCGACTTAGAGCATAGGGAATATTTTTGTACATCAATTTTGTAATCATTTGGAAAATTCAAACCATTATCGAGTTGTCAAATATCTGAAGTAAAAGCATTGGGACAGAATTTTTCATAAGAATGAAACATGATGGAATTTCAATCCAATGAAAAATACATAGCTTTCATTACAATACATATGCGATAGATTTTAATTAGATTTATCAAAAAGTTTTACTAACAAAAAAAAGATGGCATTTATATTCAATTATACCTCATTTAATGTTGCACATTCGAGTGTTATATCCTGTAAAATTAATCATCTCGGGAAAGAGTGGTGTTGCAATTGTCATGTTTTTTATGAAACGTTTAAAACGAGTGATATATTTTCGCGGTGCCGGTCGCGGCTCGCTCGCCGGAATCCGAAGTTCGCTGAGTTTGTTCTCTTTGGTGACATAAATCATGCCGGACGGTTCGCGCCACGCCGCAAAAAGGGACGACCGAGCCGATTGGACGCATTTTTCTATTAGCGAGGCTCGCGAGCCGGTCGAAATAAGAATGATTCACGACACGAGAATCTCGCAGTCTTTGCTGGAAGGCAATTATTTTATCGTTACTAATGTCTACAGAGTTCGGAAATTCGATGTCAAGCTGTCGTTGACCGCTACAAACAACCGCATCATTTGTGACACATTAACGCAATTATCTCTGGTGCAAAATATAACAATAGACAACAATAAATGCACCGATAGACAATGAAAATTGATCTTACGGTCCATCATATTTTATTGTTTTAGTCTATGGTACATAGATGTAAATTATTCATTTTTTGAATACACCTTCGTTTACAACAAAAACACAATGATGCTTGAAATCTAAACACATCATTTATACTTGAACACTTTATCGCTGCATTAGTAATAATACGTTAATTTTGTGAGTGTGCAAATAGTATTGTGTACTCGGTAGGTATTTTGTGTATTTGGCACGGGAGATCGCGGAACGATAGGCACCTCCACAGTTTATAAAGCGATAGAGTTTACAAATAACACGACACGTGCGAATGCGGAATCGGTGCCGCCGTGCCAGCGAGAGTGAAAAATTTGTCCGGTGAGAAAAACAGGGTTGTAAATCTAACGGCAAATAGAAGAGCGGCGGTGTCAGTCGGTGTCGCGATACTTCAAACATTGTTTTGTGCGGCGGTCCCGCGGCCCCGCCCGGCACCTCCGCGTCTCCGCACTCCACATGTCTCATCTTTGATCGTATTTCGGTTCGGCCGGAAAAAAGCCCAAGAGCGCGGCCGCCGGTGAATGAACGGTCATTTTGTTTAATTATAATCGCCTCGGGCGTGGACGTCGCGAAACCGCCCGGAAGCGCGGCGAGGCCCGCGGCGCCCGACACGCCCGACACGCCCGACACGCCCGACACGCCCGACACGCCCGACACGCCGACACGCTCCCTGCCTCGTCCATTTTTATCAGCCGTCCGTTCCTTTGGCTTTTTGCGATTATTAGCGAGCACCGAGTTGCGGAAGCGCGATGGAGATGAGAGATGGCAACCGTTACGGGGTATTTTCACCCCAAAATAGACATTAAAAACTGCGTTCTATTAGAAAAATCAAAGTACACTTTAGGTGAGTAATGAGTGATGATAAGTAAAAAGTTGTTATACGATCAAGTAAGGGATGGGAAGTGCAGAGATGTTGTTGTTACAGGCAATTGTTTAGATTGTAGATCTCTATTGGTATTATTTCGAAAAACAAACCCGACAGCTGCAATGAAATATATAAATATTTGAAATAATGCAGAGGGAGAAGCGGGAGTCGGTGAGGAAAGTGAAGTGTGTGTGTGTGTGTGTGTGGGTTAGTCAGCGAGGGGAAGAAACTCACGTCTGGGCTCCTGCTCCACCACCGACTCCAGGAAGTCCTGCGGCGTCATGTAGAGCTGGCCGTCGTACTGCACGGACGCGAACTTGATGAAGCGCCGCTCCCGGGACGTCAGCTTCACGGCGCGCGCCAGGCTCTCGTCGTGCTGCAACCGAACGCAGGCACGTCAGCATGCCGACAGACAAGGTGCTTCTAGGGAGATGGGAGTGCGGGACAGTCGAGAGGCTTTGCGAGCATCCGATGCGAGTGTCTCCAGCAGACGCCTCGGGGCTGGCAGAGCCTACACGGAGCGTGGGAACACACTGCACAAATGCAGCAGACAGAAATTCTTCAATGCGGAAAAGTCCCAAAAGTTCAAAATAGTTTTTATTTCATATTGTTCGCTTGCATATACAATAGTTTGTTCCCTGTTACAAGTGTTGAAGTGAATGCGAAAATTATACATTCGGTGTTTTTTTTGTAATCCAATACGAACGCTTTGCAAACTTGGATATTTCCAGACTCCCGGGCGCGGGTGGGCCGGCGCTGCGTTCTATCAGATTCTTCTCCAGTGCGTAATTATAATTGTATAGTCTAGGCCTCCGGTCGTTGCGACGTATCCATCACGTAATGCCTGAACTAAGGATGTGCGCAATCGAATAATGAATTCTACTAGATAATTAAAAAAAATAAAACAATTTAAAAAATGGTGAGTAGCAGAGGTTTCGAAATTTGTCGGTGAACCTTTCCGATGCCGCTCTGGGCTGAGGTGAAAAATAATAACTAACCTTCCATAGGGGAAGGCAACGAAAAGAGGAAGACGCGAGTCGCGGATTTTTGGATGTTCGAACCGGAACAGAATAAACCGACAGAAGCCGGAGTTTGGATATTTGATTCGAATAATCGTTTGTTTGTTTGGTCTGACCGATTCACGAACCAATTAATATCCGCAATAAAAACAATAATTTAACAAGTATTTCGAAAAAAAAAAAAATAGACCACAAAAATCTTATTAGGGTCAGAATCTTTTGGGTGTCGACAATTACAGTTCAGATAATCGGATAATCCGAACAGGAAGGTCTTTGTAAAAAAAAAAATAATCGACTATTTGGTTTTTTTTACTAAAGTTCTCGGTAAATTAAAAACCGTTCGATGAGTTTATATTTTTTCGATTGATTCGATATTGCTCATAAAAGTAGCTCGATCGGGCGCATCACTAACCCTGACATCCCCGCGTGTAGCACCTGCGGGTCTGTTTAGTCTGGCACCGATCAGACCAGACGGCCGCCATTAGCGAGGTTCGATTTAGTTTTTCTAGGAAGCGTCTGCGATCTTCCTCGACGATGGATACACGGCCGTCCGAGTCGCGGCACCCGAAATTGTATTAAGAGTGAAATTCTATTAATTTTTACACGCCCTGGACGCAAGACCCATCGAAAGGCACGCTTAACATAAATTCATTTACAATGTTTAAATCACATTGTATAATGCTGAGCACTTGCTAACGAACGATCAATGGTGGGTTCGTATTGACATCTGCCGTGCATGATGCTTCTTTTCAAGATCGATTCCAAATTGCATCTCCGGTGAAGAAGGCGCGTGCCGCTTCCAGCGCCGGTTCCCCCGAGGGTGCCGGAGTAGCTGCAGCAGGCTCGTCCAGACACAAAACGACAGAGTGACGCGACAGGTCCATTTTTCAGTCCCCGGACTAATTGGCCGCACCGCGATTCCTAACCGCGCGTTTACCGGCGAGGCGCGTAAACCGCAGAGCTAGCCGTGGAATTAAGTCGTTATTTATAGCGCCCGCGCCGCCATCAATGGTCAATTATGAACTCCTCTGACATCTCAATTATTCACTAACAGATGGGACAACGGAGGCGCCCGCAGACAATGTATTGCAGAATTACCGGCGAGCACATCAACAGCTACCTGCTAAAGCGTTGTACTTAACATCTTCTTCGAGATACCAGGTTCAATAATAATTTTAAAAAAAACAACCGCATACAGCCATTGAGAGATTATATTTATTTAAGAGTAAGGAATCTTTATTTATTTATAAAGACAACTCCAGTATCAGAGTCGCCCCCCAATTCGCGATGGCCCACAGTGCCCACGAAAATATTTAAGTTCATCAGATTTCTAATTCGGGGTTGATTAAGCTGAATTCAATAGAAAAACAATGCTAAAGAGATGCCTCTACGGGGCGATAGAGCTATAACGGTTTTGGTGGTTTACTTATATTTTCTAAATGAAATTTTCTTCTTTCGAATGCGGTTTTGGTCAGATGCGACGTTGTGGCGGGGCGGCGTCGCGCCACTCGCAGTCCCGGATCAAACGCAAGTAGTGCACCTAATAATACCTTGTCAATTTGCCGTTTATAATTGAGATAATTTCCCACTGCACGGTGTCATGTTGCAGTTCGCGTTTTGCCGTTTGGATGGCGCCTTCCCGCCCGGTGCTGCCAGCTCGCAATATTATAAAACACGAAAAAGCACGGAAAATGTGTATAATTTATCACAACACCAGTAGAGGGTTTAGATTTATTATATAAACAATATTTTCCACGCGGATTCAAGTGCGGAACCACGTGGTTGGAAAGCAAGCGTGCCAGCCACTGGACCGTGAAGCAAGCGATCATGGACTCATCAATAGCGAACTCACAAAAAGACACATCGTTGCTTTGCGGAGCAGCATTGAACACATGCAAGATGCTAGATTGTCCTTTTTACGTGTCGGAATATGCCGGAGTCGGGTCAAAAGTCGCAGCGTTGGCAACACCGGGCTGCGGTCAACGCCCGGTGGGAGTGCGCACTCGCCGCCTTACTATTGTTTATGGCATTGCTTTAAACAGAGCGGCGGTGTTATTTCAGCACAAAGCGCTGACAAAATGACGACGCATCATTAGCTATTCATTACTCAAGCACCAATAGCTAAACTTTGACCGTCTCGCGCTTCAGCGGCCGGAACAGCTGAACAGCTTTTTTTTTTCAATTTTTTCACTATTATTGCTACATTAAAATGTAAAATTAGTAAACATTGAATATTTCGAACCCACCTGTGGTATTGAAATTAGCAACCACCCGTCATATCGTCACCTACTTTAAAGTCCTGTAAAACGAAACTCTCCACTGGACTCCTCCGAAATACTTCTTGTCAAAAATACAAAAAGAAGGAAAACCATTTTAGAAATAAACTTTTTTAATTGATTTTTAAACAAGGCAAAAAATACCTGATTTATAACAAACTAGACACTCACTCATCGCTTGTGCGACTTGAATATCTATGTTCATAGAATCGACAAAGCAACAGGTAGACAGGCGAGAAGCCATCGGAATAAATAGTTTCCTACACATGTTACATTGATTTGCATATATATATTTTTGTAAATAATGAAGTATATCGCCGTCATTTTGATTTATCTAATCCGCTAAGTCGCTGCACGCGATATCTCATTGGATTACTAAGGGAGGGTGAGAGATCAATATTTATCGAGGAAACCGCGAGGGCCGTGCTGAATCAACTGATGAATGGATCGCAGAACTAACGAAAAATTTCTTTGACAGATAGGACAGACAGGTTTAAGGGTGAGTGCTTCCGTAGTGTTTCAATATAAAAACACGAGTTTTTTAAGTTATTTGAGAGCATATATAAATATATGTACTTGATAATTACTGTCATGTCAATTTTTAGATATAGAGTGTTTCAATTTCAATAAGAAATTGTTTAAAGTATATGGTATAACTTATTTAATAGACCATTATTTACTTCATGAATTTATAGCTATTGGCGCCTAAGAACTGTTATAAAGTCATAAAATTCATAGAATAAAAAGTGGACTGTGGCGTAATCAATATAATTAACGTAAACCTGCTTTGGCAAATTACAGAATAAAACGCCTTGTAATTAATGGTCGCATGCAATGAATGTAAATAAGAAACCACCTTTTCACGAATTTCAAAATACATTTTGTGGTATTTTATCAATGTTTTATAATCTAAATGTACATTAAGAAATGGAACGTGATTATCGCGATATGATAGTTTTATTTTATATCTAGTACCAGTGCCGTACAATGGGTTCAAAATCTGAAAAAGCAGTTTTTATTTTGGTTGGATTGCTGACTCAGCGGTTAAAACGTGGTCCCCGGTTCGATCTCATCATTGATTTTATTGGGATTACCCCTGTTTTAATATTAAATAAGCTACAAAATTAACTATTAATATTAAAAATATTATGGGCTTCTATGGATCGCACACCACTGAGAAGTTCGCTTGATAATTTATTACATATATTCTAGTTTCAGCACATAGAACTGCAGGCTGAGATTATAAATTTAGAAAAGGAAAATGCCAATTAAATATATCACAAAACATTAATTCAAAGTGAAAAGGGGTGACATAAAAGTCTCTTCGAATTGTCGTATATTTTATAAAGTTTCTTATCTCGAACAATGCCCATTAGACAACCGAAAGTGTTAGAAAATAATGTGTTTTTCAGCACTTTAATGCGTTTGGGCAACAAATGGTCGACACAGATTTATACGGTGGGCAGAATTTAAGTGGCGATTCACGGAACGCGCAAGGGTTGCGATCATCTAAAAAAAAAAACAAATAGGGGTGCGGCGCTGCGGGTCGTCCATCACGAGGGCTCATAAAAAATGCAGCACCGCTGGTCGAGGTGTGAGGAGCCACCGAAACACGTCTGACGGTGCATTAGCTCTGATCTACGATGTAAGTTCATTGATATAACTCATCGAGCTACGCCCCGCTGCAACTTCGTTTGCGATGCGAATGGCCATAGTTAAAAGAGGCATATTCATATATTTTCAGTTGGTGAGGAATAGCTGGGCGGCGTGTGTGGTCCGCAAGGCAGGCAGTGTCGACGGAAGGACTCGACCCTGTGTGACACGGACACAAGCCCATGCATCACACGGGGATTGTTCCGAGCTGAGGCTTTCGAGGTGTGCAGGTAAATGCGAAAAACATAAAAAAGCTCTGAGCTCATGACATTAGTGTTGCTCGCTAGTAGTTTCGCTAATATGCTAGGATGGCATCTCTTGTTGAAGATGCTTGTTGAAAGAGCTTTTTACTAAAAAATATTCGATTTTGAACTCACTCCGCGCCACTGTTAAAAAGAGTCTTGCATGGATGTGCAAGCAGGCGCACTCCAGGAATGGCACGCTCGCGGGTGAGCAATGATGAAGACGACGCCAAACAAAGCAACCTGGATATCTGAGAGATCTTCTAATAGAGGAGTAGACACGGTGTCACATTGTGCGCAACGAGTAATTTTATTCGACGCCCGCGGGAGCGCGGCGCCTCGGCCGCAAATTTCTCCGCACGCACTGTATGACCCGACTGCATGCTACTGGTATTTATTGCTCATTCGGCACGCCTGCGCTAGATGCGCTATCTCTTATCTCGAGGAACGCCCGGGGAGTAGACGCTAAGGATGGGCATCATCGAATGATCGATGAATTCGAACGGATAAATGAAATAAAATCTAACATAACAATTCGTCCAAAAACAATTTTGAATAAATAAAATCTTACAAACCGCGCGCTAAGATTTTTCGGTGGTCGCCGTACATCTGGAACACTCACGCTTAAGAAACAGGAGGTCGTGAATTTTGGAAAATTAGACAATCTATATATATAAAACACTAAAAATGTTTGTTAGTCCGCTATAGGCTTTGAAACCGTACGACCGACGAGCCCCACACCGTGTTTATTTGAAAGCCAAAAATACCGAAAGTAATCGAGACCACTAAAATTATAAAAATTGATTATCAAATTTGGTTTATTCAATTAAGAAAAATCCCATACAAAAGTTTCCAATTCATAAAAGGAACTGCCATTTTCGCGTATTGCATATACGCGAAAATGTCTTGAAGCTGGCTGCCTGCATGGCTACCAATCGAGAAATACTGATATTGATGTTTGTAAATATTAGAATGAACTTGCCGTTACAGGCTGCCGAACTTACGGAACAGAATTAGGTCGATTTTTGATATTTTCCATACAAAAATTTTCAACATCTGTAAAGTGGACATCGTTCCTCGCAAAAAATTGAAAAAAGAACATTGTGAAGATCGCGCGGACAGATCGTACGGACTTTCAAAACAAAATCACTATCTGTCATTCACAACGTGTTTTATCATAATGAGTTTGTCTGTTTATATATGGGAAAAAAATTATTATACGAAAATATTAGTATTACAAGTTTCGTCTATTGAAAAAATTATTCCAACTCAAATCGACATCGATCTTATATCTGCTGAACACCCGCATCAACGTGAAGATCTGATACTTTTTGACGTTGTTTGTAAGAACATCACGGCCCATGCGGAGTGTTGCATATGAATTCGCCTTGTATAAAAGACGGCAAATGCACGAAAAGATATCCACGCGATTTGATCGATGAAACTCAAACTGGTCTACGAAAGCCAGAAGATGGAGGATACACCACCACCATTAAATTAAGAAACGTCGATATTGACATTGATAACATATGGATTGTTCTATACAGTCCAATACTGTAAAAAACATTTCAATCATATATCAATGTGGAACACTGCAACTCCGTGAAATTCATATGCAAGGACATATGCAAATATGTTAACAAAGGCAGTGATATGGCAGTGTTTGAGCTTTCAAATCGAAACTATGAAATCACTCAATTTCAGATGGGTCGCAGTAATGAAGCTGTCTGGCGAATTCTTGATTTCAGTATTCACGAACGATATCCAACTGTTCAATCCAATCTTGCTGTTCATTTAGAAAACGGTCAACGTGTTTATTTTACTGAAAAAAAATGTCGAAGAACGAGGAGCACATCTACAATAATTTTGCGAAAACATTGCTGCATAATGAAGTTCCAAAATAGAGTCAACTATCCAATAGAGATTTTTAACTCTTTGGAACCATCTGGAATGTCACCACACATCTTAACTTTAAAAGTTGGTTCACCATAGATGCTCATTCGCAACTTAGATCCACCTAAATTGTGCAACGGAACAAGACTTGCTGTTAAAAAACTATCGCCACGTAGTTAATGAAAAAATCTTTGTTTACACACCTACCGAAAAAACTCAATACATTGTTTATCCGCTAGCATTAAGATAAAAATTAAAAAATATTTATTTATTTATTTAGCGTAGTAGCACACGCCGGGTATCATTTTTGGTTATCAAAAATATATATATATCAAAAAATGCCACCGAAAAGAGCTGCAATTGGAAAAAATACAGCTGATGCGAAACGAAAAAGAGCCGAAAGAGCAGCCGAAACTGCCGGAAAACGAAAAGTGCGTACAGAGTCAAATAGGTTGAAAGAGCGGCAGTCAAGAGCTGTAGAAACACCAGAACAACATGAAGCACGTCTAGAACAAGTTCGAATCAGAGCTACCACAGCAAGAGCTGCTGAAACTCCTCAACAACATGAAAACAGGCATAAAGGTTATCAGATACGTGCGGTTAAATCGATACAAAGAATCGATTTTCAGTTGGTGGCATTCAATTATGACAAAGACTGCGACTACAGTAATCATCCGAATGTTGTAATTGGGCCGATGAGCTCTCTTTGTTTGTACTGCCATGCACTGAAATTTCAAAAGGAATCACCCGGTTGAAAAAGCCGGAAAAGCCAAGTTGTCAACGCTGGTTGACCCGCCAGAACCGCTTACAAGCTACGTTTCTGACAACACAGCGTTGTCCAAGCATTTGGAAAACAATCGGAGATACAATTCCTGGTGAGGATGGATATTCGAAATACAGACGACGAAAGCCAGAAGATGGAGGATTCACCACCACCATTAAAGTAAGAAACGTTGATATTGACATTGATTCCTGGTCTGGTATTCACGAATGAAATTGAAAAAATATGAAATTCCTGGTTTCAGTATTCACGAATGATACCCAACTTTTCAACATCTTGCTGTTCATTTAGAAAACGAACAACGTGTTTATTTTACTGAAAAAAAAGCCGAATAACGAGCAGCACAGCCACAATAATTTTGCGAAAAATTGCATGAACAATCCAATAGAGTTTTTTAACTCTTTGGAACCATCTGGAATGTCACCACACATCTTAACTTTAAAAGTTGGTTCACCATAGATGCTCATTCGCAACTTAGATCCACCTAAATTGTGCTGTTGTAATAACTATCAACAAGGCTCATGGCCAATCGCTAAGTATTGCTGGTTTGAACATAGAAAATTCCTGTTTTTCGCAAAATTCCTGTTATGTTGCGTTTAGAGTTGGAACGCCGAAAAGACTATGTTTACACACCTACCGAAAAAACTCGATATATCCGCTAGCATTAAGATAAAAAGTTAATAAATAAACAAAATTTCATTTTTTTTTTCGAACAAATAAAAAAAGTATTCTATTTCTTTATTTAGCGCAGTAGAACGCGCCGGGTATCCGCTAGTATATTATAAAAGACTTTTACGATGGGGGGCTATTCTTTGTTGGTGAAAGATTTTTGCAAAAAATGAATTCGGATAAAAGGATAAAACGCCAACAACAGAATGTCGGGCGGTCGACTAGTGTAAATTAGAAAACAATAATCGATAATGCCCATCGCTAGCCAGCACGGACGCTCTGCAGCACAATGGCCGCGGATGGTCTACCTGGGCGAAGATCGTATCGGAAGCTATTACCATGCGGCGATAATTCAAAAGATCCACTGCGATTTGTCCGATGACTAATACGCGCATGTAAAACAGAAAAGCTATAAACCCTCCGAGGCCCTCAGGGCAGTATTAAAAACACGCATATATTTGATGTGGTCTTGATCTAACTAGATAATGATGATAAAATGTGCATCTTTTAATATTTATAAATGATATTGCATGTGCCGGTGCAGGCGGGTCAAAACACGAGGCACTGGTATTTTCGGGAGCGTCTCGTACGTTTTGGCTTTTTCATCAGACGGGGGGGGGCCCCGTCCGAGATCGGATCGGGCCTAACGAGGTCCGGCCTCCGCTTCGGGGAACCCCGGGCCTGGCACTCTCGCTTTTTGCAGACCCCCGGCGCTCGTGGTCTCCAGCGTCTCCCGACCTACCGGAATACGGCGCCCCCGAGGGGCAACGCCCGCGCGCAGAGATCCCCGGAACGATTGCCCCCCCGCTATGCGCGAAAGTACTCCCGATTCTCTTACTAAATTTCAGCACTTAATATTTTTTTTATCCTAGTGACGTTTCGGTCTCGATACTGGGACCGTCTTCACGAGTTTTCCGGCGTAGCCCATCAAAACAAAAAAAATCAAAAAACGGCTGCCAGATCCTACGAGCACGTTAAAATTTTGACGCATCAAAATATATATTTGGCAAAATCACTTATTGGTTTTATTTACTTGAAAATAAATACATTGATACAACTTTATTTAGTGCACCGACCAGTTTCAGATTGGACCCTGTTTGAAAAATAACGCAGTCTAAATAATAAATCCCTTGTTTCAAAAAATATAACTAATTCACTACTAAGATTTACACTGAACCACTTTACAACCCGTAACATCAATTAAAGAGCGACGCCTCGTTTAGGTACTGAATTTAATAGTAATCAATGCAGAAGATTGGAGGTGTTATGTACGCCCTAAAACGGTGTAATCGGAATGAAGATATTGCAAAATCTTCGGCAGGTGCACGCCCGAGGTGGCTGGGCTGATACAGCAATTAAAGTGCTAATTGGGATCCTACCTGGAGTCCGAGGGCTAGCGGCAGTGGCGGCGCCGAGCCCAAAAGCCAGGCTTGCCTTGCAAGAGCCCCACTGTATGGTAACAGCTACTCCCCTTGACTGAGCTCTCTCGTTCCTTAAATTACAGTGCCTCTATCGATCAGTAAAGCTCTGTGATCAATATTGAGTTTAGAAAAAAGATCTCAGTGGCCTTCTTGCCAGGGGGGCGTTCTAGATAATGATAGTATCTATCCTTATTTAGATAATTCCAAGAAACTGTTAAATAAAAGTCTGAAAACTGAATAGGCAGATAATCTAGCGGATTTGAAGTTTTTAGAAGCGATCACAGTTTTCGGGTTTGTTGCTTTGCTGTGTACAGAAAATTTACGCAAAGCCTGTATCAGAGAAGGTTTTCCTTAGAAACTAGAGCCAATTTATATTTATGACGATGCGCGAATGATGTTCCTGAAAGGACTGCTTCAGTTTATGTTTTATTTGGCCTTATACCATACTTATTCGCCGATTTGTTAATAAAAAAGGAAGTAGTCCCGCCGCTGTATTCACAAGACGTCACTGGCAATGTTAATCAGGCACGCGGTGAGAAGTCTGCCGAGAACCAGGCATGCGCTGATGGTGAGGGGAGTTACTCCATGGGTCAATATAAAGCAAGTGCTGATATGTACTATAGAGTGGATGACCTCAGCTGCATTTAGATAGGACGCCTTATTCTCAAAGATGTGCTCACGTCCAGGGCCAAATATATACACGGTGTTTTAAAGCTCACAATATTACCCAAAATCTAGACCAAAAAGAAGGGATACAACCAACTATACGATAAATAATAAAATACAAAATAAACAGCGAATCAACAAACAACATCCATTAAAATTGTCAAAATGCATCTCGCCCGAATCGTTTTGTTTACACCTGCACTGCACGCAGCGCAGATATGCATGGCGACCCTTGTAGTCCAATTTGTCGAATCTAAAGATAAATATTGCGGCTCCTCGTAAATCACAAGGACGAATAAAATAATCATTAACGTCTGCCGCTGCAGGTCTGGACCGGGGCAGCCCAGGGCGGGGGCAAGCCGAGCGGGCGGGCTTCTGGGAAGGCGGCAGCTCCCGGGGTGCTGCCAGAACCGCCTAGAGAGGCCTGCATCCATCCAAAGTGCCTCATTTACTCAACTGCTTCGTTGAAATAATTTTTAATTTTTTGACGCGTCCCAAACGTTTTGTTCCCAGTACAGATCATTTACTTCCCCAGATATAACATGAGATAGGAAAAACTTCAATAGCGAGGACTCAAACCATAAATATTACACGTATTAATAAAAACAAAGCGCCACCTCGTGGAACAAAAATAACTTCATCGACAACTTGTTTCTATTCAGTGTTTTTTTTTTCTGAGGGTAAAAAAAGGCCGAGTGGATTGATATTTGTTTTTATGGCAAGCGATGCTTTCTCCGTCGCGCTGACCGCACGCCGCGCTCGCCATTCAGGTATGCGGCGCGAGACGCGGGGACATAAGATAGGAGACGCACGGCCCGCTCTACCTGTGCCGGGGACAGGTGGAGTAAATTAGGACGAGGTGTCGGAGCGGCGGGGGGTGAGTTACGGGCGGGACGCGGGCCGGGCCCCTTTGATCGGTGGGACGCTCTGGATGCTCCGTTCGCGAGGTTCGACGAGAATCCTCAGTCATACAGCCAGTGCTTTGTTTCTGGGCTAATTTAAAACTAAATGCTTAAAAAAAAAAGCGGAAATCCAGTATTATTGGATCGATCCTTCCGAATGTGGAAGATTCATTTTAAAATGTTGACATATTATCAAATTATTACTAATATGATTAGGCACATTAGTTCATACATAGAAGATGGTTTAAAGAAACTCTCAGAAAAATATCATCGTGATTTGTGTGGGATTTGAACCCACATACCCTGGTTTACATGAGCGGTGTATTGGTTGGCCTGGGCACATTGGTTCATATGTAGAGTATGATCGTTAAACATTATCGATAAACGGAAGTGATTCGTTAGTACAAGGGTTAGTACACCGGTCATGTAAACCAGGGGATGTGGGTTCAAATCCCACACAAATCACGATGATATTTTTCTGAGAGTTTCTTTAAATCATCTTCTATGTATGAACTAATGTGCCTAATCATATTAGTAATAATATAATAAACCCGTAATGGGGTTGACGTTAATAAAAAAATCGACATATTATCAAATACTTAAGATTTACCAATGATTGATATTACACACATTTTTTAATAAATCCGTGTTTATTGAGTGTACAAATATGTATCCAACCAACGAGTCGAATTTTCGCTTAGTAACAACATTATTATAGTGATGAAGAAATCAGATGAAGCGCCGGGGCGCGATATCCGCGGAGGTGTAGGTTCGAATCGCATCATTCTCGTCGTTTCACGGGTGAATCGAATACCTAAATATTGAATACTTACGGACAAGAAAAAAAAGTTCAAACAATAACACTCGAAGATCCTCGAATATTAACATCACACGTATCTAAAGTGTAAGATGCTAAAATATGCCTTTGTCATATCAGATTCGAAGAACATGCATGCATGGAGTCTCTCATGCAAATCCCCGACTTGGCAGGTCGGGTTAGGTTAGGTTGGGTTGTTTTATTTAGACGGGCGGGTTAAATTGAATCGTCAGGCGGGCGCCCCGGGGCGGCGGCCCCCCCCGCTCACAGGTCCAGGGGGCGGGGACCCATCCGAGACACTCGCGGGGAGCGAAGGCATCTCGTGCCCCAGCTCTTCACTGCCATGAGCAGTGTATATCCACAAAAAAACTGACTTTCTCGAGAAGGTGAATAATGCTTGATTGTGGAAATATCAATTTTAAGGTAAAAAATCTACTGAGTGTAAATTGATCTATTGAGGAAAAATAAACAAAATATTTGCTACGCTGGATGTAGAATAGAATACAGAATAGAAATTGTCTGAAGTGTATTTAAATTTATAGTGATACACATGTTTTATTTTACGTCAATAATCTAATATTTACAAGAATCTTGAGAAATAGCAAAATAAATAAATAATAATAGATAATGATTAAGTAAAATTTTTCAAATATTTAAAAAATGATTAAAGAAACTCTCAGAAAAATATCATCGTGATTTGTGTGGGATTTGAACCCACACCCCCAAAGCTTACATGGCCGGTGCATTACCAATTATACCAACGAATCACTGGTACTAAGCAAGAATTTTTAACAATCATATCCCATAAGTGAACCAACGTACTTATTATGCCAATTAAATACTGGAAATTATGCCAGTATTTGAAAAAAAGTACTAATCATATCAATCAATAAAACCTGTACAGGCAAAATCGAACTTACTGTGAGTCGGTCTTCACAAAAATCAATAATAAATCTAATATTTAAATAAAATTTACAAGCATTATTTTCAAACATGATATGCGTACGTTTTTTTTGGGATACAACAAAATAAATAAATAATAATAATAAACGCTATTTATTTACGCATATTAAAAAGCATAATTACAATATAAAATATACGAGATGAGAATGAATGTGTCAATAGGAGCGCGTAGAGCATATATATACTCTTCAGTCAAAATGGTAGGTGGCACGACACGTGTACATGCTATGCATGATCGCATACCCGCACCTGGGGGTTCCCGGGCCGAGGCTGACGAGGGTAGCGACTGGCGGGGGTGGGCGGGGTGGGAGGCTTCTCGTCGCTTTTATTTCATTTTGGGATTTTTGGCGGACATCAAATTAGCATGCACGGCGGGCATTGTCTAACTGAGCAAACATCAGCCCGCGGCCCCGTTCCGATTATGTTATTTAGCGGGCTAATGGCGCGCCGCATTGTTTATTGTTTATTTAGGCAATTATAATTGTTTTACGAGCGTTTTATGCTAATAAAATACCATACTGTCGCGCGTTGCACAAAAGAGATGATGATTTATGTTGCATCTTTAATATATATATATTTAAAATATTTAAATACGTAGGTTGCACTTAATTGTATTTAAATTGTGAAATTACATGCGCGGGACAATGATATTGTTCTTGCGCGTGTTTCCGTCCCAAAATAATAATAAAAATATTCTTATTAACAATTATATAGTACGCGTATTCATTGTCGGTGTTTAATCAAAGCAATTTGCTAATCACCGTTCGGTAGTCGGCTGTGTCGCAGCGTGTGCAGGCAGCCTATGTTTCGTTTAGTCAAAGTTATTTAATAAAAATTATAAAATAGACATTACATTCCAAATGTAACAATACAGATGCACAAATAAACAGGAATGTTTGTATTTTGTTTTTAATTATTTGACCTCAACATTTATTACAAAGTTTTCCTATTACACCATGTCTCACGTAAATTAGAAAAAAAGTTGACAAACCAATATGGGGTAAAGGATTTTAGATATTTATTTTATGTAACCTTCATATGAAATAAACTATTATATATATATTGTCCATTTGGAAATAACTTTAAGCAATATTCTGTGTAAGGTTTGGCTATTTTTGCTAGCTCAACGATCACATCCACGAGTTTAGATTGAAAATTCGCCGATTCGATTCCCATCCTGACAGGCAAATCCCACACTGATATAATTTGACTTTCGCGTGTTTCAGGATCGGAGATGATTTGAGCTGACATTGCTATGTTTTTCTTCAAAATAAAACGTACCGATATTACAATTTATATGATAATATTCAGAGCAAAACCTAATGATACATTGTGGGATTTATTTTTTTAATAATCATTTATTTTTTTCTAGTCAAGAATATCTATGATTTATAAGCATTTCTCAAAGCGTTAGTAAATCTGCTCTTTACCCTACATTATAGTTTCCTCATTGTTATAAGCCTGATACTGAATCGAGTCAACGGAACGGCCATTGGAGTATGTCAGGGGCACCGGGTGAGGATGGGGCTCAGTGGGTCGGCGGTGTCGACTGTTAACATTCTCGGAGACGTTCCTCGCTCGCTTCCAGGAAGGGTGACATCTCCATTGCAGCCGTGAGGAATGCGCGACAGCCCGTATCTGTGAGAGGATCGGGGAAATAGGCCAAACACCAATAAATATGCCACATCGATTAAGAGATCACATCACCGCCGAAGTATATACAAAGTGCTTCAGAGCTCATCGCTTCCCTACAAAAGAAGATGTAAGAATTGATAGTTTAATATAAAACAAGACTAAGCAAAGTGTAATATTTAAAATTTAAATTCAAAGAAATAGTTGAGAATTGTGGCATAACGCAAATGCCAAATTGAAACTGGACCATCATAACAAAAATAATTTAATTGACTGTCAAACTACTTGTCAATGTAAGGCGATAATTTCCAACATCACTCATGCTTACACATACATAATTTGCTAATTATTAACAAGAATATGATTTTTTTTTGTGAATTAGCGTTGTGCCGTTAATATGCGGATAACAAAATGAAGAAAAATTGAGAACTAAAAAGAGAAAAAAACACTTGGACGCGTGTAAAACGAAAGAGGCGGGGAATATGATAATTGTGGTCAGAGAAAAGAAAAAGCTGAGAAAGGTAAAAGTATTCGCTCCTAAGAGCATTCACTCGACCACAGAAGTGTCATTTTTGTGATGAAGCGTGCACATTAAGATTTAGACAGTTGTAATCAGTAAATTTAATCACCTGAAGGCATAAGTATGAGACAGCTGGTATGGTAAGGCGACATGATACAGTCTCCAATAAAATAATTGTTTGAATAAGTTTGAATAGTCTATCAAAATGATCGAATCTTTATTTTATTGATTGAGGTCTATAATAACTCCAGGAATATAAATAACATTTATCAAATTAATGGAAACGGATCGAATTATTTTCAGTTATATATTTTATGTAAATTATTAAATAATTTTAAAAATTAAAAATTATCTCATCCCACAAAAGTTGAACAATTAACATTAAGTATTTGATAATTTTTAAGTTTAAATTATGTTAGTTTCGTACAAAAAAGATGTAAATAACCAATGGGGATAAAATCGGTAATCTTTAAAGTACAGAATAAACCTTTAAAAAAAACATAAAATTTTCCAAATATTTTCAAATGTTTTGAATCATCGTGTATAAAAGCTATTTTATAGTAAATTCTATGTAAAATTTAAAATGTAAAATTTGTGCTATGCGAACATAAATATTTCACATCCTCGTGATAATTAGCATAATCGTATTTAAATCTGGGTAATATATTATACAGGGCGGCTTTTTAAATAAGATAAATTAAAATATTAAAAAAAAACTAATGAAAACGATTGCTTTGTCGCATACTTAATATAGTCGCATAAAAGAAACGTTGAAATAAGCAAACATTTTTTTCCACGGTGTAAAAATCGCGCATTAATGCATTGCGTGCCTCTAATAGGTTTTTTATACGAGAAGAATATATCTATGATAATTTTACATATGATTTATTAGTTACAAAAAGCCATAGAATATTTATTTGATAGTGAAAGTGATAAATTTTGAAAGGTATACATAACTAATAATGAAAAAAAATCATTACTTTTTATTCCTGAAACTATTACTTAAAATTTTTAAAACGTCGGATTATTTTGTTGCATGAAAGGATTCTGCTATTTAAGTTATGTTTTTAATTTTTAATATACCACCTTACTTAGCCGTAAATATATATTGTACGATACATCGTATTTCTACCCGAATAAAGCAATAGGTTAATTAACTTGTTAATTTAAATAAAAATAGTAAATACTTTTATCTGTTCAGCAATTTTTAAGGTTTTCGTCATTATAGTTTTCAATTGTACAGCGCTTACAGGCATTGCCGTAAGATAAGGCCGCATATCCGACATTCTATGCATTAGTTGAGAAACTGCACTGTGAAAACTTTTGACAGGTAATATACAGACGCGGGGACAAAAGGAACGTTTCGACAGGGCGTAAAAGAAATATTAGCTGATTTTATTGGCCATAGTGAGCAAAATATTGCCATAATACAAATAGATTGGGAAAGAAAAGTTTTTTTATTATATATAAAAGACAGAAATTGTAATAAAGTAGTAATATCCCATAAAAATACAATGTATTTATATTACACACAAAGAAAAAGCAAAGCAACGTGCGTTATGCGTTTTTAAAGGAATTCATTTATTTTATGTTTGTAAGGAATAATTAACGCATTATTAAATTTAAACGAAATCAAACGTCGCGCTCTTTATTATAATACTGACTCGGCTCTGAGCTGAAATTATTGAAATATATAAAATAAATAATGAACGTTTCAATATTATCAAATGTGAAATCTTTTTCAAATTACAAAAAGATGCATTCAGTTAAATATATATATATATATATATCAAGAAGTCGATCTTTTAAGTATATATTTAAAAAATTAAAAAATGGGATTAAAAAAAAAAAGGTTCGAGTACAAGCTTTTCGGTTTCGAATAAGATAATTAACCGCAAATAAATTTAAAATTTCTGCAGCGTAGTTAATTGAGCTGTGAAAACTCTCGATATTATGTCCGAATCGACGGGCGATTAATCAATATACAAATAAATTAGCTAATTTCTGATTAGTGGGGCCCGTTCCTTAATTTGGCCGGAGGGTGCGGCCAAATTAACCGAAAGGAAAATCTGCGGTCAAAGTTTTGCCTGATGCAGGGGTGGCGCACTTTTTCTAGTAATAAAAACAATTAAATAAATAGCTAACATTTCTCAGAACGATTTATAGTTTGAAATACTTGCTATCAATATAAAAAATCTAAATCAAATATAAAAACTTTTTATAAGTATAGCGGTGCTTTAGAGTAACGTATAATTAAAAATATAATTGCTATAAGGGGGTTACAACTTTTTTAGAAAATATTGACTATAAATTTTGCATTTAGCCTGTTGCAAATGTAGGGGGATTGAGGCTCGTTTACACAGTGGGAGTAGTGCCAACTCGCATGCCAGTCGCTGCCTCCACTCGGCTGTTTAAGCAGACATTTTCAATGCCAATTTGGTATAGTGATATATAACGAAATAATAAAAAATAAAAAAAACCGTTAAAAGTTTTTCTGTTCTTCATACAACTTATCGTTGACTTGGGAGGGACACTTATGCGAAATATTGATAAATTTAATTATCTACAATCTACAAGCTAAACGACACTCTTGGAGAGAGGCAGGCGAGTGACACTGGCCTGTTCAGTTTGACACTGTTCAGTTCAGTTCAGGTGTAGAAAGATGAGTTGCTACTATAAGATATGCATGATACGTTCACTCAATGACAGTAGGTGTCCTGCAGCAACTAGCACAGTGTAAGCGGGCCTTTACATCACCTGCGCAGAACTGCACACCGGCATGATTTACCGGCGAAGCTACTTTCGGGAGGCAATTAAGCCGGCTACTTCGGGAACACTGGCCCGGGGGCGCTCGATGGAGACGCACTCAACATTCTGACTTAATTAAACGATTTGAGAGTCTCGGGTGTACAGAGAAATACATTTTTCTTTATTAAAAATATTGCTATCATATCTGCCAAATGTGTATAGATACTGTATTATTGATACGTTAAGGCAGTTGCTCCCAGCCTCCATCACCTAGCGAAATCGTGTCATTTAATTAATTTAATTGTCACTTTCTTTTTCTATGTCGAAAGTTGATTTTTTTTATAAAGTATTGAAAAAACTACAAACTATATTTATCTATTTTTTATTATTTAATTAACGTCCATTTTCAGGGTAAAATAAAATCTTGAAGATGTTGAAAAATTTGATAAAATGACGACTTTTCAAAACCAAAGTTTGTTAACGATTTTTTTTTTTTTAATTTTTAAATTAATTTTCTAGAGAGGGTATATAATTGATCTTTTAATTCCAGTTGAAAAAAGGACTCTTAAATGTTTAAGATTCTTGGAACAGGTACATAACGAAACTACAAATTCCGACATTTCAATCGGAAAAACACATTTTGTTATTATATTAAAAGTAAATTTATAAGAAATAAAAAATCTTCGTTTTGGAAGAAGAGATGTATCTAACTTTTTGCATTACAATTTTTTTGATTGGTGATCGATTTTTTGCAATAGGTACGAGAAAATGATCAAAAAACTCGATTTCTCGACTCGCAGGCACAAGTGAAGGCAGGAGTGACGATGTCAAGAACCTAACAAGCAATGGCAATAAATAAACACAAAAAAAACACATCGTTTCAGAAACTTGACATCATCGACTTTTTCAGATTTCCAACCGAAATTTAAGGCGTATTTTATTACGCAAACGTACTGGTTATTATATTTCGTACACCGGGTTATACACAAAGGCACAAGAAGCGGGGCTTGATTTTAACTCAAATTTCAACGCACGTCGAGCACCGGTTAAAAATATATCGAAAAGGTAAAAATAAAATCAATTGCAGCGATTCTGCCTAAACATGCTGCGACGCAGCCGACAGCCGAACGGTGATTAGACAATATTTGCCAATTGGCCGGTTACCGTTTGGTTGTGTCGCTCCGTGTGTAGGCTGCTTAGAGCAGTGATGCTTATCGACTTTATGATCATCCTTTTAAAAATGTATTTAAATAATATAATGGCGGCTGAGTAAATTATATGTTGTTCGCATGTTAAACATACACAAATAAAATTATTTTAAACTCTGTTATTTTCGGTAATTTAAAAAAAAAATGGTATCGAAATTCACTAAATGATTCACACAAATTTATTATCAACCTCAAATAAAATAGAATGGGAAATAATTTTTTTTATATTAAATTTACGATAAATTAAGTCAAGTACGTTTAGCTGAGAAAATTTGTTTGTTAGTCATTAAATAAATGATTACCATAAAATTGATCAATCATAATTACTACACCAATTTTCTCGTCAACAGATTTTTTTTGTATTTAAGCTATTATATAATAAACGCGTTAGTTTGAAAATATTCTCGAGAGGCGAACATGTCGGAAAATAAAATAAATAAAATTAAAGTCAGATAGAATAATCTAGAATTGTGTCTCGGGGGGAGTTGAACGACCCCTCGGTGTAAGAAGCAGTTGTTCTGAAGCCGCAATAGAGGCTGGGGCTAATGGAGCGGCGTCCCCATTGGGGTAGGCGCCCCATCACGATAATTTAAATGATGAAGACATCCGTGCATCTTCCATGGGGGGGAGGCAATGCAGTTGTTAGTGGCAGGCCCCCACCGGAGCAGAATACCAAGTGACCTGTCGCAACAATCACCCCTGAGGCACACCGTGGCGACATCAAATGTTTGAAGTCCACGATAAACCCACGAAACATTAAAAAAAAATGACACAAGTGTGAGAAAAACATGTTAACACACTAAAAACGGGGCGGGTACTAGTACCCGTTTCGCAGACCACTGTCTGAAGGCGGGGCGCATATTTATACGTTTTTGAATGTGTTTACTCTAAAAGCGGCAGAAGGTCATTTTTTTCTTTATGTTTACAGATCGAAATGTTTGTTTAGTACTCGTCAACGTTACTTCTACCAATACTGTCCAGTGATTCTGAACAAAGTGACAATGAAGAAGTGGAGTGGTCAGATAATGATAATCCTCCAATTATTGAACAATTATTGAAAAAGTGGTGTTGTTGTTGTTGTTGTGCTGATGCCAAGTAATCCGCAAAGTGGTTCAAAGAGTGTATAGATTTGATTTCACACGTGCAATTTTAAGCGAATTTCGTCCGCTTCGCACATCAGTTTAGTCAATTTGGTTACCCGCTTAAAACATAAATATAATATAAGCTTTTGTGTAATAATAACATTTAATTTATTAACAAAAATCTCATAATTAACTCGGAGTTGCAAAACGGAAGAAAAAAAAATCAAAGAATGTATAGACTAGATTTCGCACGGGCAATTTTACGCGAATTTTGCCCGCTACGCACATCAGTTTAGTCAATTTGGTATCCGCTTTGTTTAATTTGAGCTTTTTTATTAAAAATCAATTGAAATTGACCAATACGCAAATAAAATGCATTAATCTAATCACCCACACAAGTTGTGGTGGTGATCTTATAACTATTACAACGGAATTGTAAAATTAAAATATTTGTAATAAGTCTGTAAGTATTCTAGTGTCATGGCACAGATGAGAGTTACTCTGAAGTAGCGTTGATTTCTCGAAACGCAGGAGTGTATTTAATGTCGTGTGTTCGTGATTGACCAATTCGTATTTCCCAACGTAGATGATTATGAGAGAACAGTCCTGCAGAAGAGTTGTCGGTTCGCCAAGGAGAAGCTCCCCTCCGACCGTTGCCCTATCGCCTATTGAATAATGCATGCCGAGACAGTTGAGAAGGCGCCTTCATTGATTACAATTCGAAAGAACTAACATTGACTTAAAGTTTATAAATACACATTTGTGTCAAGGAGATGGCTTCGGCAATTGGAACTCACTGCAAGTGGAATGAAATATTATTTTCTTATTCATCATAGGACGATTTGCACGGAATTCCATCGAGACACGATAATCACAATAAATATTTTTTTTACTTTTCAAAGAAAATAATTTCTTTTTTTTAAGTTGTCGAATATGTCAAGTGCAATTGAAAATAAAATTAATTCAAGTTTTATTGATAACTTATCTTATCAGATGTATGACGTAATGAACGATAATTCAACCTTTTATATATTAATCGATTCCGGCTGTGATATTATAACTCGGGTCTGAGATCGCTATCCAATCGTAATTGTGTACAACCGTGTTAGCTCCATTGACCTTGAAATATCAATAAAATGCTGTATACATAATTATATCGTATTATAATCGCATACAAAATTATTATCTAAAGTTAAAAACCAATTTACTTTTTAAAAACTGACGCCTATATATATTTTTTTAAATGAATGCGTTAAAGCTATTTTCATGGCACTACATGTGGTAACTATTTAAAAAAAAAAAGAAGTTATTATATACATTGTACTGCCATTGTTACACAATCTGGTGTTGGTGAATCATTCGAAGGATCCACCACACGACCGCGTCCTCGCCTTGGACAGAAGCTCACGAGAGGAGGAGCAGCGTGGCAGTCTCCCGGTGCACCGATCAGAGCTGGCAGATTCCCGGCTTTAATTGGTGCAGACTGGCCGCGGAAGGAAGCCTGCCCTGCTGCGGGTCGCCTTATGCAGGGGTCGCCAAGCCGCTTTTTACGCGATTTTAACGATAATTTTACAACCGTCGGAAATATTTGAACCGAAACGCGAAATGCCCGCAACGAGCTCTCGGTCGATGCCTTCCACTTTACTCGACGACACTAAAGCCAAAACGAAACACCCAGTGGTTCCGAGAACACAGTTGCACACCAGCAACGTTTGAATAAATTTTTTTATCCAAGCAAAAAACCTTCGAGAAAAACATCTGAAATCATTATGTCCTCTAAAGAGCTGCAACTGCCTCTTTCTCTTGCTAATATGAATATATTCTACATACAATCCAACTCGGGCAAAATGATGTGATGTCTTGTTATCGGCATAACTATTATAACTTTTAGACATACGAATTAAAGCAGAAAAACCAGATAATGATAGTGAGTATTTGCAGAAAAATTACATTTGAAATTCTGTTAATTAATTTATTTTTAAAATTTAAAAGGAATGTTTAGTTTAATACACTGGTTCCCAAACTAGTCAATATCGACCCCCAGGAGTCGTTTCCGCCCTGCAAGGGGTCGATGACAGCGAAAAATTAAATTAGGGGTCAATGAACTGTAAATGGGGGTCTACGAGAGTGCATCACCAAAATTAAGGCATTCTGTAAATATCATAGTGCACCGAACACAGATTGTACCTATGTACATTGTGACGAATCGAATTCGTTATAATGCCAACCTGGCATTTCAAGTATTTTATTATATTTAAGATATGAAAATGGAATTCCACCAAGTACTCTCTGTCAAAAATATAGCTTTTCTTAATGTTACTATATTTGCACTTTGTGTGTCTTTAATTAATCAAGGTATATTTAACTTTACATGTATTAAATCCACTGTACAGTAAACCCTATGAAAGTGAGTAGTTCTATATAAGATGTCAAAAATATGTTTGAAGTTGATGAATTTGTAAAAATTCAATATTAGCAAGGCAGGGGGTCTACGAAAAACAGGAAAACTCAACAAGGGGTATACGGGACAAAATAGTTTTGGAACCTATGGTCAATACAATATCGTTTATGTTTCTGGATGAGAAGCATTAGAAATTAAGCAAGTCAGCCAAAAAAAATAATCCATAAATTACACCACATGGTCACGAGTTCAAAAAATATTTTACAAGCTCGTCGCTTATGTGACACACTGAAGAAGCGATAACCCTTAATGTCTAAAGCAGAACGAGTTTTCAGTTAGCACCGAACTGCATGATTTCATTGCGCGCCATTGTACAATTGTCTCTGTCGTGAATAAATAATAAAGTCGACATTGTGATATATTGAAGCGGTGAATTGATTTACATTGGTCGAGTCCGGTACAGTGATATATATTACATTAAATTGAACGTTACCATATGTAACCACACAGAAGGACTGTGCCAAAAATACGGTGCTGCACAAATTAAATTGTGCAAAAGTTTGATACAAAAAAATATATAATCAAATCAAGAGCATAACTCTATAAAGTATGGCACTCATTAACAAATTATTTTTTTACTATAATCTACTAAACATTTAGCTCACGCGTTTGTTTAAAATATGGTTACTTTCTGTCTTCCTCAATTTAATTATACAACAATAATAATAAAATGATGTTTCTTAGTGATAAGAAGTGCTAGATACATACTTCTTTTGATAGCATTGAAAAAAATATTTCGGAATAATTGCATATTTTAGATGTACAAACCTATGTGTGCACATTCTTTGCTCCCCTAAGAATAAGACTGTATAGCGTTATTTTATAATTATAGTACTACATAAATATTAAAGACAGACAATCTGTCTTAAAAAATGTTGTGCAATTCATATGATAACAAATAGGTTCAAAATAGGGCAGATATTCCTGACATATCAAACAACTTTTTATGTTACTACCGCAATTGCATATTTAAAGTGAGACAATGTGTCGTTTATATTCATAGATGGGTTTATTTCCTAAAGATATTTAATATTCGTGGAAGCTAACATTTTAAGTCTTATTGCTTTATTCAATCTATCTGGATGCATGCCGAATACGGAGAAAGTATGTCACTGCTTCGTAAAGTAAAATTACGTTCAACTCTTCCAATTTGATCACTACTAGAAGACAACAGACAAATACAACAATAACAGTTTTTAGCATGTAGGTAGCAATACAATTTAACGACAGCGCAATGATATTTTTCTGAAATGATTTCAAAAAAAAATATGAAACAGGAAATGTTAATAATTAGCTGTGGTAACAGATTAAAAAAAAGATTACACTTTTGGCAAAGAGCGATAGTATCTAGGAAAACGGAAGTGTGATACAAGCAAACGTGGAGTTTGTTTTGTGGTCGCACGCGTGCCACGGCATTGCAGGTGCAAGAAGAAAGTGTGTCACAACTGCACACTGAAGCGGTGCCATCGAATTCTCACTGAAAAGTGAATACGAAACGCACAATAATAACGACCATGACGCGCCAGATCTCTGCCTGCGTACAGATAATATTGAGGCCAGCATTTCTGTGCGGCAACATTGATTTATCGATAGATTGTTTACAAGCATTGTTATCATTATAAAACCCCGTGTATTCCTCTCCGTCTGGTACTACGTCAGACAGATAAAAACGAAGGCACTGACCGGCTCGATAAAGCGCTCGTGGCCCTAGGCGAAATTGACCGCTTGTTTGGAAGCGATCGAGCCACGGGATATTCAAACCTCTCTTCCGCAGCCAGCGGGCATTATGCTTTTGTGACTGAAGAGTGCTTCTTAGTGGTCGCCGTTGTTTAATAACAAAATGAAAAACAAAAACGCCCCGAAATGTATAAATAGCGGACCCGGAGCGCCAGAAATAACATTGCTATGTTGGTACTCACTTTTGGCTTGAGCGCGGCATGCACAGTGCTGTATTTTGTCCACTTATCGGCGGCGTAGAGTAGTAATCCACCCCCGACGATGCACCCGCACGTCGAAGACACATTTCTATACGACCTCACATTTCTAAACGAACTGAAGCACCGGCCAGAACCGAGGAATTTCGACGTATTTTGAGAAATTCCACATGACAGTCTGCCCAGGGTGGCCATGTTGAAATTTCTAACAGCTGACAAGTGCGAGGGAGACGGAGATACCGGCCGTCCTGCTCGCGCACGCGCGGCGACTGGCGGCGAGTCGCTGCACTAGAACCTAGCCAGCCACGTGCGAAAATTTTGTTGCAAAAATATTATTAATGTGTTTTTTTTTTTTTAAATATATTTTTATTATATTTCACAAATTATCGTAATAATTTAATAGTCTGAAACAGACCTATTTTTAAAAAATATTGTTTTGCTCTTTTGTAAGCAATTAAATCACCTAATTTATATACGTGCGAAAATGCACGGATACACAGGGAGTTATAAAATCAGGTGTACCACTGCATAAATATATACACAGAACATATTGTAATTAAATAAATTAAATAACCTAAAATAAAACCATACTGTAAACAATATATTTCTTCATATGAATAATTACGTTTGCTTTTGTAAATATCCAAATATTACATTAAAAATTCGCCCTTCATGATTTCTACCATATATTATATTTAAAAAAATATTTTAATCTTATTTTTATGTTTGCATTATATTTTGTGAGACTATTCATGCAGTGTATTTAAATAAAATATAAATACTGTAAGGGAGAGTCAGTGAGACCACAACCTTGATTCAAGATTATAAAGTGACGAGTGCTTTAAACTTGAGATACTTCCTGATATCAGTGACATATTGATAAGAATGATAAACAGGTGAATCGTATTTCACAACGATTTTTATTATTAGTTCCGCATAATAAGATATAGAAATAAAAATCTATTTTGTCAATTCTAACGTATAGTAAGAGAAAAATTCAGTCTGATTTATTAACTAAATAAGTTTAAAAAATTAAGCATAGCAGATAAGCAATTATTAATTCTGATCGCTTTGAACCGTTTGGTTTTCTACTTGCGGCCTCCTATTAGAACATAATTAATTGTTTATATATATTATACTATATACTCGCAATGATTAAAAAAACGCCCAGTAATTGTGAAGAGCTGTCAATATAGCATTTTTTAAAATAAAATCAAAGGTTTCTCCTTACAAGGGTTGTTAAAAAAAAAGCTTTACCTATCATATCAAAGGGCAGTACACCAATTTTATATTTTACTAGATTAAATACAGTTTTCTAGTTCTTTAAGTCAAAATCAAACTAAATTTTCATTTAGTCGTTTATAAATTATATGTCGTAACAGTAAATATTTTAAACAAATATTAATCATGTCTTAGTAAAATAACATAACAGTAAAACAAAGGTAACTCACAATTCTTAGAAAGTTACCTTGAAAGGCGGATGTCGGTTTATTAATTTAAATTTTAAGTAATTTTAGAAGGTATTTGGTTTTTCATTTTTAAAATTAAAATCAAGTCTTGTGATATATTCATACGCATAATTGTTACATAAAATATAATTGACATAATTTAAACTTGATTATACAGTACGTAGTACAAAGAGCTTTTAATATATTATACAAATTAGACAACCGAATTTTAAAACCAGAGATATAACATTATAAATGATCGTATAAATTTAGAAAAAGAGGTATGAATATAAATATATTGAAACGTTATATGTTTAATTTGTAATACGATGAATAGCCAAATGGCTGAATTTAGTTGCTCGCAATTTTTAGCCATTTGGCTAAAAATATTTGTTAAACTATTCATTGTCATTTGTTTTAATTATAAAACCTATAAAAACCTAGCGTAATATATATTTTCGAAATTTTATTTTTTGTTCGTATAATTTCGTATCAAGTTGTTTTACTGTGTTATAATTATATGGTTAAATGACTATATTTAATTACGTCATCATAAAAAAAAATCACGAAGAAAGTCAAAACTTTAAAATCAGATATAATTTTTTTTTTATTTTCGTTGTGCACAATATCTTCCCGGTATTTGCTGACGCAAGTTCGCGTTACACCAGCAGAGAGGAAATAGCTCAGCGTGCAGCACGCAGCTATGAAAGGTCTGACTCGGGAATTTGGCGCTCCAGTTTCGCGCGCTCGAATGTCAGGTCCACGTGCTCGCGCCGCCAGACGTCACTCTGACAGCTGTCAGCCGGGCCAGCTGACTACGTGACAGGCGGCAGGGACGCTCACCGTGCAATCCACGGTGCTGTTGCGGAATTGGCGAATTTATTGCATAGTAATGGCCTTTACAGACAAACCGCCAATTCAGCTACCGTTCAAAAGTTAACAAACAAAGCAGTTTTTAATATACTGTAATTGATAACTACGTGTATTTTAGATATTATTTACAGGCTTTATATTACATGCATTAATATTTAGTTTATTCACGATAGGAAGTTCTGATGACCTCAGAAAAATACAAATACTATTGCATAAAAAATCATAACCATGAAGTATACTGTAGTTCTGCGTCATGTATATTTTTTATACAAAAAGTGTTCATTTAAACGAGACTTTATAAGTAATTTTAAATTTCAATAATATTTATGCGTGTGTATCACATCTCTTATGCTTGTCTAGCCTCTGATATCCACGTACATATTGTCACTTTGAATAAGTGTATGAAGTTGTTTGTCAATTGAACTGTGGAAAATTTACCTTGTATTTTCACTAAAAGTATTTGATATATGTATTCGATAGAATAAAAAAATGTTAAGATATACAGTGTCATTCTTCAAAACATTGTATGCAACATTTAATACTTTTATGTAATTACTTAAGCATGTTTATAAATTTCAATTGATGATATCACTTTTCATGTTATGTCTCATGACATTATTATATTATCATCACCATCCTGTGTCTTACAACCTTTAGTGAGAGCTAACCTTTTCCAATGCACCAGGGATCCTTGATCAGGTCTGCCATCAGCATCCAGCTTATCTCGTCCAAGTTCTCCGTCATAGAATCCAGCTACATCCTCCAAGGTTGCTGTACCATATCTTCTCTCAACAGGCTTTTGGCCTTCAGAGTAAAGCAGTAGAGAGCATTTATACCTTTGTAAGTTAATTTTTGATCGAACTTCCTGGCCATTTAGTTACTCATATTTGGTGAAGGTGATTGTATTTATGCAAAATAATTACTATATTTTATTTAAAAAATCTGTAATAACGCTTACAACAATTTGATGTTCAGCAGACGAAATGAACGTGGTATATTTCCGCTGTTGTCTAGCTGGTTAATTCAGTGGTCAGCAACCTGCGACAAGCGTTGCAAATTTTAAAATAAAATATTTTAATAATTTAACAGTACATTTTAGATAAGAAAATGTACGCTTAAAAATAAAATATATTTAACTAACGTATACTTACCAAGTTGAGCAGAGTTGGTGCAGTTTTTTGTCCATATTTTTGTGATATAAATGGTCTTGGAATATTTATTACTCGTTTCGGCGCGTTCAGTTTTAAAAGGATATAATGTGTAGCTTGTGGCATATTAAGTCTTAAATATTAGCCCTTAAATATTTGAATTGTTGTTATTGTTAGAGGTTTCGGAATAAAATCTAGAATAGCTTCATTCCTGTCTGTTTTTCTATTGCTATTAAAAAATGTCATGTTGGCAATATGGCTTGTTATTTTGTAAATAATGTATCAATTAAATTGTGAACATTTTCAGTTGAATTCCAGTGATACATAAAAAAATAAAACTGATTAAATAATGAATAGCTTGGCAGCATTTTGGCAGCTTCTTTTTCATTTTTCCGCTGCTTGCAACTTGTAATAAAGTGTATAGTGTTGGACTTTTCACTCGCTGATAAATATTGTTGTCGATCGCTGGCTCGGTGTTTAGCGTTTGGTGTGATTATGAAATCATGAGCTATCGCACGTACCCCAGTTCCTGATGATGCCCAGATGCCGCCTTTATTACGGTGACTTGCTGAATATTGTTTTGACACTCTGATATTGGTTTGATTACTTGCAGATGCGGTGTGTATGTGTGCGTGTATTGCGGGGAAACACATAATTAACAATCCACATTTGTCGTAAAAATGATTTATTTATTTATTTCACTTTATACGAAAAAAATATTTGGTTACAATTTTCAAGTAAACACTGCATTTTAATAATTCATAATACTCCCACTGTATGAGCGGCCATCCAGTGGCAGTCACAAGCCCGTGGACTAATCATATTTTTACTTGTAAAGTTCTTCACTCCCCGGGCAGACTTGAAGACTTGTCAGTTTAATTTGGCAGTATCGTGTATATTGTTTGTGTACATAATTTCCACTGGGCTCTGTCGCAAGCGTGGGGTCTCGCGTTATTTCAAGAGGGTTGCATCGTTATTGAAACATTTGGACAATCATGGTCGCGAGTCATTTACAAGACATTCTATCACATGCGTTATTTGATGATGATCCTCGTCCTACAGATCTGCTCTCGGGCATGTCTAATATAGTTACCTACAAAAATACTGATATCGTACGCTCGAATACATTTAATGAGTATTGTTTTTCGTTACTTATTAATTTCATAAACATTCACTTACGAGATATAATTTACATTACAAAGACACACAAACTTAGCCTAGTGACGGGCGACATTGTTACATATACTTGCAGTGGATTATTTATTTTTAGTATTTTTGTAATTTTTTTCACATCGTCACCACTTGCCAACAGGGCCTCTTCCTCAGAACCTGAACGCGCTCGGTTTCCAATTCTTCGCCGTTTTCCTTGGCCCTTCTTACTTTTAGATATTTGCAGTTGGCAATCAACTTCTTAGATAAAGGAATCTTCAGTTCAATCGCACGCGCACATGTGGCTCAAAACAGCGTTAATTTATTGCGATTACTTGAAAAGACTCATTGAGGATACAATGGAACTGTAGCGGGCCTTAGCGGGCTCTTCGCCTCAGGTAGGTCTGGATGGTCGCAGAGTTTTTGTACACATAAATTCTAGCCCATGAGAAAAATGACTTAATGCGTTTGTTGTTATTCGATTGGATTGGGCCAAATGTCCCAGAAGACTAATTTTTCAGGACTGCTCATCAGCTAGCTCCTGAATAATTCTTAAAAGTAGAAGATCTCCCCGAGGGCGCGGTTTGATACATACAAGACGTTTTCAACGTTCCAAGGAGTGACGGAAGCCAACTTCCAAAAAGAAAGAAACCGAACGGTCGCCGTTCCATCCCCGCGAATAATCAATTGAAGCCTTTCGAGCGGTTTCGTTCAACAAATCTTCAATTAATCCTCGATCTTCCGTTCTGATTTGCGAGAATCCACCTTCTTGTATGGAAGAAGAATTTTGTAACCAAATACGAGAGGAATAATTAATAATTTTCTAGAATATTCTTACTTTACGCAGTACATACATTATTCCTAGCGAGTAGTACTTTAGGTGTCGCGTTGCTCTATGGCTACGCATGAAAACGTTAACGATTTACATGTTTTAATCATTTATTCATTACAATATGGCACATGAATTCGTAAACAAAGTCTTCGGAGGTCACGGAAGGGTGGCCGGCGGTCACGAGATACCTTCAGCAGCGACGGCGGTCTATTTCTTTAAAAATACGTACAAATACAGTTACATTACATGTGATGCGCAGATATAAATACTTATTACATAATACTTTTAATTCATTTAATACGTTTAAACGACAGCAAGACCTCGTTCACAACGTCTCTCTCGAATGGACGCTTTCATACAAATATACGTTAAAAAAATACATCAAAAATTATGATTTACACTGAAGAGTATCAGCTGAGACTCTTGAATTACTGTTTGCAATTGCAGACGAACGAAGCACTCGGCCTCGTCAGGGAGGATGACAGGTCTGTCGAGAAGCAATGGATTATGCAGAAAGTTCTTGTAGAGTTTCGGTAAGTGGATGTCTAAATATATCTGAATTGCTCAAAACTCGTGTACAGAGCAATTTATAAACTGATTGCTTACTATTACAGGTAGAGTACGAATTACGAATCAGGTATGTGCTGCTATAGTTGAAAGATCTGTTCGCTAGTAGCCAGCCTTGTTTATGATTCTAGAAGTTTCTGGTAGCGAAGCCGACAAACAAAGATACTGAACAAATATAATTTGCTAAACACAATACACGAGCATTTTCTAAAGCTTGGCTTCATGAAAAGGTTACATCGACACGAACTTTCCGCATTACAAAAGTGACGCGTGCTAATTGATTAATGGAAACCTGTTGAATTTCTGACTCAACACACTTCATGCATTTTCATTCCATTATACAATTTGCCCGCCCGACGGACACGCTGCGTCCTAGAATCATATCACATTATATTCTTCGTGCAAGTACCCTCGTTTTAACTGTAGATTTATTTAAAAGTATAAATTCATTCCTTATTCGTGCGTCACCTGCGAGACAGTTAAATATAGGTTCTGAAAATAATTTACTACTCACTATGTAAAAGAGTTATGAAAATAAATAAAACGCGTGGATAGGTTGTCCGGTATTAATAAATCAATACAGAGTGCCATTTGAAAAGCATCCCGAGCGAACCGCCCTCGCAACGCCGGAGAGCCCTCCCCGACTATCAGCCACGACCGGTCACGGCGGCGTTCGAGGAGGACACGAATGGCCGGACAGAGATGACCGAAAGCGTCCTTCGGGGAGTAGACGGGAATAGAAAGAGGCAGGGCGGAGTCGCGGGGAGGGCGGCGCTTCTCGACAGACTTCGCGGAAGAGCATCTTCTCGCAATTCCCTCGTAACCTGGCCGTTCACGCCGGGGAGGAGCGGCTCGCCCCCGCCCTGCGCGATCTGGCGCGCCCGGACGACGTCGAGAGATCGACCGATTTTCAACAGACTACAGACTAAGCTACCGGCTAATATTCGAATGTATAGTTTAGGATTTCTCTAGAAGAAGAGTCACGGTGTCGCGGGCCGATCGTCGACGGACGCGCGGACGACTCGAGCGCGACTATGTACAGAGACTATTTACAGGCTCGGCTCAGGGCCGGCCCCGGAGCGCCAGGGCGAGGATGCAGGCGCACCAGCCGCACGCTAGCGGCCCTCCCGGCCCTCCCTGCCCTCCCTGCCCGGCCCCCGCGCGCCCGGGGCCGCCCGAAAAAACTGCGCCAGGCCCGGCGTGCTGGCCTCCCAGTCGGCGCCGTCCTCGGCCGTGCTCCAGGCCTCCTCCTCGCTCTCCCAGGACCCCGCCGTCGTGGGCGGCAGGGTGGTCGTGGGCGGCGGCGTGGTCGGCTCCTCCAGGGCGCGCGACGTCTTCCGCCGGTTCTTGGCCAGCTTCTGCTTCCTCTTCTTGGGAGGCGAGGGCGTGTCCGGGGGCGCCTTGCCGTTGCGGCGCTGGTGGGGCGGGCGGCGGTGGCGCGCGTGGGGGGCGTGGGGGGCGTGGCGGGGCTGGGGCGGGGCGGAGTCGCAGTGGTGGAGGGCGGGGCGCTCGCCCTCGCGGCAGCGGCGGCGGCGGCGGTGGCGGCAGCGGCGGGGCGGGGGGCGCGGGCGGGGCGCGCGGCGGGCAGGGGCGGGCGGGGCGGGCGGGGCGCGCGGGGCGGGTGAGCACGCGCACGTAGCCGGACAGCTTGCCGAGAGGGCGGCGCGCCGGCAGCTGCACGCGGCGAGGGCGGCCGCGCGCGTCCAGCGCCAGGTACAGCGTGCGCCGCGCCCCCGAGTGCCGCGCCGAGGAGTACGTGTTGTAGTGGTGCTGCTCGAGCATCTCGTTGAACACGCACTCATCCGAGAAGTCTCTCTGAAACCGACAAGTACAATCATCACTCGAGAGTTCCTGCTGATACTAGTACCCGTTTCAAGGACTGCTGTCCTAAAGCGGGGCGCGTATCGATACGTTTTTGAATGTGTTTACTCTAAAGGCGGTGTAAGTGCAAATACACCGCTACATTATTTGTCTTGTTAAGCTCCGCCCCTACCGCAGGTAGAGACTTTCTAATTTTACAACAACCCTACAACCCCAGCGATAAGGCAACCTACGACAGAGAGACGCAGACACTCGACCGGTAACCACGTACAATTCTGTTTGTCCATCATCTTAATAAACGAATACGCAAACATTTCGCCAGCCTTTTGATCTACGAGTACATCCATAATCAACTAGCAACATAACATCAACGGCGAAAGCGGCAGAAGGTCATTTTACTCTTTAGGTTTACAGCTCACAATCTTTGTTTAGGACTCGTCAACGTTTCTTCCAGTGATTCTGAACAAAGTGACAATGAAGATGATAATCCTCCAATTATTGAATAATTTTTGGGACAAAGTGATGTTGTTGTGATGCCAAGTAATCCGCAAAGTGTGTATGAAGTGGTTCAACTTTTTATAGGAAACGATTTATTTGACTACATGCCAATCAAAGAGTGCATAGACTAGATTTCACACGCGCAATTTTACGCGAATTTTGCCCGTTACGCACATCAGTTTAGTCAATTTGGTACCCGCTTAAAGTGTGTTAAGTAGACAGGGAGTCGAGTTTGTTAGCTTTCCACGGTAGTGTGGATAGGCTTGAGCGAAAGTATTAGTATTTCCACCACATTAGTAACACCGTTAAAATGCGAAATAAAGAGTAATTATTTAACCTCGCCGCTCTCCCCATTCTGTGGCTTGTGCATGGCTGCCATTATGTACTCTGTGCGGGTGTCGAGGATTGGTAATTGAGTAGTGGACTCGGAATGAGTGTGGAGGAATGTGCTCTGGAAGTACGTGGTGGGGGGCTCCTGCTATTGTTTCTGTATTTTGCTGCAGAAGGAGTATCAGATCAAAACGCCAGAGCCTTTGAAAGGATATATAATAATGCCATTGGGCAGCAGCACTACGTAGACTTTTCCTTCCAATATAAAACTGCGGTTTAGAAGGACCCGGGGATCCGCTACACTATTTTCCCCTTAAGCCATGTATATGCTCAGGGAAATGGTCGCCAACCTCCTCTGAGGAGAGGCACTTGATGAAGGAGAAAGAGTATTTTCAGTAGTATATAAAACTGTAATATTTTGGTATGCAACTCGGTGAACCTGGAACAATTATCTAGATTGAGAGTATGCAACCGCCCAATATAATCTGCATAATTTAAAACTAAACTTAAAATACATTGTAAGGTATGTTTTTTTTGCCGCGATCTGTGTCTGGATGGATTCCAGATCGATTCCCCCACCTTTAATTCCATTCATACCCTAATAGTCGGGTTGCATAGAAGGTTAATAAATAGTCGCAGGTCGGGCTAGATTCTCAGAACTTAGAATGCAGGGAGGACCGTAAATATGTTGACAATGGACCATTCGAGACAAAGCTATCGGTTCTCACGTTATTTGTTATAAATGCTTCAACTTTAAAAAAAGTTTGATGAATAGTAGGCGAGGAATAATATCATAATGGGTAGGGTGTTGAGCACTACAACACTACAAAAATAAAATAAAATATTTTATCTTAAATTGTTGTTTGTCACAATTTTTGGTAAATATCTTTTTACAAAATTGATACATTGAATCATGAATTTTATAATTACATAAACGCTTTCATATAAAATAATATTTTTATTTTTAGTGTGTTTTTTCATATCGATATGCCAATCAAAACTTTTTTTTTTGGATTGATTTAACATGTAGGGTTTAAATTAAGGATCATAGGCAGCCTTTTTCTCCACATTTCGATATCGTGCTTCTAGCCAGTCTGAAATATCTAATTAATTCATCAAGCAGATGCTTGGGATTCCCCAGAGGTTTTTTCCTCGCAGTCAGCTGGGTTCTGCAGGATATCCCTGGCATGCCCACAGCAGTCTAGACTGTCGTCGAGATGTGAATTTAGCGGTCGGGCCTGATGGAGGTATTTCGAATGAATGATGGAGGGGACCGATCCGCCCTGCTTCGTCACTGGAAGGGGAATTTTCTATGGAAATTATTTGACTTTTTTATATATTTATATGGAAAGTATGAAAAGCTATCCTGATACAAAATATAGAGCTCAGCATTGCAGCGTCTTCTCCAAGCGAGGCGAGGATTTTGTTTTCAAAGATGTCTAGCTAAAGCTGTCGTATATTAGGCTGGCTGGTTGTATAGTACTGGTACAAATTATAACCACGTATTTGTAACTCTGTACTATAATCTGTAGTAAAAAAGTATAAATATATTTAATACTTCGCCTTTTTTAATTGTTTAGTACAATGGTAAAGCTGTATGTAACTATTTTTTAAATAAATAATGTTATGTATTACATAAGAACAAGTTTGAGTACTAGTATTTTCAATGGATACTAGAATATAAATGTCTTCATTCACAAACGCATTAACAGCATAACGCCGTACTAATATTATTCCCAGGTTAGGCTTACCTAGGCGTAGGTGTAACCATAAAGTTGAAGAGGGTAATAATCTGACGATTATAATAAATGTGGTTCTACTTTGGATATTCATAGCGCCATAAAGCTCTCGGGTTTCCTCGTACCGTAAACATGATTTTTATACGCCCCGAGAGTAAATACAAAGTAAATTGACGTCTCAAATACATCGATGACTTGGTACAGAGAACTTGCTTTTACATTTAACTGTGCAGTAGTAATACACTTGGTTTATTGTAGAGGGATGTGTTGATGTGGACTTCTGCTATAGTTTTCGCAACCTGCTGCAAAAGGAATATCAGATCTAAATGTGAGAGCTTTGTAAGATTAACTGTATGATAATATTATAATGCAGCAGCAATACGCAGATCTTTCCATCGAATATAAAACTGTGACGTGTGGACCCACTTCACTATTTACCCTAAGAAAACCAAGAACAGACAAATATCTTAAGTTAAATGTTCACCAAATTCCTCTGAGGAGAGGCAGATGAAGACACGTTTTGAAATGCAGCAAGATTGGTATTATTCACACTTCGGAGAGATTTTACAAATATGCCCGTGACCGCCAGCGTGTTCGAAGGTTCCAGCAGAGCATGGCGATGTCTCGTCTTCCTAATTGGATGACCAGAATGAAGTCATTTACAAATCGGCGGAGACTTCCTGGCGGCTGGAATGTGTAGCCCCTCACATCAGAGGACGCCGGAGTGATTTATCCTCCCGAAAGATTGGATTGTTAATCGCCCAAATATTTATTTCGATCGTGGGAATTTGGTTTCTCAAATATAAATTAAGACGAACGACTCGCATAAACCAACGCCTTGGCAAAAAATAAAAACAAATGGATATTTGCATTTAAATACAGCGTGAAATAAAATATGCTAACAAGTTAATATATAGTAGATATGTATAAAAAAACAGTGTTATACCCTAGATTAAATTTAATATATACGAGGTATATATTTAACACTGTTAACTGTACATCATTAATTATGGAGTGGTGATCGGAAGTCTGTAACAGAATGCAGTGCTGAACTAAAGTCATATATTTCTTGATTAATTATTATGTTTAATTAATTATATATGTATATATGCAAGTCTCGTAAAGATTTCCGGAGAATATATCCAAAAAAAAATACAGTTACCGAAAAAAAAGCTGATTTTGTGGAGGCAGTCAAATATTTGATTTCATACTGTTTTTTTATTAATATATTGTTCTCATTTATGAAATGGATTTAAAAAGATCATTCGTGCCATATAATCAAATAATGTTGTAGGAACATGAAAATTATTTGACAGATATGGTTTTTAGAAAAACAGAAATTTGCGGAATTCAGGAATTCCTTTTGTATTTTTTTGATTCTTAAATTTGAATACAAATGGTAATAAATAAATTTTTATGCAAGAAAATGTGTTAATTAAGTTCAATATATTTTTTAAAAAATGGCTTAAAAATAAATCTGACAACAAAATGTTTGAAGTAGCGGTTGGGTCATTTCCCACATCCAACGTCGGCATAATATGCTCAAAATGGCTGGGTAAGTAAATATTCCACAAAAGCAGTCGCAGACGGTGGAACAATAAATCATTTTTCACGTTTTTAATAATGTCTTTTGCCTCGGCGTTTGCAAAATCACTCGACTGACAAACGCGGCACGCTTATTGCGTTGAAATGACAGATGCTCGCGCAGATCTTTCCTCGGAATTGTATCGTTCCTTGAGAGCCCCACTAAACGTCCAAAACGACCAAAAAGGGCTGCAGAGATGCAGGAGAGCCGGGAGCATTCCCGACTATAAATATTACTCGCGGCAGACTTATTTATGATCGCAATGAAGATTTCTCTAAGGAGAGGCAAAAAAACGATGACCGTACTTGTCACCTTCCGGCCAATTAGCGGCGGGGAGGCGGATTTGATGTTTTCAATCATGCGGCCGGATTAAAACGACACTGCACCTCTGAACACTCAAATGTTCAGCAAATAGAAAAAATCACAAATAAATATTTGTCTTTTGCCAATCTGCTACATTGGCATTATCAAATTGATAGTTCCAACGCAACAGGTAAAACAAAGTAAAGAGTCACAAGTGGTTCTAGTTTATACGCAGCGAGTAATGCGTATCCTGTTTGTGTCCCGAAAAGGATGTCGCACTCTGAAAAGTCGAGCAATTGTAAAGATAGCAGGTCCTGTAAAAGCACAGTTCATAGATAAGTGCAATCTTTATACAAGGAGAGAAGTAAGAACCGGTGTCGTGGGGTGTGAGAGGCCCGCCTCCACGTGTGCCAGGACACATGTCTCAGGAATAATGCAACCAATGCTGAAAGACTAGTTCAAACATTTTTCCACGACTGGGAGACTTCCGAAATGAGATAATATTTAAAAAAAAAAAAAATAATAATTTACCATCACACCACTCTATACCACCTACCTAAGCATTTCAATGTAGAAATTAAATTAAATTAATTGAAAAACCGAACTGCTTGTTTATGTGTCCGTCTTTTATATAAAAGCGTGGTTAGGCGTTGTTCAGATTATCTGAGCTCGGAAGTCTTCCGCTTTTGGAGCTAGAATAAAAAAAGCTCACGTTAGCTCGTATTGCATGTGTCGTATCAGATTTCAAGTTTGTGGACCGCCCCTAGAGATTTCATGAATGAAGGGTTGATGTATATAAAATTTGAATTTATCTTCTTCAATACTAGAATAAATTACACCCACGTGCTTTCCGGGATGCGACCAGGTTTATATGGAGTACTATTATTTATAAGTAATTAAGACATTAAACGTTTTTTTTTTTAATAAACCCTTGACAGATGTTGAGGAGTAATATGATATCCTTACGTAAAATAGAATGTTGTATGCAGACATGCTGATAATATTAAATGAAATAAAAGATATTGAATGAAAGTCCGCTATTGAACGATTTGTTTCAATATAAATTTTGAAACGTATTATTTAACCAATCATCATAAAGGGATCGGTTTCATTTCATGCGATGCCGATATATATATATATATATAAATATAAATCATTATTTTATAATTAAATATTCAGTAATAAACCAACAGAAGTAGACTTACGTAAAATTTGAAAAAATGGATTATTAATATAATGTTAAAACTTATGGTGTCGTCGCAGATAAGTGAGATTTACGTGAGGCGATCGAGGCGCTCTCAGGACAAACTCTTCGGTGTTAAGAGCATCTTATTAAATAATAAATCATCCGAATGTCCATAATCGCCGCCATGACTTGAGTAATGTCACCGGCCCCGCCATTGTGTCCTCGGGAATAGTTTAGCGTCGATTTGGTTGTTTTCGTCCGCCGAGAGTTGGAGCCATCCAAATCAGTGGAGTGTTTGTACAATAATCGATACTCCGTGACGGCCCCGGCCCGGGGGGCGATAGGGGCTGATGGATGGAGGCTCGTGCCTCCGCCCCAGCCCCCGCCCCCGGGGCCACCGGGGCGGAGGCTCATCTTCAAACAATAAAAAATACTATTTTAAAAAAAAAAAATTAAAAAAGCATCAAATTCTGTACTAATTAATTAAACATAAAATACCCGATAACAGTGATACGTGTCCAAAGAGAGCGTCGGGTATTTGTTAGTTCAGTAAAACAAAAACTACTAGTAATCAAGTATTTTTTTTCTGTTGATTATAAGAATACAAAATGGAAAATCATTTCGAAAAGATGATGTTATCCAAATGGTGCCGTTACTCTTCTAATCTGGAACGAAGATTGCTGATAACACGCTGACACATAGCCCTCGATATTGCTGCCATTTCTGACCTGATGTGTTGTTTCAATTCCGTGATTATTCTCATAAACCCTACTTTTAAGGTATCCCCATACGAAATAGTCAAGAGGGCTAAGGTCGGGGCTTCTGGAAGGCCAGTTGATGTTACCTTTACGTGAATACGAATAATTCGTTAACAGCTTCAATTGATTGATTGGATGTATGGCAAGTGTCTTGTTGGAACCACGCTCTTGAGTTGAAACCTTGAAACTCTGGGCCCAAAAATTTTCGTAGCATATCGCAATAACGGTCACTATTCACATTCACCCGATACTCTTTTTGGACGCCCTGTAGTTTTATAGTACTAATACAATGAAAGTAAAATGCAAATCGTAACTATAAATATAAATAATTATTGTATTACAATTTATTAGATCCTAGTTTCGCAATTAAACATGAATTAATTAACAGCTAGACTTTGTTGTCGATGTAGATATTAAAGTTGTCAATCAACTCTACTGACAACCATTGTTATCGTTTTTTTTTTTTTAAATGTGTTTATGGAGAGGCCGTACTTATTGGCTACTTGGCTATCATCGTTGACTTTGTCGACTAGGATTTAAGTCACAGTACATTTAATCATTTGAGGAAAGTACTATGCTCAAGAGATATAATCCTGAAATCTCGATGGAGAGTCGAAGGTTGGACACTCAAGACAGCTACTATGCGAAGAATTGAGGTGGCAGAAATGTGGCTGTATAGGAGAATCCTTAAAATACCATAGGTTGACCGCGTCTCAGATGCAAAAGAAAGAAAGCAAAAGGTCTCCTATTTTGGCCACATTTTTCGTAATAAGTATGGCATCCTCTAGCTGATTGTCCAAGGAAAAATCGAAGTAAAAAGAGGCATTGGAAGAAGGAAGTTCACGTGGATGCGGAATTTGCGCCAGTGGCTGGAGATCGGAAGTGTAGCCGGATTGATGAGACTGGCCAAGGATAGAGATATGTTCGAGGAAATGATCACCAACCTCCTATGAGGAAAGGCAACAAAAGAAGAAAATCCCAGTTTCACAATTAAATATGAATTATTCAAACTGTTGAGGGTAAAATGATAAGGAATATCAGCAAGAATGTCACAGATCTCAGTATCGCAAATATTACATTACAGCGAGAAGACAGAGCACTGCGGTAGGTCAAAAATAATTTAAAATATTGTATGGATGTGAATGTAATAATATTCAATATACAAGCTTCTCAATGATATCAGCGTGATTATAAGTGCGTGAAGATGTCATCATTTTTGGACTGGAGTTTGCAAAAAAATCTATGAATTATAGTGCGATAAATAATGTAAGTAAAACCCAATAGCAGTGTATTACAATTCTACACATCTCGAGTTACACAGTCGACGCTCTCAGAACTAAAGTCATGTTGTAATTCCAACGTAAAAAAACCCCAAGAAATAGTACTAAGGTGCCTTGTTTACTCTCCGAGCCTCGTATTTCGTCCCGGACAGACTCCAGCTCGACTCCGGATCGTCCTATCTGCGGAGGAAATAAATGAGAAACCAAATTGGAGCCCTCTTCCTCAGGAATACATTCCGATTTGGATCTTGGTAATTGAATACGAGGATCTTCTCCAGCCGCATCCTTTCAATTTCAATACGACCCGCCGGGACAATGAACCCGCGCTCTATTTCAGATAAAAATAATCGGGAACTTGTATGTTGTATATTGAAAGCAATTTTATTCCATTAGTAAGCGTACATAAGTCTAACGTTATGCTTAAGTTTTCCATCACCCCAAACATAGGTTGATGATATAATATAAGAAAAATCACTTACCTTTTTAAAAGACTACAAAATCTACGGAATAAGGTAACTACGGAATTTTTTTAATGACTAATTTTGATAGTGGCGGAATTAAAACTATTTTTAAAAAATTAATAAGTGTGCTATTGCTGTTTCAAGTATGAGTCAATTACTTAAACTGTATGAGTAAAAATGCAGATTTATTATAAATTTAAAAACTGACATCCAAAATTGTATATTATTTCAATTCTGAACGAATATTTTTAATATATGTGGAATCTAAAAAAAAACATTCAATTGATCGAATGTCAAGATTTTGTACTCTACAAAGTTTATCTCTCAACGGTATAAAAAATAAATATATATATATAAGGCTTTCAGAGTTTTACGGTGCCTTTATGAGTGGGAAGTCTCGTTAGTTATTTTTTTTTTTTTAATATTTAATGGATTAAAATTTATAGAAACTAGAAATAATGCTTTGTTTAATAAAATAAACTTTATAAATTAATTTTTGAAAGTTTGAGAAAAAATAAATATTAAGCGCTCTACACACGTATCAACAAATTGACGTCTCGTTCTACAAATTGAACAATGGTGTATCCATAACCAGTAGTTTTTATGAGCTTCGCCGATATTCACTGGTACAGAAATACCCTGCTTTACGCGACCCCGTTATGCGCGGTTTCACTATAACGCGAATTTAAAATTTCGCGTTAAAATGCCTCACTTTACGCGAATTTCTTGTTTTAAGAATGTGTATGAACATAATGACTTCCTTGAACAATTAAAAACAGCGTTGGGTGTTATAAACGTATTTTACAAGAACGTAAAAGAAACGCTACCCAAAAGTCAATAGATATATTTTTCAGTAAAAATAACATGGAATACTGCATAAAGTGTTCTTAGAATTAAAATGATTGATTCAAATGATTCGTATTTTTTTGTATAAAGTTTTGACTATGTATGTTTGTTTAATCGTAAACCCCGATATATGCGAATTTCACTTAACGCGATTTTTTCGCGTAAAGCGGGGTATTACTGTATATGGTATTACTATTGTTCAATTTGTTGATACGTGTGCTTTAGACTTCTTGAAATACGTTATTTGCATCTATCAAGTTTGACTTATATTTGACCTACGTTTACTGAAAAATTATAAAACATGCAAATACAAAAGACTTTATTTATCGGAAAGAAAAAATATTTAAAAAAAACAAGAAGCAAACGCGGAAAATGTTATTGAAAAGAAAAGAATATTTCAATTTATTCATTGCCTAAGTTATTTGTATGATCGCTCTTCATTTTTATGGGGGCATCATTTATGAAATCACATAAAAAACAAACAAATATTTATCTGCGGTGTTCGAGCAGGGCGCAGAGTCTTACAACCCATTACCCAAGAACTGCCGCAAGAACATCCCCTCGTACCTGCCCCCAGACTCGGGGCGCTCTTATCTATCAACGTATTACTTTATTTATTAGGGATGTAATTTGTCTGGGAGACAAAAAACGCACAATCCAAAAAGTCCGGGGGGAAATAAAGACATAACATGACGCCGTGGTTTATGGGGCGCGGCCATCTTAGTATTTTTTTATTTATTATTTTATGGTAGCTCCGCTGAGGATTTATGAACTCACGCTCAAAGAATTCATAACGATTCTGTTATTGATATAAATTTATATTTGTGGGAATATTATTACGTTTGTTTAGCTGACCGCGGCGCGCATTCCTGTCGTGTATATTTTTTATTGCTTTTAAATAAAAATGCAAGTAGTTTTTACATCGAGGCTTCAAAAGTAGCTATCGGGTTTAATTGGGTTAAACGCCTGATGTTTTTATAATATAAAAATGTACATGCGTACATTTCTGTTCCCACATTCAGGCTTAGGCTTGTAAACGCAGCATTATTGACATTTCGTCCTTCTGGTCTAAAAAACACACCAATTGGTTTTAGACTCAAGCCTTTACAGATTTCTGGCTGAAGCATTGTCTGTAACCGACGCTTAATGAATCGACATTGATTAGACGACTCTTCGGAGATTCTTAATTGTGCCATTAGCGGGGCTCATGTAAACAAGGGCGGGCCATAACCCCGAGGGCTGGGGGCGGACGGGCCATATAAGACCTCAGGACGCTAATGTCTCGGAATGCGAGGGTGTATTTATGGTGAGGTAGTTAAATGAGCCCCGGGGAGGTCTTCACCCCTTCTTATTGTAATCAGACCTCATCAGTACAGCATACAGAATGTACGATTCGAACGCTTGGCTCAAGATCATTAAACTAGATCCATCCAAGTACAACTTTTTACTTCTAATACTATTAAGGTTGTACTGAAACTGCATGACTGAAACAGAAACTGCATGACTGCAAACTGAAACAAATTTCAACTTTCTGAAGATTGTCCCAGTACTTGATTTAGTAAAAAAATTACTCTTGCCTCAATTCGCATAAAAAGATTTAATTTATAGAGTAGGGTGGTTACTAAGATTTATAGATAGGATTTTCTCGTCGTTTCAAGTAGTTACAGTCGTACATACAGAGCTGTAAGGCAGTCCACAGGCGTCCATGCACAGGTACAGGCAGGTGGCCACTCCTTGGATCTTGATCTGCCCGACGTTCACGGTCGTCCGCTGCATAATGGCTGCAACAAGCAAGAAGACATACTCAGTGAACATCCTTAATTCCGAAATAAAGTTTTCAGCAACAAACTTTTCCCCTTCAGTAAATAAGAGATTGAATCTAATAAAATAAAGATCTAATAAAACCTTCAAGTATTCTCTTTTTATCACAAATTAAATAGATTGAAATTGTACTGGATCTAACAAAGCATGGAGCTTTTGAATGTTTCAAATGTTTCATGTTTTGTTGTGAAAATAAGTTAAGAATCATCTTTTCGTATTTGCTATTCAAGAATTCAAGAAATTGGAAGTATATTTAATAAGTTTTTATTCATTTCTAGCAGTGAATCCTTTAACTGTTTGTTAGTTTTTAATCACCTTTATTATTTTGCTGATCGTAGATAGAGCAAGACATGTTTAAGCACACATTATAATGATCGCATATGTCATACATGAAAATACAATAGAGCTGTGTTGATCAGAGAGATCTACCTACCCTGAAATTTAATCTATGATCTATCTATACTCTTCTTTTTGCAGCCTGCTGCAGAAGGAATATCAGATCTTAATACTAGACTTTTTCTATGAATATAATATTGCGGTGTAGAAGAACCCGGGGGCCTACTACACTATTCTTCCTAAAAAATCTTTGAATAGACAAAGAGGTATGTTCAGTGAGATGGTCCCCAACCTTCTCTGAGGAGAAGCCCCTGAAGAAGTAGATCTATGAAGCATGATTATACGCTAAACCATAGGTTCCCAAACTATTTTGTCCGTTTTCGTAGACCCCTACCTTGCTAATATTGAATTTTTATAAAATTCATCAACTTCACACATATTTTTGACATCTGATATACAGGGTGCGCCATATTTTATGTCGGTATGTAAACATTGAATATCTTTAACATTTATAAATCGATTGACTTAAGTAAACATGTTTTGAAACATTGATTCAATACAATTTAAACCATGCTTCACACTGAAACAACGCGCTGAAATAGTGCCGCTGTACATTGAAAACAGTCGTTCAGTTGTGTTAACTCAACGTGCATATCGTCGAAAATATCCATGGGGGTCGATATTGACAACTTTGGGAACCTATGCTCTAAACCAAAGCTTCCGTGTGACTGGACTCTCTTATTTGATTTTATTTACAAAAATAGTTTTGTAACCAAGAGCGTTGTGTTACTAGACAAACGTGATATTACAGTCGTATAAGCAACGTCTCCGGCTATCCCCAAAGCCAGAATTGAGAGAAACGCCCGGAATTACCATCATAATCATTGCATCGCCATAAATCTACGATGAGGCATCGGCTCCTCCGTACAGGAATATGTTTTGTGATATCTTTACAAGCTGCGTATGTCCGAGGCGGCCGTAAATCACGCGCAGCCCTCACCGATCTGATCCTGCGCAGGGGCGGCGCGGCGGCAAGGAGCGAGGAATGCCTCGGTTTAAATGAAGACATTAATTTCGCGGCTCGGCCCACTCTCGGTACGATCCTCGCCAGTGCTCAATATGCAACAGGGTTGCCACAAAACAAAAAAAAAATGCAAATGGAGGACAATGTAAATAATCAATATTTTTGATCGAGACTACTTGGTGAAATTCCATTTTATATATTATTGATTTTTGTGAAGACCGTCTCACAGGAAGTACGATTTTGCCTATACAGGTTTGATTGATTGATAATGATTAAGTAAATTTTTTCAAATATTGAAAATTGATCAAAGAAACTCTTCGTGATTTGTATATATCATCAATATTCAATTGGCATAATAAGTACGTTGTTTCATTTATAGGATATGATTGTTAAAAATTCTTACCTAGTACTAGTGATTCGTTGGCATAATTGGTAATGCACCGGCCATGTAAGCTTGGGGATGTGGGTTTCGAATCCCACACAAATCACGATGATATTCTTCTAAGAGTTTCTTTAATCAATTTTCAATATTTGAAAACATGTACTTCCAATCCATTTTAAATTATCTAAAAATATTTTATTTTAAATTTCTATAGGTAAATTACAATATAAACAAGTTATAAATTATAGATAAATTCACACAAGTAAAATTAACAACGGATACAAGTTATTTGAAATATAAATTGTTATTTGGTAAAATTGCAGGTTTGTTACTATTATGGCGCGTTTGATGACATGTTGTTTATATTTTTTATTCAGACTTTTTCGAAACCCAGACATATTGTTTGCTGGATAACCAGCGATAAAAATTATTTAACTCTTTTTTTAACACTGTAACAGCGGTTGCCAAAACCTAAGAACACATTAATAAAATAAAATGATTTTTTGAGTTTGTTAAATGGGGGATATTTATGCTCTAATTCGTAAAGAATTCCAACCCTTTCGCTGCCTCCTCCCTTGGATCATCCGGCGCGTTCATTACCGTGCCGTCGATGACTTGAAAGACTTATTGTCTTGTCCCGATCCCCATACAACTCCTCGGAGATAAAGCGCCCGGCCACAATGATAGTCCACCTACATATTAATTTAGGAAGATGTCCGCCTGATGCTCTCCAGAGATTCGAGGATGATGCATTTGATGATGTTATTATGTACACCCTCAAGAAAAATATCCTATAAACTGCATCGGTAATAATAATCGTGACGTTGACTCGATGAATACAAAGCTTACATCCATCCAAATTATTATTTTACTTATGAATATAATTTAATGTATTTTACGTGGTTTGTTTGCCTTTTAAATTTAATGTTAAAGCTAAAAAGCTCGAGATTATTTTTTGCGTGGGTGGACCAAGGCGCCATTAGCGTGACTTGTTATTCGATACAAGGGTTGTTGAGCTTCTGGACTGGTTTACATTTAAGTTTTATTGTTGCAAAAAAAAAACCCACCGAAATTGTTTAGCATTTGTTAAAGCGAGCCGGGGGCGGCGATGACGGGAATCGATCCAGACGCTCACTTATCAAGCGAATACTAATACAAGTTTTGTAAAGAAAACCTTTTTTGCATGTAAATTGTACCGGCGGACAACACGAGCGCCCGCTTTTTAACATTTCACGAGTAATTTAAATTCCGCGTTACTTTAAAACATTCACCCCGGTGCGATTGCGGTCGCAACTTCAAAAACTATTGTCTCGTGGGTCAGAATTTTGACCTTGAATATATCGGGCGTTTTACAAATGAGTGTGAATTCCGTGTAACGATGAAATCAATCAGATATTGGTGAGCGATTTCGACTTTCATTAGATTTTTACTATTCACATTTGTTGGTAAATTATTGAGTCCTACATGGTTAAATCAGTGTGTCGTAGATCAGGGGTGGCCAACCCGAGGCCCGCACGCTTTGAACGCAAGATTCATCATACTTTTACAGAATATATTTATTATATAATGTGTTGAAATACCAAAGTAGTGAAAACTGATGTATTAAAAAAATACATTATTTGTGCATCCATATATTCAAAAATTAACTGTCGAAATTATGTTTACGTGTAAGAATAAAAGTAAACACAATAATAATAACTCATGTTTCAATTTTTCACTCCAAAAAAATGTATATAGTGTATCTAAATCTAATATGGGAATATATAGAGTTATTGATAGTTAGTTCCAAAGTGGCCCGCAAGATTGTTTGGGTTAGCCACCCCTGTCGTAGATAATTGAATTTACTTTTGCAGTTTGGACCGTCAACTTTGTCCCGAGACCGTAAATAGTCGCTCGGTGTTTTAATTGAAAAAATCCAATTAGTCAAAAACGTCCATTAGCTGCAATAAATTATCACAAATTGTGACAAATTGTCGCCAGCCCCGGAAATTCCGATGCTGCAGCACATGCGGCCGCAGCGGCAAAAAGCTCTTTCCGCCTCGCACCGGATGTCCGGCGGGGGAGGCCCGTCATGGCCGCCGCAGGAAGTGGCCGCGGGATTCTTCACACCCGCAATTACCGCACGTGAATGACCACCAGACGAGTGCATGACCCAGCTGCAATTCATCTCCATAAAAATATACGGAATAACTAAAAAAAAACCATGCTTTTTTATGAAAAGATCACAATATAAATATATACGAGGGCGGTCCGATAAATACTTAGCCTACAAAAGAAAAACGAAAATTTTGGAAAAGTGGCGATTTATTTCTCAAAATAGTCTCCTTTTAGCTCGATACACTTGACCCAGCGATGTTCCAACTTCTTTAACCCAGCTGAAAAATACGTTTTCTCGAGGTCTGCAAAAGATATTACTCAAAAATATTACGACTTAAATTTCTGCCCGGCGAGTGACATTTTCAAGTTTTGAAACAAATAAAAATCGCGCTGGGCCAAATCTGGATTTTTTGTAAGGTTAGGGCCTTGGATTTGTGAACAAGGTAGGATGGAGTAACAATTGGATGCTCGGCTATGGCTATGGAATTGGCATGGGAACCATAGAAACCTTGTTGGAGGAGTCGGACCTCACCCTTCTATTGAGGATAGGCAGTTGCTTCTAATCACTTCAAAACCACTGTATGCTCGCTTTGCTTCTACGCAAATACTTGTTTAAAATATAATAAATTTTTTAAAATTTAACATTACGGTGCAACCACGAAATTTCAGGTTTGCATCAGTGTGGAGCAATAATTTATTTTATCGATGTCGTCATTGTTTCCATGTCCAAAGGAAGAAAGAAACAAAAATACGTATATATATATATTTACTTCACCGGGTGCCTCTTACTGAGCATAAATGTATGCTGAATTAGTGTTCATGGTTTTCTAAGGGAAAAATAGTGAAGTGGGTCCATGGGTCCTTCTACACCGTAGTTTATATATATTAATATATAATTAGGAAAGAGATATCGCTATGTATCGTTTGCCTAACTAACTTTTCGGTTTGCAGTCTTCTAAATTTATATTAGATTTAATTTTTTAGACTATCTGACCTTCGAAATACCTAAAAATAATGTTAAAAAACAACGTGGTTAAATAGAATCATCATTCAGATCATCTTCGCTTGACTGTGCTTGTGGAGTTAACAAACAAAAAATCAGGTAGAAATCGTGAAAAAACAAAGGTTTCTCAACCAATTGATTCTACTGACGATGACTTTATAAATATCTCCTGATAAATCACTTCTGCGTGTTAGCGCTGCATTTTGCACGTCTCGAGATTGATTCGGGTGCTGACCTCCGCGAGACCTTGCCCCGGCGCCTGTCGGGCGAGCTGCCCCACGCCGAGGTGCTGATGCTGCTGATGCTGCTGATTGACTCCTCGGCCGAAGTGATTGATTTCTGGAGTCGGGCTGACCCGCCGGGCGTCCCGCGGAGGACGAGGATCCCCGGGCATATTGCAACCTGCTGCAGATTGAGCATTCAACTGCAGCCGGTTACTGAGAAGGAATAAGGATGGGACAGAATCACTCGTAGACATTCACGCACGATGCTCAATTCAGTTTTTAAATATTTTAGAATATTTTTTTACGAGCAGGAAACATTCAAGCTGAAATTATTTAAGTACGAGATGTCTATAAACTGCAATATTCGAAAATCCCAAAAACGAGGCTTTATAGGTAATTGGTGCTATGTTCGAATCGATAAATATATATTACAGAAGAACTTCATCACAAAAGTTTTCCTTTCTTTTGAATTTAAAGACAGTTTATAACTTCAACAGAATTGAATAAATAAATAAAAAAAAACGTATTGCTTATGTAACGCAAACGCTAGCCACTTAAATTTAAGATGTTTATTATAAATAGATTTGTTTTATTTGCTAATATAATTTTATAAACATGTAGAATCGTTTAATCCAAAGATATGATTTATTAAATACTGTAGTCCAACAATGATTGATAAATGTGTATATTTTTATAATAAAAGCGTATTAGAGCTCACTCACGGCGGTCTCACGCCGTGATCGTGTTTATACCACCAGCTTTACATCACTACCGGTCGGTGTCGTTGAGCGGAACTGATGCTAATGCTATAATACAATTATTATTGGCATAATTGCGCCGAGAAGGGCCCGTCTAGACTCCTTAATGCAAGAGGACCAGCGACCGTGAATACTTTCGGCAATTGGTGCTTCGCGAGAACCACTTGAGGATCAATTCACCGACTGACCAGCGCTTCGTGCGACATGCGACTTATTCATCGGACATGACCAAGGAGTGATACTGAACGGCCTCAAATATTTTTTTTATACAGTACATAACACCCTAATCCATATTATAGAAGATAAACATAATTTTTAAGGCCATTCATGGGTATCTGCTAGTTGCATCGGTTAAGGTCCAAGCTATCAATACGGGTGAATGACCTTAAAAATTATGTTCGTCATGTAGTATAAAAAAAATTTTAGGCTGTTTCTTATCAGTACTTGGGCCTTTACATTTATAGAATAATTAATTAACCTTATGAGAACCTTATGAAAAAAATACAAAGTAATACAATATTTATATAAAATTGTTGTTGATAACGGAACACTGTTTATGAAATATTAATTTTATAAAAATATGTCATTTAAACTGTTGTTAACGGAGTAAATTCCTGATCGAAAATATTGTCACGTATGCGAGAGTGGCGTTCAAATTTAGTCTGACCTAGTAACCGCGGGGCAAACTGGTTGGCTTCGTGAAATACGACTGCAGCTGCAAGTGGACACAGCGTCTCCTCTTGTCACTCTGCCCCGCCGTCCTGCTCCTCCCTGCTCCTCTCTGCTCCTCCCTGCTCCTTCGCCCCCCCTGACCAGTCCAAGAGTCCACTGGACTGCAACTTTTCAGCGTAATAATTCGAGATGCCACTGTTAAATTACCTGCTTTTAAATATACTGTAATTTGGCTCTAAATTAAAGCATTACATTTTGGGTGCATTCATAAAATGCAAAAAAATATATATATAATCGCAGTCTTGTACGTAAGATGTGAGCAAAATTTTTTTTGAAGTCGTCTTGTAAACAAATATGAATTAAATGCAAAACTAAACAATAACCACAGTAATCGAACATATTAATTAAATTTTTTACGAAGCGTACGTTGTGCATCTTTTGTAGACGTATCAACTCATCAATTGTACTGTATTTTTTGATTTCAGTTTTATCTTTAAAGAGTTGTTACTTTATCTATTCCTCGCTCTCCCCATTCTGTTGCTTGTGGGGTGTGTAAAGGATCGGTAATGGAGTAGTGGACTTGGAATGATTGTACTCGTAGATGGATGCGCTCCGAAGGAACCTTGTCGAGGTGGGGGGGGGGGGGGCTTCTGCTATTATTTCTGTAGCCTACTGCAGAAGGAGTATCAGATCTAAACGCCAGAGCCTTTGAAAGGATATATAATAATGCCATTGGGCAGCAGTGATACGCAGACTTTTCCTTTCAATATAAAACTGCGGTGTAGAAGGACCCGGATTTTTTTCCCCTCAGAATACCATGAACACTGGCTCAGCATGAGTATTTGCTCAGTGAAATAGTCGCCAACCTCCTATGAGGAAAGGCACTTGATGAAGAAGACTTACACCTATGCTCTGATTGAAAGTATTTTTAAAACATATCCGTTTCGTCCGCAGAAGGACGCAAGGAGCTTTCGAGTTCAGCGTGTCTGCTTTCTACCTGTCCAAATATTTACGATCGCCGATCGGCAACACGCACGCACTGTGCAATTATTAAACACCACCCGAGTAACGGAACCTCACAATCGGGACATAAGCCGAAGCCCGCTCGGTTACCAAGCAGATTAATCAGCGGATTATGTCCACTCCGAATTAATGAATACGCCTCTTCACACATTGCTGAAATCAGAAAGACTTTATATCTGCAGGTCGTGATTTAATATGCGTTGTACGCGTAAAGCTTTCTGTGGAAAGTTAACCAGACTTACGATACGTTTCTGAAAGGATGACTAACCAACAAAATAAAGCAGTTGTATTCAGCTCTTCTTTAGACACGTCGCAGGGACCTTGGGTATTATTATCAAAAATAAACTATATAAGTATATAAATATTGGTGCATTGCTTGTCCAGTTGCATTGGTAGGAGATACAGCTGTTAAATTATTCTTAAATAGCCGGTGATCGGATCCACCTCCAGCGTGTAAAGATGTATCAGATCAGGCATTTAAATTCAAGATTAAAATAAAATCATACCCTTATAATTAAATTACGTGCATTGTATAGAAACGCTTTTAAAATTATGTAAAATCAATAATGCCTGTACTAATAAACTTATGTGCAATTAGTTGCTCCCCCGACAGTTATTACCGTTCAACCTTTAATTACCGTGCTATACAACTTGTATACTTCAATCATTTTAAATTAATACTGCTCGTAGATACTAAGCAAGTCTGTTAGCAAAACCGGTTGCCTTCAAAATAATCAGTTTTAGGTATCAATTTATTTATCTTTTTATATAAAATATGATGATGAAATTTTGCTTCGTACTTGCAGTCAAAAATTTAAACAACGTTAAAAGCTTGGGATTATTTTGCATCATATATCTGAGACAATATGCTAATTATGAACTTATCTTAACTTCTATTTACTTATGCGTGTGTTGCAATACATTTGATAAAAGACATATTTTATTTAAAACTCTATTTTTGTATTATTAAAAAAAGGTTTTTATAAAAATTAAATTTTGTTGACTAAATCACACATATTAAACAAGTTATTATACTTGGTTCTCAATTATTGTGTTAATTGGTATTTTTTGTTAAAAAATTATTGTATTTTTTCCATAATCATATTCAATACGTAATCGTAGGTTATGCCAGATAATTTTGAGATTTTTGGGGATCTCTGAATGCCTGAAGATGGTCCCAGTATCGGGACCGAAAGTCAGAAGACAAAAACCACTACTCAGAATAGAGAACCCAATTGCAAGTGGCTAAACGAAAATCTCATCTTTAACTGAATCTACGATGTCCGTTTATGTATCAGTTTTATTGTTTTTAATCGTATAGTGATATACTGAACGTTACCTAAATATTAATAAAATTATAAAATAATAGCTTTTACATTTATTATAACATACAAGTTACATAGTCGACCATTATTGATTTGGCAAGTAGATAACATTTTTTTTTAAATTCTATCTGTGAGTGTGCAAGCATAAAAATAATATTTATTATCTATTAAATTATCCAACTTAATGCAATTTGGTTTTTTATTTATTTGAGCTATTTCGTTAAATGGGATATAGAGATAATTATATATAAAGATAATTATAAATTATAAAAAATTTGATTATTGTTAATTAACTAGAATATTACACCCAATAATAAAAAAAACATAAATTAAGCATTTAATTATACCCTAACTTATGTTTATACTCGTCACGACAAGTACAACGAATAAATCGCACGTTAAATGAACCTAAAGCTATCAATTCTATGAAAAAAGTCGAATAAAAATATTAATATTTTGCAGTAAAATTATTTTTTTAAATAATCTTACTGCAAATATCTAATCGTTCAGTTAATGCACATATTTTTACATACAGCAAAAAGCTCGATATTAATTAAAAATCTATTGATTCCTTTCAAATTGAATCCCATCACTAGTAATAATATTAATTATAAAACGTTAAATTTTTTAAGTGCCATTAAAGTGTGTGCATTTTTATGAAATTCATAAACTTTAGCATGACGTCTCAATTATATCGGACACGTTTTCAGTGGGTAATTAATCATATTCTAAACACCAGGACTTTTGGCCTGGCGTTGTGCAGATCCGCTGCTGCAGACACCGAGGACCATAAAAGTTGAAGAGCCGACCTCTGGACTCCTGGCGGCTTGGCTCGACCCACAGCACCCGAGCCGGCGTGAATTTATTAACCGGACACACCAGACATGATGGGCAGGTGTTTTTCAGATTCGTCAACGGCTGATTCGATACGTGCTGAAACACACGTAGGCATAGTTTTGTGAATTTATTAGCGTGCTAAATTAACGTTGTATTATTTTATTTTTTTTACACGAAATATTAATTGGTGTTTTAGGTTTTAATTATGGCATTATTTGTAGAAAACGTTGCGAATTCCAATAGAATCCTAATTCAGCCTGGATAGAGAATATATATATATATATATTCTCTTTAAACAATGTGAATTGAAAACCTGTTAGTTTCTGAGCTGGGGATGGTGAAAGACAAACAAACAGTTTAGTGTAATTATAAATAGGTACAGCTGTTTCTATTTGTTATATATTGCCTATGGAAAAATTACTGAGCACCTTCATATGTTATGGTTTTACTTTAATGAGTTTCCTCAGTTATGAATTTGTGTAGTAATTAACAATGCTTGATGCATGGGAAAAGCTCAAGTTATCATATAACTAATGGGCTGTTATAACTGCGCCTGTCATGTAATTTGTTATTTATTGCAGTTATGACGATTCATGTATGTAACACTTCTTTGATATAAATAAAAAAGTTATACATCGGAGTTAATATTACACTTGAGTTCAATTCTACGAAGACGCGCGCTCGATCTGTGCTGTAATTATCTTTATATAATCCTTATATGTAATTAAATGTAAAGATTCTGATACCCTCTGCCTCTGTTGCATTAAATTTTAAAATAGCATATTTTTACAGGTTTTGACTTTCTCTACACAGTGAAGAAAAACAATACATCCAATACAAGAAACAAGCGAATGGCTCGAGACATATTCAGATACAGCTATCCTTATAAAAATACATATATGCGTATTTATTAAGTAAGTTATTACATGTTATGTAAAATATTCCAGTGACGCACAAGCTGCGTCCTTGTGATGCATCGGCAAACATATAATATAATTATCTCACAGTGAGACATCATTCTCTGGTTTTTTTTGTTGCAAAAAACAGGAATTCGGTCGTTATTGAGAAATCCACTTTATTGAATTTTTATTCAAATAACTCAAGGCCGCGACGCCGCATTCAGGAGACAAGAATGTCGTCAGCCACACGAGGACTAGGAAGTCTCCAGAAAGCCATAGGCAGTTATGCCAAGTCTTTTACATTTAACAAATTTGATTTGTTTTTAGTGAATTTCCTTACAACCGATATCTAAATCTTGTAGAACTTTAATCAAAAAAATTTGATTCAAATTGCTTGACGATTGCTTAATATTATCATGACAAGTGATTTTGACTTTCGGGGGTTTTATACACAAAAAAATATTTGTTATAAATGTGGAGTGTTACAAATTGAACCAGACTATCGTGGATAAATATAAAAATGCCTTTAAATATGTCGCTCTTTAAATATTCAAAGTAAACATAACTCAGAAGGTCACATTAATAATATTAATACCATACAGTGAGCACTTACACGCATAGATTACCGGTCGATTACATTCCCGTCTTCCCATCGACCCATAATCCCTGGGAAGGTCGCCAGGAGTCCAGCCATGAATATCAATGGCCACTTATGGCGTCCGTACACAATGTCTATGGAAGTCCAACAAGCGTGAAGCTGTGATACAAGGAACTAGTTTGTTGTAAAGACCCGATAAACCGCTATCGGGAGCTGCTTCTGACAAATCACACTCTCTTAGTTAGTAAAAGTATTATCCTTCGAGTGTCGTTAATAGTGGTGACGAGATAACCGTTGGTTCTTGACATTCTAAGGATTCCAAGCAAATAATATCCTTACTCTAACAAATATTAAGCTCTTGGTATGAGGAGATATTATAGTTTTGAGAAGACTCCTTATAACGATATCTGATGAGAATTAATATTCTTATACTAAAAGCATTATTTTAAGTGTGGTTGTAGACAAATAACACTCTCTTGCTTGATAAAACTTTTAGTATTTGAGCTTAGTTATAAATAAAGAACCTTTGGGTTTTTAGAAAATAATATCGATTATGTCATTATAAGATTATGATGGCAAATAAATTCTTTTGTAAAGTAGTTACAATATAAGGTTTTATTTATCTATTCATAATATGTATAATCATGTTATTTTATAATTTATCTACAAGTAGCTTATAAGCAGGTTTATTTATGTTCTCCAATCAAAACAGTTTTATCAGAACAATGTGTTCAATATGCAAGCAATAAGGATTCCATAACTGCGATATCGACGGCATGCTCTGAGCAGGTTCCCACCTGTGTCATGAGCACTCAGCAGAGCGGGACCTCAGGTGAGTGCGGCCTGCGATAGTCCATTCTTGTGTGATCATTTGTCAGCATATATTGACACATGCCACTGTGAGGCAGATGACAAATCGTGTCGAGATGCCTGCAGCTGATGCCAGCCGGAGTGATCGTCGACTGGCTGTAGTTTGATTGACTAGAATGCAGTCATTCTCTCACGAACGATTTACTGACGGATGACTTTCTTAATACGATCAGGGACTTTATCATCATGTCCACTGATGACTTAAGATATTTACTAATTTAGATTGTTAAAAACAACCAAAACAATCCTACGAAAAATTCAATACAGTTGGTTACTGCGACTTATCTATTATAATAAATACGCTGTTTGTTGGATTAAATAATAAATATTATTTTTGCTTGAAAAAAAAATCACATATTTAAGAATTAGGTAGGCTTTAAATAAATATGTCTCCGTCTTTTGTTTTTAATTAGTTAAGAAGGGTAAAGTAGCAATTGAGTGAGGGTTATTTATTGTTTCGTTTACTCCCGCCCGGGATCCGTGATGGATGAGTCAATAGCTGCAGGGCTGGCTTGACTGATGGACGCCATTAGCATGGGGATGTTGCCATTGACACCAGAGACAACACATTTCTGAGGGTGTGCCGGTGGTTGCTTAGCAAAGCTGCAGTTCAGGGAATGAGTGAAGGGCTCAGGGGGAGTTTTAAGTGAAGTGGCTGAACGGAAAAATGCATAATTCTTAATGCGATTCCTACCTTGGTAGGACCTCCCAATTTTAGCTTTTTTTTTTTTTTAATTTTGCCTAAACGCCAGAGTTTTGTAAGGAAAGGATTATATAATACTACTATTGGCCAGCAGTAATATAAAACTGCGGCATAGAAGGACCCGGAGAACCTCTACTCTATTTTTCCCTTAGAAAACCATGAACACTGGCTCAGTAGAGTATATGCTCAGTGAAATGGTCGCCAACCTCCTCTGAGGAGAGACGCTTGATAAAAAAAATATATATTTCTATGCATTGGTGAAAATTGGAGATTTGAAATATTTCCGCTATTTTTTCTACTTGATTTTACTTGATAAAAATAATTTTAAAATTACACTTAGTAAACGATTTATGCGGGTTCAAATCCCACACAAATCACGATGATATTTTTCTACGAGTTTTTTAAATCAATTTTCAATATTTTAAAAAATGTACTTAATCATTATCAATCAATAAAACCTGTATAGGCAAAAGGTCCTGTGAGACGGTCCTATCTAAAACTATTCCTATTTTTAGTACCCTATATTTTCAATGCATATAAGATTCGAACCAAAAAAAACCTAAAATGTGTTTAAATCACGCTCAACACATTACTATTAGTATCAGCTGCACCCCATTGCCATTAAGCTACACTGCCTTTATTGATAGCAATCTAATTTTAGATGCAAGGAGAACCCTGCGTGTAACTTGAAAATCTGTAAAGCCGGGAATGAGGAGTGTCTTTAATGCGTCGAGAGGGGGCTGATGTGCTAATTGTGTTAGCAGAAGCCTGCATGGGGCCCACACTCCAAGAACACATGAGACTATGGGAATGGCTTGGTTTTACGACTTGTGTTTCTTAAGCTGAGATTCTACACGATCTATTGTACTTTACACGAAAAGAAATTCCATATGTGTGAAACTGTAAAAGCTTTTGTTACTATGGAATAATCTTATGTAATAAAACAATAACAAGTTTTGTAATATTTATATGGGCGTATAATATATAAAAACCATGTAATGAAGTAACAAAGTACTGAAAATTCTACAAGTATTTTCTTTTATACAAAAAAGATTAATTCTTAAATCATGTTTAGTTCATGTAAGAATCATATATAAAAAATAATATAAAGATAATTTAAAGAAGATTTTACGTATAGAAAAAAATATATAAACATACAGCTTTACAATGTATTAAAGCAACATTCGTAACTGATGCAATTAATCAATATTCATAAAGCCAAATGAAATAATTAATGAATTCCGATAATTGATCGTTCTTGTAGCAAGCATTGAGATCAATATGCTGCACTTCGGCATTCTGATGGTGTATGAATATGAGGCAAAAAAACGTTCTCGAAACGCACATTACACAAACGCATCCATCAGTTATGACATTCGAGAGCGAGGGGCATTCGAAAAATCTATAATTTGTGTCTCAATTCATTTGTGACGTCATGGCTGAGAATGTGACTTTTCAAACTAAATCGGTTTTTATTTTAGCTAATGGAAATTATTTGTAAAGTGAATTTTTTAGACAAAATTTTTTTATGTAAAATTTTACTTTATGTAGAACCAAAGAAGAGGCTTTTTCTGAGAGTTTTTGAGATATAAAATAATGGTTCACCAGATTTATGGAATGACCCTCGTGTTGCGGCGGTCACGTAGGCCGAATCAGGCGGAACCGTGCAATTCGGGGGCAAGTTTTTAAGACCTCGCTTACGGCCATTTGTAACTCGCATGATTGCTCTGAAAGGTTGACATATCAATGGGGTTGTATAATTCGGCGGGCGGAAGCTCCCCCTCCCCCATGATGCGACGCACCCACCCCGTGTCTCCATTCATCTGTCCGAGACTGACGTATGGCCGTCCGGCCCCCGCTTGCCCTTCATGATGTACAGTGTGCATTATTCTTCATGTCGGAAGCACACATGAAATATATCAAAATATATTTTTACGTAAACGGTTCATACGCGAAACGATGAAAATAATCCTATTTTTTGTGTTTATATTCTTGTTCTGAAACCGCCTCTCCTCAGAGAAGGTTGGTGACTATCATAAGTGGCCTACAGACTTTCAGCCACTGTTATTTTAGATATCAATAGATATCTGGAATTAAACTTTTTTTTAATAAAATACTTGAATGATTTTCCACATGTTCGTTTTTTTTTATTTGTGACCTGTTTCGACAACCTTTCACGTTGGCATTATCAAACAGAGTCTTATTCAAAAACGAACACGTGGAAAATCACTCAAGTATTTTATTCAAAAAAATATTAAAATGGAATTCCACCAAGTACTCTCTGTCAAAAATATTAAATTTTTATTAAATTACTTTACTTCCCTAATAAATTGGAAAATGACAACATCCTATTTAACAACTATTGGAACATTCAAAATTATAACGAATTTGTTCAATGAGAGAAAGAGTAAGCAAGGAGTGAATTCTGAATTTTGCTATTTAAGTTTTACAACTAAAACGAATGAGTTTCAAAACTCATGGAGCTATTTATAAAATTAATATTATAAATTGCAAGCCACAAAAAATAGAAGGATGTTTTCAAAGTCTCCGATTTTCGGTGATAACGTGGTTTTTAGAACACGCTGTACAGAAAGAAGTCTCTGCAAATTATCCCCCAGACAAATGATGGGTCGGCGATGGAAGGCCAGAGCCGCGCTGATGATGGATGGGATCCGTGATTGTGTATTCAATATCGGGAGTGGACCAGTCACAAATCGGACCCAGACAGATCCTGACTGGAGGAAGAATCAAAAGACCCACCCTGAAATATTGTGTATTTACCATATCTGAATCGATTTGATCAAAAATACCTTTTGTAAAATAACGAAAATATTCATTATGAAATAAAAAAAATTAAATAAACCTGAAATATTTTTAATATAAACTAAATTGTCAATATCTGAAGTGTAATAAAAAAAATAAAATTAATAGTACTTTTGAAAAATGTACTTTTAAATACCATGTCTTTAAATGGTATTGTATTAAATTTTGTACTGTTTCTTCCAATCGTGTGGATTTGCATAGCGAAAACAAATTTAGAAGTACTCTCAATGCTTTATCTATTGAAATCATATTAATTTATAATTTTTAAGTTCAGCTTTGAAATAGGATGAAATAACTAAAAATAATTAATAAGGTTGCTGTTGTAACCTAGCGTCGAGTTTTTATCTAGTTAATTCCAGCTCGCACAAAAATACTCTGAAGACAGACAGAACTGAGAATTATCGATTATAAAATATATATAATTTTCTACTTTTCCGCAGCAAAAAAAATTACAATAAAATAATTCCTAAATAAAATAATTGTAGCGTGAAATTTTATTATTTTTTTAAAACTTTTTACAGGGATGGAATTGTTTGTTTCATGTACAACACTTTGACAAAAAATAAATGGGTATTCATTTTTTTTGCCAGATGTGAGAATTTCTTCATTTCATTTCTCCACTCCCAAAAGAGAAATTTCTGCTTCTGTGGTTAAAAATTTTGTATGTATTAAATAAATAATAAAATAAAATATCTGGATTCTTTAATTGAGATATTTACCCGAAGAATTCTGCATGAATGTGCATCAGGCACGCGATCCGTTGTCCGTTTTGCGTTTCCTCCGGGCGGCCCGACGTTACGTCTTAATATAAAGCTTACATTATGGAAGGAGTGCACAAGAAGGCGATGCACTTTGATATGCGACGGAATAATCGACTGCATTGTCCGGCAATTGAGTTGTAAAGCGAGAGGAAGCCGGTGACTTGGTGGACCACGAAAAAAAAAAAACAATGAATTATGTATTTCTGTGCTCTTTGAGAACATTTTTCCCAATTTCTGCGAACGAGGAAAGTATGAAATACGTGATATTTTGTTAAGAAATAAAAAAATGTATTTTATTATAAAATATTGTTTAATGTAAAATATGATATCTTTGACTATATTTTTACTTTAGAATATTCTCCCTACATAGATTTGTGAGGATTACTGTGTATATAAAACTGGTCATAATATTCTTTTGGTTACCGACTTTTTTGCAATTGAGATATATAAGTTTATGAAACTTATGTTTTATATATGTTCATTAAGATGTATTTATTTATTAGATAATTTAATATGTATGCATGCAATTTGGAGCATACATCCTATACTGCCATTCAATCTGTCAGAAAGCTACCGGAAATAAAGGTACACAGATAGTGATGATTCATCAAATTTTAAACGATTTTGAACCCCTGCCCCAGATAAACGATTGTACAATGATTCGGACTTAAAATGACAGTTCAATCGACGCTCGAATCAATTTCGTGCCGTGTCTTTGTACACCAGAGGTACACAAGCCCGGTATTGTATACATTATCTGAGCGCACAGTGGGCAGGCACATCATAATGTCAAAAAATAGCCCCACCGCACAGTGATTCAACCGCTTTATAAATACGTATTGTAGTATTTATTTCACGGGAACATTAGAGCTCAAATAATCTGGAAACAAGGAGTCAACAACGATGTCACAAGTGGCAGGTAATTATGTCTGTCTCCGACGTAGTACGTTGTCAGCATTCGCCTGGTTGTATACTGATACATAATAGATTGAGATAATTTATACTATTAACAAACATGGTGCTTATTGCTTCTCATGGATTCAAGCATACAATAGACGACAAGCAAGCGTGCCTACCACTGGGCTACGAGGTGATTATTGTGAATATGTATGAACGCGCACATATACGGTATTGTATACATTATCCAAGTGCACATATGAGTAGAGGACACGTCACAATGTCATAACTCCGCCGCACAGTGGTCCGGCCATTAAAGAAATAAATAAAGCAATATCGAGATGTTGCATTGAAATTAAAAGTGAAGCTCTCCGTGCGTTGCACAACTGTGGGCTGATTTAAGATGCAATGAATGCATGCATGTTCATTGGTTCATGAATTTTTAATGTGATATTATAAGATTTAGTATGTACTTATATTATTCCATTTTAAGCCATGGAATGTATCTGATAGAGATCGTAATTTTAAGCAATGTAAATAATTCATAACGAAAAATTCAATTGCAAGGTATAAGTCTAAATATTTCGACATGTATTCGACATCTTACTCTAATTGTTACACGCCAGGTAAAATTTAAAAAAATGTCGTTTATAATATTTGTATCCAAGTCTAAAGGTTTGTGATACATTTTAAAGCTTGTTTCTTATACTCACATAGTTTGTACTGTATAGTAAAGTAATAAATCAGTTGATTTGGTAGATATCGCTGGTGAAATCTGTAGCGTGGGTGGCGGGTTCGTACCTTGCTTACGCAGTTGTTACATTGTCAGTATTGAAATATATCCCGGGGTGTGCTATTTTATGGTCCCAGCCAGGGTGGTCCCCGCAGGGTGCTCCGGGGGCACGCGAGCCTGCCAAGGGGGCCCTCTCTGGATTTTGACTTCTTAATTTATAAATTAATTTATTTTTGCACTCTAGAATAATTTGCTCTGGGTATTTTTGACCCTATCACTGGCTAAATATTGTGCTTTGAAAAAATAAAATACGATAAAATCATGCTATGTCGTAGATGACATAAAACAATTTGGCGTATATTTTACTTGCAATATTGAAAAGTGAAAATATAAATAAAAGAATATTTTATTACTTCAGTGGACAATCTGCCATTCATCTTCATATATATTCTTCAAAAGTGGACAGAGTATTGATTTATTAAACATTTATATCATGCCAGGGCTTAAATCATGAAAAATATTTACGAAACCATATCTAAGGTATTCTTATGTTTATGGTTGAAAATATAATAAGTTTATCTTTTTATCATAGTGCATCTGTTTTGTGAGATGCCACAAAAGCAATCCTCCTCGAATGTGGTTGGAGAGTTATTGCAAGAGGCTGTCGGGGTTCCTCAGCCGAGCTGTCCGTCAGGGAGACATCGTCGGGCGACGACCTCGTGACAGGCAGGGCAGGCACATCCTTAATTTAAACGATTAAAAAATATATAAGGAGAATATATAAAATTAAAATGCGATACGTTTTGGATTGAATTTGTTCTCGGATCTTGTGCTGAGATTTTATTTGAAGTTTCCGACGTCTCAGTGCTGGTACTGGGGGGCCTTTGTACCAGGACCGAAACATCATCGGAAGACTCTCAACACAATGCAGCACAGCCCAATAACTAAAAAAACTTGATAGCACTCAAGTAAGGTGGAAAAAAAAAATTCGGCATTACACCCAAAAACTGAGTGCTTGCTATTACAATGGTTGCCTTAACATATTTAAGGTAAACTTTAAATAAGTTGTTAAACCCAATTACGTTAAATTGATGTAATTGGTCTCACGCCCGTTTAAGTTATGACGAAAATGACAACGCAACAGTTTTAAATTAATACTTTCTAAAAAAACCACAGCTGCAAAAATTTATTCAAAATCTATACGACACAAATAGTTAAATCATATATTTTTTGATTGAATACCCCTGTTTGAAATATCAAATATCCCCGATGCTTAAATATTTATTCCGAAGTGTATCTCTGTCCGGTGACTGAGTGGGTCAATTTCAAATGATTCATGGGTCGTGAGTCTCGTTCAACTCGCGATCGACGTCCGGCCGGACCTAGATTCATGATATTATTCAGATTATTAGCACAAAAAGTATCCCGTTTCGTTCCCAGAACTTAACGTCGATTCGGGCTTGTTTTTGTGGAGATCGATTTAGCATCGATTGACTAAGCGAGCACTCGTAGAAATGCAGTGCACCTCGGGACGTGAATGTTAAATTTGCTCTGTCATAGAATATATTGTCCTAGAATATATTGCAGGTTTGGTTTCAATATGTTTACGGTAGCGCCTTTGGGCTATTGCTTAATTCAATTCAAACAACAGATATAAATAGTCAAATGACCCAAAGAGACTTCAAGGGGCGCTACAGATTCAATTGCGAAAAACGAAAGCGCTTATTGTAATCCCTTAGCTATTTTGGCTCTTCAAATTTGTTGCTTAAATATGTAGAAGTACAAACTAAACTTGTTTGTTGTGGAATTCAATTTTTAAGAGGAAGTTTAGTAAGTAAGAAAAGGCACGGAAAATTTTTTTAAATATTCATTTTTGATAGATAAAATAGACATTTTTGTGAATAAATTTTTTGAACCGAAAATATCTAATTTTATCATTGAAGACGAGAAATCTTTAGCTAAAATGCTCTGTGTTAATAAACAGTTAAACACACAGTAATTAGTATCCAAAGGTAATTTTCCGACAATTACCTTGAATAAATAATATAAATAAATCGAAGAGGTACTTCTAATAAGAATTTATTTTACTTCGAATTAGGACAGTGGTTTTTTTGTAAATAAATAATCCTAGTACAAAAGTCAAATTGGTTAAAATTGAAGAAGAAAGTAAGGACTGCTTTTGCTGTTATTGCTGAAATTTTGCTGTCTCAATCTTTATCATATATTTTAAGTTGTCCGGTATCCTGCAGTTGTAGAGTTCACCTGGGGTCACGCGTGATACCTGTGGCGATGCACTCAATTAGTATTCAAACTACTTGCCACATTAGTGTGACGGTTATTATCTTGTTCTAGCGGTAGGCATGACTGGATGCATCGGCCAATATCGATAGACAAACGCAGATAAGAAATTAAAAAATACATTTGTATTTATGGTTTAAAATTAAAACATGTAATTTAATTTTATTGGTAACTATGAATACATATTAATTGGGCTCGTTTCATAATTAAAACTATCCAGACTTACAAATTTTATAAAAATGCAGTTTGTTTTATTATCAGTTTTGTCAGTGGTATGATAAATAACGAATACTTTTTCATTAAAAATTAATTCATAAATTCAGAGAGCTGTCTGAGGGATTTTTTTATATTATTATTATACGATATAAAGACATGCATGATAAGTGATGAAATAAAATATGAATCAAGTGTTTAATTAAACAGGTGGTACTAGAATACCTAAAAACGAATAAATTCTGAAATCAGTGAATCCATTCTGTATCATATATATATATATATATATATATATATATATATATATATATATATATAAATATTTTTTTTTTTTTTTTTTATATTTTATATATAAAGCTAGGATTTGAAGGTGTAAATATAGATCAATATAGTTTCCTCTTTATTCGTCAGTGTTTTTGTACAAATATTGTAAGTCTCAGATCTCAGTGTTTATTCAAGTGTAAGTGTCGACCAAAGAATTGCTTGCAAAAAACAATAATAGAAATAACAATTTTTAACAATATAAACTGTTATTTATTATTTTTTTATATACTCGTAATTGGTGTTATTGGTCAAATTTAAAAAAAAAACCTAGTACCTTTAACAATACCAAATGTTCTCTTTACTGAGCTGTCTCCACTCTTATTATACATGCGCTGGAATTACAAGTTACATTACTCAGACAAGGCCTGAGACATGTATAGGCTTATTGAGTCGCATTTGAGACACGGCCGCTTCTGTGAGACTCAACCTAGTGAGAGTTCAGCATTGTTATGTGCTTATATCACTATTGGTTGAGTTGTTGATCACAAGTTTAAGGGGGAAGCCCTAAAAGTCTACATAATTTATTTTTTTGGAGAATTAGGTGATACGTGGACAAATAAACGATCGGTTATGTCACCGATAATATTTTATATCGTGTTCTTAAAAAAACTATAAATTTCAATAATTTAACCGCGTTCCCGAGTCTTAATTTGGTGTACACACAAACACAATGTGTGCTTATCGGGTACAGAGGCCACACTCACCTGTGGAATGTCCAGTGTCACAATAAAGGTGAGCTCCAATCAGGGAGGCACGCGGAGACGGGACAAGAGATAACCGGGAGATTAAGTAATCACGGGTCTCTAGGCCTTGCGGAGACTGCCAAGTAGGTTTGGTATTCACTTAGGATTATATATATTACCTATTAATATTTCATTTTACTTTTGTCAATCTTCATTCTCAGTTTTAAATTTTGCAACCGCAACCGAAACTTCATTCTCATGTTGGATGTTTGACTCATTCAAATCGCCTAGCAGTGAAGTTTCTGCCTGTCATATCAGAATCAATTAATTTACAATGACGTATCACTTTATGGTGAGTTTAATTTATAGATCATCATCTATTTTATCGCCATGCCGGGGCTCGTGTCGGGGGTTCACGACACGTTACACAAGCTCAATTACAATCGAATAAACCATCTTCGAGCGGCCGGCTATTTTACGACCATCTCGAAAGCGTAAACTTCTGCGAAGCCGGCTCGAGAACCCGCCAATTGAACGCCATTTGCAGAATTGATTCGGTTTATTGACGAATTCGCCGAAAAAAAGCTTTGATGGGCAATTCAAGTATACGACAGGCAATGAAGGCAATTGAATGTAAAACGATCCGCTCGCTTGTCTATTACAGATTTTGTTGATGCCCTTCATTATGTCCTTAAAGATCTACGCGTGCGTGCATTATATTACATACATCATGTTGCATATATTCATATGATAATTTCATAGTACATAGCTAGGCACCGTAAAACGCTTTTTATAACTTCTTCCCCTGTATGGATGCGAAGACAGCTAATCGTTATGAATTCAAACAAATGGAGTTAATTTACGATTTTGGGAGAACGCAATTTCCTTGCACCTAAAATAATTTATGCAAGCAGAACCGGTCGCACTTTGACATGGCGGACACGGTAATTAATTTTAGAAACACCCTCGATTTATCCACAACATATTGCGCATTCGGAGACAACTCTTCCAGCAGCATCGCCAGTCATCCATAAGGTTGAAAGATGCATACATTTTTTATTTATTTTGCTCGAAGATATTTTCGTACAGGATATAAAAATACAATTGTTTTACTGTAGTTTAAATGGAGTTGTGTCGTAATGAGATAACAATTGTAGAGATTTATAAATGTGAAAAGTCACCCCAAACTGCTAGGTTTTATATCTATATACATACGCTGAAAACCTTTCAGAGATATTCAAAGAACAAAAATAGCCTGGATATGAGCCTAGCTAGAGAAAGGACATACTTTCTGTGTAAAGTCGAAATGTACATAGATCGTATCGTAGCCCCGCAGACTAACAAGCGACCATCAAAAACGGGTCGCTATCTCGCAGCTTTGATCATCATAGAGAAATATATTAAAATTCCAGTCCATTATCGAAAACTCAAAATTTACATAAATTACCTACCGTTTTGGATAAAACGGGGCTCACTAATACCTAAGATCACCTTAGAAATTTCTCAACTTGAAAATAACGCATTTCCTCTGTGTAAACTTTGCTAGCGGCGCAAGAATCAAGCAACGTTGTTCCTCGAGGCGATTTTATCCAGATAAATCAAATCCCATCAAAATTGCTTAGGCTCGTATTGGTAAGATATTATCAATTTTCTTTCAATAAAAATTATTGAGTATTTAAAAAAATCTCATAGCCCCAAATATTCTTTGTTTATAACAAATAAAAATAATACATTCACTCGTGTAAGTACGAGGAAAGATATTCAGTTTTTTTATCTAGCAACTGCGTACATTTGTTTCATACTTGTGTATAACGATTTGAATTCTCGAGAGATAGCCGGGAGGTGTGACGGAAATAGAAAATTTTCAACATAACTAATCTAAAAGAAAGCATGAAAATTTCATTCAAAACATCCAAAGAAGTATTAAGAATCAATTTCTGTGCATGGGGCTATATTATAAAATATATTTTCATCTTAATTAAAATGAATCCCAGCGGCCTGGCGTTTAGATGCCCTGATGTAGAGGTTATGATAATATTGCGTCCGTCTCTCCATTAAGTCATTGCTTTTCGTGTACTCATTCTCACCGAGATCGATAAGAAAATATTGGCTGGAAAGTAAACACATCCGGGCCCAGTGGGCGACTCGCTTCCTGAAGAGCGGCGCGTTTGAACTAACATAAATAAAAAAATAATAAAAAATAATCAGACGTGACGTCACTCTGACTGCGAAGCCGCATGCACTGCAGGTATGTGCACCTGGGAAGTTAAAATAAAGTGCATTTAAGCTGTCTACACACGCAGTGACACAGCAGGCACCCAAAAGCGAGCAAGCCAATAGCGTCATATTTTGAATTATTAACTTAAACCATAGGTTCCCAATGTGGTCAATATTGACCCCCATGGGTCGATTCCGCCCTGCAAGGTGTCGATGACAGCGAAAAATTAAATTGGGGGTCCACGAACTGTAAATGGGGGTCAACTAGAGTGGATCCCATTTAAACAGATCATCACCAAAATTTAGGCATTTCGTAAATGTCATAATGCACCTAACTCAGATTGTACCTATGTACTTACAAAATAATGCTGTTTAACCTGCATTATGGACTATCGCAAGAAGGTTTTTGATAGCTTTTCCATCTTCATACCACACGGAAAAGGGTTTCAGTGCGATCGTCAATATTCTTAGAAAAAAAAGAAATAGATTGGAAATCAATGGGCGAAGAGATTTATGGTTAAATCTGACTTATTTCAATACAAATATTGAAAATTTTCTATCAAAGCATCAGATCCATCCCTCCGATTAAAAGTATTGATTTTTTTTCGAGAATGTTACTATATTTGCATTTTGTGTGTTTTTAATTTATAAAGGTATAATTTACTTTACATGTATTTTAACTTTTTTATTTTTATATCCACTGTACAGTAAAACCCTATGAAAGTGAGTTGTTCTATGTATATCAGATGTCAAAAATATGTTTGAAGTTGATGAATTTGTAAAAATTCAATATTAACAAGGCAGGGGTCTACGAAAAACAGGAAAACTCGACAAGGGGTCGACGGGACAAAATAGTTTGGGAGCCTATGACTTAAACTATAAAATGAACGGTATTTCACTGTTCGGTTAAGCTGTCTACACACATCGTGAATTAACCGACAACCGAATCTTACCAATAAGGTCCTCTTTTGTATTATTACCAACCAGTTGTCAGTTATGATTCTACGTGTATAGGCTGCTTTATGAGTTGCAATAAGTTCATAATAAAAAAAAGATAAAATTATATTTATCCCGCATTCAAATTCAGGATTTAATTAAGTGACTATCATCCTGGAGTCTTAAAGTACCTGTGAATAAGGGTACAAGGCCATCACGTTCTTGTTCAAAACAAAGTTACACACAATTTCAATATGCACTGAAAGATCTTATAATTGTGAAGTCACTCTCGCCGGTGAGATTTCTAATATATGTACGGGATTGTACAGCCCGCACAGGGATTCTATGTTTCAGATTTATCACGGTTGTCATGTTTATTAACATCGCCTTTATCAATATTTCCATAAGACTCTGAAACCCATTTATAATTATCTCTTAATACTTATACGCACTGTAAATCAATTACTTAGAAGTGAAAGTGTGCAGTGTGAAGAAAATTAAATATTTTTTTAAATAAAATTAAAATGTTTTGTGCAGGCTTTTCTTATCTTCATTTGATGAATGATTTTGTAAGGATGGCACTAATTTAAAAAATTAAACGGTTAACAAATGCATTATCAGCATAAAAAAATAATATGGAATATGCACGGGAATCACTAATTAACCATGTTGTATCACATTAATAAAAATGACTTTTTTAAATTGAATCATTTGAATATGATAGATTATAAACAAAACAAATCAATGTTTTTTTTTGTAGAACACAGATTGGTTATTGGTTTCTAAGATAAAGTTCAATATATAAACAAGCTACTTAATTGAATATTTAGATTACACCTACTATTCATATCGTATTTTATAATTTAGCCATACAACAGCTTAAATTTTGCATAATACTTTAAGCTAGTTATTAAGCTTGCAAATCAATTATATAAATTTATAAATATAAGGAAGTACGCATTAGTTGTACACCTTTGCAACTCATTATGTCTCCTAGATATAAACCTAATACTAGTTTCAGTATTTATTTCACCAATTTATGGGGTCACCATGAAATATGAATATATTTTACGTTGGTGTGTACTTATATTATATTTTTCATTGTGATTGCAATGAAAAAAATGTTTCAGAAGGCTTTAAAACAGATATTTTTTTGCAAGTATTCAAAGTTGTTCATGTACATGTGTTCTGCTTTATACTTTTGTCATTTCCTTGTTGTAACAATAAAGTAGAAGAGAATTTATAATTAACAGATTATAATTTTCAACGTAGATTACTCTCCACATAGATTGAGTTTAAGACTTTATTTGTCATTTATACAATAGATCTTAAATTGCTTGAAAATTCCAAGAAAAACAATTGGATGAAAAATAAGTTTAAAGATTTTCATTTGAGTGCTGCATCTGTTGTTGACCAAATAATCATATTTTTTATTCTTGAATTTAAAAAAAGTACCTGGGATATACTGCGTTAAGGTGATAATTTAAATTCCACAGGACATGTCCAATATGTCTTACCGCAGGGAGGGTCGTAAGTCAGCTGGTTTGTGTGAGGATTACGGGGAGAGCCGAAGTGTTCTAATCGCCCTCCTACAGGAGCAGCCGCGCATTCCGCGGGTAATAGAACCCGGGACCCGCATTGTGCTGCTGGAGACATTACAATAATGCACCGGTTGTCAACGGCGTGAATGCACAAGAGATACTTCTTCATAGTAGCCCCTCCCGATATAATTATACACACGACAGCCAATAGACTGGCCCCAAGTAGTTCATTAAAAATATTCACGTTTGAGTAAACCCCAAGCAGGAGTATTGACATTTGTGACAAGTCAATATAAATAATCAATATTTTTGACGGAGAGTAAGTACTTGGTGGAATTCCATTTTACTATTTTAAATAAAGGTTGGCGAAACCGGTCACCAATAAAAATTAACGCGTAGAAAAATAACTCAAGAATTTTATTTAAAATAGTACAAGTCAATAAAAAAAACAATGCGTTTGTATCTCTAGATTTTTTGCTGGCATGTTTTCATTTAATAATTACTTTGTTTCTGTGATTATTATTTACATTGGTATTTCTATCTTTGCTGCTGGTAAATAAATAGTTTTTTTTCCTTTTTTGTATCTTCGCTTATAAGTCTAAAAAAATATTTGTTTACTAGAATAAACACTTATTATAATAACATAAATCAAATGGAAGAAAATTCATACAAATAAAAGTAGTAATTATTTCTACACGCGTAGTAACAGTTTTTTTTGCCATTTTTCGCCTCGAGAGGTTTGATTTCACTGATGGGAGATTAAATAATGATTACTGAGTCATTGCACAGCTAAGCAGTAAACAGTGTAATTAATCAATGGTTTGTTTTCTATCGAGTCCGCTCTTTGGTGTCACTTTTACCTTGGCAGAGTCTAATCCAACGACAGATTAAATTTCTGGGGCGTTATATCCCCCGGCGTCGAGATAAGTGATAAGGGTCTCTCGGAAAGTTTGTCACATTTTATCGCCACGAATTTACAGAGAGAAGGCAATGAAATATAATACGAAGTGATTAAACCCGAAACCCAGTAAATCTATATATCGATACCTGTAAGAATTAATGGGCTGAGAGTAAAGATAAGTAGGTTATTGTTTTTTGTATGTAGGAAAAATAAAAAAATAGTTTCTGAAGATTTAAAGATCAATATAATAACGTTGAAAGCGTACAGTGTTTGTATTGAATAAATTTATGTGACTTTAAATCTAGCATAAAAAATAATTACCCTTAATAACCCAGGACATAGGACACGCGTGATTTAGGCCACTACAATTAAAAACAACCATAATTGCAGGGTCTGATATTATTTATCGATTATTACCATTTAGATTATCGAGGAATTCGATGTTATGAATGAGATTTATGCAAGTACATATCAATACATATATATGAGTTTCCTTATTATTTTTCCATTAATTTATAGTCAACCGTTGGTTATAAATAAATTTAAAAATAATTATGTTAATTCACTACATCGCACGACCTTTGGTGGGTTAACGGACCGTTATAAACGCAAGATTTGACAACGCGATTATTAAACTTCATTAGTTATCACACGTATACATAAATTTATTTCAATATTTGTTTACACATTAACGAGGCACCTCTGAAAAAGTTGTGAAAAAAATCGTAATGCTAGATGTGGCAGCGCAAAAGGCTTTGATATCGCACATATACACAATGAATTCTTCTTGGAATTTGTTTTAATATTTATCCCCATATTAATTAGACACCTCCAAATAAATAGTGTGTTGAGCGTCTAATAAATACGAGTTGAACAGCAAATTACGAGATGTAAACATTAAAGCTAGCGCCTCACATATCGGAGTATCCACATACCGGGGAATAATCAAATAAATCCATTCATTTAGAGTCAGTAAATATAAAGAAATGGCCGGGACTTTACGATTCCCTGGCCGAGAGTTACGGACTTCGTTGTATGAGGCTCAGCCCGACTGGAATTTACGAGGTTTTTTAGCCTATGGCAGGGACGCACTAGCCGTTTGTTTCTATCTCTTTATTTCATCAGTAGAAGTAACTCTAGTCTCAAATATTGCACTACTTCTACTTGTGATCGGTTTAAAACGTCTCCTGTATTTTCTTTGTACGAAAATTAACAGAAGCCTAAATTTTACTGTTCTAATTCTAATACATGAACGTTCAATAGTCCAAGCTTCTTTTATGGTTTTTTTTGTTGCAAGATACACTTTTCTTTAGGGTTAAAGTTTTTGCATCAAAAATTCAACCTTCTATAAAAAAAAACCCCTTGCAGGCCGCAGCTTGCGCGCCCCTGCTCTATGGTTTGTTTATCCAAGCTCTATGGTCCACAATCTGGCTGAGTACCAATTCAAAATGAAAGTAAACCCGCCAGGTAAATAAAGGGGTATTTATGTATTTACAATTGGTGGGGTTTGATTTACACTAAAAGCTTTTTATTTCCAGAAAACAGACGTGCGAAAAATTGAAAACTAGTTTTTTTTCTTCATGAAAACACTCATGGAAACATTATATCGAAGAGATATTGGATTTTTTTGAGAACACTACAAGAAACTAAGATGCTCTTCTTTATTAGGAATTGTGGTGCGTTGTGAGCTCTAACATGATGGATCTCAGAGCGGTAAGGTTGCATGTCAAACATATCATCACAATGCAGCACAACACCTATGAACGCATAAAACTGTTGGAAACATTATGCTTCGTGATCATTCCTTCAGGAATCAGACGTAAATGAATGAGGTCAAACTATGTTCTCAAAGAACCTGAATTGTACTATAAATAATCGGTTCCTCCTAAACTTTCTATGTTCTTGCTTGTTAGATCCAATTCCAATTATTCCACGAACCGAGTACCGTTCGGTTCGTACAATAGGCAATCGTATATTGTAATCAAGTACTGGGCGCATTCTCGGTCATATTAGTGCAGCTTTTCCTAATATCTCACCCGAACGTGTAATCACAATTCATCACGGCCGCCCCACATAAGCCGCTCCCGCCGCCATGGGCATTAGGGGCTCTTATTGATGAGCCGATCGATTTATAATCATGTGGCTAATTCGATATACGAGACTCACAAGGAGACCTGCAGCGTCCTTTCTCGAGCCTAAGACACGCCAGTCGACGATCAAATGGACCTGATGAATCATTAGTAGATGTGTGGGTCTGTGGAGTGCCGTTTAGATAGCAAGCCCTATTATCAAAATATGCCATTCGATGGTAGAATGAAGGTGTTGAATCACAAAAAAGACTTGTTTTTGACACTATGGCATAATAGTTTTAAAAACTCTAAACACGTGTAACTCTTAAATAAACAATTAATCAAATTGCCAAGTGCTTAAATTAACACGCACGCAATTCAGACATCACGAAATAAATGTGAAACAAAAAATTAAGGCATCGTTTTCTCAAACACCCGAACTATTCAATATACAGGTAACTCAAAATTCATGATCTTTAATTTAAATCAAAAATTTTGTACAATGACATCGTTTGAACGTGTAGATTGTAATGTTGGTATTATTTATTTATTTAAAGTTCGCTTTGAATTTCAAGTCAGGACCCGCATATGAAATATTCGGATACTAAATAAATGCGTGTACAGGGGGATGCAAATCAGTTTGATTATAAAAAAAACTTAAAAGAAATAGATAATATGTCCGTCAACACATTAAAATATTGACTGATTAATTACGTTACGTAAAGAATAAATTATATATATATATTTAAAGATTAGTTACACGATGCCAACATTTCGAGGTCTAAATGATAAAATAAATCTTTGAAATAACAAAAAAAATATTAAGTATCTCTGACTTACTAAAATTGGTTAGTAATTAATAATTACAGAAATATATATATTTTTAAAAAATACAAACTTTGTAAACGCGAGTATTACAGCTCAGATTCACCCTGTATAGAATGATAAAGATTTGAATCTGAAAGTGGCTCCACTGCCTTGTGTTTTATTGCATAATTAGTGGCCCTTAATCCCGTACCGGTAGAGGTCCCACTAAATCATACAGGAGGCTCGAAAGACCCCCCCGGACAGGACCAGTTTAGTAGTAATTATAATTGTACCGGGTCCCGAGCCGTGTGGCCACGCATTATAAGAGTCTAATGCCGTCACAACCGTGTGACAGACTATTACGGGAGGTCCGAGTATTCCATTTGATTCTTAAAAAAATTATCAAATAAATAGAATTAAAATTACATGAAATATGCTGTACAAAAAATCATTTCTGAATAAAAAATACAGCGTGTCTTTATTCACGCATAGCGTATTTTTTATTTAATTTTAATTAGTTTTTTATGTTAGGATCTGTGCGAAATTTTTATAAATCAATCTGTCAATTTGATCGATCGCACCTGAAGATGGAAACCTAATTTTAATGACAAGCAAAGCACGAAATGGAAACACTCAAGCTGCCTACGCACGCTTCAACACGACTGACAACGAACGGTAATTATTCAATGGCGTCCTCTTAATTTGGGTGTTTTTAAATAGTATTTTATTTTAAACAACGCTAAAGGACGCTATTAGCACACTTACGGTTATTTATTGTATTGCAGCGTGTGAAGGCAGCTTTATACAACATAAACTGTCCACCTGCGAATTAAAATCTACACGTGGTTATGTCGTCTATCTCAGGTCTGAAGCATTGTTTGTTTGAAGATAATGTTGGAGAAATATAAGATTATTTTTTCATTGGTAATATATATTTTATATAATGGTTTTCAGGTTTTTTAGATTGTCAATTGTGTCAGTAGCTCAATTCGCCAAATCACCGTGTGAAGAAATGGGTTCAAATCCCACCATGTGTTCAAACAATCTGTGTTGTTACACACCAACGTGCTTGATTTCATAAATCTATTGATGATATGAGGGTATATTTATAACTTTCTTTGTGATTTATATTACCTGTATTCCACCTTAGGTCATTGTGTAATGTTTACTTAAATACCATTAGGGATATCGATGCTTAATTAATTAATAGGTAACCCGAATCAATAGTCCGGAATGACTTTGAGAATGAGATAAATCGTCTCCCCATCCATGAATCTCCATTATGATTGTATCTTTATTGCGGCTGTCAGGAGAGACCGTTCGTATTCCAGACTTGATAGACTCGAATAACTCAGCGGCGCAATCACGGGCGTCTATTTAAATCTCAGACAATGCCGTAACGCGTTTCGTTACAATCCAATGAAAGTTTGTTATACGAGAGCCAGGAATCAGGACTGTTTTGTCGTAAATTAATAAAAATCAAAAGTAAGAAGCAGTTACGACTGCAGATTTGGGCAATTACAAAATGTCAAATTCATTGCGTGCGTTTATTTTTAATAGAATATCTAGACTAGACAGAAGTCATATATTGTTAGCACAGTCTGTGCAACGATCAAACGTAAACAAATGGAATGATGTGTATTAAGAAAAGAATAAGAATCAATAAGTAAAAACAAGTTAAGTAGTTTACTTTACTTAATTCTCACTCACTGACATTATATCATGAAAAGTAAATATTGTGTCTTCGTGTGATTGGAACAAGTTATTATCAAGTCTGTCGCTAGGAATTTTCAATTACCTCTCCCCAAAGCAGATGTGTCTCTACTTAATGCATTTGAATAATTATTGTGAGGGTTATTATGAAACATGAGACGTTTGTAGGAGCATGACTGTGGAGATTCGTATAACGACGTGACCTGCGCCTCTTGGGGGCTTCGGGACGCTCCTTCAACGCGTTTATTTAATTAACATATCAATTTACTTAAGGCTTTTCTGCTTAAGCACTACACAAGTAATGTTTTAAATATACACGTCAACGACACAAGCGGGAGACATCTGAATTTATATAATCTGAATGAGATGTCTATTAACTACGAAACTTGAATAAACTTATTGTACTATTACCTCCCTTTCTATTGCTTGAGCATGGCTGCCATTATGTACCCTGAGTATGTGTAAAGGATCGGTAATGGAGTAGTGGACTCGGAATGATTGTGGAAGGATGTGCTCTGGAAGTACATTGTCGAAGTGGGGAGAATGTAACTTGCTGCAGAAGGAGTATAAGATCTAATCGCCAGAGCTTTATATAGTATTGGGAAGCAGCAATACCCAGACTTTTCCTTCCAATATAAAACAGCGGTGTAGAAGGACCCTGGGATCTACTACACTATATTCCCCTTAGAAAACCATGAACAATGGCTCAGCATGAGTGAAATGGTCGCCAACCTCCTCTGAGGAGAGGCACATTTGATAAAGAAGATTGTGTTATAATAAAATAAAAACATTACAACGTTACAAAAAAAAAATGCTTAATTGATTTTTCTTTTTTACTTAAAAAAATAAACACAAATCTTTGTTAAAAGACTTATATGCTTGGATGTTAAGCCGTATAGGGTTTTAGTTTATAATCCGATAATAAGAATCAAAACAAAGTTTCGACTCTAATTCTAAAGCCACTCAAAGCCATTCAAATTTGGTTTAATTAAATTATTTTAATTTCGATTTCATTTGTTGAAAGTTGGATCAATTTAAACAACAAAAAAAAAGAGTTACAATGTCTGATATATCGTTTTGTCTTTCGTTTTGGAAAGCTAGAAATACTATTAAAAAAAATTGAATTTATCGGTTGAATTGATTTTGGTTGTATACTAATAAAACAAAATTTAAATATGAAGGCATACTTCAATTTTAAAATCAAAATATATATTACTGTGAGAGGTTATAATGCAGCGTGTATGCACTTAAAGTAGATGTGTCTCCTATTAATTTTGTCTTAGTTTAAATGCATCTATTATTCAAGACGAAAATTACAGTGTAGATGTTTTTGAATTCCTCGCCTGCGCTTGCAGAGGCGAGGGACTTCTAATAAGAGATTTGATTATCCGGTCAATATTTAGGGTAATTAACAGGGTTGTTTAATGAAGATTTCTTCCGAGGAATAATTAAAGTCAGATCCCCTCTGCGAGCAGGTTCTTAACCTCCGGGTCGCGACCCAGATTAGGGTCGCAAGTTACTATTCAAACGACACGACAAGATCGATATTTTCTGCAGTAAAACCGTGAAGGTTCTTTTATACTGAAAAAAATTTTTTTTTTATACAATGCGGTGTTTTTTAAATATTATTTTTAAAAATCTCATTTTGGGAGCGCGAAGAACCCCTGACTTAACTCAATAACAGTAAAAAAGCCTCCAAAGTCCACGTGTCATTACTTACGGTGATTGTGGGGGACAAGAAGTCGTGTGAGAAAAAACAAACGGGAGAAGCCGAAGAGAAACAGTTACACTGGAAGCGGCAGCAAATTAGTGCTTTGTCCTAAGGTACTAGGCCTTCCAGATAAAAAGGGAAGTATAAATTTGTGGCCCACAAAACGCAGCGGACTTTTATGGAGCCGAAACAAAAGGAAGGCGGAGATGCAATCGCGAATAAAATTTAATGCTGTAAGTTTGTTATATATCGCTATTAAGTAGTGATTTATGGCCTGTGTTGTTATGCGAAAGGTTAAGGAATATTACGGGTTCTAATGGATTGGGAGTATTTGAACAGAGGCGTCACGACACTGTCTAAAAATATTCATTTTAAATATAATAAAATACTTGAGTGATTTTTCCACATGTTGATTTTTATTAGTGACAGGTTTCGCCAACCTTTCACGTTGGAATTTTTGATAAGATTTCTTTCTGAAACATGTTTCGTTTTTTTGTTACGCCACTGCCGTTACTATTGTGTGTAAATCTATCCACAGGATTGCGCAATGGCATGCAGTTAGACGTTAAGGCAAACAAATACAGTCATCTGCCTGTCGACGATTCCGGTCCGTGACAGTAGCGACAGTCGGAAGATCTCTGTCGTCAGTCACAAAAGGAATATCCGATCACACGAGCGACCGATTGCGTATTATATTACCCGTCCGGTCGGCTGAGCTTCAATAAAAATAAAAGTGAAAGCCCTGAAGAGACTTCATTCATGCCCGCTGAATAAAGCTCTCTTGATCGCAAAAGCTCTTAAGAAGATAAATATTGTTTATGTGTGTGCTGGAATTATGAAAGCTAGAAATTTTTACTGCCTTATGCGGTAGTTTACTAAAGTATTTCTAAAAAAAGTAAAGTGTATAATTATATATACTTATGTGTTTATTAAATATAAAAAAAATCAGAAACGTACTCTCGCTCAAAAAGCTTAAATCTTAATACTTAATACTACTACTACTTTGCACCTCATGTATTATTAATGCACACCCAAACACGTGTATTACCATTTAATTTATTACTTTTAATTATCGAAAGCTCATTATTATTTCCACGCAATGCCCCAGCAGCCATTTGTTTTAAAATTAATCAAGCAATAGCTTTAGCAAACAGCAGTAGGATCGTAAATGAGTGAAGTCGTCCCTTAAATATTGAGGTAGAAAATTTATGGGTTCGTACAAAAGTGTTGTTATTTGTGAAGCGAGTGAGAACTGGTGGCGGAGCTTTTGAAGCTCTCGCAGTGTGAATGGCTCGGCTTTCAGAGGCGAATCGCTTCCTCGTAATAACACCTCTTTGAAGGCGAAAGCTCTCGAGCCAGACGGACGTATCGTACATTTGCTCTATATACGTGTAACCACACGTGTATAACCGTAAAAGTTTCATTGTTTTCACATTTCTAAATGTCAGGAAATAATACTTGAAATATTTAAAGTTTGAAACCTACTTAATAAAACATCTGAGCTATTTTTTAAATGTATCAATGAAAAATCTGACCCCAATGTGACCTGAGGGTGCACGTGGAGTTTCTGTTATAAAAGACAGGTAAGAGATGACACGTGTAATCCAGGGGAATCACCTTGAACCTTGTACGTAATACCAACAATAATAAACTATTTCATAAAAAAATATGTGCTTTCATGAACACCTGTTGGCAGCTGCTCACCTGAGCAGTCGGCAGAGAAATTCTTTGTATTGTGGAGATAGCGCAGGCCAGATAGGAAATACAAGGACACATAACACTGAGCTCCTACTTCTATTGTAAGAACAACAAACAACTGTTTTAATGGTGAGAATTTCTTCCATGTATTTGGAAACCTATCATGTGAAATTTAACTTAAGCTAGAAGATTGATAAAGAAATGAATGTTAACATCGAAATATTGCAATGCAATAAAATATTGCTTGATGTATTGAAATATTTTTCTAAGTAATATTTTGCAGGGATACATCCTCATCACAAATAATAAAAATCAGTTATATTTGATATTTGTGGGGTTCTATCTTATTATTAAATCTATTTCTTCGTTAATTTTTCATAGAAAAAATCGATCGATTTCATATTAGTATAGTATACTTCACAAAGTAAATAAAAATATCATTTAATTTAAAACTAATTTGTTTTAAAATAATGATTCAAAGTAAAGGCAAGTAACAAGTAAATATTTGTCAACGTTTTTTTAAAATTGAATTATCAAACCATGTTTTTTTTTTTGAAAATGTCTAAATTAAGTATGGCGACGATGCTATGGAGCTTAAAAATAATCGCGTGTATTGTGATAAAATAAAAAAGTTCTTTTTTAAAAGCTGTGTAATATTAAAAATATATACTTAAGTATATATTTTTAATATTTTTAAAATTCTATTAATACAGTTAACTGTATTAATAGGATTAGACCGTTTGTGTTTTAAAGTATCGTTAATAGCATCGAAGCGTTAATTTCCCCGGGAAGTAACAAATACATCAGTGAAGCAGCTTCGTCTAATTTAATTCTTGATCTTAATAAGTGATCTTTGAAGTATCAAGTGAGGTGGGAATTTTCGCAGGAAACTCTGCACATAACAGGAAGCGGAGAGTTTTGCTCGCACCCGAGAAATTGAGACGTTTAAAGTAAATAGGGGACGCTTTTGACTTCCGGTAACTTTTATGTAACACTCGTGCTGCAAAAATAAATAAGAAAATCCAATTTCATGTTTTCATTAGTGTGTGTGTGCTGTTATATTTACGAAAATGTTTATGTCAAAGAGATACAAGTAGATTTGTCGTCTCGTGTCGTATAGTGTGTTTGTATCCGTTCTAGATGTGGTATTTAGATTACGCAAGGTGCAGTTAATTCGAAGACGTATGAGTTTATTCCCGCTGTTGAAACAGAAAAAAAACGAAACGAGATTTATCTCCGCAGCCCCCGTTCCGGAGTGGCCATCTTTAATTTGGGGGCTCGTCTGTTTGTTTACTGTTACCAACCGGGCGGGGAGCTCCAGATTAGTTAATCACTGACTCCTGAGTGGGTTAGTGAGATGCCGGAGACGGACTGCCGAGTTCATTAAGCACCGGAAGACTGATGGAGGCTCATCAATACCTTCGAGTGCTGTTACTTTATTTTGTCTAGAACTAAACATGGAGAAGTGTTTAAAATTGCGATGTTTTGTTTGGAGCGAAGCTTATTGTTGTTTCTTGTTCAAGCTGGGGTTGATAAATGAGTGTTTGCTTGTGTAAGCATAGCTTTTTAATACCATTAAAAAAACAATATCACTATAGGTTATATACTCTCATTAAACAAAATAAAAAAAATAGTGCTAAGAGTTATTTTACACTAGTCATGAAATCTATTCATAATGTCTGCAAGATTTCATGCATTTTTTTCTCATGTTGTCTGTCCTCCCCTTACCATGAGTAACATGGCTCCGAGCGCCTAAGTGAGTACTTAGAATATTGGTTTTCAGGGGGAAGTGAGTAGATTTGTCTCCCCGGGCCGTGGGAAGTAACACGTGGTCCAGAGTTCAAACGTCACGGGAGTGAGACATGCCACGTGGTTTGGAGTTGTTTTGACAGGGGATAATGCCGCTTGATATACAGCGTGGGTTACGGTGGGAGCGACCCTGAAAGTGCATCTGTGAAGATAGCGTGTCACAATAATCATGGCATTTATAAACGAACCGGTATTCTTATACGTCCAAAGGAGCTTTGGCTCACAACCACAATATTATAGTTAAGCTGTCGAATACAAATCATTATAGAAAAAAAAACAATTGATTTTGCAACACGCAAACGATTTATTATTCATATTTGTCCGAAGCATCAAAGGCAATGAGTTAGTGAATAAATGCACATTATGTTGATACCGCATAAATATAATTATAATTTATCAATATAAAATATAATTATATTTATGCTATTTGATATGCTCCAATGAGCATATCAAATTTATTTTAATAAATTTAGAAAACTTTTGAGATGTATAAAACATATTATTGAGAGATATCTCTCTGTTTGATAATGCCAACGTGAAAGGTTGGCGAAGCCGGTCACTAATAAAAACGAAAATGTGGAAAATCACTCAAGTATTTTATTCAAAAATATTAAAATGGAATTCCACCAAGTACTCTTTGTCAAAAATATTGAATGTATAAAACAGTTAGATATTTTTTTATCAAAGAAAATCATCCGTGTGCATACATTTTTTTGTACCTACAGAATACGCTTAGTTTTTATGGATATGCTAAATATGCGCTATGGATAAGTTATTGCGGGGTAAATGTAAGATATCTACGCACACCAATTTCTGACCTATCAGACAGCAACTTTTGAAGCTATTTTAGTCGGGTGGAGTTTTGAAATACATCTTCACCCAGAGACAGCTCCCCAAGTGGCAACGCTCTGGTGACAGACGGAGCCGTTGCCAGTGGCAGACGATGACAGTCCCTCGTCTGTCGCCCCATCTGCGCTCGTTGGCGATATTTCGGGATCCAAATATCGCCATCGACTCCTCGACTTCCGCATGCCCATCTGACTCAAGTTCCGTATTTCAGGACCGGGAGACAATTCTTTCTTCTGATATTGTTTGACGTCTCATTTTACACACCAGTTCACAAAACGGCGTTCCCAGACAAAACATATAGGGTGTCCCAAAATTAACGCAAGATTTGAATTTGTCGCCATTTTTGCGGTAAAGTTTTGGGAACACTTAAAAAAAAAACAATTTGACAGCTGACATTTTAGGGTTAGTAAAAATGGAGCGTTACACGATAAAACAACGTGTCTTCATTATTGAACAATATTTCAAAAATAATGAAAGCTTGGCAGTCGCAGTTCGAAAATTTCATACAAAATATGGTCGGAATAGTTTTAGCGTAATAGCGTGCTAAAAAAATCCAAATAATTTTAAAAAAATAGTTCGGATATACAAATAAAAAAATCAGCCGTATATTTGAATTAATAAAACGACCGGTGTAAATTTTATATCAACATATCGAACATAAAAATCAGTCTACAAGAATTTCAGTTCGGATTGTTGAATGCAAACATTTTAAAAATTTTAAATCCGTTAAATATAACAACCGAATAAAATTTTAGTTTGGATTATTGATAATATTTGTTAACCCAAATTTAAATAAATTAATTAAAAAAATAAATAGTGTCCTAACCAAGTATTCAGATGAGAAAAGTAAGTTTTATATACATGGATATTATATAAATCTAAATTAAAATTGTAGCCTCTCCCATTCTTTGTATATGACCCCATAAAACCACAATGTTGCAGCTTGCGCTAAACAATTAAAAAAAATAATTTGTTTATTTTCATTTAAGGTGTTTGTTCGGGTTAGCTTATTATCCTTAGCCGGTTTCTTTAACCACAAACCTCGTAATGATAAACAAATATACTTAATATTTTGATTGTTTTACCTGCGATAAGAGAGTTTTGTTTCTGCTTGTCAGTGGTTTGTCTAAAATTAAGTAAATTTAGTCTTAAGTTAATTCAAGAAAATATAAAAAGTAACGTTGGAATACTGACGTGGAAATTTACTTAGTTACAAGAGATAAAAAAATACAGACAAAAGAATTGTTGACACTCGTGACTTTATGAATTGTTAAGTTTATATAAATATTTATATTATTAATATCATGTATTTAAAAATATATAAAGGATAGTTCACAATATAAAAATAAGGATATCGATAACTGAAATAGATTTTATTTGAACTCAAAGATTTTGCAACTCTTTTGTGATTCGGTTCAGACCTGACTTCTTCGTGGTTTTTTTTTTTATGAAACCTAAAGGAAATAAATATAATTTCGGAAATTTTAGATTGATGTCGGGAGTCATATTCATTAAATAATTTTACCGTTGATCCTTCTTAATTGCAGGGTAAAGATCTAACAGATGGGCAAGAGCAGTGCTGGCAGAAAAAATATGAAAAGGTCAAGCTTACTGATCTCACTCAAAGTAACTTGTAACATATGGTACTCATCATATTGTACTATAAAGTGTTTAGCATTTGAATATAACTTTACAACCTAATAAATTGTCAAAATTTCGACAGTTGACAAGAGCGTGTCAGATGTCAACACTTTTTATAACTAAAACACTACTGTTTTGTGCGTGAGTCTATAAATTTAATTTAATTTATATATCATCGTTAGGGACGGCGAATATCAAACGACATCAATTAAAAAAAAACTAATAAATAAAATACAGACATGTTGTATCTATAATTTTATACTAATTAGTAACAAATGGAACAGGGTATTTAAAAAAATAAATTTTAATTAAATCAGCTTAATATAAAATTTACTATATTTTTAATAATTATTTTTTAAGCCTTTGAATAATTCCATCAATTATGAAATAATGTGTTTGAATTAGTAGTTTGAAAATTTAATGAATCACCTGTTTAATTATTTACGCATACATGTCTGTAGGGATGGATGGTGCTCAAAAAAACTGTGAGCCTATTTAATTTTATTTCTAAGACTGCTTTTTTGTAGCAAGCACGGGTAGCCAAATATATTTGGCTTGGCAGTGCGTGTCGATTTGTAAAACTGCATTTAAAATTAAAACCATTTACATATTTTTAAGCTAATGATTTTAGATTACGATGCATGTCGGTGAACACAATTATGTAAAATATATTTAAAAAATATGTATTACAAGGTTTATACTATACTTTTTTTTGTTTGCAGCTTACTTATTTATGTTTGAAGTTAATAAAATAAACAAAAATCTCTTTACAAGTGGTTCTTCTTTGGCGGTCCCAAAACCCTTAATATAACCTTTGCAAAGCAAATATTTTTCATTCATTTATGTTTAACAAACTCAATTTGCATACCCATAGTTACACAGTCTTATGTTTGCAGATAACAATGATATTATTTAAATAAAAATGTCTTACACTAGTTTATTTTGTAATAACCTACATTTATAAGCAAGTGGCAAAGTGACTATGACAATTTTTGCCACAGTAACTTCTTAACTCGAAAGCGCTCACTTGATCGTAATCTTCTAGCTATTTCGGGTTTTTTGATTGCTTGTCAAATTATACAGCAATCAATAAGATTCAATACTTAGCACGTAATAATTGAAGTGCTCTCAAATAGAAAATTACTTTGAACAGACTTGATTGTAATAGGATTGAAAAAAAAACGCCAAGTCACAATTCATAATAGTACATACCCTGATCTATTGTTCCCAATCGGATAACTAATGCTTCAAAGATCTAAGATCACCAACTTCATGAATAATAGATATTACATAGCGTTCAGGCAGTGTTTTTCAAATTAATTAAATAAAAACACCTTAAACTTCGGGCGTCTACACTACTTGCTGCGTGGCTGGGATGTCTCGAATTCCCATCTGGCGACTTTTTTCTACCGAATTTACATAATTTATTAATTTACTTATTATTGGCCAATCAAACTTGATTGAAAAATTCAGAATTGCCTGGTTGACATTTTTGATTACCCGCTATATTCATTTTCTATCGAGCCGCTGGTTGAAGGCAGCTTTGATAGAAGTCCAATACCGACGCTATCTATTACATTGATCACTGTTTATTTTTGATGAATAAATAATGAAAAACTGCTGAACAGAATCCCTTAAAATTTCGTGTACCTGTTTTCATTAGATGGAAGGATATAAGCTGTAAATTGGGTATTTGATTGCTTAAAATAGCGATAAATCAGCTTACAGAAACATATGTATTTTTTAGCTACATAGGTCAGTTTATCAATATATGGTCTCGGTACGAAGAAGAATATGTAAAAATATTACGATGTTTATCGTTGAAATTCCGCAAAGTGTCAACAAAAAATATAAACGACAGCGTTTGGTTAAGAATTAAGCGAAAGTGTTATTTTTGTCAAGCTTTGTTAAGTTAAACACATTTAACAAAAAATGTCAATAAGTATTTTTAAGGTTTTATTGTAAACTTTGTGCTGGTCCACTTTGAAGTGCATAAAAGTGGATTTGGCTAATTAAAATTAGAGTGTTAAAACTCTTCATGTGACCACAAAACAATTTTGAAATTTTATTCAATTACAGAGTACGATTGATATATGATTAGTTAAATATTACCTTGATATATCTGATGCGATCGAATATGTAAGAATACTGAAAATGAAAAACACTCACCTGAAACAAAAGAAATATTAACATTAGTTTTTTTATTATATATATTATTTTTATTTTTGTTAAGCAGACAAGCGGCTTGGAAGCGATCGGAGACATTATTACAGAGAATAAGCAGTTATTTAAAATAATTTTTGAGTCTCCCGGTCAATTAACAATACTAGTGTCTGTCTTTATAGGAGCTTGGTTACCATTTCATCGAATATATTTATATCCTTGGCCGTACTTCCAACTTCCAGTCACTGGCGTTAATTCAGCACCCACGTGATTCCATGATATTTCCATGTACAATCAGCTGCAGGATGCTATATTTATTGTTTCAAAAATATGCCCAAAATAGGTGACCTTGCGCATTTTTACTTTGCGCAAAGTATCTCTCAGTTGTGACGCGGTCAACTCATGCCAGTTCGTAATGTTGATTTGAAAGTTTCTAATCATCAATTGACACTCAAAAGTATTAAAATGCAAGCTTCGTTTGCATCAGGGTGTACCATGCAGCGAGCCGAGAGCCAGGAGTCGTCTGGTGGAGCACATCTGGTCCCCCGGCCAGTTCTCACGGCGGCGGAGGAAGCGAAACTATCCGATTCAAGGAAACCGAAGCCGAAATAACTTGACCGGCCTTGACCGTCTGGAGATTGCGAAACACCGGAATGGGTTCAAGGTCCATCAGCCGCGAAATGCGAAATTCTTTCTAATCGACTATCGAACGGTTGAAACACAGAATCGTTGAACTCGGATTCGAGAGTTTTTACAATAATTTTCATATTTTTAATTTACGATGTTTAATTGCCGTTTTTCAGATAAATCTTCTAGTCAGCTAGCATTGTTCAATGAGCGTCCGCCGCTTTGCGTTCACCGCAGGACAAAGGCCTCTCCAAGTCAGACATAAAACACCGCTCTATATTTACACTCATATAAATGACAACACTCGTAAAAAGATTAATTAGCGAACAATTGGAAGCTTTTATAGATCTCGTGTAAAGAGAATCAGAGATGAGCTCATGCCGCGATGATTCGTACTTTTTGCAACGCGTGAAACAAATTGAAAGATTCTGATTAATGAAGCATTTCATTTGTTTTGATTGGTTTTAATCGACCGAGTATTCAGCACATTAAGCCTCCTTCGGTGATAATTTAACGAACTGCAAAAACCGTTGATTTTATTGATTGATTTGATACTGATACACGCATAAATCATAGATATTCGTGACGGGTTCACAATCGAGGGCAGCTTCTGAAAACTCCCCTAAAACTCAAAGGCGGCCACTCTTGAGTTTTTGGATATTCGTATTTGTAGTCAAAATTAAGTATTAACCCTTTGAACTCCTATGTCGAGCTGTGCTCGACATTCTACAGTGTTTGGCAAAAGTATATTTATCGTTATTGTTATTACTATTATTTTATCAAATCTTTTTTGTATGTATTGTGAATGACATACATTAGTAATTCGTGATATTTTGGTAAGTTATTCAAAAGTATTATTAGCAAAATATTTACGAGAATGTAGCACTTTTTTATGATTTGTCACTCGACGGAGGCGGGCGGTTGCCGCTGTAAAGAGTCTGTTTGTTATCTATGAACAGTTAGTTAATCAGATAATATAAATATGGCTGAGGTGGATTTCGCAGACCAATACGCAACATCCTATTGTTTTATGCGAAAAACATTAAAATGGTGAAGAAAACTGTTTTTCAGGGGTCTAGAAACCTCCATAGTAAATGCATATATATTGTATGAAGAATCCAATAAGAATGTAGAGATAAATTGTTACTGGAGCTCATAGAAGACTTTCGTGCTCCGATATCAAAATCAGGCCGATTATCCACAGGTGACACTGTTCAGCGCTTAGATGGAAAAAGTCATTTTATATTTTCTAATTCTCAGAAAAAACATAAAGATTGCATGGTGTGTTACAATAGGAATGTTTCTGGAGGAAGAAGAGAAACCACATTATATTGCGAGACCTGTGAAAGGAAGCCGGGCCTCCATCCAGGAGAATGTTTTAAAAAATACCACACGAAAATAAATTTTAAACTTTCATAAAATCTCATAATTGCCTCGGAGTTGGTAAACGGAAAAAAAATCAAAGAGTGCAAAGGATTAAACCAGACTCGCGGATGAGCTCATAATTAAGGCTTGTCCCTGACTGTGACCCAAACCGTCTCCAGACACACGCTTTAGTTTTAATGTCGAACCTTACGTTATTAATGACGTGAAAGACGTGTCTGGTCCTCTGTGTGACGTGTTTGTGTACGTTTTTTTTACACCAAGTATCTCCACAGTTCAATGTCAAGACTTCGTGTGAAATTTCAAGTGAAGCGAGTAAGTTTCGAGCGTAAAAAAATGTTTGACACGCATCGCGGACTGGAAGCAGTAAAAAAAATGCTTTATATATAAAAAGAGGTCGATTCTTTGTTTGTTTTTATGATGTGAAATTTTTAATTATGCGAAACGAACGACTTAAATTTTTTATTTAAAAAATCTAGAAGGGTTCCTCAGAACATGAGTTCTACAGAGCAGAATCAATCACTTGAATGTTGATAGAAATATTTTTTAATTAATCAGACATTTCCAGGTGATGATAAAAACAACGTGTAGTCATTGAGTCGGTTTCGAGATATGGATGAGCAGCATTCAGACCGAGTCATCGCTTCCTGAAGACAGATCACCTGCCAGGCTGCGGAGCCGGCCATTGCTCATCACCAGCGATACAGGAACACCACCGGTGCACCCATCCGTCTTATCGCTGATGAAACCCTCCGTGGAAGACTCCAAGTCTCCAAGTCTCCGAAGAGCTGCTGCGCTCGCCACAAATTAACGGATTATCCGCTCCTCATTCCCACCGCTGCTGAAGATGAATGGAGATACGTAATTACTGCTGACTGTTCGAAAGTATACACGGGTAAAGATTATTTTTTTAAATAAATAAATGAAACAGTGCTTAGATCACTATGCATTTTAGTGGTTAGCACGTTTTCTTAAAGACAGTGTGTATCTTGTTGAGGGACAAGGCATTTGTTTGGTGAAGATCCATTTTTTATTAATGATTTGATATAACTTTTTATAATTTCTTCACGTTGAGTATATTTTAAAATTTATGCATGACTAGTGCATGCATAAACGCTAAAATAAACTCTATATTATATAAAATATATTATATAAAAGATTAAAAATAATTTTGGCAAATATATAGTATACTACGCCCAGGTTTTTATTTATCAAAACCGTTATTTTATAATCATTCTTTTCAAATTATTTTTTTCTAAAAAATCTAGCATTATAACGATTACTGTATCTTATCTCTTACTTATTTATATGTTTTACACCATGTACAATTTAGTTTCATCGGTTGTTTTTTAATATCCTGTAACCAGACATTTTTGGCGATAGTTTTTGTACACGTATAAAGTCGCGTATTGGTTAATTATAAATATTTCATCTCATTGTCATTATATATTTTTTAGATTTATAAAATTCTTAATGAATAAATACGGATTGTTTTTATTATAGATCTCGCCTGTCTGAGCTCTGAAGGTCATTACCAAGTCACAGGTGAGTATTCCGAATTGGAGTTTCACTACTTATTGCTAATCGATGGTTTCTGATTAATAGTCCGGTAGATTTTACTTCTGGCTAGACTCGCAGGTGATTAACCTTTTTACTTTTAATAATAAACATCGGGTCAAACTCATTCTCCGTCCATGAATGGGACATGAAGTATTCAAATTAAACCTTAAACCTTACAAATGTTAATTTTTATTATGCAATGAAAAAAATATCGAGGTATATAGTTAAAGAGAGAGTTGAACCTTTCATAGCGGCCAAAAGGGGATAGTTAGTTAAAATGAACACGCTCGTGGTTACAGACGTAAAGTATTTTATTGTGTACACAAAATTATTTTCATAGGTTTCAGAAAAATAGCTTGACTGGAGAATTGTTGAAAGTATGAGTAAAGTTACGAATCTTGCTTGAAATAAAATACTTGGCTGGTTAAGGAGTAACTAGGTTAGTATACAAAAATATTTTTAGATTTGAAAAACTTTTCAACGTGTGTTTTTTTTCTTAATATTGGGTTATTGGCTTAGTAAACACAAAATAATCATATAATAAAACTTTTATGAAATGATTATTGTATATCCTTTTTTATTAACTTCAAAAACATTTATATGTTATTCAGTATATTTGTAAAAAATCGAAGGACTCTACATAGGTAATCAAATGAGATAAGTTATACTTTCTCATGGTCTGATATATTTCAAAAAATAGTTTTATACCAATCGATTATTTTTAAATTAATTATAAATTGGTGGATAAGTATAATATTTTAAATTATTTAAATGGCTTATTTGTTTAAAAAAATAATCGATTAAAAAAACGATATTTCTAATATTCAGTTAAAATCGTAAGAAAACAGCGATTAAATGTAGTTCTACACAAAACTTGATCGGGTCGTTTTATGTGCTGTGATTTCAATTTATATTGATGATCACCTTACAAACGGATAGATTTCATTTGATAGCTAGAAAATACAAGATTTATAAACTATCTACATATCTACTTATTACATCAACACTTCAGGACAAAGACTATTTAAATAGTATGCAATCCACAAGACAACAAGGCGGTTGTCGTTATTATTCAAAATATTGTATCTAAAGTGATTTTCGCGTCCACGGAATACTAATTCAGATAACGAAGTATCTAAAAATTTTGCAGATTATAATTTATAAATAATAATAGCCCAAGGAATAAAAATAACGTATTCAAAAGATTATATGTAAAAACAAACAGCAATAATTTTACAGGGTGTTAAAAACTAAAGTCTTAAACGTATGCAAAATAAAACTATTCAGCTCTTGCTTAGAAACAAACAGGTACTTATAATGCGTATATGTAATATTTATAAACCAACCGTCCAGGCAAATTATAATCAGGGTTGACGCATTTGTATTTATGTATTTAACGAATTAGGGATATCTTGAACATTAGATTTCAACATGGAAGCAGCCAAAGAATCAAACTCGATAAAGTATACTGATACGCTTTTACACACATAAATATTATTTTTAGTGAGACTAAAAGTATAAAGTAAATGCCCAGTAATTAAAATAAATAATCTGCAGCACATCTGCAGATGTCTCGGGCACACTGTGCGATGCACTGCGTGTCTTTTTTTTTATCACGCCTTGTATAACGCGATAGCGCACTGTGCGCTGCTTCTTCAGCACGCGCACTGTTCGGATACTTTTTACTTTTATTTATCTCAGATTTGCGCCAGCCGGCACACGAAACATGCAATTCATGTGTAATATAATAAAACGCATGCTTTCGTCATTAAAAAACTTAAAAAAAATCATTTTTTTACTTAAACTAGACATATAAATCTTGAAAACCTTGAAGTCACGGAATCACAAGTTATTTTTTTTTATGTCGAAAGGATAATTCACTCTTTAAGATAAAAACACTTTGTCTAGACATTCTTACTAAATATTTTAGAATTTGCGGTCTCATACTTCATACATGATCTTGCAAAGTAATCAGAGGAAAAGTAACTCTAGTATAATAAAGCACACGCTTAATTAATCTTAAAGCAGTTTCAGTGTATACAAAAAATAATAATCCAAAATAATTTGTTTTTTTTTTTAATATGAAACATGATAAATTATGAAGTTAACGAATAGGCTGTCAACCCTGATTTTAAAAATAAAGACATTTATTTTTATAGTGTGTTAAACATAGAGGCGGAATATAAACGTAATTTTATGGATAATATTTGGTAACACTTAACCATAACCAGAATGGTCCCCATAATCACAATACCGGCGAGCGCTTATGGCCGGAGATCAAAGATATCGCCATTACACCGTGCATAGAGTACCACTTAATTGTAATAAGGTGTGTTTTATGTTACAGGTTAAGATAAAGCTCCGTTCATCTTTACTTCTTCCTGGTAGAAAAAAATCAGTACAAAAAATAGCATGGCCGATTTGATTTGCTTGTAAATAGTCAAATTAATTTTATTAAACTAGGATAAAACTGCCTCGTTTGGGTTTGATGATGTTACAAGGTCGCGTTTGTAGATCAAAATTGTCGAATTGGCAATGGGCGGGCTGCGAGAGTAGAGCAACGGTTTAGTAACTTAAATTCGACGAAAAATGCCTTAAAAAGCGTTGTGACGTCAAATAATTTAATACTTTTTTCCTCAGAATAAAACTCCAGAATCATTTAGTCAAATATTCAAGCTTTTGCTTATAATATTAAAAATATCTATCTAACATTTTCGTTGATCGACCTACTAGAAAAAAAAGCGTTGGATTTCGTTTAAAATGCTTATCTGTAATATCAGTGCGGGGCAAATCAATCATATCATCTTTCCAGCATCGATTAAACGTTTAATTATACATTGACGTTACAAAACAAATCAACAAAGCAATTGATAACATCGTTGTATAAAAAAAGTTCATATGTAAATTGCACCACATGTAAAACTTTACTCTAACGCATAGGCTCTCAAGCTTTTTACGACCACCGCCCACTTAACTTATATTATATTTATAACGTAAATAACAACTTGCAACAAATTGTAGTTAAGGCTTAAGTGTGAAAAAAGTGAGTAATTGTGTTACAATACTAAAGACATTACTGTTGTGATTAAAACTCCACCAAATAAACAAGTAAATTGTAATATTTTTGAATAAAATACTTGAGTGATTTTCCACATTTTTATTTTTATTAGTGACCGGTTTCGCTAACCTTTCACGTTGTTATTATCAAACAGAATGATAATCTGTTTGATAATGCCAAAGTGAAGGGTTGGCGAAACCGGTCACTAATAAAAATAAAAATGTGGAAAATCACTCAAGTATTTTATTCAAAAATATTTAAATGGAACTCCACCAAGTACTCTCTGTCAAAAATATCGAATTTCTTAAGTAAATTGTAATTTCGCCATAACACCCCCCAATCGTCTCACACCCCCTTGAAAGCCTTCAGTGCCTAGTGGGACCGGAAGTGCCCATTTTGAGAGCCTGTGGTCTAACGCATCGCTAAGCGCCGCGTCCTGTTCGAGATTTTTTTACCTGACGCAAAAAACGGTTTGAATATGCCGACATGTGTGTAACAACATTATAACGCCTGGATGTTGAACAGGAATACAACACCGGTCTGTAGTTCAAGCCGTTATAACAAACGATTTAAAATTAAACCATATTTTTTTATTATTCAGAGTTTAAATTATAATAATACAGATTTTAAATATGGCTTAGTGGGTCTAACAAATTTTTAATATGGGAATTGCATGTCGTGCAAAATGGAGCAATTTGAAATGTGGTGTTTGAGATTTTTTCACCCAAATCAAAAAACGGTTTGAATATGCCGACATGTGTGAAACAAACAACCTGTATGTAGTTCAAGCCATTATAAAAAAAAACAACAAATTGAAGCTTTTATAAAGTAAAAAAGTATGCTGTTTTTAAACCCCTTTGTATTAAAAAATATCAGATATTCTTTTGTCAAACGTTTGTTGATTGTGTTGCATTTAATAAATATCTTAAAAACTGAGTGTCCTAAACAACGCAGTCAAATTTCAAATACCCAGCACGACTGCCAGAAGCCTCATGAAATATTTGACAATGCTCGTGAATCACTTGGCACGTATCAATATTATTAGCTGATGAAGCGTCTAGGAAGCGTCTATGATGGAGCATCAAAAACAGTCTTTCATAGACCGCATGATTTATCGCCGTTAGATTATATTTGCGCTGAGCTGCTAATTGGTCGTAAGTCAGTCTGGCTCCTGGGCGCAACTTCTCGATAGAAAAACATAGCGCCTGCCTGCTAAACGGTTTTGTCTGCCTGGTGATTAATTTACGACTTTATTGCTCGATGATATGATACGAGTTGGCCGGAGGAGCGCCGATTCTGATACAACTTTATATTCCCTTCGCATTCCCACGAATATGATTTTTCACTTTTCAAGAACTTCGCTTTGCTTCATATGATGCAAATTGGTTAAAAAAAAAACATCATTCGGATAATCGTAGTGCCACGACTCGTTGCAATCTTTACATGTTTTGCTTTACGAGAGTCTCTCCTTGGCTTGATATGATGTAAATTACCTAGAAGAATAATGTTTTTGATACAATCATCAATCTATTGTTAGTTTGCAGTCTCGTGTGCTTCAGCGATAGATAGAGCAGAGTGCTTCTTCATCATCTCCAAGTTGGAATCACTTCAACCAGGAAGGTGGGGATTGGCCCCGGGCCGGAGTTGGCTGAGGAGCTGTGAGACGACTCCATCATCAGGTCAGGTAATCTCCCTCCGACGTACTTTGATTGGTCTTCGGCGCCCCGACATGGCCAGCGGCCGACTACAAGCTATTAAACAAGGCTTAATTATAAATTATTGTAACACATTCATTATTAATTAAGACTTCACGCTTAAAATACAAGTTGGCATCTGTTTATAAATAATTTATTGAATAGCAATTAAATATTACCTTATAATTAAAGTTGAATTTTAGTTGGAGTGAGTTTTATTGTTTTTGACTAAGGATCCGAGAATTACCTCAATTACCTAAAAATGTCAAAATATTAAAGACTTCATATCGTTTATTTTATAAAGTGGCCGTTTTTTTAATTCAATATTACTGTTATACGAAGGGAAGATAATATTTGTCTGAGAAAATGCAATTCATTAAAACCAATATGTCCATCATCCGATTTTTTAACCAGTAACTAAAACATTACCTATATTAAATTTCTTTGAATATAACAAATCATTTTATGTGTCCAAAGGGACAATGAGATATGTTCAAAGCTTACTAGGAAAAAAAAAAATTTTTTTTCGGCCAGTAGATGCTACTGTATGTCATTTTAATTGCATTAATTGTAGATGCTACTGTATGTATTTAACATTTAACATTTTCTCGCGTATGTCAATAGATTCTTACAGCATTGTGTAGATTATGATTTGTCATGATATTATTTCAAATGTGGCACAGAGTCTGTTTCATTCACAAGCGGCCCGTGTAATTTGCACTGCCGGTCGTTTATAGGCGGAATGCTGCCCATCAAATGAAAAGTCATCAAATAAACATCGCAGTCATCAGGGGAACATTCCTGCTGCATGGGTTGGCTAGACGCTCCGTTTCAGACCGCTGTGTGCCATTTGCATTCTAATCTAATAACATGAATTATATCGGCGTCCAGTCTTATTGAAACAATTAAAAGTTACGCCCTGAATGCGCTGCTGGAATTGTTGACGACCCATGAGCGTCCATCGCTGCGAGCATCATCTTTAATATCCTTAGCTAGATAATCCAGAGAGTCAGACACAAGATGAGACATATCATATTATGTAGTCTTTCTTCATCTTTGTCTGGTATAAGTTATTGAAGCGCTATGCAAAAAATCTGTCTTCTAGGGATGAACAATAAAGTCATGGTTTTGCGTATTCATTTTATATATTTTCTGATGACTAACATAATTTCTCTTTGAATAATAACTTTATCTTTGAAAATATCAAGTGAACTGTCGAGGAGCTCACAGGAAGGAGAGGGTGGGTTTGAAAGGCGGATTTGGGAGATATAAAATAGAGAGATAACATTAATCGTAATCTACTAAGTCTAATAAACTTTAAAAAATCAGGAGTAAACGTTTTACAGGGTATAACATCATTTTACAATGGTATTCGTAAATTTAGATTTAGCAAATAATCCTGTATTTCAGACATCAAAAGAACACCAAAAATGTATTGTTTCCTACTGATTATATTAAATGTACACAAGAAATATCAGTTGATGACCAAAAAGTTAATACTCCTCTCCATTCTCTTATTTCGTTACTTACTAATTAAAAATAATCGAAACTTAAATGATTTATTTCACTAATACGTTTTTAAAAGCAATCATTACACTATTACATCAGTTTTGTTTATTCTTTGTTGCGTGAGTTTGACTTTCAATCATCGCTATATGTATCTCAAAATGAATATAAAATATATATACGCAGTTATTAAAAAAATTCATTCATGCATATTGTTGCCATATCGAAATGAATTATTCATTTGATGTCAAACTTGAATACGTGCATATTCAAGTTGAAATAAAAATCCACAAATCAACATTGTGCATTCTCGATAAGCCAGCCGGTATTTATAGACATGTCATATAAAATTTTATTGAAAATATTACATTAATTTTGTCTTATGGCGATACTGACGTTAGTGCGATAGAATTGCCTCTCGTTTGCATCTGCTGGCTTTCATAGATTCATTTATATCCTCAGGCGAATATCGTCTTTAGTCATAACTTATTTTATCTTTATTTTAATTGAATGAAATCAATTATTGAGATTATATCGAGCGTCTTGAATATATCTTAAGAATATTGAAATATAATCATAAACGCACTTTGAAAAGAATATATAGCTAAAGGCGAAATAAATTACCTTTTTGACTTTAAAAAGCTTAAGTCATTCACTTTAACAGGTTTATTCGACCTAGGAGAGGACAACTGCTAGGAAATTACAAATATTTGTTACCATATGCGAGCCTTCACTTTTAAATAAATTTTAATCAATACATATATTTATATATATATATATTTAGACAAAAAACAATATAAATTATTCTGTACGAATAGCCGGCCATAAGGGCCACTGGCTCAGCATGAGTATGGGCAGGTCGTCAAGAAGTTGAGATAAATCAGTGATTTTTTTCTTATAGTGTTTTTACACATCACGAGTATTTACCCCCACTGTATGAAATATAAAAAGACATTTGAATTTTAAAAAAATAGCAGCAATTAGAAAAATGGCTGATCAACATCTGAAAACGGATTACTATTGACGTGTAATTTTTTAAAAAGACAAATTACATTTTGCTAAATTTCAAATTGAAAATGAACCGTGATTATTTGCGCAAATTTAACGACACGCAAAAAAAGTCTGTCGCGTATTTTTTTTATTTGTTAATGCAAATTAATGTAACGGCACAGTTGATTGCACGTCATTAAAGCGAGATTTGAGCACGAGATGCGTGCAGTGCGGGACAGTGGTTCTCAAACGGAGTTCCGCCGCCGCAGGTTATGCTAATGCCGTCAGTGTCGCCATCGGAGATCTGGAAGTTTAATCTCCCCGAGCCGGATCTTGCCGGATTATCGGGAAATTGAGTTATTATCATACATAATAATATTTTAAGTTTTGACATGGCATCATAAGCAAGACTTCATAAAAGCAATGTACACTTTGAAAAGTTACCCAACAGCTTATATCAAACGTTTTGATGAATATTTAAAAATTAAACAATTTTTTATCATAAGAGTATTTGTTATAAAATTGATGTTTTGCTGAAAGATTGTTTTTTCATTGTAAAAACTACGTCACACCGGTGTGACACTTGCAATTACCAGTAGAGCTTGTTAGAAGTGTATGAAGCACCTGCCCAAATCAATTTAAGTACTGAATATACGACTTTACTTAAATGTACTTACTAAGTCACAGGATCGAAGCATTATTTTTTTGCAATACTATTAAGAGAGAGAAGCTCTCATTGGTTAAGGTTTTCTATCATTTCTTTGTTCTAACAAGACAAATGTCTTGAATTATTTAAAAGCGTTTCTACTCCAAAACCCAGTTGAAATGATTTTCTGGTCACTTGGGACCATCAGCGAAGTACAAGTCTCGAATCATCTGCGATTAACGATGCGATCATCCTCGTCGCTTTTCTTTTGCCAAGCGAGGGTCGTATGTTTTATAGTTTATCATGTGATTGTGATGATGGAAAAAAAGAAAATACATTTCAAATTTGCAATTAAAAGGAGTATTTAGATAGTTATAAGAGGCAATCGAGGCTTTTTTCACTATGATGAGTTTCCCATACGATCTCCCCAGCGTTTAAAATAAGGCTCATGTCTCAAAAACCTAATTATTCCCCACAATTTATTTGTGTTTATCACTCACACATGCGTGTGCAGAGATTCAAAAGTAAAAAAAAAATATTCAGCACGGTAAAAAACGTTTCGGCACAAATTCAAAAGCGGTTTCTAGCGAGGAGCTGCTAAACGCCTGGAACAGTTACTTTTATTGTTCTAGGCCTTTAGTCGCTCGGTAAATATAAAAAAATTGAAGTACCGACTTAGAGTACTCAATTATTTTATATTGACTTCGTGGTGTAAGCAATAAATGTGACCAGCGAAAATTAGATTTAATGCAAGAGAAAGTTGAACTTTGGTACAAAAGTTTTTTCTCAATGAGAGATTTATTGGCTGTTTACAAATCTATAAAAAATAGATGGCAGTTCATTAATTATTATTGTTTACAGGTACAGCATACCTGCATGCCACACAAGGTGCGACCCGCCGCGGGTAGCCATTCGTTATAAACGCAGGTGATATGTAAATATGTTGTGATAATTATTACGTTTTCAGGTTTTATATGCTTTTATGGTGATGCTGAACTTTTTTAAAGATTTTTGTGAAGTAAATTTAGGTACATCCAATGCTTTAAAGCTTGGTAGAATATAAAGTTTTATCATTAGATATTTGTGAAGTACGCAGTAAAGAAACAAAACGCAGAGTAGAGCAAGTGCAATCAATATTTTTACAGTCTTTAGAACTGATCCTTTAGAAAATTGGTCCTATGAATAAGAAATGTGAAAATCAAATAATAAATTTATCATACCTTGTGTATCCCACACAAGTTGCGATCCGCCCCAGGTAATAATTTCGTTAAAAACGCGGGTGATATGTAAATATGTGCTGATAATTATTACGTTTTCAGGTTATTTATGGTTTTGAAGTGATGCCAAAATAATAATAAAAAATAGTCGATTGAAAAATTATTCGATATTGCAGCATCATTCGGATTCGGTCATATTTATGTAAAATATTGTTTAATAAAACGTAATGGCTTGCAGTTGTTTTTAAAATTAATTAGATTTTAAATCATTTAGTTTAATTGGAAAACAAATAAATAAGCTTTATTAGGTTTATAAAAATAAGAAAAATTGAATATGTTGTAAACACGTATACCATATATCTTGTATTTCAAAATAAACCTGCTGACTGAAAATATTCTTAACTTAGCAAATAAAATCGACAACCTTTTCATTACATCAAAATATATAATTGTTTTTTTAGATTATAACTGTACTGGAACTTGCCAATGACGAAGAAAATCTGTATTATTTTTACTATATTTTTTCGAAAGAAATTGAATCATTGCTAGTTTAATAAATAAACAGATGATTCTTAAATTTAACAGCTGTAGTTTCAGTGTCAGTTCAAGACAGACGAGCAACTTTATCGATAGCCTTGCGCCTTGGCTTATTTTGCTTCGTAACCGTCCCTGAAGCTGATCTCAGATTCAAGTTGCTACCTTAGCATTTAGCAGACAAAGAACAGCGAATGTTATGAAGGTAAATATTGTTCTGCGTGCATAAAATGTGACGACATTGTGCGGAGATAATTGCATCGGTCGCGGTTGAGCCAGCTGACTGGAGTCTGACACGGAAGACCCGCATCATTAGTGCGATACAGTTGCTTCCCTGTTGATGATTTACGGCTCTGGCAGGACTTCGAGTAATGAGGAACGACTGCGACTAGGTGAGGAATTAGCATTTCGACGCGTTGCAATTGTTATGGATGTTGGATGACAAGTTCAAATAAGTACAACTGCTAAACATTATAAACATCGCTTGTCCAAAATAATATTTTCAGTTGGGTTCAAATAATCATTGGTTCATGTTCGTGAAAAGATCTAAAAACAACGCACGAAAAAAATAACCTATCACTTGAAAAACTTTTATAGCATTGTTTTCTAATTATAAATAAATTCATAATTATAATATGAATAGCTAATTGGCTAAATATAAATGCCAAAGTAGCTCTCTTCTTCTACATTAACTGCCTTTCCTCAGAGGAGGTTGGCAGCCATTTCACAGAGCATATACTCATGCTGAGCCAGTGTTCATGATTTTCCAAGAGGAAAATAGTGAAATTCTTTCTACACCGCAGTTTTATATTAGAAGGAAGAGTCTGATTATTGCTGCTGCCCAATAGCATTATTCTATAATCTTTTCCTTACAAGAAGCTCTCAAAAAGCAAAAATTAAAAACAATCATATGCCAATTGGATATTTAAATTTTTTGTTTTATATATTTGTTGAAAATTAGGGCTTTTATGCAACAAGTACACGGTGTTGTTTCATATAATTATGTAAGTGTAAAATTTTTAAAATATACGAGACCGGGTATTGAATGATTTGTTTGAACCCAAAGAAAAGAATTAAAAATACGACAAGTGTCAACGTCCAGAAAGAAAACAGAATACGGATTCAACTTGCAAAGGAAAAAAAGACCACGTGTAGTGTCAGAATTCCTTCAAAATAATTTCAGCAGTTATTCAAAAACACTGACTAATACTTGTAAATTGATATATGGGGATATAATTAAAACCCAATACATTTCCCCGTCAACGCGCCGAGGGCGCGGCTTTGAAGTCGAGCGACATTTATTTTCTCGTGGCCCGAAAAGAAAGATTGCAGATTATTTGTCGTGTTGTCTTTTCGGAAGGTAAAAGTTTTCTTGGCTTGATATTTGATGAACGAGTCTAAATAAACAGCCGCGATTCCTGTCTGCAAGCCGAGAAGTGATTACGTAAAGTAATCTTATATTCGTTGAAAAAATATTCCGATTTACTCTTACTTTATTTATGACTTGGCAATGCCGGCGAATGCACGTAAGAAAGTACGTATCATTGATAAATATACAAGTTTATTTATTCAACATTGTCGTTTTGAATGTGTCTCTTCTCGTGTCGTGATGGTTGTCGGTGTGGGCGTTCATCATCCACCGTCATTTTGGTTTCATTTTGAAACCTTTTCAGTTTCTACTTTTTTCAACCAAATATAGACCTTCACATCAGATTCTATGCAAAAAAAGGCTGCAATAAAGCACGCATTACGATTAATTTTGACTAGGTTTGTTTTCAGCGTTTTCGGAAATCAGTAAAGCATATTTTTCCCTACACAAACTCAATAACGAAAATGGATAAACGCGTGTACGCTACTGCCTAAGCCACACCTCGTAAGCCCCGCAACCTGCGCGCAGGTCGTGAATGGTTTTTTTTTCGATTAAGGTGGAGTTGGGGATAATGTGTTTCTTTAACAGTTCGGATTTATATATTGCTCTATCCATACTCTAACCCGGGATCTTCGGTCAGCGGGCAGGCACGCTGAGTGTTGGGTTGGGGTCTCAAATCCGCGGGTGCAAAATACCAAAGTAACTCTAAGGCATCGCCGTTGTTCTGGAAGCGTCAAGGATGTAATTGAAAAAAAAAATGATTAAAATACAAAGCACGTAATGCCTGGCGGGTGGCGGGTCCGGCCCACAGATGCCACTGCCCATCAGCAAAGATGGCGAGAGGCCACTCCGCAAGATGGCAGGTTTGGCCGCCATGATGACCGCCACCATCACCAGCTAATCCAACATGCCCAGAGACTTCACGGGGGCTGCCAATATTGTTGAGCATCGCCAGTTGTGGAGCTGGTTTTTGGAAGCAGCCTCCGAGGGTGAACTCACGACAGCTTTACCTCTTAACCTCAGGTTAACCTCGACTCGGTGGTCAGCCCGTTGACTTCCGGTCGAGAAGTCCCCGGTTCGATCTCCGTCCTGGCAGGTGAATTTCGGACTGATGTAATTGAACCACACCTGTTACGGTTTCGTCGAAGACAAATTTTCACACTGTGTGTGTTGATAAGGACTGTTTAAATATTTTTTTTAATATCGACATTTATGCGATAAGAAGGAATGCACTGAAAGCGGCGGACGGAAAAACCAAAGAAAATTTCTGTATAAACAAAATGTCAGTATATTGTACCTATTTTTATGTTTATTAAAACGTGATATTCATAGTGTAAACAAAATAATTAGTTAAATATCAAAACAAGCAAACCAAAATCACAAACATTAGTCAAATACGCCTTAATGACAATAATTTAATAAAGTGATTAACTGATTTTTTGTACAATTAAAAAATAGATTAGTAAAATGAAACCTTAAAATGCAAAAAACCTTATAACTACACCGATAGGTGTGCAAGCAATTAGAAGCGATAAAAATCAAATTTAGCTTGTAACGCGTTGTTCGTGTATCTTTTTGTATGCTTGCTTGTATGCTTGGAGGTTTTTCTTTTTCACTTTAAACTTCATGTCAGTATTTAAAGAGCTGAAAAATTTCAAATTGACCCACTCGGATTTGAGTCCCTCGGCGTCGATGATATATTTAAATCCGTTTAATATATCTTGAAACTTTCGTTATTACGATAGATTGTGCAGAGAGCCATATTTCTTAACTAAAATTTATCGACACCACCTCTGTCATTTTATCGATTTAAATTCTCGCTGCATGAAAAATCGCCCGACCGGCAACTTTGCCGGGCAAGTGCGACTCCAAAAGAAACGACAACCTGTTTACAAAGCCTGGCTGTGTGTGTGAGATCGGACGAAAGCGGTGCAAGGCATCAATCATTATGGACCAAGAGTCGATTTCATCCTTCTCGTCTGATACGAACGACCCAAAGGACATAACCCAAAGTAAAAAAAAAAAACACTAAAAATCAAATATGATACATCTTGCTGCATTACAAATAATCAATCTTTTTAAGGCTTGCATTCTATGTTCAATCAACTGAAATCTGGCTGTATTTAAAAGCGTTTGTTTCCTCTGTGTGTATGTTCAAATAAAATTAATCAACATATTTATACTGCCCAAGAGATCAAGACGACAATCGATGTCTAAAATATAAACAATGAATATCTGTAAATTGTTTAATCGCCTATATTTAGTTAATATTGCAAAACTTTTAAGTTATGCTTGAAATATCAATAGTATATAGCATGTAAAAGGCTAGAAATTTGGTTACTTTAAATTTATAAGTTGTTTAAAAAAAATACTGATACTGATCAACTCGTTCCAAGTTAATTGACTTAATAAGTTGGGGTATTTTAAATTGCAATTTATCAGTATTCACTTCCATATTAGGATACACTCTTGTGTATTTTGCCAAATATTTATTTTTTGAGCGTACATCTGCGAGCAAAAATAAATCCCAAACAAACTCACCAAGCGTATTAAAAGTTAGTATTGCCGGAAAGTAATTTTTTTTATTTCTTTAATTTAAAGTTCTGGACAGTATTGCGTTAACACAAAGTGAAAGGTGAAAGTGAAATTAAAACAAAATCAAATATATAAATATTGCTTGTAAAGAGATAAAAATATTTTTAAAAATACAGTAACACAGACATTATTCTTGTCTTTTCAATATAGCCTTTCAAATTTATTTAATGTTATAAAACTGGCCATGCTTGAGAAGTATAATAAACATGATTAAGCCTTTAGGTGAAAACAACTCGACTTTTTTTGCAAAGACGAAAAGCGGAAAGTAAAAACGAGTTACGAAAAATAAACAAGATTCAAGAACTGTAAAAGCTCTCATTGCTCGATGCTTTACGAAGCTCTCGGCATTAGAGCGATATGCTTTCGGAGGCTGTAGATGCTAGAAGGGCAGTAAATTCTCGGCATAACGACCCTGAAATACTTATTGAGTAATAATTTTCAGGAAATTGCGTAAGCTTTTGAAAGCTTTGGATTCCTGAACATGTGTTTATTTTAAGTGTGTGATAAAAAACCGTAGGCTGCACGACGAGTAGTTGTGTTGTGTGTGATTCGAGGAATGTTAATGGGTAATTATTTATTAGCTTACAAATATTAAATTTAGTAAAACTTCCCATAAAACAAAAAGCTCTTCAAAAAGCAAATCTAAAATATATTTTAAAAAAAATTCATTGAATGCAGACATATCAAACAATTAAGATTGTCTCTTTTAAGTGTATTTTATGCAGAGCCTCTGTCATAATTTCCAAGTTATTTGATATGTTACAACGTATTTGTAATATTTGATATCATTAGAGTTCGTTGGCATTTAAACACGCGCACGCGTTTATTTTAAATTCAAGCCATGAAAATTTTGAAACGTTGAGTAATTGTAAATAAAACTGCGTCTTATCGCTTCTAAAACTACTTGTTCACTTGCCAATCTTTCGCTAGCGCATCATGACAGAAAAGTGACAAAATAGATTAACCCACGATTATTATACAGGTTTATTGTGTAAACTATTTGTTTAATGTTTAAAGGTTGCATGTGTAGATTGATTGAGATGTGAGAAAAATGATAACAGTTTGCATGAAAATATAGTTAATTAACTTAATTGGTTGTATCGTTTTTATATTTGCACGTAACACTTCTTGGTACACTGCAAAAGCTAGGAGGCGTAGATTCGAATCCCACACTTGTCTCGATTAAAATATATTCTGGGATTTATCTTGTCATCTTACGAGTGAACAGAATACAATAATATTTCATGTGTTAAAAAGTATAAAAAAGACCCTGACAGTGGTCGCATAAACCTGTTAACATATTCACAACAATATTTTCAAATACAATAAAACACCCTAAAAAAAATATGCGTTTTTAGTGTGAAGTTATTAGTGGTTTGACTTGCTTGCATTTTAATCAAACAAGCATGACAAAATAGCGCATTAAATGCATTCAAAAACCCCATATAACCTTCAAAGACCAGTCCGAGCACATGCATCATTCTTAAAGTTGAGTAATGCTTAGGTTAAATATTTTGCGGGGAATAAATCTCGCGGTTTTCAGGACACACTTCAGCGACACCAGATACTGCGCAGCCTTAACGAGGTGCGAAACGTCTCAGATTATACAGAGGGAGGCTTGATTTGTGGAATTGTATTCTTTTGGGGTTTTAAGGCCCTTGGTTTCGCTTTGATACAATCAAAATCATAACCATAATCATGCAATAATAATGAAGACGAATAATCAGAGAGCTAGCAATAATAATTTATCATCTAGTATAATACATTACAACGTATAATTTTGAGTGCCTATAATATATGGTTAATCTATACAGGTTTTGTTCGCAGAAAAACTATTTTAGAGATGTATTTTTTTTATTTCATTAAGTCGTCGAATATGTATCTAACATAAAAACATCGCTTACACAATTGCGTATAAGAATCAAAATTCTCGTTAAGCTGCAGTGAGACTCCGAAGATATGAGTTTGAGGCACGTTTGTATCGATTTATCTTTTCGTTCTATTATTGAGCGTTGAAATCATACAATCCACTGCAAGACGATATCACTCCTCTTAACAAAATGACCGGGCAAGCGAAAATACACAAGGCCGAGAGCATGCGGTGTATTTGGGAAGGTGACGATGCGAAATTAGGCGAATCGTGACGCGGAGATTAAATCTCTTGGAATCTGGTCGATATTATTGGATCGAAATAAAACGAAAGTAATGAGACGGTCCGGCCACTGCAGATTATAAAGTTTTTTTTATTCCGTAAATAAGCTTTGAATGCAAAGGGATCCGTGAAGGAATCAATTCAGCAGTCCATATTTCATATTAAAAAATAATCTGGTGATGATGGGATATTATAAGTATCTCAATTTTACTTTTATACACACTTATTAAAAAATAAATACGTGTAATTATACATACTTCTTTACGAGGATTTTTTAATGTGTTCTGTGTACAAAGCACAATAAACTTACTAGAATATTGATGCCGACCTATTGAATATTCAATAAAAATATAAAAAGCGACTCCCATCCAATAAAATTTGGCTCAGAACTAATCATCTCATATAGATTATACTTTTAAGTCCAGTCACCTGGCAAGTTTTAAAACGAAGAGTTATTTGTCACTACTTGAACTATACGACCCACCATTGAGTTTTATATCGCACCGATCTTATTGATCACCCCTAAAAATATTTACTTCTGCTTACGAATGTAGAATAAAACGAATACCATAAAAATACCTATAAAGGCAAAACAACTAAATTAGCAATAATGAGCATGTATTTTATCTGTTTTAATTTTATACGTGTTTTCTTGTCGCACAAAACTAACACTGAATATTTTAAATCGAATAATAATAAAGAAGGCGTAAGGATTCCAGTTTATATAAAAAACGTAATTTTGTAAAAAAAAAAAACTGTAATATATTATCATCAGATCTATACAAATTCGTAAAAAAAATCTACGTCGAAAACATTTCGCAATAAATAACAAAACCACGCGTTAAAAAAAAAACGTCAAAACATCTATACAACTTTTTATCACTGAGTGATAAAATAGATAAATAAAATTAAAGTTTTATTGTATGAGGTAGTAATAAAGTTGAGAATTTTTACAATATAATAAATTCACTACGCTCCGATTAGTGGAAATAAAAAACGCATTAACAATGTCGTATTTTACATGAAAAGTCATAAAGCTAGGTGCTTGGTGCTTTCAGCTATTTCAGGCGCTTCAGGCAACTGAAAGCTTCCGCAAAAGATAATTGAGATGTCCTACATTTTTTATTTGTGTATTTCAATTCGTCAACAAAACAAAATAAAGTGATGTAATTGTAAAACAATTTACAATTGACTTGTGAGAATAGACGTATTTTATTTAGTATATCTACCTTCGGGTTTCGCGTCTGTAAAAAATAATTAGTTTATAATATGTACTATATATTGATATTGGCCAATCACTAAAAATTTTTTTATATGGTTTAATATTTCAATTAATAAGCTGCTTTAGTTATTATGATTTAGTGTAATAAATACTAAACCAAAATTCTATAACGTTATTATGTCATACTACGCTTAGAAAACGACGCTGAATCAAAAGGTAGTAATTTTTTTACATTTTTTTTATCAGATGGTGCCACAAATAAAACTATATGAAAGTAACTTTAATACTATAGTATATATTCATTATATTCAAAACAATTCTAGAAATATTTTTTTCGATTCATATGTTACATAATACATTATTATCTAACACTTGAGTGATTTTCTATTACTCAAGTATTTTACTCAAAAATATTTAAATGGAATTCCACCAAGTACTCTCTGTCAAAAATATTGAATTTTAAAGACTGGCACAGGTGACCAAACACAATGAAAGGCTGCGTAGTTAGCCTGAACTCGTGTTCCTCTGCGGAGAGCAGGTTCAGTGCTCGCTCGCGGCATCCTCGATGCGTCGATAAGACGGCCTGGTAACCGAGGGTGTCAGCTTCGACGCCCACTTCTGCACCACCAGCGATCACCAACGACACCAAATAGTAGCAAATTAAAAAAAAAATCATATAATTTAGAGCATAGGTTCCCAAACTATTTTGTACCGTCGACCCCTTGTCGAGTTTGCCTATTTTTTGTAGACCCCTGCCTTGCTAATATTAAATTTTTACAAATTCGTCATCTTCAAACATATTTTTGACATCTGATATACAGGGTGCGCCATATTTTATGTCGGTATGTAAACATTAAATAACTAATTCTTTTTTTTGTAAGAAGGTAGACAACTGCACTGAAACCCATTTCCATGTAATATGAAGATGGAGAAGCTATCAAAAACCTTCTTGCGATAGTCCATAATGCAGGATTTAGTGCATAGGTTCAGTCTGTGTTCAATTATGACATTTACGGAATGCCTAAATTTTGGTGATGACCTGCTTAAATGGGATCCACTCTCGTAGACCCCCATTTACAGTTCGTGGACCCCCAATTTAATTTTTCGCTATCACCGACTCCTTGCAGGGTGAAATTGACCACTGGGGGTCGATATTGACCACTTTGGGAACCAATGATTTAGAGCAAGACTATCAGTTCGAATATACTGAAGATGGAGCTCCAAAAGCTTTTTTTTGTAGCATCATAAAAAAAATATTTTTGTATAATCGTGTTAATATATTTTTTATTTCTAATATCAATGTCAACGCATAGCGTAAATGCTCTCACAAATATCCTTTATTTTAGTATTTTTTTAAGCGATGGTTTTGGACTCCTGCAAGTTGGTGGTCTCACGTTTCTCACCTCCAGGGCCAAGGAGCCGGTGCGGAGCATTTCGGGAGCGTTTTGACGCGAGGTTATCTGTAATGAGCCGTCATAACGGAGGCATTCCGCGTTGACGCGTCACAAGCCACGTGGATACCTTCTGGAGAAATTATTTATGACATGCCTACTTAAGGCAATAAACAATCATTAAAATAACTTCCACTTTATTAAAAGGAAACCGGCCGTTAAAATTAGGGCTATCTGCGCTCGGACATACTTTATTTTAAATCGAAGAAGCGTAAATATTTTATTGAAGGCCGTTTTGTAGCAGAACGGATGAGGCAAAATTTGTGAAGAGAAAAAGCTTAAGCCTAAAACACACAATAAAAATTAAATGGTATTTGATAAACGTTATTATTTTCTCATGTGCGTTCCCACGCGCACAGCTTTGATTATTTAAAGAAAATCCTTTTCTCATGATCGGTGCGGTTTTTTTTTTATCTTCACGCCATTATGGAGGATTCACCCGACATAAACAGGCAGGTGTAATGATGGACAATTTAATAAGAAATCAATTACAAACAAGCTCTCCGGCAGGGCCGCCATTATCCGGTGTAAGCTGATTGATACTGAAGGGCGAGTGGGCTCGAGTAACTACTGTCATTACACGGCGCCCGGGGAGTCCCGGCCCTTCCCACCAGTAAGTGATTGTTGAGAATATGATTTTGCATTCTTATTGCGCTACTGGATATGAGACTCTTGAGTAAAAAAAACACAGCTTCACTTATTTATTCTGGTTGATAGAATAAAAAAGTATAGAATAGTTATTTGCTGGAAGTTAAGTGACGGTTCATTTTTATTGGCACACGGCGCCCGGGGAGTCCCGGCCCTTCCCACCAGTAAGTGATTGTTAAAAATATGATTTTGCATTCTTATTGCGCTACTGGATATGAGACTCTTGTGTAAAAAAAACACAGCTTCACTTATTTATTCTGGTTGATAGATTAAAAAAGTATAGAATAGTAATTTGCTGGAAGTTAAGTGAAGGTTCGTTTTTATTGGCACACGGCGCCCGGGGAGTCCCGGCCCTTCCCACCAGTGATTGTTAAAAATATGATTTTGCATTCTTATTGCGCTACTGGATATAAGACTCTTGAGTAAAAAAAACACAGCTTCACTTATTTATTCTGGTTGATAGATTAAAAAAAGTGTAGAATAATGCTGGATGTGAAGCGCCGGCTCATTTTTCATGAATTTGTTGCTCCATATCACAGTTGGAACCGAAAAAAATAATTAAGTGCCGTGGCTTGTCTATGTGGCAATATACATCCTGATCTATGTTTACATTTATTATAACACACGTAAACATATCACGAGGAGGTCTCTCCTGTCGACGATGTCGTCGAGGTCACGCACCGATGCCTCCACAAATTCACTGATAATCCAACAGCTGTTTTAAATTAATCGGGTGAAATCTGTGCAATGAATCCTCACACTAGCCGATATGCTTTGATAGCAATTTTTTTTTCTAAATAATGTTCTGCAAAAAGACTCTAAAAAGTATTTTGTAAGCCGTAGTTATACGATTAAAAATTCATTTTTCCCTCGAAGGGAAGAAAAAATGAGAGTTTACTGTTTGAAATTTCTTGTCGGCTTTGAAAATTGTTTTTAAAATTCATGAGTAAACTTTTTTTATTAACACGTAATAACATCGCTTTCCGTGACAACGTCTTTCTTGGGACTTTTTTTTACATCTTAACTGTGGCTTTATATTTTTTTATGATTAAATTTATGTGCAAATTTTCCTACTTTAGCACATTAAACAAACACCAGCTTATGCAAACTTATTTGTTAAACCAGGTAAAGATGACCTGATAAAGCTATTAATTAGACTCAAGTGTTAACTTTTAAAAACTTTGCTTCAAACTTAATTGAATAACGTTGCTCCTTGGTAAGGATTCAACAGCCCTTGGGTGTAAGTATTTCAGACGAGTCGGAAATGAGGGGTGCGTGACGGGGACCTCCCCTTTAAGCCAAGGAAGCCTGATGGATCCTGAAGACCGACTTCGGTAATGACTCCACTCACGTCCAAACTTAGCGGTACTCGAGGATCTGTCATAATTTCGCGATGACTGACGTCGAAATTGAATAATTTTACATAAATACGCGAATACAATGTGCTTTAATCGCATGCCTGCATGCGCTCGATATTTTGACGTTCCATCGTTTACTTCTAGCACTTACTACAAGTTATGAAAAAAATACTAGTTTTAACGTACGAGAACCCATGCCATTTAATGTTTGGATAACCCATCAGAAATACACGCATATATTTCTAAGCGTTCTTAAATACTTGATTCAAGGAAGTTTTTTTTATCTATATATTAAAATTTAAGGCGTTGACTTTGGGCGTCGAAATCGACTTGATAATGTTTTTTTTACCGTCTGGGCGTTCATATAAAGCTATCCAAACACTCTGCTCGCCCGTGAGTGTTTTTGCAATATATTCAAAGTTGACACACCGCAGTCTCCGATAGAGATCATAATTAAGCCCGAGCGAGACTAAAAGCGGCGTCAAGTTGGTAGGAATGCGCGAATATTTTTTCTCAAATAAAACAGCCGACGCCCGGCGTGTTTCCCGTTTTACGACACAATAAAAGCAACCCGAACGAGCATTCACTCTACAATATTGTAACATCGCTTCATTTAAGCGGTGCATTCAACACCAGGAAATTGCGAAAATAACACATTGCAGTTATAAAAATCAAAAAAAGTTGACAGTAGTTGGGTCAAATACAAATATCTTAAGGGTCTTGCTACCTAACCTTGCTTGGTGTCCAACCGTTTTACCTGGCGAAATCGTGTCATTTAATTAATTTAATTGTCACTTTATTTTTCTATGTCGAAAATTGATTTTTTTACAGAGTATTGAAAAAACTATGAATTATATTTATCTATTTTTTATTATTTAATTAACGTCCATTTTCAGGGTTAAATAAAATCTTGAATGTGTTGAAAACTTTTTGAAACCAAAGTTTGTTAAAGATTTTTTTTTTTAATTTTAAAATAATAAATCGCACAGGATTTATATTTAACCTTTTAATTCCAATTGAAAAAAAGACTTTGAAATGTTTAGGACTCTTAGAACAGTCCAATCACCAGTTCAATCAGAAAAACCAATATTTGTTGTATTAAAAGTAAATTTACAAGAAATAAAAAAATATTGTGTTCGGAAGAAGGGATGTGTAACTTTTTGCATTTAAATTTTTTTGATTGGACCAGAAAATGATCAAAAAAAACTCGAGTATGGGACTAAGCCCTTAAGCGTCGGGGTACTGTTTGAATGTATTGTATTTTATAACTAAAAATCCTGGTCTTTGCATGTGTCTTACAGGTGCAAGAACCTTGCATAGAATATGCGCTGAAAAGGTGATAAAGATAAATAGAGCGAGGTGCAGTGCACCTGTCGGCATAAAATTCTGATCCGCGGTTTCACAAGCGGAGTTGTAAACTTGCAAACTGCAAACCGGTGGCCGGGGCGAGAAGATGGCGCACTTACGCGGCCATAGAGGATGGAGGAAATGGCTCTCTGGTAATCTGTACTAATTAGTGTCACCTCGGCTAAGTGGCCGGCGCGAGGGACGCAGACTAAACGAGGGTCGCAAGCCACAGCCTGGGGCGACTAATCACTCACACCACAATTAATTATAAGCCACTGCCTTTCATTTATGCAAAAAAAAAAAAAAACACCAGTGCTTATGGTATTATTATAATTTTTACCAGTCGTGATCTTTGCTCCGTATTTATACAGTAAATATGAATAACTACATGGACATGAGACTATGAACAAAAAAATATTTTTTGGAAATTCATTCATACCTTTTTTTCTTTTTATTTTTGAAATCATTTACAATTAAAACGAGGAAAATTTTTGTGTACTGTGTACAAATAACTAAAAGTTTAAGAAATAACAATACTAGAAGGCATTCCTATAAAGTTATCGATCAACGATGACCAAAAGAACTAAGTCACTATTTGTGGAAATATAGTTTCGTATACATATATATATATATATGTGTTTTCTTTTTAAAAAAACCTGCTGTATTTTCTTTTTTGTATACTGAAAACACTTGGTTAAATCAAAAGGTATTGAATATTCAATAACGAAATAGTAGAAAGTATTTCTTTTAAAAAAAGTGGCCGACTGCAAGAAGCAAAATACAGAAAGTATATAAAATTTAAATGCGGACTTAAGCACCATTCACATGCTAAACAGTTGGTTGACATTGCTGCAAAGTAGCCCTTTATACCTGTTATTTCTAGTGTTCCCAATTTTAAGGCTGATTTGTAAGTTAATTACAATTACTATTCGTTTTACATTACCAATACGATCCATTACAGTAACTCAATAAGGTAATAAATAAGCTGGCGAAGCTCTATTGACGCATGCCATATTAATAAACAAGATTCCAGTTGTAAAAACATCTGATCAAATGTCTAAATAAATTTTAAAACAAATAAATCCCAAACACGTCTGTCATATATTACTGTTATTACTGTTTTACTGATAATTTTGTTTTTCGGTTTTATTAAATATTTTTACTAAAAACGCATTTTCTTCCCTTTAAACCTCTTTGATATAAGTTTTCTGTAGTTTTAATGTGTAACAACTATTTATTCTATAACTAATTTTTTTCTTCGCTTCTGCCTGCAGCATTTTGTGTGGCTAATATGCTGCTAGCTTAGGTTATCTAAACATTTAATTTATAAAACAAGGATGCTATTATTTACTATTTAAATAGAAGGCATTCTATCAAATAGTAAATACACAAAAAAAGATTGCTTTTAAAAGTTTTGGTATGTTGGGCTTGCTGCATTATTTTGGGGGTGGTTTTAGGTATGGTTTAAGAATCACAGCTTTGGATTAGGGTCGTAAAGACCCCCTGAAAAAGCTTACGGGTTTAGAATTTCCTTATCTACGGTTAACACTATGATGCATGGTGTGCTCGCCGCTATCTTAAGTGTGGGATTTATAGAAAACTTGATTAGTTTACGTAGAAGAGATTTCATAAAAGTTTTGCGAGAGCGATAATCTTGTTTGGCCTGCACGTGATAATGTCGCTTACTGTACAGAAAGCTTCTCCGTGGATAAAAGATGTAAATATAATATCAGAATTCTTCAGAAAATAATTAAAATCAAAAAATAATTACTTGATTTTAAGTAATCGATTCACACTTGAAATATAATAATGCGTATTTAAAAAAAAATCAAAAGTAAAATTTGATCTAAAATAATATTGTTGCGCTTTCGTCGCTTACATTTTTGATACAATAAAATCACATAAAACTTTTATCATTGAGAGTTTTCATTTTGAAGGTAAAAATACTTGACCAGATAATGGTCTGTAAGCAAACGTAATAAAAAAATCTTTATTGCATAGTAGTTTTCAAAATCGTATACTTTTATACTCAAAATAAAAATAAATCAGCGTTGTCTTGTGTTATAGAAACAAAATAAAAAATATTATCATGTAAATGTACCACAATAAATCTGAAACACTTAGAGGTCATTAAACGAATCAATGTTTTGATCATATGAATCTACGCGGATACAGCTTAATCTTGGAATAAATACACACGCGTATTACATAAAGTAATACATATTCGTATATTCTTAGAGATTCGGAAAATACAATGATCGCCTGATTATTTAATATCATAAATATACAAGTTAACTATCAAGTTATTTAAAGTGTACATGTTTTGACTGCGTAATCTGCAAGGATACAAAAATAAAAAAGCAGTAAAGTTAAATTTATCCGAATATTACATAACATAAAGCATAAGAAAAAAGTACACCTGAACATCTGCTGGCTCGTTATTATGTATAAGAAATATATTTTTTTATAATAGTAAGATTGTCAGTCGCATACATATAGAAGGATGTTGTAAATAATGGAGTATCAATAATCTATAAGATTTTTGTATGAGTGATTTGTCTGTATATATATAATATATATATTAATTATCAGTTATTGTTTATTGGCATATAAGTTCATTCTTAACAGAAGAAATTTTAACACTATTCATTCGATCATTAATCCAAAAATTTTGGGTGATAGTAAATCATACATTTTTGCTATAATTTATTCAGGAACTTACATATTTAAAAAAATTTCATTTACTGCAAAATTGACAAATGATAAAAACTGTGCAGGACACGCTTTTACGTATCTTAATAGTTAAAGTTAACTATCAGTTATTCAAAACTATTTATTCTAACTTATTGATGCTTAGTTTAATCAGCAAAAGAAGCTTGGCATGCTTTTTTTTTATTATTATCATTCAAAATATATTTAAAAAAGTTCGTGTCTGAATCATAAAAAATACATTTAAATTATCAGATATCTAAGGTAGTTGAAAAAGTATGTGTACTTTAATTAACTTTAATTTTAAAAAATACACGTTTTAAAAATATAAAATATACTTGTTAGCTATCAGTTATACATTTTTTGTTTGTTTATTTGTAAAGAATCTAGAAAAAATAATTTGTGCTTTATCTGCTAAAAAATCAGTTTTTTTTAGAATATCAAGTCCATCAAATCAAAAGTGACATCTTTTTAAAACACACGACGTTTATTTAGTCTTTAATTCTGGGTGAAAATGATAAAACTAGACAGATTTATTTTTTTTGCTGGATGCGACGTTTTGGCGGAAGAGCGTGAGGGTACAAGCACTTGTGCGATAGCGCGAAGATTAATTTTACCCTATGAAATAATACATAAATACATCATGGCTGCTGTGTACTTTGGGTCGAAGCCAAAAAATGTAATTACAGAAGACGCATTTTTTGCGTTGCGTTTCGGGCTGTTGGTGTTTAGTATTTTTTAGTATTTTTTTTAGAATTGATGTGTTTTTCAGGAATTCTGGTCGTGAACCTGAAAGAGGCAGCGGCGTACGGCGGACGTGATTAATAAAACCAGACTCTTGCTTCGATTCGTCTGAAGATGTTTAAACGGCCTTATCTGGTTAAATTTTTATTGAAACGCGATTTAAGACTTCAATACGAATAAAAAGCTGCACCAAAAAAATTAAGATGCGTTTTGGCCAAAAAATATTTCATTTTGAAATTGAATTAACGACATAAATATGATTTTTTTTTATTTACATACTAACTTACTTTTTAAACGTTAAAAGCATTAGGCATAAAACTCTATTTAATATATTTACAATATATCTAACTTTCTGCATTAAAATTATTTTGGTATGTCCAAAAGGTTCCTAAAATTCATAAATATTTGAGTATTATGCAATGTTGAAATATTTAAAAATAATAAATGAATTATTGTGTAATTGTTTACAATATTGACGTCAAATAACGATTATTTGTCCATCGCTTTGGCTTCGGCACTGTAGCCATTTTCAGGGTATTATTAGCGAGACGAAATCATATTTACATTTTTGCATTGTGAGAAAAAAATGTTTGTACAATATTTTATAAATGTTTAGATTAAATCACTATAATATGAATACAATAAGCGCCTGGTTTGCGTATAAAACAGCGGTGAGTACCGGAAATTGCGCACATTGTGTAGGATTTCAATGTTTACACAATTTCTATTTGAAAATGCTACTCCTGAGAGCTATTTTATATTCAATACATTTGATACAAAGTACTTGGTGCAATTTAATTTTAATATTTTTTTGTCACATAAAATATGTAGAAAAAACATATGAAGTAATTCTTGAATGAGAATTTTATATTTATCTAATTCTTATATATGGATGGTTTGAACAGTGCTACTTAAATTTTTAAAAGATAAATAAGTTTGAATGTTTTTAATACATTAAAATAAAATTTAAAAAAAAATCACATTTATTTATCAGTTATTGTCTGATAGATCGTCTTCATTTCAGTAAATGAAATAATTTTTTAAAAGCAAAGTAAGCGAAATAGCACCGAGTGCGTAAATACGCTTGATTCTAAAATAACGCAGGAGTATTGAACTTCCTGAAAATTGCGGAAACTTACGTGCGTGTCCTTGAAATAACTCGGAGCTGTTTATTGAAAGTAAAAGTGGACCGCGCCCCGTGTCCGTGAGTACGTGATTATTCTCTGAAAATCCGACATGTGAATTGAATCTGAAATAAACGACTGCTAACCTACTTTCAGGAAGAAAATCCGTGACGTTACTTCATAAATTTACAAACAAAATTAAATCTTTCTAAAATATTTATAATATAATATAAACATTGTGATCGTCTCTGAAGACGAAACGATACACCAAAACCTTTCCTTGCACTTGTTTTTCATAACTGTTCAATTAACTCTCCCAAAACATATACTGCCTTCTACAGAATCCAATAATCTCTTACTTTTACATGTTTTCAGAAACTTTCAGGTATATTGCAATCGTTAACATTTTATCAGACAGATAACTGTGGATTAAATGTATTTTTCAACTTGTAAACACTATCATACGATGGGAGTATAGTAGCTAAAAGAGCAATTAAGTCAATAAAAGTAAACGATTCAATGAAATATACGTATTGATATCGAAGATAGTGCAAAAAAATGTGGTATTTGAGTTCTGTTGTGCTATCAACAAAGAAAGCTATAATAAATGTAACTTGGAAAAGATCCAGTTAGTGCAAAACTGAACAGATGAAGACATCAATTCACTTATCGCTCTGGGAAGTCTGTCTGAAAGAATGTTCCATATAAAGTTTCAGCAATAAGAAGATTCCAATAAATACCTGGATAGTTCCATTTATGCTGTTGTTCGATGGAATTGAAGATAATTCAACGGAAAACTTACCTAGAACAAAAAAAATATATATGAGAAATAATAAATTATATACATAGATAAATATTACTGTTGATTAAAAAATATGTTTACATTGATATGAAAAAAATTGCGTCATACTACTGTGTGTGTAATTTTCGCGGTATACAGCTTAAGAATGATTTATTTAAGGTGTAATTAAATACCACAAAATAAATACACCAAAACTTGTGCTCGCATGAGCTTCGCTGCTGGCTTTTTTTAGAAAGCACGAGTTGCAAGATTCCTTATAAGTAAAATCATTAACGACCTCCGCGATGCGAGATAGCGCCGGGCCGATGATGAAGAGATCCTCGTGGGAGGACGTCTCCATCAGGGCCCGAGGACGCGGCGACTTCCTCCAGCGATTAATCCATCACCAGGTCGGGGCGGCTGGCGGACGTTTCGATTAAATAATAATTGCCCATCGTGGCGAAGGGGCGCCAGTAAATCTCGGCTTGGACCGCGGCCACTGGGGAGGGAATCGCGACTCGGGGAACCGATAAATAATTAGGCGAACACTTGTTCAACATCATTGTGCGGTATTTATTGTTCTAATTGATTATCGCATGTCAGCAGCCGTTGGTAACATTTTTTTAAATGTGACTCTAAGCCACGCATAAACGGAAATTTACTGGCAATTAACAATAAACTTTTTTTCCCACACACACACACATACACATATATATATATGTGTATGTATATTTTATACACACATATATATTCTAAACGCATAATATAGAACCGTGTGACTGTCTTCGTTGCCTATATCAATACTGTGAATTACTATAATATCTCGTTTGTGAATTAGAAAAAAAAATTCAATTGAGCCGCAGAAAAATACTAAATCAACAAAAATAAAGTAAGCTTCAAACAATAAAACACCCATATTATATGAAAGCTCTTTGTTTATTGTTTTTAGTTGACAGTGTCAACATTGCACTATATCCGAAGCTCTTATAATCAGCGGCTTTAAAAGTAATTTGACAAATTATATAGATCGACTTCTTTTATACATACGAAATTTGCAAATTTTTTACAAATGTAAAAACTTGACATAACTGCATTTTCGATATAAATAAAATAAAAAATATGATTTGCAAAAAAATTGTTGAATAAGTGTTTATCTTGAATGACGCAGACAGAGCAACAAAAAGACTGAAGCCCACCTGAATCGTAATAAATGTATATTTGACTTTATTCACGACGTGATTAATGCTTCATTGATGATTGTTTTTACAGTGTAATTACTTAATTATTTGACTTTGCCATTTCATTCTGACAGGATATGTATTGGATCAACTAATCAACATTAAGCCGAGACTCGGTGCGTGTACCTGGACGTGGGAAGCTGACAAATCCCCTGAATTCCTCGTACGGAGACTTGTGGGAATAGTGCTGAGGCGTGCGTTGATTTCGGACATAAAAAAAATTAAAATATCGATGAATATTTAATCGTATCATATCGAACTGTTCCGTAATGTGATGATGTCCTTTTATTTCCTGTATTTATAATAGTAGAGATATTTTATAATAGTGTTTTGGAAGTATTAACCTCAATGACTTGCTCCGTCTTAAGTCAACGTGGATTTATAAAATATACGTACAATTGATTTTTTATATTTTTTTAATGTCAAGGTCGATAAACATATATCTATACGATGACGCCTATCAAACAATATTAACATATAACATTGCCCGAGCATTTTAATATTTTGACAGTATTAACCCCCCTTAACAAACTTTGCCTTATATTAACATGAATTCGTTAAAAATAGATATATTTACGCCAATGGCTGGGAATTGAAAGTACGAATGGATTAGTGTGACTGGCCCAAAATAGAAATATATATTCGATAAAACGGTTACCTTTGATGAGAAGCACCAGAGGGAGAAAAAATATATTAAGTTTTTCTGAACTTTATATTTTAATTTTTTTAATAATCAATAATGATGCATTCGATCTTTCCCATCACTAGCGGGTAGGGCGGTCCCCGATTGATGCGCCTCTTGAAGAAAGTGATGATCTTGAATGGCTGTGGAGGTGGACTCTTCGCTCTTCCTCGACACCAACCGCGCTGGCTCTGCGCCAAGACACGAGCCGTCTAATCCGTCAAAGGAAGACCAGCACCATTAACCTGACTTGATATGTGTTTTTAATAGGAGCCCATCTCGTGTTCTTATCGTCACATAAAAAAACCGATTTTACACCTGATTTTTTAAATTATTTATTGGTGTATAATTTCACTGCTGGTTTCTTAGGTATAAATCCGCTTTCGCGCGTTTCAGTCTTGACACTAAAACTATCCTTATTTGCTAAAATATATACATCATGTTGGTATTTAAAAGAGATATTAGTTAAGCTACGGGTAGAACGGGCATATTTAAACCTCGCATAAGGTCGACGTGACCGTTTGACATTAGTAGGCCGGTCTAGACGGTAGACAGTGTCCGAAGACGTGCAGTTAGCGACGCTTCAATTGCGTTCTAAGAAGACGGATATTTGTGTGTTATTATAGAAACAATGTTGCGACTCACGAATAGATTCAACAATGGTTGGACAGCTTCCTTAAGGCCCTTGCTCTCTGCTAAGAGAGATAAAATGTATACGACAGCAAAATAGCATTACTAATTATCAAGATGACATAGAATACCCTTGTCTATTTTTAACTAGCAATAAGTATTGTATACAAAAAATTAGTTTAGATGTGGTTATGAACTGCAATAGTATTATTTTTGTTACTAATAAAAAGTTAATTTGTAATTCAGGATCAACCCCATGATGGTCATTACCTTTCTGGATGGACGATGGAAGTGTTGAGCATCTCATTTCATTGAAAACGCCGCGCGAAGAGTTGCTATTTTACTATAACATCAAAAGCTACGAAACTCTACTTGGATTTCAAAGCAAAAGAGATTAATTTATTCACCAAATAACACTTTTCAAATATTTATTTAAAATTAATTCAAAAATGTTAGAAATTTTCAAATTGCCAAGTATGAGATATTTAAAAAATTTGCATTAATAACCAGACTAATCTTATATTTTATAACTTGTATAAACGGAGTTCGTATCAATTTTAGCACGCAAACTGAATATTGCTAGCTTATTGCTATATACTGTTCTCACTGAGCTTTTTGCGTCACAAACTCCAAGAATATTGGAAATCGGTGCTGTCCAGCAACGATGCCTCAGTGTGAGTGATAATCCTTTTAAAGAGACAATAAACATTTTAGAAACCTTTTAAGCCTCATTCTTAGACACGAATGCGTCATTGTTGATTTACATTTTTACGGGATAACGATTTGCGAGATGCAAAGTCGTGCCTCTGACATCACAAGCATATTTTTAAACATCCTGTCGCTGAATGACAAAGATATATAATTACCTGTCGCTTAGCTTAGACACACAGTGTAGTTTAGACACATAATGTAGCAAAAAATATATTTGTATAGAGTAACACGGATCAGCGTAAACTGGATCATCGATTTTTCTAAACACTGAAAGAAAAAAAATAAGTCGTATAAGGTAGGACTAAATAGCGCTGACTCTATTATCTATTTATTTATCTGTCTGCGTTATTTATATGAATATGTTTTTTTTATGTCGCTTATGTACCAATCACTATTGAATAATGAATAATTATTGTATGAATGTCAAAATAGCTTAAAATTTTAAATGTATTATCAAATATTGTATAAATGAACGTTTTTTTCTGACAACCAAAAATAATAATAAATGAGTAAAATTATACAAACTCACGATGATGTTTACATAACAACAAGTAAAGTGTAAATAACATGCTATGTTTTTAATTTTATATAAATTATGCATTGGAGTCTTTATTCCTAATCGCCAGTGTAGTACGGGCTTTAGTTAATCTGATAGTAGATTACAGTAGAGATATATTAAGTTCTGATACAATAGACGCAGTGTCCTTTATTGGCGATTATTGGGTAGATTGAGATTAATCGACATTTTATTAATAGACTTTGTATGAACACGCTTCTATGTTTAATCTCATATTGGATTAGGAATTATGACTAAATAATGACTGATGGTATAAACAAACCTAAGTCATTTGTAAATTGTTTTAAATGACGATGTGAAACATCAATAAGAACAGCATAATTATTTTGATTAGATATAGCTTTTTAAAGCTTTGATTTATATCAATTTATTATAAAAATATATATTAAAAAATAGGTACTTAACATTACATCACAAAAAAAATCATTTTATACTAATGATTAAAGATTCAATTTAAAAAAGTAGTCAAAAACCATAAAATAATTATTATTTTGATTCCAGAACGTATCGAGAAAAGTATCGAAATTGAAAAAATAATTTTTATATTGATATATAGAATATGAAGTTTAATTAAATTGTACGAGAATATGTTAACAACGTCAATCGGTTAACAATCTCATAAATATATTTTTATTTACCCAAAAAAAAGTTCATCAGAACCTTAACAGCTGACCAAGTGGCACAAACTCAATTATAAAATATTTTGTTTTGTATATTTAATGTTATATTTATTTAAAATATTAAATTATAATATTAATGACTACCGCAGCAAAATCAATAAATAATAAACCATGGATTAATGGTATTTTTTGATTATATGATTAAAGACAAATACGGTTCGCCATCGACAACGGATTACCATAAGTAGCTAATTTGTACACAAATTGCTCGGGCCCGGTTGCAAAATGAACGGAAAAACTAAACATTCTTCAAAACTATGACAAAAATTAAATAAAAAATTGAATTCCCGGTTACTTAACAAGGTAATTTTGGAATATTCATGAATTTTTAAAAATCATTAAATTATAATTTACTTTCAAAAGGAGGGAATCCAAAAGAATTTGTATGAAATAATATATTCGTATTTATTATTTTTTTATTGAAATACTTTTTTCTGTTATCTCTATGTAATTAATCTGTAGTCAACACCGGAGACGTAACGAGGCGCGGATAGCAACAGAACATATCGACTACCTACTTACCGACCCGCCCAACAAGCGGGTGTGTTTATGAATTTCATAGCCCACAGCCAACAAACAATTTATAAAAAAATACCTTGTTACTCGATTCTACAACATTTACTTAACATTAACTGTTTTTGAAAAACATGATTGACAGAATTTTGTATGGATTCAAATTTTTGTTGTATGAATCCAAGTTCTTTGCGCCAACAACTGTGCTAACCACTGGACAACAGAGCTATTTTAATAAGACTCGTAATAGATACGAAGCTATTTTGGCGTGTGACTAACAACGCATGCCAATTGATCTGTGATCAGGCGTCTAGACTAAGTATGTATTGCGGGCTAGACACTCGACTATAAGAGTTTTCTTTCTGTAGGCTATTTGTAATTTTCAAAAAAGTATACATATTTAACGTGAAATCGTGTCCTCGAGTTTGTACTAACAACTGGAAAACGAAGCTATTTTAAATGAGATTCGTAACATATACTGACTAATTCGTGAGTGACTAACAACGCATGCCGATTGATTTGCGATGAGGCGTCTTGGTTAAGTATAAATTACGAACTAGAGTTTTCCTCTACCCAGAAATACGAGTATACATATTTGACTCGAGTTCAACTTCTTGTGCTCTTAAAACAACTTTTTAACCGCTCGATAGCGAAGATATTTTATTTAATAAGAAACTCAGTTAATTTTGCATCTGACTAACAACGCATGGCGATTGGTATGTATTACGGGCAAAACGTTTGACCACAGGGGTTTTCCTTCTTGTATAATACTTGAGTTCATCTCCTTGTGCTCTTGCTAACAACCTTTTAAACGCTGAACAACTGAGATATTTTAAATAGACTCGTAATAGATTTGCGTGTGACTAACAACGCATGGCGATTGATTTGTGATGAGTCGTCTTGGTTAAGTATGAATTACGGACTAAACGTTTGACCATAGGAGTTTTTCTTTACACATAATTATACACCTTTGACTTGAGTTCATCTCCTTGTGCTATAATAAACAACCTTTTAAACGCTGAACGATATTTTAATCTCGTAATAGATACTCAGTTAATTTTGCGTGTGACTAACAACGCATGCCGATTGATCGGCGATCAGTTAAGTTAGGCTAAGTGGGCGCCTGGCGACTAACTTTGCTTTTGCTCCTCACCTGGGCATTCTCTCATTAACATGGCGATTGCTATATACAGGTAAACACCGTAGAATTTCTATTCTGTAAGCGAAACTTAATATATGTAAAAAAAAAGGATTTTTAAGCTCTCTCATCACTAGTACGGTGAAACATCATGCATCTGATTTATATAATAATATTTGATACATTGCTTAAGTGCAGTACAAAACAATGATGATTTATAACAAATAATTTTTAAAAATCACTTGAAAACTTCCCAGGTTTGGATTTCTTTAATCTCGGTACATGCCTCCTTTAATAAAATTTTCTCCGCTATTTAACTAAAATTGACAACTTTGATTTTTAGTACAAATAAAATAATAAATACAGTCTTAAGCGTATGAAACTAGTAAAATACAGTTGAACATACAAACTTCTATGTATAATTGTAATTTATCTTAAAGTAATATTTTTATTCTGAGTAAATAATAGTAAAAAAATACTTGACATGAATTTATTTAAATCCCCTGTCGTACATGAAATATTTATTGCCATTAAATCAGGGAGTTGTGAGTATGCTTGAAGAAGCACTTTTCAAACTGCTTCTCAAGCAAGAATAATAATAAAAAAATTCTTGCCAAACTTTACATGCGTTTAAACGTATCCAATTGATTTATTTCATTAGCATAAGATTTACTAAAATATTTATCAATAATTACGTTATCATACGAATAAAATTCGCCGATAAATAATTGTAATTTTAACGAAACCATATTTAAAGATAAAAAAACATTAAGTTACTATTTTTTTCGAAATAACCAAGCAATAACTTATTATTTTTATTCGGTTTGCTCGAAGACGATTTATTCTGTTATAAACAAATTGCCTGAAATAATGTTTTTTTTATAAAAAATTATAAAGTAAATATATTCCATAAATAATTATTGAATAAATATAAACATTTTAATATAAGTTTTCCGAATAGTTTTATTAAAACAAAAATAACGGAAGTTGTATATTAACTTATGACAAGGATTATTAAATGTTGTAGTATTTAATATACGAAGTCATCCTCAAAAGCATAGGGTGTTATTTTAAATTCCATGTATGCCAAATTTCTCAACGTACTTATAAAAATGTTGATCCAAATAGAATCGATGAGGATACTATTCTATAAATTTTATATGCCTAGCAAAAATAAATTTAAAACCAAATGTCTAAGGGATAAATAATAATTTTAAAATGTCGAATACTAGATAAATTTTGATTTAATAACAAACATTTGATTGCATTAGCAAGATACCCAAAAAACAGTAAGAAGTAATAAATATTCCAGTAACTTATATTTGATAACGACTATAAAGTTTACCGACCATTTATGAACTATTTGTAGTCTCATAGCCAAATAAATTTTATGATATTTTTGTTTAAGTGTAGTGCTCAAAACAAACTTATTCAAAATATTCAGTTGCTTAGCATTGAAATTTATTACAATTAGGGTGAAATTTTTATTTCAAAACTTGGTAATGGACTTGGAATGATTGTGAAGGGATGTACTCTAGAAGTACGTGGGGAGGCTTTTGGTATTGTTTCTGTAGCTTGCTGCGGAAGGAGTATCAGATCTAAACGCTGCAGCTTTGTAAGGAAAGGATTGTATAATAATGCTATTGGGCAGCAGCAATATAAAACTGCGGTGTAGAAGGACCCGTGGACCCATTACACTATTTTCCCCTTATAAAATACTGACTCAGTGTGAGTAAATGCTCGGTGAGACGGTCGCCAACCTTCTCTGAGAAGAGGCATGTGACGAAGAAGAATATGAAGTATCACAATTTAAACTAGTCTGTTGAGCTAATCTGATAGGATTCCGGATCGCGCTCCGCTCGGGCGCCCGCGGTTCTCGTCGGCTGCCCCAGAAAATGCGGATATGAGTTGGCAGGCGGTGGCTGCCTCGCTTGGCGACGCTGATGAGTGGCATCGTCTCCGGAAATAGATCCTCGCGGCCCGGTCTGCCGGCCGTCTCCGCGCCCACTAAGGATCTCCGAGCTACTCAAAGATCTCCCCTTCGCAGGTTCCAGCTTTTGGAGATTTTTAATTTATGTGGAACTCCATTATACTTCTTCTTCTGATGCCTCTCCTCATATTTCATTTCATCGAACCTATTTCTATCCTGGGCCAGTCTCACTAATTCGGTCGTACTTCTGACCTCCAGATACTTAAACTTCCTTCATCCAATACCCCTTTTTCCTTTGATTTTCCCTTAGACCACTGGTTCCCAAAGTGGTCAATATCGACCCCCAGGGATCGATTTTGCCCTGCAAGGGGTCGATGATAGCGAAAAATTAAATTGGGGATCCACGAACTGTAAATGGGGGTCTACGAGAGTGGATCCCATTTAAGCAGGTCATCACTAAAAATTAGTCATTCCGTAAATGTCATAATTGAACTCAGATTGAACCTATGTACTAACATAATAATGCTGTTAATCCTGCATTATGGACTATCGCAAGAAGGTTTTTGATAGCTTTTTCATCTTCATACCACATGGAAAAGGGTTTCAGTGCAGTTGTCAACCTTCTTACAAAATACAAATAGTTATTCAATGTTTACATTCCGACATAAAATATGGCGCACCCTGTATATCAAATGTCAAAAATATGTTTGAAGATGATGAATTTGCAAAAATTCAATATTAGCAAGGCAGGGGTCTACGAAAAATAGGAATACTCGACAAGGGGTTGACGGGACAAAATAGTTTGGGAGCCACTGCCTTAGACAATCAACTGTAGGATGCTACATTTACTGTTACGAAAAATGTGGCAAAAATAGGAGATCTTCCGCTTTTTTACGCATTCTATGCAAAATATTAAAAATGCTCTAGCAACAATTATAAACCATCGTGCGTAATGCAAAATTTTATAAGATTAAATAATATTTTAACGAAAGACGCTTGTAGACAAGCGGATTCAAATTATTTAAAGCAAATGTGGTTATTTACGACATTTTATTTCTGTGGTGTTTAGTCATTACAGCTCTACGCGGCTTAACACCCAAAAACAATGAGGTCAAGTATGTTCGATGCTTGACGGTCAATTTGGAAGTTCTGACGACATTTTAGTAAGTTGAAATGCATGATTGAGTGCTTAAAGGTCTTTGATGAATTTATGAGACAACTAGTTGGCTAGACCAGTAGAATCTAGTTATATATGAATGAAGGATGATTTTGAACCATTTGTCTAACAGGCGTGATATATTGTTAAGATATTGCGAAAATAAAGGTTTTTTTCTTTTCCTTTGAATATATTACAATGTATTTACTGAAATAAAAAAAAACAATTTATTCCAGCTGTATTTTATTGTTTATCTAGTTTTATATTTACTCTTGTTTACAAGTTAAAGTTTTGTGTTATTCCACAAGCCTTGCACTATGAAAGTACGAAACCGTAAGCGAATATAACAAAGCACTAACTATATAAAGCGTCTATGGGCAATTATAACTGCTTAAGGCTTAAAAAGTCTCTGGAATTCATCTATTGCATACTAGAAAATCACAGGTATTCCATAACATGTTTTATCTCAAAAGACATTATTGAAGATTAAAACTGATGGCATCGAGAAAAAAACTAATTATTATACGTAGATTGATCGACAAGTAAACCACCAAATCACTAAACTGAAAAGCGGCGTATATATTTAATATATTTTACTTATAATTAATTTCGCTATGGGAAAAAAAAGTCAATAATTTTTCAATAAAAAAAACAAAGTTTAATTCCATTATATAGTATTTTACAATACCCTTCCTTATAACCGTGACTGATCCATCACTTAAACAAATCATATATGTGCATAAAAAAACACTTCATGGTTGATAATTAAAGACGTCACATTATCTTGTATTATTTCTTAGAATAAGAGATTAAAGCAGAACAGTAATCCCTTCAAACATATCGTTCAGAGAATGTGCATACGTGCAGCAAGGCATGCAGAAAAAAGGCAAGTTATTGCAAATAGTGTGATAAATTCCTCCTGTTTTAAAGCCATATCAGATAAGCTGTCCGCAGATACTGTCAAATTTTTCTTGCTGTGAAGTTAACGTACAAGAATATTTGAAAACATTATGACAATTTTAAAGCGATATTTTTTAAATCGATTTATTGAAAAGCGGTATATAAAGCCGTCACTAGACTATTTTTTATGTAAATAAAAATCTTAACATAAGAAGCAGTTTTTCATCACTTGTACAAATATTGTTTTTAGATTTTGTTAAATATAAATTAAGCTGTGTTAATGTCCTTGTACACAAAAAAAATATTCTTGAAATAATTTCAATAGCCTGCTTACTTGTCACTTTTCTCGCAGATTTCAACTCTCGTAGAACAGTACGGTTCAAGACTTGTCGTTATCGGATTAACTGTCTTTGGATGTCATCCCATCAATCGACACTCTGAGCTATTTCAGTTGAAGCTTCATTGATAAAGTTTAAAATTAAAAAGAGCATAATTCTAGATAATTATTAACCAGAAAATCTCGTCGTGAGTGTGTTTGTATGAATATAGCAAGAAGTCAGGTTGTATCCATCAGAGTTCAGTTGTAATATTTAAACAGGAGATGGTATCTCTCGGGGGTAGACAGGCTCTTGTGATGATGCAGCCCTGACTCTTCAAGAAACCTGTCGCTTCTGCAGAGTCCCGCGGCCGGCGCCGGTGAGGGACTAATCTGGGATTTAAACCCAGTAATGGATCGGCGGTAGATTGTGTCCTTGTGACCTCGACCATTAAAAAGCCGACTTAATACTACATAAAAAAAATACGCAAAAAGTTTAAACCTTTTTAGCAATAATCCATTTAAAGATTCCTTTTCCGACATTTACGGGGCGTCCTTAACCGTACGATGTATAGCACTTAGAATTTCTAAACTAAAATTATTTGTTCAGTGTGAAATAAGTTTTTATATTATTAGGCAGACTTATGCAAAATGACAATTATAAATATCTAAGAGAAAACGAATAAAACGTGAGTATTTTTACTTTTCATGACCTTTTTCAGGCCCTGAAATACACAAGAACTAGAAAATCGGCTATTTATTATGTAATACAGTTTTATGGGCATTTCTAAAATAATACTGCATGACGCCTATAAGACAGCTTAAGAAGAAGCTTATATTGCATCAGTGATATGCAGTTTATACAAGCAATAAAGCATTGCTTGCAGTAATTAAAAAAAAATCATGCTCAAATTATATTAAATGTATTTGTACTGATATTTTTTTATTACTTGTGTGATTTTTTGTGAAATTTTATTTTCTGTAAGCAATATTGCATGCTTTGATATTGGACTCACCACAATCCACTGGTGATTATTAAATAAAGGCGTTACATAAAGGCAACAAGAATGACATGCTATTTTCACACCGAACGAATGACGCATGACAGATTGTTTGTTTAAGATTAAAAGTGATTCGAGCAGTCGAGTATCTAACAAGAGGGATCAGTTGGTAATGAGATTCTCAGTTTAAGCTCCTGCCACAGGTGAGTCTGGCGCAAATTAATCGCAACTCATTAACTAGGGCGACGAACTGGGTCGATCAAGCTGACTTTGTCCGACAGCTCTATTGCAAAATGGACGCTAATTGTACACCGAAACGCTGCCGTATCGTGTTTAAGTGTTAATGTGGGGGACTTTTAGTTCCGTACAGGAAGTTGAACTCAAACGCACTCGTGAATGTCTCAATATAGACAGTATAAAATGTATAATTAACCGCAGGTTGATGCAGTGAAATGGCAAGTGACAGGTAGGGAAAACGTAGAAGTATTTTATAAATATATAAGTGCGACTACAAATTTAGTTATCACGCTTTAGTAATCGTTTAGATTCGCTTGATATAAATTTATTTGTTTCATTCACTAGGTTTATAGGACACAAATTATTTCGGTTTGACTGCTTTGAAATAACTGCGTATCATTAAATTTAGCTCGTACATATATTATATGTGATGCAATCTCTTAGTTGTGTGGGTTTAAAATTATTATTTAAGCGTGCGTTGAGTTAAAATATACTAAAATCAGGGCTGATGCCGAATAAGGGCTGCAGCGCGAGGAGCCCTTCATCATCCACCGGCAGATAAAAATCTCCAGATTGTGAAATTTACAGCACTTGTAAGTGATTAAAAACAAATTTGAACGCTCGCCGTGGACAAAATGCAAAAAAAAACGGAGGTGTTGGCTGTAATTACCTGTCGTCGGGGCTGAAGGAGCCGGTCGGGCCTCGGCAGGTATGCAAAGCAGGCGCTGGTGCCGTCGGTGCCCCAATGGGATCAATTTACACCCCGGGGATCAAAGGACCCCGTGGCCGGGAGGCTGCTCGGGTGCTAAATCACCCCGAGCCGTTATGTTTGCCGAATATTTTGCATACTCGATGAAAATGTGCGAACACTTAGCGGGCACTGATCAAAATTGTCGGCGTGAAATTTTTTTTTTGGTAAGTTATTCGGCAGGGCCTAACCAAATTTGTTATTTCTTGGAATTTATTTTTTATATGAATTAAAAAGTTGTTATAATTGATGTTTAAAAAAACGCACATACCTATTTTTGCACATAAAAAAAATATTTTATTGAGCGTATTCATATTTTGTATTATTGGTGTTGTCATGCTTTCCTGACAAGACGAGACTAGTACATGCGCTCGTGGCCCCGATACCGGGACTGAAACGTCGGAACTTTAAAGAATAAACGCGGGATAACACTTAAGTACGTAGTGCTTATAATGTACATTTTATATGAATCAGGTGGGAGCTTTGCCAGTTTCCGACTGTATTCATATAAATCAGTGGCGTGCGGTCTATACAAACATTAAATCAATTCTTCCCCAAAATACTCGTAGATTAATACTCGTTTATTTTTAGTGAGCAAAACTACTTACCTTTATTTTGTACTTCCCGCACGCAACTAATATCTACTCTATTATGCCTTCTACACACGTCACAACTCAACTAACAACCGACCAACAAATCGTCACCAGAATTTTTTTGTAACTAAAACACACACACTAAGGAATTTTTTTGTGACGTTTTTATGCGATTTCGACGAAAAAGTGGCACTTGTTGCTACATGTGTAGGGTGCTGTAGAAAGCATATTATGCTTGAAACAGCTTAGTTTGTATTTTATTGGCACGGTTTCAGCCGCAAGAGAATTTTGTGCTTTGTGTACAAAGCACGCCCATGTCCATGTCCGTGTTGCCAATACCTGGACATATTTTTAAATGTAGACTAGATATTTTTGTTTACGTTAAAATATTAAGTTCACACGGAAGAAGTCAATGACACTGCCTAATTCTACCGAAGACAGCGAGGGATATCAGACACAAGCGAGACAGTGTTACGTATGAAGAGACGAGGTTATAATTAGCTCTCGTCTATTTATTTATAAATATTTTACCGTCTACATTTAATATACACGAAAGACACAGTTTATTTGTAATTCTTCTTATTTATTAGAAATAATCTCAGATAAATAACTGGGTTATAATTTTTATAAGATCTTAGTCCAAAGGGCTTATTCCAAAATATATTCAGTTATCATCTTCCCATTTGGCTAAGCACAATTACTGTTATATATTATAAGTTTATGATTACTTTGCAGCCATTAAAGTCTTTTTTTTCAGACTCATTTTAATGTTAATTTGAATACAGAGTCAATATTTTAAATTTCACTTACTTACATTTACTTGATATAATAATAATTTTCTCATATATATGTGTAAATATCTAAAAATTTGGTCAGTGTAAAGTGAATAATTAATCTCTGCTATATATTTTACAAGTACTAGTATAAAACTGTCATGTAAAAAAAATAAATGTGACAGCTACTGCAAAAATAAGTGGACAATAACGCTTAAAAATAAATTTAACGCAAATAGACTAACCAAAGAGAATCTGTTAAATAAATCAAGATATACTTATATTCTGGTCTTTGAACACTCAGGGAACGTGGGAAGGCTGGCTTCCATTGAGAACACCGGCTGCTCATTGATCCGGTATCGGGATGGTTCTAGACACTCGCAAAGTGTAAGTTGCTAGATCTCTGGCGGATCATTAAAAACACAGATATGTTCTGTGAGACTTAACAATATAGGATGGCTAGCCTCTTTGAAAGCTTCAGCTTCAACTTAACAATATGAGATAGATATCTCCCGATGAGAACGTTCACTTCTCATCGATCCAGCACCGGGTCGGTTCTAGACACTTGCGGAGTGTCTGTTGCTAGATCGCTGGCGGATCATTGAAAACACAGATATGTTCTGTGAGACTTAACAATATGGGATGGCTAGCCTCTTTGAAAGCTTCAGCTTTAACTTAACAATATGAGATGGATATCTCCCGATGAGAACGTTCACTTCTCATCGATCCAGCACCGGGTCGGTTCTAGACACTTGCGGAGTGTCTGTTGCTAGATCGCTGGCGGATCATTGAAAACACAGATATGTTCTGTGAGACTTAACAATATGGGATGGCTAGCCTCTTTGAAAGCTTCAGCTTTAACTTAACAATATGAGATGGATATCTCCCGATGAGAACGTTCACTTCTCATCGATCCAGCACCGGGTCGGTTCTAGACACTTGCGGAGTGTCTGTTGCTAGATCGCTGGCGGATCATTGAAAACACAGATATGTTCTGTGAAAATTAGCAATATGGGATGACTAGCTTTCGTCGAAAGCTTCAGATTTTCATCGATCCAGCACTGGGAAGGTTCTAAACACTCTCGAAGTGAATGTTGCTAGATCTCTGGCGGATCATTGAACACACAGATATGTTCTGTGAAACATAGCAATATGAGATGGAAATCTCTCGATGAGAACGTTCACTTCTCATCGATCCAGCACCGGGTCGGTTCTAGACACTCTCGGAGTGTCTGTTGCTAGATCTCTGGCGAATTATTAAAAACACAGATATGTTTTGTGAATCTTAGCTGAAAGTTAAAGTTTAATGTTCCGAGATGTACCGCGGATCTCTGGCAGATTATTTTGAGTAATTTCGCTTCGTCGCGAGCGTGGGCACTGGCGTAGACACCGAGATGACGTCACATAAACAGATGAAATGAATTCTTTACAATCCGCTTTAATTTTTTACCGGAAACTCATGCATGTATCGCAATAAATTTTATATTTCAATGTCCTTAGCGAGTTCCATTCTTTGAGATAAATTACAACTAGCGTTATAATATTTATTTATTTGTGAATTTCAACAATTTTTTATTCACCATGGGAAACTTTCATGTGTAAAGTAATAAATTATATAGTTAAGTGATCATTTCAAAATAAAATATAATAAACAAGGTTTTTTTTTCTTTAGTACGCTTTCAATCTCTACCGGAAACTCTAATGCATTTATTACAGTAAATTATATATTCAGGTGATCATTCTGTTTTTTTCAATTAAAGTGTTTTTTTATTGATCTTGGATATATGCATGTATGGCAGTAAATTACGAAACAATTTGAAAACAAAAATGCAATTTGAATACACATCGTCCTTGACTAATCTGAAACATAACTGATGTTATGTTTCAGATTCCCATGCTGGATGCATGGGATTCAGAATGGGCATCGAGCCGGGGACCTCTCGATCAAGTCTCAACGGCCCAACGTACAGGCTCAAAGCATATTAGCAATACATCATATCTACAGCGAAGTCACGCATTTTATGCAACAGGTGAGCTAAATAGCACTTTTTGAAATCAATAACAGGAAATCTCCGCTTTCATCTGAAAATACGACGCCTCCGGGGAGGACGGGGCAAGAGCGGCTTGTCATTTCCAATTATGCAGCCCGAACGCGCTGATAGCGCACCGGGGCATTCCGAGAAACTGCATTCGATGCACAAGTCCGCTGAGGATGCAGTTGTTTATGGGATTCCACTGACCGTGAAAACAATTTGCATGGAGAAATGTGGCGAATAAATTACCATCATAATTTGTGATGGTGCGTGAGCTATTGTGCATTGTTAAGTGATATGCGTGAAGCGAAGACATAACATTACTTGTAAAAAAATATTAAAAGTACTATAATGATAAAAGTACCTTTGTGTTTTGTCTTCACTTTGAGTTTATTAAAAAAATTGCATTACTAGTTTCGACCCAATACACTATGCATCTGATGATGACCCAGTGTATTGGGTCGAAACTAAAATGCAAATTTTTTAATAAACTCAAAGTGAAGACAAAATACAAAGGTACTTTTATCATTATAATAATGGATCTTCACGAATCAAATGCCTTGTCCCTCAACAAGATTAAAAGTACTCATTTTAAGTAGTAAAATAGCATACTCAGTTTTATATTACCCGTAAAAGCGTAGACATTAATAAAGGTGAACACATAAAACAATATTTATAGTAAAGCAGTTTTTTTAATCTTCGTTATATAAATATATATTCATAAACATGTATGAGTGAATAATGCGGATGTATTTAATATTTAATAACAATAATTTGTTGGCCGTTGATAAAAAAATAAATTAAAATTTCATTGGCGTTACGTGTGTGAATTGATTTCCTAAAATCATATTGTATATGCAATAAACCCAAATGGTAAAAATACGTATTTATTAAAAAATATTAAGTGATAATCATTAGTAAATGTGTTGTTATTAGGTTTTTTTCGTCTTGAGTTTGCAGTCTTCACCTTCCATCACTGAAGATGACTTATATACCGAGAGATAATCGTCGGAAGACTCTAAACACAACGCAACACAAGAACGAAAAAAAAACCAATAATTATTAAGTAACCGTTGCCTTTTAACCGTTTTATTTTTTGAAGTCTACCCCAGAACCAAATTCGAAACGTCGGAAATAAAAGAAGGAAGTTGAGATGCTGTTTTTCTCAATAACGTAAGTACATGAATCACTCTTCACCTGGCAACAGATGCAGCAATCATCCGATCTCAAGGACGAATATAAATTGAATAAAGAATATGAAGGAAAAAAATCAGGTGTTACACAACAGCACTTGGCACTTGCATTGCTGGTGGGAAGTTTCCGGTACATGTACCCCTCCTGCTGCAGCGCCAAGGTCACCCACTGATACAAATAGCAGAGATGAGGCGGCTCCCTGAAATACCAGCTTATTCTGTCTAGTGTCAAGCAGTCGCCCAAGCAAATGCACAGCATGCCAGGACGCCGGCAAACTGTGCCACCGTGGCACGTTTTCACCTGACGTCGCAGCTGCAACTTGAATTTTATGTTACCAATGATATTTAGAAAAAAATATTTATTAAATCCACATAAGCTTATTGTGTTTTTAGGTAATTGATGCATACATGATCCACACCTATTTTTTTTTTCAGCGACACCCAATCCCATATCTCTCCAGCTATCGCCATAAATTATAAGGAAAGTCTGGAGGACTAAAAAAATTTACCCAGTAAATATGGCAGATCGATTAAATATATTAAGATCACACCAAGTAAAAACCACTAAGACTTCTTTCGATTTACACAATATTTCTAATGTAAAGTGTTAAATAAACTAAACATACATGTAATTGGTCAGGTTTAAACACACCTTAGGAAAGGACGGCGCACTTGCTAAAGAAAATAAATAAAATTGCTTACAATTAATATTGTCGTCAAGAAAATGGTGTCAAAGATTACTGGCGACGGACAAACTTGCATCCGAAATAACTCACAGATGTAGCACTGCGAGATGTCCCTGGTAGTGGTGGCCAACAATCTAAATAAATGTATATATATATATATATATATAAAATCTAAAATATAGTCTAGGCAGTGAAGTTTTTTTAAATATAAAAAGTAAGATCTTTAAGTGAATCCTCAACTCTTCGAAATAATTATTTCACGAGACTGGATCTTTGTAGATATATTTTATTAGATTTATGTTATGTAATCAATATTTTTGACAGAGAGTACTTGGTGGGATTCTATTTTAATATCATGAATAAAGTGAGTGATTTTATTTAACAGTCAACAGTATCAATGAAGCAGCGAAAAATTCAAGAAGCACGAAGACTTAAAAATGCTGCTTTTATACCAAATGAACGATACGAATCCATTATTAAAGCAGTCAAAATAAACTGCTATTTTGACAAAACAGAAACGTAGCTGTTTTGCGTTTCTTCATGTCAACCGTCACTAGTATTGAGTGCGAAGAGAGTTTGATCTCGGTTTGGACCACCACTTATCCTGTTGCCGGCTGGTGATTCGCAAATCGGCTGCACTCGGCGACTGCTGATGCTGCTCTTCCTTTATCTTCCAATCACGCGGCCCGGGCACATCCTTCCTTTGCGGAATATGAAGATTGAAGATTCACTCTTCATACTGTCGCAAATGAGAACGGGCCGCACAATATTCAGTCTTATTTGATAAAAAGATGCATTCGGGTCTACTGGCGAGCACAGATGCATTTTCGATTTTATATTATTTTTTTAATTAAAAAAAAATTATTGCATCAAGATTTTAACCGAGGAATAAATAATCACTTCATTTTTGACTAATAACAATCGATCAGCTGATTATTGTATTGTATTAATGTATTCACTAAAATTTCACAACCCATAAAAAAATGGTTTAAATTTTAATATAAAGTATATTTTTTTTATCAAACAAAGGTTTTTGTAAAACTCATTTTTGCATCTAATTAAATAACCATATAAATCGAAAATTTGAGAGAAATAAATGTAGATTTCCTCAACAGATGGAGAAGGGGTTATATAAAGCATTTTACACAAAAAAACTAATTTATTAAGCTAATACAGCTGCGATGGAGTTCAGTGACCTCATAAAGCACATTTTAAAAAGAATTTACTTCGCTCCCAATTTTCCGAGCGAGTTTAATCATAATACCGTGTTTCTAGAACAATTCAGCAAGAATTCGCTGTTAATTTTCCGGCCGAGTTCTCTAAGTCTTCCTCCATTTTCTGTTATAATTGGCTTAGCACTTTAGAGCTATTGCCCAACAGAAAACATTATACAGTTTCCACTTAAGCTATGTACTTAATTACATATCTTCCACGGAACATTCAATTGAATGCTTCGAGTTGTACTAACTAACCTAAAGGTTCTTCTAGATTTAAGATTAATTATTTAATAAGCCACAAGGTAAGAGGTATTGCAACATGCTTACGACTAAGATTTTATCATCGTATTTGTGTTCAATTAATGATTGTAGTTGATACGCCTGTGAGGAATAAATATAATAAATTGAACGGCGCTGTGTGCGTTTTATCTCCTAAATCATTTGGATCTGAATTGTCCGATATATCAATACAATTGATCTGCTTTCTTTAAATGATTTATTTAAAACGGTGAAGGCGCTAGAAGACATAGAAAAAATCGTTTATTCAAACTCGACGTATTTATCGTGTACTTGAAATCTTAGGGGTGAGTCTATTATTAAGATTATATTATTTTCCTTATAATTTATTAACTCATAAGTATACAATTTAGACACTTTCACAAGTTTCAAATTGAAATCACAATAAACATAAATTTTCTATTAATTCTACTCTTTCATGTATCGTTTATTGATATTAAAGTTTTGTAATATCCTATTTTTTTACTATTAACAAATTAACTGACGATCACTCAGTGGTCAGTTGTGTTGTTACGTGTACAGGCTGCTTTGCAGACATCGCGATACAACCGATAACTGAACATAAACTGGCAAATTATTTTTGAATTTGGCTAGTCAACATTATATGGCTAGTTGTATTGCTACGTGTATAGGCTGCTTTAGTTCAGAGTCCTTGCTTAGAGCACAGTCACCTGCGGTGAACACACCTGCGCTTAGAACCTGACACACATTCACCGAGATAGAGTACTACTCTAATAGACAAGTTTTAAAAAAATACAACATACACCGTTCTGTACTCGCCGCTGGAGAAACCAGCGAAGTCTAAATTAAATATAAAATAATTATTATGCGGTTAGTTTATAAGCTACCTGCAATTCAGTTAAAAGTGCAAAAGTTAAAGGCTGCACGGGTTTTGAATGTAGATCAAATGAACACTTGATAGACGCCGTGCAATTATATGGGCTGTACCTCTGGCGATTGTAAAAAAGCGTAAAGTATTTTTGAAAGTACCAAATGAAACTGAAAAATCAGTGACTGAAAGTCGAGAGTACAACCGAAGATAAATATATGTTCGGTGCGATGTATACGATTCAGCGTTTTCCAGACCTGCCTTAAATGCTGACATATATTTAAAAATAACCTTTTTATTATCTGAGCACAGTGAAGATCTTGAAAATAAACCATAAACCCTTCGGCGGCATTGCTGGAGGGCGTCGCGACGCTTCGACGAGTGTTTATCGTCCGTTCATAATGCGTCTACTACATTGGAGGGATTTATGGCAGGTCTTCCCGTCACAGACGTCTACGCCGGCCGTTTGCCGTTGGGGCAGGTCGCCCCCAAATAAAAGAGCCCAGGTCGACGCAACAATTAGGCTGTGGATTTATTCCCCGGCACTGAAGTAAATTACCCAGCCCCGCGGGCGCCCACTGGGAATATTATTTTCACTCTGCGATGTTCCCTTTCATGGTTATTTTTTTGGGTAATTATGTCGCTCTTCTCTCTGCGAGCAACATAAGACATCTTTCGCACTTAAATTTTACTTCAACTGAAAAAGAATACACTTCATGAAGGATTTAGTAGAATACAAAGTAAATCATTACAAGTAAAAAATACAGTACTTTTGACTATCTCCTAGGATAGGTGAAGGATGAATATAGATTAAGTCAGGGGCTCCTTGCTGAGAGATAATGCATTTATCCAGATGCAGCGACCCACTTGAGTTATTTCCGCGCCTGAATTGCTGCAATCCTCTGTTGTTCTTGGGCAGGATGAATGTGAGGTGATCAGTCACGCAAAACTGGGGAATCTAAGCCATCTGGCTGCTGCCAAAAACCTGCGTTCCTCGACGAAGATAACTAGACTATCTTGGAAGACACCTGTCCACACACGGCTTATGAATAAGTGATCTGTTGATCGACGTCTGGTTATGAATCTTGAAATAAAAATAACAAACTAAACTGATGTGCGTAGCGGGCAAAATTCGCGTAAAATTGCGCGTGTGAAATCTAGTCTATACACTCTTTGATTTGCATGTAGTCAAATATATCGTTTCCTATAAAAAGTTGAACCACTTCATACACACTTTGCGGATTACTTGGCATCACAACAACACCACTCTGCCCTAAAAATTGTTCAATAATTGGAGGATTATCATTCTCTGACCACTCCACTTCTTCATTGTCACTTTGTTCAGAATCACTGGACAGTATTGGTAGAAGTAACTAAATAGTAAAATGACCTTCTGCCGCTTTTAGAGTAAACACATTCAAAAAGGTATTAATACGCGTCCCGCATTTAGTGTGTTTTAATTCTTAACAATGTGTATTGGTTGGAACGTTATTATAGGGAGAGTAATAGTTAAAAGTATTGCTTAAATTTGTATAAAATATAAGTTTGTGGAAAAAAACAGGGTTGGCACTTAATTATAGATAATAATAAAAAAATATATTTTTTATTTATTATAATTGCTATTCAGATGTTCGCGCCGCAGATGTCCGGGCGAATGGCGTACGTGCAGATAAAGCGGTGTAACCACTTCGGGTTTCGGTCCATTGACGGTTCCTTTGTCAAGTCGTGCGAACTTCAGCTCGAGTCTCGCACTGGAGGGAGACGGAGAGGCGAGCAAGAAGAGCGGAGATGGCTCGGGGCAATGAGGAAGTCCGCAACCCTCGCGGGCCTGTCCGTCTCCTGGCCGCGTCAGGTGCGGGCGAAATATATATGAGGCAGCGGCTTCAAACTTTTCGACTTGCCCTATACGAGCCGAGTGACAAAGCCGAAGCGTAGTGGTCTTATCAAATGATAACGAATTCGAAAAAACTACGATATGTTTTGAACCATGAACCATGAACATTTTTGATCTTGTACTCGTATATCCTCACTTCTTCTTCATTAAGGCAGTTGCTTCCAGCCTTTGAATTGCCACTGGTCTCCAACCGGATACCAGAGGCAGTCCATTACCTGGCGAAATCGTGTCATTTAATTAATTTATTTTTCTACGTCGAAAGTTGATTTTTTACAGAGTATTAAAAAAAACTATAAAAAATAATTTATCTATTTTTTATTATTTTCAGGATAAAATAAAATCTTGTAGATGTTGCAAAATTGGATAAAATTACGACTTTTCAAAACCAAAGTTTGTTAAAGATTTTTTTTTTTTAAATTTTTTAATTAATTTTCTAGAGAGGATATATAATTAATATTTTAATTCCAAAAATGAAAAATTAAGATTCTTGGAACAGGCACATAACGAAACTTCAAATTCCGACACTTTAATCGGAAAAACACATTTTTATCATATTAAAAGTAAATTTATAAGAAATAAAAAAAATTGTTTTGGAAAAAGAGATGTATCTAACTTTTTGAATTTAAAATTTTTTGATTGGTGCAGTCGATTTTTTGCAATAGGTACGAGAAAATGATCAAAAAACCTCGATTATGGGACCTAGACCCATAAGTGCCTCTCCTGGCGATTATTTCACTGAGCATATATTCATGCTGAATCAGTGTTCATGGTTTCTTAAGGGAAAATAGTGTAGGTCCCCGGGTCCTTCTACCCCGCAGTTTTATATTGGAAGGAAAATTCTGCGTATTGCCCAATAGCATTATTATACAATCCTTTCCTTACAAAACTTTGGCGTTAAGATCTGATTCTATGCACTGAACCTAACTTAATTAGATTATAAACCGTTGTTTCACAAATTATGCATTAAATACAGTTTCGAAGGCTCTATTTACTCTGAAATTAAATATGAAATTTACACGTTTTATGCTTACAACGATATATAAAGCACAGTAAATAAATTGGAAAGTCTCATCGGGTCTTTTGCCCTGCGGAAGCCCGCTTAGACAATCGTAGATTATTGACTTTAAAGATATATTTGCTTGATCGTTTTCGCCGTTTCGGCACCTTTCTTACACTAGATCTATTTTACGTATGACTGGGCGCACGGACCGCCGTTTGGGAGCCGCTGAAGTGGGGCATTGTCCGAGTTTTTGCGCGGGTAAGTGTCCGACGCAATTCATTCATCGCGCAGAGGATACGGGGTCCACTCGTTAAATTGCCCACTATTGAATATTTATATGCAGCCACAGGAGCTGCGCTTTATTCCGACTCGTCGATTCCGTTTTCAAGTTATGCAATAATAATATAAAATAACAAAAACCTGCATCAAAATTAAATATAACAATAAATAATAGACACGAAAGCTTTTTATACTGATTCAAAATTATTCGATTTATATTTCTAATGAATTACGGAATATTTACGTTTCACATGTGAAACGACGAGAATTTTTTATTTTATTTAAGTAACGGCGGCACTGGTTGATTGGCTGGTTAGAGCACTGAGCCGCAATCTTAACAGTATAATGGAAAAAATCAATAGATTTTCTAAAGATTGTAATACGCTGCTAACCTGTATAAGTGAAAAATGTTTATAAATAATTTTTGGCCAAAATAAATTATGAAAACATTGCGAATAGTTTGAAATATATAGTTTCATAGGAAACCGGGACGTATAAAGTTTCATATGTGAATTATAGTTCATACAAATGCATATTTAAATTTAAAATTTACTGCACTACACTGCATTTCTCAGATAATTAAATTAATTAAACTGAGATAAGAACCTGTTGTATATCATTTTAAATTGTACGTGCACAACGCCTCAATTTAAACAATATCATTTAATATGACGTGAAATAAATACTCAATCAATACATGTTAAACATCCATGCTTACTTATTGTGTAACATACGTGTTTTAAAAACACTGTGCATAAATAAAACTGTTATAAAATGTTGCTTTTTTTTCTCGCACAATCATTATAAGTATTGAGGGCATTATCTTTCACCCTGTATAAGCAAAAGGCTTTAAAAATTGAGAAAACCGATGAAATTGAAAGCACTGGCGATCCATCTTGATAAGAACGGCCGCCAAAAACAAAGAAGAGTGAAGACGGCGCGGAAAGAGAGAAAATACTTTATTATCCCTAAAAAATGATAAATATAATTAAATAAATTTGAATTCATTACACGCGCACTCGCTGGCCAATTTACTTCTGAATGTCGCCTTTACGCAATCCATGGAGGATTCGCACCTCATTAGCGGCTAACTGTGATCAGCCTGCAATTATTCTCGTTAAATTAGCGAAAAAGACAGAATAAATACCTGCACTCGCCACCAACCTTTGCCCAAAACGCACCAGGAATAATAAATACGCCGGTTTCCGTACGCGTTTTAATACAAAATATATACTGTGCTTTGCCTGTAATAGTAACCATGAAATACTGCTGCCGAATACATCAGATTATATATAGTATTTTTAAGAAACCCTATGAAACAAGAAACACTTCGTCATACATCGAATTCATTGCTTACTACAAACCTACAGAATATAACTAAAATTTATTAGCTCAAGGTAGTTAGATTTGTACCATAATAACAGGGTTGTTTTTAAACTGAATGCTTTACGCCATTTTTTTACTGCTGACTAAACAAACGTATGGGTTTATAAAAATATAATAATAAGTAATATTTTTGAGTAAAATACTTGAGTGATTTTCCACATGTTCGTTTTTATTTGTGACCGGTTTCGGCAACCTTTCACGTCGGCATTATCAAACAGAGTGAGATTTTATATAATAATAATCAATTAGGTAAACAATTGTTAGAGGGAGAGGTTGTTGGAAAGAGAGAGAGTGATTGTCAGGTGGTAAGGGCTAATGTAATTTTAATGTACCTGACAAGTGGAGGATTCTATATAATTGCAATTTTTTTTATATTAATGGGGTAATTATCTAAAGTAGTGTGTTTATCTGTAAATAATAGGTTTTTGCGCAGTAAATGGTTTTTTAAAGATGTTGATTTAGCAATAGGGAATAATAGTGGAGATTTATAAATTGAAAATAACCTGGTCATTACGCAGGTGCTCCGGTGTGTTACCTTTTATGCGATCGATTTCTAAAATCTCTTGGCGATCGAGTTTTGTGCCTTTATTGTTAATATGAAAATAAAAACGAACATGTGGAAAATCACTCAAGTATTTTACTCAAAAATATTAAAATGGAATTCCATCAATTACCCTCTGTCAAAAATATTGGATTTCATAATAATAAGTGTTTCAATTTTCGTTTCAGTTTTCAATGTGCTAACACCGCATATCAATCATATAGTCGCAAGGCGAGATTCTAAGAGTAGCGTTTCGTACCATACTTTAAAAAACGCTTCCGGACCGAGAAGCTGACAATATTTGTGTACGAAATTCACAGCTGAATAATCCAAACGTTTGAAACACCTTTTAAACCCAGACACAAAAGCAAACATATAAACTTAAATAACGCATATATGTCAATAAACACTGAATAATATCAGGCGGTATGGAGCATAAATAATTTTCCACTCTTGGCGAGATAAATCTCGCTGGTCGCCGACACGGCGGGGGGTCCGGTCCAGCGGTTTATCATCCAATGAGCAAGTCGGACCTGCTGCACCGAGTCGAGGGCACTTGCACCGAATCTAAAGACCATCTAAGGGGCACGCCAATTAAGAAGCGAGCCGTAATGGGCGACTTGATGGATTAATTTATAGATGTGCTTTGCATATGGCTATTAGCTTTGTGGATATTTTTTGGGTGGCTTTGGACTCGCGATGGAGTCATTACTATAAATCTTTGATTATTGAATGGTTTTTTTTAATGGTCGATGACTGTAAATTGAAATTACGCATGAAATTAATAAGCAGATGTGGCTTAATTAAATTGTTTAAAAATTTGGTTATGCATGTTTTTGTTGGCTTTGAACAGAAATCAAAATGAATTCATTACTATAAATGTTTGATTTTTTTTTATTAAATGGTTAATAATCGTTAATACGAAACTACTATAAATACAAAAATTAAAACAAACCTATTCTCTAAATCAATTGATTTATTTGGTGGTTTTTTATGTGGTTAATTTTAAATAAAAAGATTTCGCTTACATAAACTTAATTTATATACTTTACAAGAAGTCCTTTTGGTGCGCCGATTTTGCATATGCGTATTGACTTTGTGGCATAAATCAATTATAATTATTACTATAAGTTTTTAGTTATTAAATGTTTAATTTTATGGTCACTGACTATTATTGTATATGAAAATAAACAAGAACAAATAAAAAGGACACGAACAAACAATATATGATATTGGCACGCATGCCTTGATTGTGCCAAAAGTCTAGTTGGTATCATAGCTATAAGACTTTTATCCATGTGATGGTTACTTTTATTTTCGATGGTCGTAAATGAATAAATGAGCAATTAAGTATTATAAAAACAGTTGTAAATAAATAAAAAATAAAAATACTGCATAGATTTGTAGCATTGATTATTTTTAGATACACATAAACCGTGGGAAAAGTGGTGTTGTTCCACAGTAATGTTAAATGATAAGGGAATGAAAGCTTACCCTTTTCTGATTTCTGATATAATATAATTTCAATAATTTTTTAAGGCTCTTAGATTATGATATTTACAGACGTTTATACGATGGCTTCAGCTACTGAAGGCTTGCCTGAAACTCGATACATCTTTCGTGTTCCGCCGACATTTGGATTCCACTCCGATGGTTACACAATATGTAAAGTGTAAAGCGATTACGCAACGTCTATTCATACGTGTAAATGTGTAATAATAATAAAATACGTTCCACATAAAACCGATGCAACATAACCCAAGCACGTATTATATGTACTCGTATTATTATAAACGGGCTGCATTAAGTTATTATGAGTCTCATTCAACAACATTACGAGGTATTTCAAAGACGTATACTACTTAAACTGCGTACAATTACAGAAGGAAGTTATGATATAAATTACTTTTCTTTTCACTACTAAAAAAGCCAGGTTTAACTCATAAATTAATTAAATTTGAAATTGGTTATTTTTTTATTATATTTTCTTATATCTACTCAATCAAAAATATACTGCTTTTTTATATGATTTATTAAGTAGCTACATTACATTCGAACAAATAATATAATATATATATTAGTATATTATTCAATAATAGTTGATAATTTTATTTAAAATAAATTTAATATATCTGAGTATAAAAAAATATCGATTCTTTATAAAAATACGGTTTCAGTATCTTATTCGAGTAATTGTTTAGAAGAGACATTGATGCAAAAAATATGGTTTATTGAGGTGAAATAAAGAATAGTATTGTTAAATATCTAATATAGTTATCCAATATTGAAAATAAAACTACAAATTTAAGAAGTATATCTGATACTATATTTACATTTAATAAATTCAATATCAATCTGAATGTTTTGATTGCTTCGAAAAAAGGCATCACGATGCCTGCGCGCAAGTGTAATTTGCGGGTAATTTATTTAATATTAAAGTTTGCATTTATGAGTGATTGCACACAAACTGCGTTTTAAATGCACTTCTCTCGAAAAGCACATTATTAATAATTTAACAAGACGGGCAGGCAGGCGGTCGCCAATTACAATCCAGGACCATAAAGTTATTATATGTTTGGGCGAGTCTTAAACGGCATTGCATGAAGTCTTCTTTAAATACCATAATTTTCATTAATAATTAGAGGATACAGTAATACCCCGCTTTATGCGACCCCGTTACGCGCGGTTTCGCTATAAAGCGAATTTCAAATTTCGCGTTAAAATGCCTTGCATTACGCGAATTTCTTATTTTATGAATGTGTATAAACATAATGACTTCTCTTAACAATTAAAAACAGCGTTGGGAGTTATGAACGTATTTTACAAGAACGTAAAAGAAACGCTACCAAAAAGACAATAGATGTATTTTTCAGTAAAAATAACATGTAATACTGCATAAAGTGTTCTTAGAATTAAAGTGATTGATTCAAATGATTCATATTTTTTTGTATTAAGTTTTGACTATGTATGTATGTTTAATCGTAAACCCCGATATACGCGAATTTCACTTAACGCGATTTTTTCCAAAACGTATCCCTCGCGTAAAGCAGGGTATTACTGTACATTTAAAAATAAATAGATTAAATATAATAGCACTATTTGGATGTTGTGCCATGTTAGGTTTTGGCCCCGGTACTCAAGATCACTGGTTCCCATAGTAGTTTATTTCGTCCCCCAGAGATCGACATTGCCCTGCAAGGGGTCGATGATAGCGAAAAATTAAATTGGAGGACCACGAACTGTAAATGGGGGTCTACGAGAGTGGATCCCATTTAAGCAGGTCATCACCGAAATTTAGGCATTCCGTAAATGTCATAATTGAACACAGATTGAATGTACTATGTACTTACATAATAATGCTGTTAATCCAGCATTAGGGACTATCGCAAGAAGGTTTTTGATAGCCTTTCCATTTTCATACCACATGGAGAAGAGTTTCAGAGCAGTTGTCAACCTTCTTACAAAAAAAGAAATAGTTATTCAATGTTTACATACCGACATGAAATATGGCGCACCCTATATATCAGATTTCAAAAATATGTTTGCAAAAATTCAATATTAGCAAGGCAGGATTCTACTAAAAGCAGAAAAACTCGACAAGGGGTCGACGGGACAAAATAGTTTTGGAACCTATGCTCTAGATGAATTTGAAAGTGGTTTCTTGTAAAACTGAAACATTGTAACCAAGAATGTAATATTTCTAATAACAACAACCGCGAAGGTTCTCCCGTTTTCCAATCGCGCAGACGCGCCAACCAATTGTTATATGTATTTTAAAATTCAAAGATAAACAAAAGCGCTCATAAGTATAATCTCATTATAAAAAGTATCTTTGTATTTTGAGTTTATTGAAATTATTTGCATAATTAGTTTCGACCCAATGAACGCGTCATCATCAGATGCATGACTAAACTTGTCATTCATCTGATGATGAGTGAAGACAAAAATACAAAGTTACTTTTTATAATTATAATAATGGATCTTCACCATTCAAATGCCTTGTCCCTCAGCAAGAAGTACAATCTCGTTTGAAATATTCCGATAGTTGACTGATCGCGTGGTCGAGTCGGGCGCACTGTGCGGCGGCCGGGAGTGGGTCGCCGCACAGTCCTCCCGTTTCACAACCGCCGCGGCCAAGTGCATCGTGTGATGGATGGCGCGAGAAGTTGATTAATTGTCCTGGCAACATCCGCGATCCCCGCGCCGGGGTTGCCAGGGGGTTGCGAAACGCCTCCCGTTGTGGCCGCGGAATGGGCTCGGCAGGGACGCCCGAATCTCAGCGCTGGCAACACCAGCGTGATGACTAGTTAAAATAATATCTTAAATATTTTAAATAAAAATAATTTGATTTTTATTGGTGACCGGTTTCGTTGGCATTATCACACTGAGTTTGATCATTTTGATAGTTTGATAATGCCAACGTGAAAGGTTGGCATTATCAATTGGCATGCATTGGCAATTCCACGAAGTACTCTCGGTCAAAAATATTCCATTTTACAATTACAGCATTAAAACTATATTTATTCAATATTATTTGGAAGCAAGTATGAATCTCGTTGAGTATTTGTTCGTAAGCGTTTTTGCCTTTCAAAAACTTAATTTAACTTAAATGTAAAATTAAAAATAAATCCTTTTTTTTAATATTGTAAAAAACACAATTGTTAGCTCTCACTTTTAAGGCGCTACGTTTTACAGAATATTGTATTTTAAATCACGCTATTTTTATTTATATATAATAGATATTTACATAAATGTTTACAAAAGAGTTTTTTTGTTGTTTTTTAAAACGTATTTTGTGAAACGTCATCACATTGAGCAATATATTTATGTTTGTCAACGTGCAATAAAATGACAGATGATATTTAAAATACAACACAAATCATTTTCAAAGTAACCTGCAGAGGTATCATTTATCTAATGTGTCAACTTTTGTATTTTTGATTTTAACGTTTCGGCAAAAAATATTTTTATGAAGGTCAATTATTAAGGATCGGGTCATCAAACCTGTCTCTATCAAAACTGTTTTTTTTTCAAATATTGAGTTACGGCTCAAAAATTTCAATGACTTTTTTTTGCTAAAAATGAGCTTTCAATCGTTTTTTTCCTCCTTTTAAGTCCTTGAAGGAGAAAAACGATCGTAATCTTCTAGCCGTGAGGCTATTCATATTTGTTGATCATTCTTCTTTTATTGTTAGATAAAGACCTTTCCATGTCGTTGTCACCTTTTTTGTGTTTTTTTTATAGTAAAATAAAAATATCTTAACATATTATATTAATTTTAAAAAATATTTAAATGTATAAAATAAGTCGTTGTATGGGATTTTGAACCGAATAAATGAGGAAAAAACTGAATTTTTCAAATAATTCAAGCCGCAAATTTAAAAAAACATAATACATTTAACTATCAACGTAATTATACGAATTATACTAAGACTGAGTATTACTTCGGAGAGGTGCGCTCGTTCATTAGCACCGAGAAAATATCGAGTATAATCAACGATTTGTGAATCAATAATATTAGGGCTGTTTACATAATAAATTGAATGATTAATTATAATAAAATATTCTTTATAAAATGATTACGTAGGCCCTTATTGGTCGTATTTAAAAGGTAGATTTAATAAACATAGTCGTGATGCTCTGGCACGGGCGATGTTGGCTCATGTGCGTTCATTCACCAATCAGTGGTTGAAATTCGCCGATTGCAAAACAAGATAACTAATGATCACAGCATGGCTGGGGACTCGTCACCCTCACTACATATCTAAGACACGCCCTATAGTCTGTTATTTTTAGTAAGGAGAGGCAAGATTAACTTGGTACTTGGATGTTACGGTTTATATTTTAATGGATTTATGTATAGATATGTTTTAGATCCCGAAAGATAGCCCTCTTAACATATGGAAAAATTAAATCAAGTCCGTATTGGCTCTATAGTTTAAAGTGAATGTGGAAGATAGATACACAAATAATTCATTAAAAATTATACCTGTATTCTGCTATACAAGGTGATAATCAGACTGGTTTTAAAAGTAACTCACCTGCAACAAAAGAAACAGACAGATTAATGAATGCATTATTAATAAATATAATCACAAAAAACATGCTTGACAAGACAACATATGATTTATTCAATCACGTGTATATATGAGTGTACTTTTCACGATTCAAAAGCTTTGTCATTTTCAAGAGTCCGACAAAGCCCTCGCAAGGCGATAAGTTGTTTTAAAAGGACCGCAGTTTATTATGACCTGTTCTTGTATTTAATCGCGCCGGGCAGAATCTCGGCTCGGGGGAGACGGGCAAATTGAAAATTATTTACACGTACCCCCTACAGCCTGAATTCACTTATGGTTTCACTTAACTTGGCCAAATAATAATTATTGCTAATTTGCTTGTAAACGGCAGACGCTCCCTAGCAGCGTACACGGCCTGAAATTACGGGTCCTTGACGAAAAATGGACCAAACCAGGCGTAGGAAACCTTTTGAATTAAACCACAAATTTATTATTAACACATATAAAATAATCTATCACAACCTTCCAGGCAATTACATATATAGAATTGGATTAAATAATTAGTATTAAAAATACCTATATTATTGATTTTTTGTGAAGACCGTCTCACAGTAAGTACGATTTTGCCTATACAGGTTTAATTGATTGATAATGATTGAGTACATTTTTTTCAAATATTGAAAAATGATTAAATAAATTCTCAGAAAATTTTTAATCATTTTTGCATATTTGAGAAAATGTACTTAATCATTATCAATCAATTAAACCTGTATAAGCAAAATCGTACTTAGTGTGAGACGGTCTTCACAAAAAATCAATAATATATCAAGTGCGTGTATTGGCTAAATTAAATAGACTTTAAAAATAATAATATCCAGATCGGATTTAAATGGTTCACTCAGTACTTTGGTTTAAAAGTCTAGTGTTGCAAGTCACACAATATTTAATTGGCATAATAAGTACATTGGTTCACTTATGGGATATGATTGTTTAAAATTCTCGCTAAGTACCAGTGACTCGTTGGTATAATTGGGAATGCACCGGCCATGTAAGCTTTGGGGATGTGGGTTCAAATCCCACACAAGTCATGATGATATTTTTCTGAGAGTTTCTTTAATGAATTTTAAAAAATGTACTTAATCATTATCAATTAAAAATACCTAAATCTTAAAAACGTTTTATATTTGTATTAGCTACTTCAATATGAAGTATCATAAATTAATCAATAAAAACGAAAGCACTATACAGTTATTCTCGTATACATTCTTAAAATTTTACAAAAAATAAATATAGTAAAAACGATGTATATAATATATTACAAGATAATATGTGGTAATAATATAATTTAAATATACCAAGAATTATATCACATACTTGATTTCGCCATGATTAAAAACTGCATCTTAATTTTTAATTAGCTCTGTCATTCTGGTACAAAGATACAGTTTGTTTGATTATTAATTAAGACACAGACTGCGTGTCGTGCATCATCAGTCGCGACTCCAACAGGTGGCGTCGATTTGTCAACAAAGAAAGTCTGCTGCTCTAACGTGCAAGAGATCTACTAGCGACCCGAAATACTCTAGCTCGAAATACCACCCGTACAAAATAGACCGTCGTATTGTCGAGGTGTATGAATAAATAAATAGTGTTTTTTTTTGTAAACAATACATGAAAAAAGTATGCGGAAAAATACTTTTGTGTACTAAAAACTAGTTAACTACACCCACTGCAATATATCAGACAGGCGAATGGGAATTTGTTATTAGCGTCATCTCTCATTGTATAAATTATTGAGGATTGCAAATCAAACCAGTATTTGTGAATTAATATATATTTTATCGGTATTAACTTAAAAAATATTTTTTTTAAATATATTCTTATGTATATTTATTTAAAATGGTTTTTTTTAATCTATGGCGTGATACGTATTGCAGTCATAACGGACATCATATTTTTGTATTAAATAAAAAGTTTTGTATTATTCAAAACGAAAGACATATTATTTTATATTTTTTTTAATTATATATTATTTTTTAAAAATATATAATTTTTTCCTACCGATATCGTATATTAAATGTTTAAAAATAAATCTGTATTAATTCTTCGTTTCATGTATTTACGATTTAATTTTTAAAACATAAAAAAATATATATATAATTGCGATAAGTTATTTTGAATTTTTAGTTTATTATTTAGGAAAATTAATTAATTTTGAGATGTGAAATCATTTTTTTTAACAATGTTTTCGACCCCTGACATCGATAATGCAAGCCCTCGCACGCAGCAACATGACGCGCTCATACAAAACTTTACACAGAAAACGACTCCAGAGCTTCATAATAAGAATATAATACAAATTATTTTCTCATGAATATGTTTTATGTTACGTCCTCGGGGTGTTGACATATTTTTATTAAATTATATAGAATATATTTTTACATAAACTTAATAAAATATATTTTGTAATTTAATAATATACAAAATAAATTGAGATGATTCATTGGAGAAGCCTTCAACCAGCAGTTACATTATTAATCGGATTTATGTGTATTTTTTCCCTCATATTTTTTTTATAAAAAAACCTACAAGGTTATGATATTAATTTTCAATGATATTATTCTTTATTAAAATAATTTTATTACAATATAATTATGAATATTAATAAATATGCACTTTTATTAACAATCAGACTTTTTGTATACATAATTAGAAAATACTACAATTTATATAATTTTTATCAATAATCACGTACTGAAGATCGAAATAACATCAAAGGTGTAATATGTTTTAGAATAATAGATTGCTACTAAACAAAAACTCAGGAAGAGTACTTTCTATATTTTAATAGTTATATAGATCAGAATATTCAACAGTAAACATTTAATATTAATAAGAACACAAGGGAGGAAATCAAAATTGTTGTTTACAAATTAAAAAATATCATAAAGAGTTAAATGTAAACAAGCAATAATTATATATTTTAAGTTAAAAAAATATATTAAACACTGTTGCTTTTTATAATATAAATTGATTGAAAGCAGTTACCCTTAAATATATGAAAACTCAACAAAAATTCTTGAAATTAATTACGCTTTGCTGAATAATAAAAAAAGTCCAATAACATTATGTAATCAAAAGTATTTAAAAAATTCTTGTATCTAGTCTATAAATCCGGATATCTTTAATATAAATCGCTCGTAAATTTGCCTTAATTTAAGATGGCCTTTGAATTGATGGGTCAGAAAGAATTTAGAAAGTTTTAATATATCTTTATTTGATTAAATTGTTATCAGGATCAAAATTGTAGAATATTTTTATTTAAGCGCGTCTCGCATGCCTCAATGCCCATAGTCTCTGGGAACGAAATATTATCGACTAATGTTGGGCATGATCGAAAACTGACGATTTTTAAATATTCGATTAATGCATTAAACTTAAAATCGGTTTATCTTAAATCATTGTATAAAAAGGTATTAGAATAAATTTATAATGTCTCTTTAGTGTGGTTAACTTGCTTGCTTACTGACCACAAGGACTATGCTAAAATCACTCAAAAAAATATTTATTTTCATAATATTGCAGGTTCAAAAAAAAGAAACTCCTGTATGATAATAAATATTTTTTTAAATTTTATATAAAAAGTCATATACATATCAAGTATCATACCTGTAATTGTTTATGAATTCTTTATACCACTTGCCTGACTGCTTCTAGATATATTCCCTCTAGTTAAATATTTATTTAAAAATTCATTGAATATTCATTAGTGACAAGAGGGAAGGATAATAAAACTGCTAAAATTGCTGTAATTTTATTATAAATACCGCAATTCACACAAATAAAACCGGATAGATATGATCGATAAATTGTACTTACAATATGAATCCTCTGTGAAAAATGCGGTCAAATACAACCGGATAATCGAACAGTAGCCGGAAAACAGTAAAATATACATAAAAGCGGTTTTTATAAAAAATAATGTAAGTTATCGAATATATAAAAAATATCACTTAATATTTGTAGCGCCGTATAGATTTTAAATCTTTCATATCGCAAAATGTGTTGTTTAAATTCATAATTTAACTGTGCATAGAATACAAGCACTGATTCGATTAATCGATTATTTCTATATCGGGATGATTGTCAAAATAAACCGATTGCACCCATCACTATGCACAGCACTGTGGCATCCGAGATAGAGACGTTACTTCTCGAGTTACATCTGCGCTGTGCTCCAAGTAATGCGGTGTAATATGTATCGAGATCGAATCAATATATGTTCCCAGATCTCTATGTGGGAAGATGATATCTCTGGACAAATACCCTCTCAAGTACAGGCGGAATCTAAATGAAGTCATCGAAATACATGGTTTGGTATGACTCTTCTAATGATATCATTTTACCTGTAGAAATATGCATTGGATTCCTTGTGGCAGACAACTATAGCAATAATAAATTTAGAAAATAAATTTAAAATACAAAACAAGTATCGTTTTTGTGAATGAGCGCATTTGTATATCAAGAACTTCCTTAGAGGAAGGTGAATGCACTTCTGAAAGTAACTGTAATCATTGAAACATGAGTATACAAATTAAACCAAAATGTCGTGAATGTTGTTTGTTGGCAAGCAGAAGCAATAAAATTGTAAAAATTAATAGAATAATCGATTGAAGGGTATTTTTATTTAAAAGCTCCTCAAGGATGTTAATGGAAGTGCTGAATGTAAACATAAAAACAACCCATCTTGCTATCTTTAAAAAAAATTTACTCCGTTATTTTTTATGTAAAAATATTTATAGTATATGCTAATGTTTATTTGAAAATTTTTGTTAAATACTATTCATACTATTTTATTGATAAAAGAAGCTTAAGCTAGAAAAATCATTAATTTATACATTCAGAACCAGCACTCATAAAGCTGCATCCTGCAGAATCCAGTCATAGAAGCGATATTAATGGCGATGTCGTCAGTCAATACTTTTAATTAAAATTGACAGGGAAAATTTAAGATTCTTCTAATAAAAAATCGGTAATGTGTTTTTTTTTTTTATTAATTATGTTTCATGCAGATTTATTTTTATTGAAAATGCATTCCACACATACTATAATTTAGATCAATAAATATACATTGTCTGGATACATTTTTTATTATTAACTATCCAAATAAAAATATTTCCCCTGTTCGTGTAATTCAGTTTTTTTTATTAAGAATAAGTGTAAAAAATATTTAATTTATTCAGAGTGTGGTCCTATTTACAAGTAGTTTCCGGGAAATCTGAATTGAGATTTAACATTTTTTAATTAAAAATAATTGTTCAGTGAAAAAATAGTGATAAAATATTCAAGAAATTGTTAATAAATAAGATTATTTAAATGTTATACAGCAGAGGCGTACAATAGGTTGAAAATAGTAGTGAGGGATATTTATAAATTTAATAGAAATAGTAAACAATCATTTATATTTAATCTCTAAGGTAAACCTTGAAAATGTTTTTTTTGTGGGATTTTAATTTATACACCTTGGATTTTTTTTAAAGTCATCCTGGATAAGTCACTAGATAAAAAAATACATAAAAATAGTCAATTAATTATTTTTTTATTACTGAAAGGAATTTTAGAGAAATTAGGTTTATACTGCTTCTAATGATTATAAGTCAATGTTTGTATAAAATAAAAGCATATAAATAAAAATTGAGTAAATTATATTTTGCAATATTTTAAAAAATCTACCGTAAAAACTCAGCACAGAAACCTCATAAATTTTTAAGATATATTCCAGTTTGTAAATTCTGCATGCAATGAATAAAACAGCAAGCCACTGTTTAATGGTAAAAATGTTTAAACTCACAGTTCATTTGTATGGGACATAAATTTGGACGACGTTGATTCTTGTCCATAGAGATGCCATATTATGTCAAAATACAACGATGAATAAATACAACTTTAAAGAATAAAATGATTATTCAGGTATGCAGTCCGCGCCGACATTTTGTGCATCTTGCGAATTTACATACTATCGTTATAATCTCCACAGAATAATATAAAAACGTCATTTATATTTAAATTAATATTGGTTAAGACTTGAATAAATTAACAATTCATGCAACTCATTCTAATAAAATAATAATATATAAACTATAATAATTATGATTATAATAATCAACATTATAAAGGTGAATATATTTGACCTCCGATTTATTTATTTGTCAATAGATGATCACCCTTTTTAAGTATTTTTATTCCTGAAAATTGCTATTAGCTACGGTTTCTTGAAATTTTTTAAAGATCTGCAGCTCTTAAATTTAAATAAAATATTATCTTTGTTATATTCTAGACGTATTCGTTACATCTCATCACATTATACCCTTTTTAAATTTATCAATTTGCTGGCAAGAAATTAAATTATTTTTTTTAGTTGCTTCTCGAGTGCGTCTTTATCCGTGTTATACTTATGAATAATTTATCTCAGTAAAAATTCTACTAAAGAGAATATTTACGCGAGACTATTATTAATATCCTCATAAAAACCTCAGACAGGAAACTTGTGCGTGAATTTTTAAGAATAACGGCGGCTAGACGAACACGAGTTATGGCCTCGGCGAGGCGATAATGTCTTCAGCGTACATTACATTAAATACTCGGGAAATTTAACGGCGAAATATTTATCACGTGGCCAACATGTGTGCCGTAAAAAACAGACCACGTGCTCGTCCCGATGCTGCCATTCTGAAATATGACTCGACCGGAAGCTCAGCTGGGGCTTTTGGGCGAAAGCTTCCTAAGAATTCGACAAGAAGATTATAAATTATTTTAATTCCGTTTTTTTTGTTGTTGTAGAGACGCAATTCCTATGAGTAGCTTTTTTCAAAAGCTCAGTTGGATATTTTGGACGAAAGCTCCCAATGAGTTTTTTTATGACTGCGATATTAACCATTGAGCTAGAAAACATAGCTTCTATGAGGTTAAGATCTTTATGAATTCAACTAGCTTTTAGGATTGCAGCTGCTTTTTTGTGTTTCCTATAGTTCAAGAATTGCATCTAATAAGACTTCTTAATAAATTTATAACAGTTTGGCAGTTAGATGTATTATTATTATTAGGATATCAAAAACCTTGGCAAAATTCTATTTAGGTAAAAAAAAATTATACACTTGTAGCTTTCTTATTATTATGATGGTTTTTAAGTAAACATTGGTGTATAGGCTCAGATGATCTGATCTCAGATGTCTACAGCTTGTTATGTAAACATAAAATACGGCTTAATAAAACCGCCTCTTAAACCTGTTACAATGCAATGATGTTAAGAGGTAAAAAAAATCAATACGTTAAAAATGACTTGTATGAACATGAAGATGTATATTTTATATTTATTCTGTAGCCAAATACAGAGTGACAGAAGTTTTTATTGTTAGCTTATTACGTTTTGAAGACTATTCATGTCATCAGTCTGTTGGTGATTTTTTTGGTGATGGGCATCATCGATTTTTTACAATCGATTTAATTCGAAGTTTTATCAGATTATCCTTGAAAACTATTTCCAGCTGCATATACCATATATACATATATATTTTTTTTACATTTTCGACTCTATTGTGGACTTCACTTTTTAAAGAGTAACAAATATATTCGATTTTATTTTATTTTTTCATATAAAATAATAATCAATCTTGATTGTGAAATAAAATAAGACAAGAATTATTCAAAGCACGTAATATGTTTTCTTAGTTAATAGTTGAATAAATGATTACATCATTTTATTATTAATCGGCACATTTATTAGATTTAATTGCAGATTCGATCACGTCCATCCCTAGCATTTTAAGCTTTTGGCAAAGTGGAAATTTCCATTGATTCGGCAGGAGGCGATTTATTTAATGACCTAATAACTCAAATAATATTTTATTTATGACTTAACTAAATGCGAAGTGACAGATATTGGCCGTTTACTAGAAATATTATTTAGTACGTCATTCGTAGCTCTAACATTTAGATAAAATCTTTTTAAACACATTTTAAAATTAAGTTGTCGTCAATATAATAAATAATAAAAAATATATGTGTGATAATTCTCAGACATGATTAATTAGCTGAATTTATCTGCTAAGTAAAGATGATATCGGTTGAACAGGTCTTATTGCAAAATTATTCGATTGAAATTGCATTGACACAATTTCGATATCTGCTTTGATATTAATTTTATTCAAAGTAGATGCAAACAAATATAAAAATATTATTACATTATTAGCATTTTAACTCAATTTGTGTGATATGTGAGTAATGGTTTTTAGATAATATTTAATCATAATTAAAATTCATAAATTATTGGAAGATAAATATTTAAGCGAAAAAGGTATGTTATAAAATATTTGTCTCGAAATACAATTTCATTTTGATGTTTTATTATTTAAAAAATTTTTTAAAGTAATTAAATATACATTTTACTATATTTGAGAGTGAATTTTATATGTGATAAATAATTATTGCTGATTATCATTGAATGTTATTTAAAATGTTTATGCAATCAATTTACACGTAAAATGACAAAAAAATAATAAATAATGGGTTAAAAATAACTTTTCGAGGATTTCGAGGACTAGACGTTTTTATTACTTAAGACTTGATGTATGAATTAAGAGGTCTCTTAAAACGATTTGGTCCACTAGTTAGTTCAATAATCAATGTTTTATCTTTTTATTCTGGAATTGGCGAATATGTTATATTTAGATTTTATTTCATGTTACATCATGTATACTTTTATTAGAACAAACTAAGGATTTTTCATGCAAATACATATATATTCAGGGCCGAGGTGGGTGAATGGAAGTCGAGAAAACCAAGAACAGGTTACTGAGTGTGTTCAAATCCCATGCAAGTGCTTCGAGCACTTATTCTTGTTTCATATATGCACTATGTCACTAAAACATACAATCTAAAATGTATTTTACACATGTAAAGTGTTACACTGTAAAACTGTCCTACTAGTTAAAATTTAATAGATATCATTTTCTTGGTAATTTGTCTAACGTTGGAGCCATTTAAATAAATAATTTTCTTAAATCCATCTTGCAATAATAAATATAATTATCGCTTTAACCTTAAGGCATAATTTCAAGCTCCAGGATATAATTTAGAACATGTGAAATAAAATTTGTAATGTCGGTTTTCGAGATTAGTTTTTAATTAATATGAGATATATTAATTGCTTGTGTGCTCTGTCGTAAAATGTAAAGATTAATAACAATTATACGTAAACTTTTACTGGCAAAACTATACAGAACTGAACGGTAGTAATGTTTATGATTCAGTGTTGAATGCGCCGGATTAACATTTAGTAAGGCAGGGTTCAGGCCCGTAAAACGAGAAAATGCCTCAACTTCAAGAGAAGTTAGCACATTGTACAGCTCAAGTTACTATGTACGGTTTAAATTATTGCTCTTCTTAATGAGAAGCACTTAAACAATTCCCATATAAGCTTACATTGTCTAACCGCCTCATGGTAGATCGGTTAGCATGCTTGCACGCCGAGGTACATATCCTTTTAATGATAATAGTTTTATTACTAATATGATTAGGCACATTCGTTCACACATAGAAGATGATTAAAGAAATTCTCAGAAAAATATCATCGTTATTTGTGCGGGATTTGAACCCACATCCCCTGGCTTACATGGCCGGTGTACTGACCATTGTAAACCGAAGTGACAAGTAAAGCGTTTTTAATCCAATCTGGATTATAATCCAAAAAATAGACATACAGATAAGAGTTTTCTCATTTTTTTAAATTGTAGTTTGTATTAAAGTACATGTTTAAAATTTTTATTTAAAAACAAGCTTGATGAGCTTATAATAACTCAAATTTGACTCGAAGTTGCATAACCTGAAAAGAAGTTCTACATAAAAAAAATTGCCGTCAAATATTTCTTTCCATTTGAACATCTCTGAGTTGTATTGGCAGTGAGTGAAATATTTGCGTAAAAAGTATTAAAATTATTATGAAGATTCAGTCCAACCGTTTAAAAAAATATTAAAAAATAATATAAAAGCACCGGCACAGTTCTGGCTTTCGTTGAAGTTATGTGTCGTTAAACGGTTTACGGGGAGGCATAAAGAGACCCGCTCCTGAGGCGGGGATTCGAACCGAATACGCGCAGGTTGCACAACCCAGGAACAGGTTTCCGCCATTCCCTCGCGTGATTTCTCACGTCGCAGCGTGACTTGACCAATAATTCATCATAAAACTGAAGCTGAAGATCAGCTCCCACCTGGTAAACAGGCGCCACTTCGAACAGGTAAATCATACTAAAACCAGTAGAAATGGGTGTTATACCGCGTTTTTTTTTTTTTTTAAATTTCCGTCGATGTTAGAAATAAAATGTTTCGAAATCAAAAGCGTAAAACGAGATGTTACATTTAATTAACACGGCTTTAATTACGCGTTTGTAAAATGAAGCATCGTTAAGGTTGTGTTTAATTTACGGCGTCATTGGAATTCCTCAGAGGATTGCTTAAAAATGCACAGTTGCTCTAATCGCCATAAATTTCCCGACAGTGCAATGCCACCATGTTGGAAGTCAATTAGGGACATTATGGCAGCACCGAATGAATGCCTGCGAATGCAGTGACGTGCGCGGCATGCAGGCATTCACAACACGGATTGAAAAATTTGTGGTCTTCTAATAACTTGTTGAGATATTAATAATAGAAATCATAAATACAGCTTTATGTTGATCCATTACGTATGATTTTATTAAAATATTGAGATGCACGCAACTGACCGCATATTTTTTTTTTAAATCCACGGCACGCCCTGCTATCTTCGTTCATTAAATAAATTGCTTTTGAGTTAATAATAAATGTATTTATTTAACTCAATTTTCATTTTCAACTGCTAGACAAGGGTCAAACCAGTGGGCTTACAGCCAATAATTAATTATCTAACCACTAAACTAACAAGCCAGCTTTATCTGCGGGCTTCAAGTGGTTTGCATAGCGTGATTAATGAAGTAAGGTAAGGTTGAAACTGACCAGAAGCTGCATTCAACTGTCAAGACAGGGATCAAACCAGCAAGCTCGTAATCAGTAATCAATTAAATAACTACATAACCAACAAGCTGACGATCTATCGCGATAAATTATGTCTATGGCTTGAAAACCATTTTTATCTATCAATACAGGGATTAAACTTAAATTAATAGCCAATTACCTAACCGCTAAGCCAGCAAACCATCATCAAAAGTAACCTCAGGCTGCTTGCAGTCCGCGGTTGATGATGCCTTCACTGTGCTATTGAGGTAAGTCAGACAGACGGCAAGGACGCCAGTTGCATTCAGTGGGAGGTGCTAAAAATCATTCACATTTGCGTAATCAGCCGTGCACACTCAATAATAATGATGGAATATAGATAAATAACATACTTAATGCAGGTTTGCAACGGCATTGCAGATATCAAATGCACGCAGGTAATTACAGGTGTCTAATGGATCGGCCTATTCATATAACCGATGGATGTTATCTTAATCCACGATGCCTGAAGCTCTTGTTACGTAAAATGTGGCTAAAGATGAGACGGAAAAACCGTTTTTATTATAAATAAAAAAATAATTATTCATATAGTGCGTGCTATAATTATTAATTTAACAGAAACGTTTAGTTATAAATGCCGCGCATCTTCTTTAAAGTTCTAGAATTTCGGCTCCGGTATTGGGTGCATTTCGGGGAATCGTTATTATATAAGCGCTATTTTTCGGCAAATCCTATTGACTAGTCACAATTTTACTGTCGGTTTTATCACACAGAGTGTGCAGGCAGCTTTATTAAGAATCAATTCATAAATTACTATTAGCACGGTGAGCGAAAAGGGCGGCAGGGGCCAGGCCGGCGTGGTGGAACAGGTTCCCCGGAGGCTCTCGTGCTTAATTGAAGCTGTCAATATTTTTTGTCTCGATTATTGCATTCTCCTCCGCACTGCACCTCTCGGAAGCTGCCAACGACGCGAACCTGCACTTTAAGTTTGCACTTATTAAATACACAATTAAAATTTTCATCTGACAGTGAAATTCTTGGTGTTTGATTTGGAAACAAGACCGCATATTTAAAAATTAATTCCGCTGCTTTTTTAGCATTAAATAGCCAATAATTACTAGCGATGTTTATGTTTATTAATGTTGTGTTAACTGCTATTATTTATCTACTTGAGTATCATAATTTGCGAGAAGTCTGCACTGCGCCTACAAGTGCTCAGGACTGGCTAAGATTTAAGATCAAACTCGTTTGATGTGTTTACAGGTCGATATGGGTTAAATACTATTTGCGTGCCGTAAACAAACGTCTAGAATTTACTATCGAAGCTAATACACTGCCCAATGCACGATTAATATCGCATAAACTATTACGAATGAATTATTCATGCATATAATATTTCATTATTCGTTTCGACGACGTTTTCAGGGACTTTCCTGAAGATGGTTCTAATCCGAGGACTGAAACGTTAAAGAGGAGAAAACCACGAAATCATCGAATAACAATGGTAACTAAAATCTAAAAACAAAATAAACTCAATATAGCCCGACCTAACCTAACAATATTTTAAACCAAAGCTTATTGCTTACTGCTTACTACCTGTAGCTTAGATGATCTTGGGTATTTTGGGTGTAATTCTGTATAGTGACTTGAGGCTTTAGACGTTTCGGTTCCGGTACTGGAACAATCTTCAGAGATTTTCTACGCTCAACTACATAAAAACCTAAAAAGCACACGTATTACAATTTTTAAAAATTATTTGTTCATTGCAGGGATTCCAGTACCAAGACAAAAAAACGTAACAAAAAATCTAATAATTGAAGAGGTTATCCAAAAATGTTTGATATTACTATTTATATTATTAAAGTAGGAAAATATACAAATAATGTGAATTCAATTTGAAATACTTCACATTTAAACAAAAAATATGAAAGACCAAATAACTAGGAAAAATACGCGCTAGTCTGTATGTAAGCTTGTTATTCATAGTCTAAAAAAGCTTTTGATTATTAATATTGAAATTATGAAAAATATTTAAAAAAATAAGGTTGAGATTTACTCTTTATTTACCTTAATGACAAGCTGTGATAAAAGAGGCTTTTATAATTCTGTCGCCCAGGATGTCGATAGAGTAATAAAGTATGCGCAGCGTTAGATAGCAGCCCGGGTTTTCAGGTGCATTTGCATAAAATTATAATGTCGCAATAAAGAACATGCAACGATAATCACTCTGTATATTTATAAACAACTTAAGTCCATCTTAATTACCTGTTTTCCAAATAATATTATTACCCGAGATACAAAGTGCAACTGCTGCGTAGTTTACCTGAAAGGCAGAATATCGAGTTGCGAGAATTCACACTTGCCCTAAATAAACAGGTGAATACTGACTGGCATTTATTAATCTTCAGGTAATATCTACGACTCGAACTTTAATATTAAATTAATGTATAATGTTTAATCGATATGTAAATTGATTGTTTTTTATAAATTAATATGCAAGAGCTGTTACGACATAACTTTAATTATATATAGTTTAGATAAATAGAATTTAAAAAACATGGGGTTAAAAAACAACCTTTTTATGTATTTCTTTTTGATTCTACTTAAAAATTAAAGCTTGATCTTGTTCCTACTTTAAGATCTATTTGTGTAAAAAAAGATTGGAAGTAGTTTGAGCTGTAAAATTGTGTAAAAGGATTCTTCAAATACGCCCCGAGGATTACAACCCCCTATACTCAACTCGTCTCAAAGCACCGATCTGTAGATATCACGATGGGTATGACTTCGATTAGAGACTTACATGGCAGTTAAGCACACAATCGGTCTCTCTGTTTTTATTTCTACGTGTGTCTGGGCACGTAATCTGGGATTTTGGGACACAAATACTGGAAACATATCAAGCGGGAATTCTATTTGAATACTTTTTTTTCAACATCTCTTTCGATTGAGACTGAATAAAGTGAAGATATATACTATAAGAATAAATGCGCAAAAATGTCTTTCACAAAATCAATCATAATTCTCAGTCACGAGTGAGTTCGATTCATACACCTGTACCTGTGATAACCCAATCTGTGCCCGTGATAACAGAATGCGTTAACCACAATATTTATCAAAGATTTACCTCTACCGTCTTCACACAATAACACAGTACATTTTTTTTATAATCGTTTTGTATTGTTTGCCACGAATAGGGTGCTGGAAGCACGTGGATTGATATACTAGGCTCACTTATTGTGGAACTGTGGTGTGTTTGAAGAGAGGTTGATAAGACCGCGCACAGGCATGCCGCGTGAACTCTGGAGTACTTGACGGGTTGCATAAACTCTACTTACGAATTGGATAACAAGCCAACTCGTTTTAAACCAAACTTAAAGTTAAATCACTAAATGCAGGTACTTGTATCAATATTATAAATACTACGTTGTTTAACTAACTCTTCTTACGTTGACTTTACTTTACGTTGAGTAACAACTCAACTCGTTTTAAATCGAACGTAAAAGAACACTGATTGATAATATAAAGCAGTTGCATAGCAAATACTGGTGCTTATATACTATATAAGTATCACGAAAAAAAAGCATGTGAATGTTGAGTTGCAATGTTATTCAGTGCGTTCGACAAACTGTGATGCACTTTTGTTAATTCGGAGATAAGCTCCCTTCACCTGGTAACAGATTAAGCGTCCGTTTTAACTGGAGAAGATAACAGGTGGAATTCAACACGTAACTTACAAGATAACAAACAAGTGCATCTGAGGCAAACTATTTACTTGTGGTTCTCTCTGTTTTGAATGCGGTGAAGAGCAGCAGGGTGGTTTTATATTTGTTTTATATAAACAAGATTCAGATTTAGTAGTGATTCTTGTCATCTTTTTACCACTTGGCCCAGTGGTAACTGGAGCAGTGTTAAAAGCGTTAAAAATGAACCAAAGGCATACCGGTTCAATTAGTAATACTCCGTAATTAAACAACAAATATGAAAATATAATTGACTAGGTGATTACGCACGTGCTTGTTATTTTCTATCAAATTGACTATTTATAATTATTTGTAAAGTTTGATAAAAAATTTACCGTTTTAATATGAACTACTCCAGATAGTAGCTTATATCATTTTTAGGTGTTACAAATATTCATAGTTCCAATTTATTTTTTTGGAAATCCATGAATAAATTATTTTTATTATATAAATATTAAAAATATCAGTTTGCGTTTATGATTTCGATAGAAAAATTCTCCAATTTGTTTTTTTAATGGTATAATTTGCGGAATTCCGAGTTCAGTCCCCCCAGGGGGCGTAAACAAATGGAAGCTTACGATTATTTCTCAATAAAACCGTTTGATTAACCAATGTATTCTCATATTAGAATTTCCAGAATGAATATTTATATATCCACGTCACTGAAATTTGTAAAACCACCGACTTTTTGCCAAACTACATGTTTACGATCCTTCAATAGTTTAATTTGAATATTATATACATGAAATTTAATAGGTTTCTTTAAATTAGCCAGTTTAAATGTATAGATTACATAATAATTTATTTTTAACTGCAACCGTCCTATCGAATTTAAAAAAAATTTAAAACGCATATTTTCTTGATAAAACTAGAAAAAATGTGTTTACAAACAAGATTCTCGCATCTGATAAATTTGTATGATTTTTCAAAACAGAATAAAACATTGTCTTTGTAAAACAAATCTTACTACGGTTGTGACAAAATCACACTTAATATATTAAAATAATACTTTTTTTATCATTAAACCATGAACTGGAGACATCTCTATCCAGAAAAATTCGCGAGTTGCATTGGGAGAAAGTATTCCATATGTTGAAGGAAATACCCTCAAGAATTCCATTACAGGGTGTGATGCAATTATTAAAAAAAATGAAAGAAAATTTCTTCGTTCGAAGAAATTCTATTTTCGCAATTAGTCGATGTTGATGTATATGTAGCGTGTATCGTTATGGCGTGTTAGAGGCGGTGGAATCATAAACGATGGCTCCTTGTAAATACGATTTTTCGAACTTAACGAAGAATATTCAATTATCAAGCTTTTTATGAAACATATCCGCCGTGTATATTTTAATATTTGAGCTTTCGTGTTTAATACAATTTTAAGTGATTCACTAAATAGAATATTGTTGATTTATTAAAATAATTCGATTACAGTGACGATCCATTTTTATGAAAATGCATTTTTTGATTTCTCCTATCAGTAATGCTTATGTCGTGTGACCTTTATAATAATTAAGGAAGGAAACATTAGATATGAGGGAATATTCAAAAAATATTACTTATATTTATTTTTAATAAAATACATGCCAGACCTTGAAAAAGAATGATAAAATAATAATTGATATCCCGCTTGACTTGCATTCCGTCATTTGTCTATTTTTACACACAGCTGACTTTTGATTCAGATGCAAAAAATAATGATTCACAAAATGATTAAAGAAACAGGAAAAAACTTATTTATGTTAATATAAACTATAAGAAATAAAAAAACATTTGTTATTTATTTTCAATTTGTAAATGTCTAGGATATCACTATTTTCAAAATGTCGAAAGAAAACACTCTTGGTCAGTTTAAACTTTAAATTATTTAGGGAAAAAGTCTATCTACGACAAGTTTTTCATTTGATTTCAGAGTACGATCAAAAATCGATTGTTAACTCCTAGACATTTAGTTATAAATATTTGATGAAAATAACAATGTTAAATACTTATGAATGAGGTTGTTACCAGCTTCAGTCTGAAGCTTTCAATCATATATAATTAAGTAAGAGAATAAGTAACAATAGTTATTTATAAATATTTAATAATTCAGCATTTTACTTAGTACAGGTCTTTTTGTGTATCGAATATATTTTTTTAAAAATTCGAGTTAAATAAAATCATCGTTTAATGAAAAAAATTGGGGACTTTTCTCCTTCGCTCATTTTTGAATCGACTAGAAACACACTTTATAAAGCACACTAAAAAAATAATAACAATTATGAAAATCTCACAAAAAAATATTTAACTGTCTCAAAAGTATTATTTTGAATGGTTTTCCTTATAGTTGAACCTGGAGCCAAATATTTTTTTAAATTTTATTTGTTGGGAAACGTAGACTTTTTTAACGTCCGCCATAGTTCTATATTGGATCTATCCTAAATGATCGAGCTTTGCCAGTTTATTAAAATTCCTATTTCGTTTTATTAGCGCACAGAAGATTACTATCACTTGCAAATGTCAACAAAAGTGTTTTTTGACAATGCGACAATTAAAGTGGATTGGTCGGTTGTCGGTTGTATTGTACTGTGTGGAGAGGCCTTTTCAAAAGCAGGATTTTTACAGGAGACATCGATAGGATCGGATCGTACAGTACCAAATAACTTGTCTCGTAAAAAACCTATTAAAGGACTGCACCATAGAATATGATAACAAAGATGACATTGCAAATTCCATGCATGAAAAAAAAAAAAAAAACACTTTATGTTAATAGCATCGGCTCTTCGTCGGTCGACATTTTCAAGAAGGAATTTCAGGCCGTGAAAGTGTGTCGTTGAGCCGACCGTTTAAATTTTGGCTGTGAAGCTTGAACACGCGATCTTTAGTCGTCTTCGGTACTGTTGATTTAGATCAGTGCTTCTCAAAGTGGTCCCTACGGACCCCAGGGGATCCCTGGGATCATTCAAGGGGTCATTAGAAAATAAAAATCGATTTGGGAGTCCCTGAACAACGTCAGGGGGTCCGCGTAAGGTTTAATATAAAATAAAAAAATTGTGACACATTTTTATTTATATGGAAGTTAAATATATACAATGAATATATTATTAGCGATTTTTACGTCCTAATAAAAATATAAATATAGACAGGTGCATAAAATATAAGTAATAACAGGCATCGCGGTGAGTCAGGTAGGTTAATACAGGAACGCAATAGAGTCGATACTTGCACCAACTAGTCTATAATATGAATTTATGTAGTTTTTCACCCAGGGGCCGTAGGCAAGTTTTGACTATGAAAGGGGGTCCGTGGGCAAGTTTTGACTATGAAAAGGGGTCCGTGGGCCAAAAGAGTTTGAGAGCCACTGATTTAGATTAAAGAATATCGGAAAACCAGTGGCGTATCAAAAACTTTTGCTACCTTTTACAAATCAATCAAAATCATCAAATCAAATATTACCACGCACCTGTGCTAAATTGCATACTTAAAGAAAAAGTTTATACTACTTAATGCAACGTTGATATACTGTTTTTTTTAAGTTGTGCTGCCCGGGGATGAATGCCTTCGTGGCCTCCTCTTTTCTCCAAGGCACGCCACTGCTGAAGACGACAAAGTCTACGGACACGTCTGTGTTTTATTGGACCCGAAATACCGGTACAAAGCAGGTACAGTTGCCGTTCATTCTAACAACACAAGAGTGCGAATTCCACGCGTAAAAATATATGACACACTAGTGATGGTCACGATTTGGTCTGGTAATTAAAAAATTAATTAAATATAACTTGTTAAAAAATAGAAATAAACAATCGATCTTTATATGAGCGTTTATTTTTTTAAACTACGTCTCCACCTAACATTTGTTCAAAAGTTTTGATTTGTATAATCAGGTACAGTAATACCCCGCTTTACGCGACCCCGTTATGCGCGGTTTCACTATAACGCGAATTTCAAATTTCGCGTTAAAATGCCTCGCATTACGCGAATTTCTTATTTTAAGAATGTGTATGAACATAATGTAGTCATTGACTTCTCTTAACAATTAAAAACAGCGTTGGTTGTTATGAACGTATTTTACAAGAACGTAAAAGAAACGCTACCCAAAAGACAATAGATGTATCTTTTAGTAAATATAACATGTAATACTGCATAAAGTGTTCTTAGAATTAAAGTGATTGATTCAAATGATTCGTATTTTTTTGTATTAAGTTTTGACTATGTATGTATGTTTAATCGTAAACCCCGATATAAGCGAATTTCACTTAACGCGATTTTTACCGGAACGTGTCCCTCGCGTAAAACGGGGTATTACTGTATTCTGCTTTTGGTCTATCTTTCAAGAAATCTTTTATCTATTAGTTAAATTTATTGAATGACTCAATATTTTGATATTGCATTTTCGATGTTAAATGCGCGAATGGTGTGTTGACCTTTTAAGAAGGAAACAATTTTGGAAACTGTACAATACATTGACCATGATTTTTTTTTCGAATGACACATTTTGTTTATTATATACAAAGTGTTTGATAAAATATTGTGACTTGATAGGCCTGCCAGTGTGGCCCTGCTCGTCGCGCGTATTTTTAGCGACCTTAATGAATGCGCCTCGCTGCACTCCTCTAGTGATGGGCGCTTCGGACCCCAGACAGCCAGCTACTGTATATTACTTTCTGCTAACTGCTAAACAGATTATTTTTATAATGCTATACCGACATTAGAATTCAGAAGACATTCTGCGAATATTTGCGACATATTATACGAAAAATTAAATATAAAACATACGGCTATTCGAGTCTTAGATTTTTGACAAAAAAAATAATTGTCAGGTTGTGAAAATCTTTTTTTTTAGTAGAATTTTTCCCTATACCTTAAAATGGCATTAAATTATTTTTTTATTACAAATCCTTACTATTATTGTTATTCAACTTCACTTTATTGAGTAACGTTGAATGCAACTCGATGACTCGAAAATTCGGTTATTGAATCATTAATTTATTTTAGTTTCGATTAAGGCATTGTCTATGGTTCTTTTTCTATGGCACATCACTAGTCCATTGCGCCTGGTCAGCGAGTTCATATGCAATAATTGTTGTGGACGGAAATGGATTGACATCGGTCATCGGTCCCATTGAGCAGGACCGCTTTGGAGAACGATACGTTATTTTTTGTTATAAATTACTTGCACTACACTTTTTAATTATTTTAAAAAATGATCAATAAAATATACACTAGCTATTCTTTTATATTTTGATATGCATAACCATAAGAAACTATAGCAAAGCAGTTCAACTAATGATAGTAAAAAAAAAATATATATTTCAAAATTCTTTGGTGTGAGCGACTATAAAACGTTAATATATTTTATATGTATTTGAATTTTTATAAATAAATTTAAATAGAAAAATATGTTTTCTCTTATAATAATACGTAGTATATGCATACATTTAAAAAGTAATATTTAAAACGCAGATGTTTTCAGCCATCTTGCCATGTCGTAATTATTTATTGCAGGATGTTATTTTACAACCAATGCCATATATTTATCTTATTTTAATATAGAATCGAAAACAAAGGCGAGGACCCCATCCTGTACTCCTTATCAAACTAATTTATTTTGAGATTAAAGATGGGGTCTAGACAATGGGGACCATGCGACATTATTGCGTTTGAATTTATCGGTAATTATCTTATCAATCCACTACACCTGCCTGCACCTGCTGTAAATTTACCTTTTGAAATAAATAAACTTTAGCTTGTTTGCCTTGGATAGTAATAAAAATTACCAGATCACAAAACACATCGATGTAAACTATTCACATGTGAAACGACGACAAAAATCTTTGAAAATTTCAATCGAGATAGATAGGATCAGAACACACCTTTACTTAAAGGTGTGTGCAATGAAAATTTAGTTTAATTTAAGCTTATAACTGATATATCATATATAAATATTTTATTCCCATTTAAATCAACCATGAAATGACAAGGAGTATTCTTGAATGCAATCGTGTATATTTTTAGATTTTTATTCATAAAACCACAAGACCGTTTGTAACCAAAACACAAATAAATAAATGCATTGATTAAAAAATAACAATGATTTTAATAATCAATATTGCAAGCATGTAATGATTTATATTCATTATTGTAGCTTCTGGGCATGAATCAATTGGTTTTTCTCCACCGCACTGATCTACCTGACTCGGTGTTCACCGCTGAGAAGACAATGGGCTGGTCATCCGTTGCTTGGAAAGGCACTACCAGGAAGGAAACCGTCCAAAAGAAAAACGGAGACTTTCTGAATGAGCTGCTCGCACATTAAGGATACCCAAGGACTCGAGAATCCAGACAAAGCATCGGGATCCACAGGATGTGGTGATTCTTACAATTAATCAGACATTACCTTGGCGGCCGGTATTACCTGTCACTATTACTAGATCTAATTATACCGGTCGATCCTACGGAATATTAATTTAACTTGTGGTCAACGTGAACAATGAAGACCTGAAACTATGACTTAGATCCAATTTTATGACGCATTGATTATAATCATTGTAAGGACACGATTATAAGAAAGTGCCTATTGTCTTATGTTCGTGCCTCGAATAAAATCAGTAAAATACAAAGGTATGGCATTTAGCTTAATCACAGATTTCTATGAGCTTATAAAACAACCACGCCGTGAGGAATTATTTGCTTTGTCAGGTTAACGATGAAAATATTTCTGAAAACCTGTAAAACTCAGAACGGAAGACTTTGACCGATAATTGATAAGTGATGAAGAAGATTTCTATGCAGAGTAGCTCTAATAAGCCATATGTGATTTTTTACAGAAATTCGTATTAATAACCCCGCTGTAACCCACATTTCTAAACCTGTCGTACAATATGTATTCTCAAAGTTTTTTTTCAATATTACTTAAAACCTCGTTAGTTATACGTTGTTTTTGGATCCCTCGGATTCCGCAGAGTTTTATGGCAGCACTAAAACGCAGACAGCGCCTCCTCCCAGAGGAAGTAACTGATTGAAAGAAATTATTGGATCTGTTACAAGATCGTAAAAATGTAAGTAATGGATTCGGCCGACCGCCGAGGCACAAGTGTTTTTGTTCGTCAGAAAGACATCTTTTTTGCAAAGTATGAGGGAATTCACTGCAATCGAAAAAACGCTGTAATGCATAAATTCCGCGATTTACACAAAACGTAAACGTGACAGTGGCGTGTAGTGGATTTCATGTTTGGGCATGCAGTGTTGTGCAATGAAGCGTTGAAATTATAAAATTAAATAAGAGATCGAAGTTTAATTATGATCTCGGTGTCTAACATTTCAACTGTAGGGCCTGAAATTAATTAAGTGTAAAATCATAGTCACAAAACTTGAGTAAAGTATTTGTTGTATCTTCTTCATCAAGTGCCTCTCCTTAGAGGAGGTTGGCGACCATTGAGCATATACTCATGCTGAGCCAGTGTTCACGGTTTTCTAAGGCGAATATAATGTGGTGGGTCCCCGGGTTTTTCTATATCGCAGTTTTATATTGCTGTTGCCCAATAGCATTATTATATAATCCTTTCCTCACAAAGCTCTGGTGTATAAGACCGATTAAATAAAATATCACCAAAAATGCAATGTATATTGATCTAACGCTATTTTTACACTATCAAACGGTGGTTGTTTGTGATATCCCTGTATGAACCAGAACAAATGCGAGAGACGTTTCAGACTACTGCTTGCCTACCTGCTTTCTCACTTCTACAGGGTGTCCAAAGAGTGCATCGGGTATTTGTTAGTTCAGTAAAACAAAAACTACTAATAATCAAGTATTTTTTTTATTGTTGATTATAAGAATACAAAATGGAAAATTATTTAGAAAATGGTGACCGTTACGCTTCTGGCACTCTTCTAATCTAGAACGAAGATTGCTGATAACACGCTGACACATAGCCCTCGATATTGCTGCCATTTCTGACCTGATGTTTTGTTTTAATTTCGTTAGGTTCGTCGGATTATTCTCATAAGCCCTACTTTTAAGGTAACAGTCAAGAGGGCTAAGGTCGGAGCTTCTGGGGACCTGTTGATGTTACCTCTACGTAAAATGACCTTATTCGGGAATAATTCGTGAACAGCTTCAATTGATTGATTGGATGTACAGCAAGTGTAGGAACCACGTTCTTGAGTTGAAACCTTGAAACTCTTGCACTCTGGGCCCAAAAATTTTCGCAGCATATCGCAATAACGGTCACCAAAAAAAATACCCGATACTCTTTTTGGACACCTGTAGAATCTCACTATTATATATCACTATATATCTGAACTTGGATGTATCGCGCTCGTGTAAAAAGGATACTAGAAAAGAATAGAGCAAGTTGTGTAGATATTTAGGTCTGTGAGCTGATCGGTGCTTGTTGTCCCAGTCAGTGTCCCACTCGGCCCACGCACAGGACATTCCCCAAGGACGCTCATTCACACACCTGGAGCACTCTAGAACCGAAGCGAAAATAAACGAAAGCCAGCCACAGCTGTTATTCTCAAAGTTGCGCAAGTGAACGAGAACGTGTAGTCATTTATTATTTTAAGTATATATTATTGTACATGCCATAATTGATTGTTTAAATATTGTTAAATTGTTCACTCTCGAGCAAACGTAGATAAACGTAAGCAAAGTAATCTAATAATGTTATTTATTTGCATAGAAGTCTTGCTTGAACAGTATTTACTCTCATTAGCGTGATTCGTTAATGCTGTTATACTGCATTTTATTTTATTATCATAACAATTACGTGCAGTGAATTTCATTCTACATTACTGCATTCCTATGCTTTTATTTTGAAAATATGTAAAATAACTCTTAATTACAAATAAATATAATTTACAGATTACCTCCTGTGTGTTTATGATCACCCTATACGTTAAACCATACAGATTATCTGCTAACTAATAAAATTCTCATTGAATATGTTGGCAAAAGAATAACTTAAAATTAATTCACAACTCGATGACGCGTTTTTATTCTAGAAGCATCATTTTATAAATGTATACGCAAAAATATTATCATTAAAAAGGGTCATTAATTTTAATGGGTCTTCGTGGATAAACGATAGCTTTGTTGTATAAAACAATAAATTATTTTCGTTCAGATTATACAATATACTTAATTGAATAAACTGAATACGTTAAAAATATTTATATTTATTTTAAGCAATATCATCAAATTTTTTATTTTTATTTGTGTGTATAGTTCTTCTCCTCAACTCTGAAGAGGTTGGCGACCATCTCACTGAGCATATACTCATGCTGAGGCAGTGTTCATGGTTTTCTAATGGGAAAATAGTGTAGTGGGTCCTCGGGGCCTTCTACACTTCTTGTGAATAATTGTGAATAATTGACTGTGTGGAATTGAGTGTCACAGCCTTGACCGTCAACACCAGCTGTGATAAATGATATAACGAGAAATAAAAGTCTGAATGGCTCCTGATAAGCGCAGTCGTTGAACCTCGGGATTGCTCTGCCCCACACCAGCGCTTCCCCGGTGGCCAATTATGACCCACCGCAGTGACCCACGGCCAATAAACCAAATTCAGTCTGCCCAACGCGAAGAAGACGAAGAGTATTAACGGACGATATACGACGATATGACGATAGCGCATCTGATTCCATCCGCGCGGTCATTGACATCCATTTGAACGATATCTCTTATCTTCTTCTCCTTATATCGAACATATCCTTATTCTGGCACTTCCGATCTCCAGCCACTGGCGTAAATTCTGCATCCACGTATGCTTCCTCCTTCCAATGCCCCTTTTTTCATGGACAGCTGTAGGATGCTATATTTACTGTTGTGGCTAAAAATGTGGCTAAAATAGGAGAGTTCCTTTTCTTTGCGCATTCTGTGCAATACTCCTTTATTTGTGTCGCGGTCAACTCAATTATTCGCAGAGTGCTTTTTGTCTGTTCTTCGCTTTTATATCTCTTATAATAAAATTATTTTGTTGAATTAATATTTGAATATTGTCAACTTAAATAACATTGTCAACCATTGATACTTTTGAGACTTAAATCCAACGCCGCATATTTAACCATAAAAAGACAGACATTTAGGCGAGATGTAACAACGCTAAGTTTTTAATTTTTTTGTCACGATATCAGCAGTTATGTTAAGTAACATTGATAGATTATCTTGGCTGTATCATTTTCATCGTATGGACCCGCAGAGGGTATATCAATGATAAGGTATTTTCAGCAAAATTCATAACTAACAACAATTGGAGGTACATTGAAGTTTGTACTATTTAGAAATTAGTATATCTCGCTCATATTGGTGCTCACAATACCAGCGACCAATAAACCAAATGATTTGGTAATAAACACTGCATAGAAGTGCTGGCGATAGAGAGTTCTAGAATCTCTTAAGACGGTCCCGAGAACTAGACATCAGGGGTAGTTTATTGAACGAGAACTACTGGCGTATTTTTTTTGAAAAGTCTTGCACGTAGTGACATTTCAAAATCAAATAATATAAATAAATTTTTATTCAACGCAATGACGCGTTTTCGATTATGCTATAAAATACATTGTATGTCTCTTATCACTTATTTTTTTACATTGGTCGACTATGTTATCAAAATTTCTTTTCAATGCAAATAAACTCTCAGATAACCTATTTATTTAAAATCTCCATAATGCTATCGCACATACCCGAGAGGTTTGAAACTCGTGATTATTTTTTTATAATCCAAAAGAAAAGTAAAACGGTTGACTTGTTAGCTCCGTTGAAAGACCTCTCATTCGTGAACGAGAGATTCCAAGAACGGTCCCCGTTTTAGGGGTGAATAATATACAGATGTATTGAATATTGAAGCCTTTTTCAGTAAAGTTGATAAATTGTTAAATAAAAATCTAAACTATGTACAACACGTTACTTTCATGGCATTTTCGTGATTGATTACACGTATATCAAAGAAAAATTTTATATCATTAATCGTTCTATGTGGTTATTTTATAATCACCTCTCAAACTAATTGATTAATTTCCATATTAATTCTTATAATATAAGTACTCTAAACAATTTAGCAAAGAACTGTTGAAAACAGTAGACAACAAGGCGATTAATATTTCAATCAGGACATCTGAAGATTGCAAAAGCCTCAGGGTTACAAAGGTCGCCATTTTAGTGATTTTTGGCAGACTTATTTCCGAATGACTGGCAACACTAAATGTCAGGTTAGACACGGGAGGAGAATCCAATCAGTTTTTATGGCAGCACTGGTGCCTGGGAGAGGTGGGCCAAAAAAGCAGAAGCAGTTTAAGAAGCTGCTACACTCGAAACAAAAACGAAGCCGATTAAATACGTTTTTTTAACTTATTTCAGTATTGCATATAAACAAGTCGTTACAAAAATTTATCCAATTTATATAATCGGATATTTGCTGTATAAACAAGCCGCTTCGCCTAAGTCCCATACTAGAGTTTTTTTTATCATTTCCGTTTTGCCAAAAATCGACTGCACCAATTAAAAAAAATTAAATGCAAAAAGTTAGATACATCCCTTTTTCCGAACAGAATATATTTTTATTTCTTGTAAATTTACTTTAAATATGATAAATATGTGTTTTTCCGATTGAAGTGCAGGATTTTGGAGATTCGTCGTGTCCCTGTTCTAAGAGTCCTAAACATTAACGCTAAAAGTCTTTTTTTTTAAATTGTAATTAAAAGATTTAATATAAACCTGTGCGATTTATTATTTTAAAAATTAAAAAAAAAAATCTTTAACAAACTTAGGTTTTGAAAAGTCGTCATTTTATCCAATTTTTCAACATCTTCAAGATTTTATTTTACCCTGAAAATGAACGTCAATTAAATAATAAAAAATAGATAAATATAATTTATAGTTTTTTCAATACTCTGTAAAAAAATCAACTTTCGATGTAGAAAAATAAAGTGACAATTAAATTAATTAATTGACACGATTTCGCCAGGTAAAACGGTCCTTTTTTGTGGCAGACGAAGGATGGACACCAAGCAAGGTTAGGTAGCAAGACCCTTAAGGACAGCTGCTAATTTGACGAACCAGAAACCAGTGTATCTGTTTCGGGTGTTTTTTCTTCGAAAAGTCCAACGCTATTGCCTGGTGGTCAGAAGGCTGACGAGTCCAGCCCATAAAAAGCAGCAGACTCACATAAATCTGAAATTAACTGCACACCGCGTTTCTCGGCAGCGAAATTAGTTATACGACTATTAAGTATCAGCGAAACTTAACAGCGTGGCTCAGATACTGTTTGATGATTTATTGTTTCATAATAATTTTTAAAAAAAGAGGTAAAAAAATAAATTCTATTTTTTGTCAATTCATATAGTAAAATAAAATTGACAACTTCACAACATCGACTATGCAAATCTTAAATTTTCTTTAGATATTGCTGTACCTGACATTTGAGGTTTATCATATTTTGCTGACGCGTTTAGAAAAACCTGCAAATAACAAATCAGGTATAAAATATGCTTTACATAGGCATTATGAGATCTATAATAATAAGGATATAGTTTTTAAAAAAGTATAAAGCAATAGTTGTACCTGACCTTCAAGGTTCAAAAGTATTCAATACAAAATCAATGACTTGATATTAAAACGCGCTTCACAGAAGTGCCGGTCATTGAAAGCTCTAGAATCCCGTTGAATATTCCCTGCACAACAATTCTATGAACTTTAAACACATGACAGGCCATTCACCTTCCCAGATATTATAATTCTTATTAATAAACTAGTAATGTATCTGATTCACCTCTTCCGAGAGCTGCGCCGTTGTGACGATGCCAAAAAAAAAATGATTTACTAGAAACAATTACGAATCAAATGTTTTACATTCTTCAGCGCTATCTTCATTATCTTTCCGTCAGTTTTTATTAATTCTAATTTAATTACCCAAACAAGTTGATTGAAACATCGGTTAACAGAGTTTCAAACAATTATTACAACAGAATGTAATTTTTTGGCAGCTACCTGCACTGAAGAAACATCCTCATTTAAATTTATAAAATATTTAATAAAACCCATGAGTTTGAATATTAAGCTGTCTTTTCGTAGAATTATTACGACGATCCATGTCTCAATTTCAATATTCCCGCAAGGATGATTTCATTGCCCCTTTCCAGAGTCCAGGACACGCTTCATGAACGAGGGATCGTTATGAAGTTGTTCGCGACTGGGGCAAAGTTAGTTACGCTCGGTCTGTCCAGAGAGATTTACTGTCATATACAAAGCATGCGAATTCCAAAACAGCGACACAATTATAATAAGCGAGCTAGCGCTGAGTCTGCGTAGTATATTTTTTTTACTGTACCTTAGTATTTGTGGCAAATCAAAGGTGAAAAACAAACAGCAAAAGATGATAACTCACCTGAAACAAGAGAAAAATAAAAACCATTAGTTAGCTATCAACAAATACATCTTACATGAAAGTATATTTTAGACTAGTGATATTCAGTTGTTGAGGCTTATGTCTCAGGTTTTGCTATTTTTTTATGTAAGAAATAACTATGTCTATTTCTATAATAAAATATCGTAAATGTTTAAAAGGGCGAATCTATTCGTTTCGACATCTACGGTCGGTTTGCAAACAAGCCATTAAACACGGTACAGATTATGCGAGCAAATCAACTTAGGCATTGCATTCTCTACTATTCCCAGACCTATTATATCAGTGTTTAATAATACAGAGCGCTTACAGCAGTAGCTGTCAACTCAGGGTACGCAATAAATTAATATAAATAAACACAATTCACAGCGAAAAACTCAAGGAAAGTGTATGCGGATTTTACACCAGTTACAACTTTAAAAAAAAATACAATTACACGGTATTTAACACTCAATAACTTGAAACATTGAATTGAGTCAATGATTAATTGGGTGATCGAAAATCCGATTAAAATATTTATGCACAATAAAAAGTCACCTTAAAAAGGTAAGATATGATTCCAAGCACGGAATCAAGGTTGGGAGTCTATTTGGAAATTATTTTTCGGTTAAAATTAGACGAGTTCTCAGTATGACCTACTCGATAATTCACAGCAGGAATTGTGGACATCATCATCAGCTGTGCACTTCCGTTGGAGTTTCACGTGAGAAACACTTGTCACGCATGCTTTTTTTATCATATTTCTCCTTACTGCTGTGTTTTGAAATTCTTCCCACACTTTAACTTAAGCCGCAATTCCCGAACCACCCACATATTCAAAAATATTTCATCTATATACAATATTCAAGTAGTATATTCACACATGAAAGACAAGACAAAGTCGTGGATTTTTCACGACATTGGTAAAATTTAAATTCACTATACCAAGGAAGATCAAATAAGGTTATAAATACTACGTTCTTGGGTATTATATCACATTTCTTCTTAATGTTTCGACGTTTCAATGGTGGTTCTGAAGCCAACTTCAAGCGTCGAATACCGAAACATCAGTAATATCGATTAAATATATATATATTTAACCAATATTTTATGTATATATATATATTATTTTAAAAAAATCATAATGGTCAGACGATTACGATCTAATTTTCTTACTCTCCACTCTCTCCGTACACGTAAACATTTTGAAGCTGTTTTTTTTATTTTGTGTATTACTTGTCTTACGAAAACTTGGTTTTATCATTCGGCATCAGGTTTTTTTTTTAATGCTGCCTTCTTTACAAATATAAAAGAAGATACGATATATTTACACTCGGCAGATAGCGGAATTTTTCACACATGACACGTGACGTACTCGCATTTCACCTTAATTAAAAATACACGCTTGTATGATATAACACAGACTCTATTTATTCCGCACTCATTAGAACTTTATTCCGACGGACATATCTGTCTTTTATTTTTCGTTTCGCTTCGTTTTTTTTTATCACTTATACCAGAAACGCGAAGAGACGTCGGTCAATCAAACATATATAAATAGTATTTGATTCATCAAAAAAATATATATCTTCAAAGTATACGTATTATTTAGATAAATAGAGAATTCGCTACAATATGAAGAGTTCAAACGCTTCGTGGGATTTGGTTTGAATACGTGTTATTTTATTTGTCATGTGATTTACTTTATTCTTGATATATAATATAATAGAGTCATCCATTATTTAGATCCTATTTCTAAGAGTTATGTGCTTTATTTATTTCTTGTTCATTTAAAAACGAAGGTGTCATGTCACGTTTATTTATTAGTTCCGATGTATTGGGCCAAATTCAGGGATATAAATATTTTGATGATAATCGCAGTACCGAGACCAAAACGTCGTAACTGATGCATAACTAAACAGTCAACTCAGTTTAGTTATGCATCTGATGATGACCAAGTCTGTTGGTCGAAACTAGTCATGCAAAAAATATAATAAACTCAAAGTGAAGAAAGAATACAAAGTTATCTATATCAAAATAAAAAAAATGGATCTTCAACAAGACGTAATTTTAATTAGGAAATGTGGAATAACATCTAATAACCTATATTATTGATTTTTTGTGAAGACCGTCTCACAGGAAGTACGATTTTGCCTATACAGGTTTTATTGATTCTCTAATTGATCTTTTATCAATCTAAGAACCTAGTATTTATTAAACCTAAGAATATGTCGATTTATTTATTAAACGCCAATCAGATGCGTATTTATCACCCATTACGGGTTTATTATATTATTACTAATATGATTAGGCACATTAGTTCAAATCCCACACAAATCACGATGATATTTTTCTGAGAGTTTCTTTAAATCATCTTCTATGTATGAACTAATGTGCCTAATCATATTAGTAATAACATCATTAACGTAGAAACATTAGAAATGATTTGATAGTGCGTTTGCGAGAGTTTGCCATTTTGAGTGATTCGGCGCGTTCTTCATCACCGTGCGCGCGATGGAAGAGAATCTCTCAGAAGGGGGTTCCCTTAATTGATGATATAACATCAGCAGCCCTGACCTCCGGCAGCCGCTGCCCCACTGCGGAGCACCAGCATCATTAGCGTCACAGGTCGTCGGGTCAACGACTCTGCGGTGCCGGTCCATTAGGTAATCATCCAGGAGGATCCAGGACCTACGTGCTGCGCAGCTCGTGGGGGACCAGCGCCGGCACGCCCGACAGGATGGAAGCCCCAGCTGTCATTTTTAACTACTAAGATGCTCCACGTCATCAGAACTATACGAAATATTTTCAGATAATCAATGTAACCCCTGAAAATAGTATCAGTACCGAGACTGAAACGTCAAGAAGACACTAATAAAAAAAAATCATCTTATCATCCATACGTCAAGCTCGTTGTATTTTCTTCATAATTTATTCAAGTTTAATAAAGTATATTATAGATACGAAATATATCTGTACGATACCCTTAACAGCTGTTTGCAATCTTTCATACTATACAACGTCCCAGTAGCAGAGTGTACGAGTAAAGAAGTTTTATTGAATATAATAATAGAGAGTCAGTTGAATTGCTCTTACATTCCGAGTGAAAGAAATAAAGACATAGTCTAAATGTGAAATTTGTGAAAATATTTATTTTCTTTTTCGCATTAATAAAGCTATCATGTCAAATAATAAAAATAGCAATATTTTTGAGCCAAAGACGATCGTACGAATGTGACTAAAAACTAGAGAAGAGAACTATCGAAATAACAAGAGACATTATTGATAACCTGTAATTTAATCGAAACTACTATATGTGTTTTGTAATTATCAAATTCAATCGTAAGATACATTTTTATTTTGCCTATTTTTTTTTTTTAAATATTGCGTTTAACAAGCCTTTGATTTGCATGTTGATCGTTAAAAATAATAATAACCATCCCATCACTACTAGAAACTGTCTGAGCATGTTGCGCCACCTCTGTGATATGCCAGATGGATCGGAAATAATCGGTAATATCCCTTCATAAATACAATATTTTACAGTATTGCAAAATAATTAACAGCTATCGTAAACTATTTCACTGAGTGAAGCAGGTATTTTAATTGAAGACTTTGTAAGAGCTTGCAGCTTTAAAAAAATATTTATTTGATGTAGGGCAGCATGTGGTGTGGTAAGTATAATCAAATTAAATATAATAATTATAATTATTTGTGGTATGGTCAATCAGCAAGTTATAAAATAATTTCAGTAAATTCCCCCCTGCTTTATAATCTAGGAGCTTCAGCGCATGTCTCTCTTATTAGAGGATGAGCCACTCTCATGCGCCATTTCATGCATCTATCATGGCGGGGACCTGCGCAAGACAGTTCCGGGGACCACTGCGTCGACAATTTCAAATAATAATATAATTATTATAAATTAAAATAATACAATTAACCTCAAGTATCATAAAAAAAATATCAGTATTGTGACTAAACGCATAACCAGTTTATTTTTTCAATGTACAGTGTTCAAAAGAGGGTTGGTGAGGCGGTTTGCATTTCGTTTCAATCAAATAAGTCTGACTCCTTTATATATACTTGCCAATAACGAGACACAAAACTTTTACAACCCAACACTTCCATCATCACAATCACATGATAAACTATAAAACATACGACCCTCGCTTGGCAAGAGAAAAGCGATGAGGATGACAGCATCGTTAATCGCAGATGATTCGTGACTTGTACTTCGCTGATGGTCCCAAGTGACCAGAAAATCATTTCAACTGGGTTTTGCAGTAGAAACACTTTAAAATAAATATTATATCGATCGAGATTCATCCAATCTCAGATAGTATGATAACGAGTCTGTAAACTACACAACTCGCTAGAGATGAGCCAAGTAAGCAGACAACATGATCCGTTTCGAAGCAGTTCTACCTTATCGACATTTGTCTTGTTAGATACAAGGAAATCATAGAAAACCTTAACCAATGAGGGCTTTTCTCTCTTAATAGTATTGCAAAAAAAATAATTATTCGATCCTGTGACTTAGTAAGTACATTTAAGTAAAGTCGTATATTCAGTACTTGTATTGATTTTGGCAGGTGCTTGATAACATACCATATATTCTCTAATTAACAAAACTAAGTAGATTTATGAGATTAGATCAGATATTGAAAATGTATAAATAAATCAAATCAAAGCCAATTTTTAAGTAATTCAATACTGCAGCGAATGTACAACGTAAAAAATTATATTTCACTAACCACGTGAAAACGGGAAACACATTTGGCAAGATCACTATCGAAAATATATCCGCACGGCCGGCACATGTGACATGCAACTCGTGATTACTCTCACCGCTAGTCACGTACAAAATAATCTGGTATCCAATGCAAATAAATACTCAAGGACGTTAGCGTATCCTAATCAGAGATCCTTCATCCAATTCACCTGCATGGCTAGATATCATCAAGGTTTCGGAAAATAAAATTATTTAACTGCATATTCTTCTTCATCAAGTGCCTCTACGCAAAGGAGGTTGGCGACCGTTTCACTAAGCATATACTCATGCTGAGGTAGTTTTCATGGTTTTCTAAGGGGGAAATAGTGTAGTCGTGTAGTCGTGTAGTCTCCACTTCTACACCGCAGTTTTATATTGGAAGGAAAAGTCTGCGTATTGCTGCTGCTTTTCATTACAAAGCTCTGGCGTTTAGATCTGATACTCCTTGAAACAACAGAACCTCGACAAGGTACTTCCAGAGCACATACATCCAGCTCAGGGTACAAAATGTCTGTCATGCAACAGAATAGGGAAAACGGGGAGGCTCTGCATATATGTATCTAAATTGGCATTGGCAATCGCATGTGACCTGCAGCTCGTGACGACGGCGTCATCGTCGGATACGGTCGGTCCGCGGTGCACTCGATCCCAACACGCGGATGATTTAAAATTACCAGAAACGCGGTGCGAATTTACGTCGGTTTATTTTAAAAGTCCGTTCATTGTCACATGGCGCGGCATTTGTCGACGCTGGCTGGTCTCCAAGAGACGCCGACCGGAGCCGACCGGAGCCGACCGGGAGCGACCGGGAGGGGCACGGGAGAGGACCTGCCGCCGCACGACACTCCCGATAAATGCCCCGACAGAAATAACCCGCGGCACTCACTACGACTGTACTCACTGTACATACTGAAACTCTCAAACTGTGGCACGCGGCACTTATAAACCGCGTTGCGTTCCCACACTTGATTTCTACGCGTAATGATGGCTATAGCGAATCCATCACTCCAGAAGTAATACGACACGATTTTTAGCCAACTTGTGCTTATGTAACCTCTTTTAAATGTTTTCATATGAATTAATTATTTTTCAAGATTTCCGCGGAGTAATTTCTACTAGAAATAAGAATCCAATAATATGAACGACTTTTGAGACCGTCCAATCCCATTTTAATCTTTAGCATTCTTGAGTAAAATCTTATTGTTATTTTTATAGCCAAGAAGCTTAGTATCATCCGTGGGTACTTGATATTAAATAGTGATAAATATTTATAGCATCGTAGCAAACTTTGTAGAAAGACACCGCTGTGTTAAAATAATGTATCAATAGCAGATAGATTTGAAAGCATTGAAAGCAGCAATAAAATTTAAATACTGAGCGTGTATTTTTTGACCCCAGTACCGGGAGGAAAGCGCTTGCGGCTAAACACCAAGTTTAATAACACCCCCAAAAACGTATATACTGTACAAGTATTTTTTTTTTAAATTGAAAATAATCATTTATTATAAAAACAAAAAAATAAAGCAAGTAGAAGAATCGCAGGTCTGAGAATTTACTAGCAGTAATAGTAGTGAGTATCCGCTGCAAAGGAAAGTGAAGTTTGCCTGTTTACTCGGTTCATTGAATGCGCAGAGGTAGTCAAGTCGACGACGCGCGAGGGCAGCTGGCGCGGGGCTCCTGCCCGCAGGAGTCTGGTGCGGAGGCCCCTGACCACAGACGATCGATGCAAGGGCTCCTGCCCACGGGAGTCTGGTGCTGGAGTTCCTGGCCGCGGAGCACTGACGCAGGGGCTTCTGCCCGAGGGGAATCTGGTGCGGGGGCCCTGCTAGTAAACGGTCGATGCAGGGGCTCCTGCCATCGAGAGCCTGATGCGAGGGCTCCTGCCCGTAGACGGTCGATGTGGGAGCTCTTGCCTACCGAAGGCTAGAGCAGGGGATTCTGCCCGCGGGAGTCTGGTGAGGGGAATTCTGGCCGCAGACAGTCGATACAAGGGCTCCTACCCACGGGAGTTTGGCGCGGGGATTCCTGCCCGCAGAAGGTCGATGCGGGGGCTGTTGCCCGTGTAAGGTTGGCGCAAGAGCTTCTGCCCGCGGTAGTCTGGTGCGGAGGCTCCTGCCCTCAAGAGTCTGGTGCGGGGGATTCTGGCCGCAGACAGTTGATACAAGGGCTCCTACCCACGAGAGTCTGGTGCGGGGGTTCCTGTCCGCAGAAGGTCGATGCGGGGGCTGTTGCCCGTGTAGGGATGGCGCAAGAGCTTCTGCCCGCTGGAGTCTGATGCGGGGGCCCCTGCCAGTAGATGGTCGATGCGGAGACTCCTGCCAATGGGAATCTGGAGCGTTGGCTCATGACCGCGGGAGTCTGATGCGGGGGCCTCTCCTCGTAAATGGTCGATGCGGAGACTCCTGCTCGCGGGAATCTGGTGCGGGGACCACCTGCCAGTAGATGGTCGATGTGGAGACTCCTGCTCATGGGAATCTGGTGCGGGGGCTCCTGACTGCGGGAGTCTGCTGCGGGGGCTCCTGCCCGCAGACGGCCGGCCGGGGGCCCTGCCAAGCGCCGACGCCCGTTACGTAACAGCAATGTGTAAAGAGAATTTATTCGCCGGTCGAAATACTTCTCGTTTCGCGGTGCGGTATTTTTGGGAATCGGACTGTTTTTTTTTTATCACAGTATTAGCAACAGATGTTGTTACGTATTGTCGGTGTTGCTATTACAGAAAAATGCGCATGATTGTGATTTTATTCTACTAAAGCGAAAGTCCTCGCAAATAAAGTGATCGTGATTATCTAGTTAGTTGTATTTTATTCTAGACAAGGATGAAATGAATATTAAAAATCAACGCAAAAAATGGCGGTGAGTTTTGATAATTTTAAGTAATATTATTGATTTAATTTTGGCAAAGATATCGACAGTATAAATAATAGCCCTCATAACTTACACATCCAACTTCTAATTACAACATTTCCTCAATTCTGTTACAGATAACAACACACCAATTAAAATAAATAAAACGCATCTTAACTAATAGCGAGGTTTTAAATCTGGTTTTAACTAATGAGGTATTTACCCAGTGCTGTCGATAATTAGAAACCTTAACGCAGTATCCGTGACCGGAGAGAATGGGTCACATAAATTAACGACGATTGGCGTCAATTTGAAGAAGTCTACGGGGAACATTCAAAGTGAAATTATGAGGGATTCCCCGAATAAATACTCGAAGGCTGCGTTTAATTGTGAATAAATATTTCGATTCATGTTTCCGCATACCGCCTGTAACTTGGAATTAAAACCAGTTCTCTGTAGTAGAGATTGTGGAGTTTTTCTTACCCGTCCCTTCGAATTGAGTGCAGCGCATATATACGCAATAATATATATTTTACAAAGTAAAAATAAATAATTTCAATTGTTGTTTCGACTTATTAATTTGCTTCGTGATTATATAATAGGCGAAGACATCTTAATTTAGACAGTCAGAATTAAATCGTATTTTGTAAGAATTGGGCACCGCAAGATATTAGCAAAAGTTTGAAGTGATTAGATATAACTCTGGCTGTTTTTGACGCTGCAGGTAAATAGTAATAATATTTTAAAAAAATAGCTTTACTTTAGAAGAAAAAAGTAAATACAAACACCGACAGAGAAGGTAGGCTTAGGTTGACGATCGCGTAGTTGCCGACTAGCAGGAAAAGACACAAACAATACCCCAGTACGGGGACTGAAACTTTGGAGTACTGAAAGCTTGAAGCAGCTCAACACCCATGAAACCAAAATTAATTAGATTGAATAGGTTATGTATATGTCGACATAAAATGCTGGACTTTATGGGTGTACGATCGCTGGAGTACATCGTGGCCTTTATTGTATAGACCACGCAAGTCGGGAGTCAGGGTCAATCGCCTGCGTCTAATTTTAAAGTACATTGTTTACTGTAAGCAATGTGTATTAAATGCCTTCGCCTACTTGTTTGAGCTTTTACCCACAGTTTATGCTCAAGTTTTGTTGTCTTACTATCAATATAATTACTGTAAGCACACACTTCTCCATTAAGCGTTGGAAAGAGAAATGCTTTTGGTTTGAAAAAAAAGTAAACATTTCGCGTACGTTTACGCCCTGCTGTGTATGTCTAAACAATTTTTATTTTTTTTATTTTTTAGCAGTGGGTTTGAACGAGGCGTCTACGAACAACTACGAAAAGTAAAATACCATGATTGCCAAACTGTTAAGAGCAAATATTATAAAGGCCGTTGCGGTTGTATTGAGGTGGTATGTCTCCAGCTTTTGCTTGATTATAAACAAATACATAACAACAACCTCCATCAATCAAAGTAAAAAACAAGGTTTATTCTGGCTTTTGAACCAAATTAACAAAATTAAAAAAAAATTAAAATAAACTTATTACTTAACCTTAAAAAAGCGTGCTAACCACTCAAATTGCGGTTAATGTTAAATTAGTGACAGTGATATTTTTACGATATCAATATAAATCAAATTATTGACTCTGATTCAGACTCAAAAATACACAAATATTTGAGACGTTTTTTTGTTATTGGAAAACCATTTATTGCACCAAAAGTGGATTTAATTTGGAGGAATAGTTTTAGAGTTATAGAATCTGAAAAAAATTTGGTCACGGTCCCGCGTCGAATCTATCATTGGGATTTAGCGCAGTTCGTAACTGAGGCATAATTTACATGATCGAGTTCGCTCATTGGATATCCTGTGATATGGCAGCCGCGACGAGGAGGACCAGAGCTGCTGAATCCGGCTGGCAACCGCGGAACTGGCTGGGCAGCATCAGTATCAGCCGTGCAAATGAAACGAAGGTCGTTTCACGCAAAAGCCGATAAAAATCCGACAGATATTCTGAAACGAACTTGAATTTCAGGCGTCTGAAAATAACCCTACCCATTAATTTAACCGTTCTTCCGTTATAACATTAATCTGGGGGTTGAGTTTTTATACACTTATTGTTTCTTATTGAACAGGTTCAAATCCAGTCTTTTAAATAACATTCAGATTCAGTGCTTTGCCTGAAACATTTTTTTGTAACTTTTGTTGTACTCGAAACCATTTCTTCGAGTAAGAAATGACATTGTATTGTTGTTGAAATATTAAATAATTTGTATGTAATCGAGCACGGAATCAAACATAAGAATGATAAAAGGCCATCAGTAATTAAACGTTATTAAAGAGAACACGATAAGTCTGAGAGCTTCGTGAAGTATGGAATATCACCTCATAGTCCTGTGCCAAGCTATCGTACGTGATACAAATAAACAATTTATTTTTTATTATTTTATTAAAAAGCAAAATATTATTAAAAAGCGTCAACCTTCCATTGCATCACTAACTTTTATTTGCAAGTAGCCAAGATTCTAGAATTCTAGATTCTAGAAGAGTCTCCTAAAAAAATAATGTATATTCTAGATTCTTCTGTTTTTTTTTTGTGTAAAAATATTTTTAAACACTCTTTTCACTAATAAACAGACATATTATTATTCGCGATACTATAACTATAAACTAGACTCATTTTACCCACCACTGTCGACTCCTCATTATACATTACTAACAAATAGACTCCTCACAATACAAGCTGCTAGTACTATAACTAGACCCCTGTTGAGGTTTTTTGGGTATCTTCTTCTTTTGATGCCTCTCCTCATATGAGTTTGGTGACCATTTCATCTAACATATCTCACTAATTCGGTCGCCTGTAAGCTTCCCTCTTTTTTCATAGATTTTTCCTTGGACAATCAGCTGGAGTATGCTATATTTATTGTTACAAAAAATGTGCCCAAAATAGGAGACCTTCCAATTCTTTACCAACGTCAAGAGTTCCCTTTCTTTGCGCATTCTGTGCAAGACATTCTCCTATACAGCCACATGTCTGGTGCCTCAATTCTTCGCATAGTAGCTGTCTTGAGTGTCTAAGCTTCGACTCCATAAAGGAGAACTGAGACGACTTAGCAATTTCAGGGTAATATATATTGAGCATAGTACTTTCCTCAAATTATTAAATATACTGTGTGCTCTCCTCACTTTAATTTCTTGGTCAGGATTCCAGTTCTCGTTCAACCGGCTGCCCCAATACCTAAGTCTTTTAACTCTCGCCCCTAATCGTGATCGTGAGCGTGAAAAATGTTTTTCGGCATCCCTACGGCCTGTCACCTCCTGCGTCATGTACAAGTTCAGTCCGCGCATTGAGAGGTGGCTCTACATGAGCATGGGCATCATCTATCTAATACGCAGCATACGATGGTCTGCTGGTCACCAGACGATGCCAAGTGTGACAGCGAGGACGTCACCGTCTTCTGATGCAGATTGCGCTATCAGAGGGTCAGACTCTTCGGGGCGCTTAATTCGAGTCGGGGAGGTCAGCGATAATGATGCAGGCCGGAGGGCGAGCGCGAGGGGCGGTGCGGAGGTGCAACGCATACAATGTAATGCAGGTCAGCATGCGAGCTCTTATCGCCCGCCAGATGTGGTGCTGTCTCACTCGGCCCGCACGTGCCAAGCGAGTGCGAGAGGGACGCGACTACAACTGGAGCGACGCACGGTGCTTTTATTTACTTGACGAGCACTTACATGGCGAGGTTTATTAAAACTTGGAGGAGCTCGCGGAAGCGTCGATGATGCCGCCGAATACGGGTCAGTTTTTAGCACTGCTGAGCTTTTGCATTCCAGAATATGAAATAAAAATTAAAAATATTTTTTGTTTTAAAAAAAATCATAACTACTTAATAACAATTTCTAAAAAAAAAAACACTTTGAAGCGATTTTCTGTGAATTATAAATTTATCCGATTTTTTAAAGCACTTAATTGAAAATGGCCATAAAATTAGATGGCCACATACTTTTATTTTTTTTTTGTGTACATAACGTTAGTTAGAAAACAAGTACCTTTGTATTTTGTCTTCACTTTGAGTTTATAAAATTTTTAGCATTACTTGTTTCGACCAAATAGACTAGGTTAACTAACTTAGTTATGCATCTGATGATGACCTAGTCTATTTGGTCGAAACTAGTAATTCAAAAAATTTAATAAACTCAAAGTGAAGACAAAATACAAAGGTACTTTTATCATTATAATAATCAAATGCCTTGTCCCTCAACAACAATTAAGTTAAAATTCAAACTTTTCCATTCGTGTCGCTTTTCATAAGTTTGCTGAATGAGCTATTGAACGGAAAAGTTCATTAGCCTCCGACAGTGCTCATCAACTTTTTTATAAAATTGACCCCAATTTAAAAACTGCTGAAAATATATACAAACGTTAGTAATTTTCTTAAGATCAGTTAGAGTTATTTTATAAGTCATAAGGCTTAGTTTCAAGTCTCACCCTTGATGTCACATACAAAAGTTGTTTTTAGATTTATTTTCAAGTTGAACATTTAAATATGAAACAAGAAACCAAATTTAGAAAATACATTCATGCTATTTTAAGATAAATTAAAAATAAAAAACATAAAATCAGTTGTAAATTATAAATATGAAATATTCTCCCGCGGGGCTGAGCAGTAGGTGGCCAATGAATTACAAACAGCTTATTATACAAAAACCCACAGTGCATATTGCACAAGGTGCCATAATTTAAAAAAAAAGATAATTATTCAACAAATAAACCATTTCCGGTGGCGATAAAAAAATTAGCTTCGGAATCGAATTCCAATAAATTTATTTACGGAAGTTGTCTGTCCATCAATTAGTCGCAGCAATTGGAGAGGCCCTCGCCCGACATCATTCATGGTAAGTCACCGATAGCAGCCCACCTGTACACGAGGCCGGAGGGATCGTTAATATGTCGACGTCTTTACAATCACAAAATCAATTTTTTATATAAACTTTCAAACGACGAAAAAATCAATACTTATGGGACAATCAACCGATCGCGGTGCCTTAAATTATATATGAATTTTTATTTTCTCTGGAATTTTTGCAAACGTTTTCATATTTTACAATGTAGTCAAAAAACGATTATAAACGTTTTTATTTTTTGTTGGGTTTTTGGAATAGGTTTTAATAAATTATGTGAATAAAAAGTTCAAAAAAACTTGCAATTGCGTTTACTTGGTAGGTAAATAAAATATTTGAATTATTTACTCATACGTGTTTATACATTAAACACAATGTATAAACATATAAAATGATGAGAAATATTTAAGTTGTAATTCAAAATAATAAGTTTTTTGTTAAACTAGCTGAAATGCTATTTCATGTATAAAATATAAGTAATTTTGACTTTTTGTGGTAGTAAAGCTGCTGTGCTCCCTCTGGCCCCGCGCAGAGGTGGTTTCGCTGATAGTGTTGTCATGTTCCTGAACTAATGAATGAAGATAGTCGAAGTTTCTTCATAAGAGACGCTCATCTCGCAGTATCAATGGACGTGGCGTGCTGAGGCATTTAGAAGTCAGTCACCCGCTCGGCAATTAGCGGGAGACGATTTAAGGTTATGCGATACGATATTCGGTTTCATCAAAGTGGAAATTTAATCATATAATTACTTTATATACTTGCAGCGAAAAAAAAAAGTCCTAGATTGAAATTCCGCAAAAAAAAGTCTTCAGAATTTCCTCATCGTTTCATGTGTGAATCTTATCCTATATGAATGAAAATTACATATTTATTTTTAAAAATAATCAACTTTTTAGAGCTTTAGGGGGTTAGTACATAAATATTTTTACAGTGGAGTCTCGTAAGCGGTAACGAAAAAATCAGTATGGAGGTTAAATATGTTAGAAATAATCTATTATAGGCGTATGTATTAAAAATACAATTCAATGAATTTAAATATAATACATAAAACACGTTAAAGAATTTTTTTAATTACTCGATATTATGTTCACTTAGACATACACCATAAAAAAATCATATTTGTTTTCCGTTGTCTGTTTTTGTAGATATTCTGTTTAGGTTTGCGCACAAATGATTCCATATATTAAAAAATAAAAATAAACACGGAATACGCTGATAAACCGTGCTTTAATTAGTTTTTCTTTAGTGAACGACTCTGCATAAGGCGGTCAAGGTTTGCCAATTTTTTGCTAAATCAGCAAGTGAGAGGCAATATTTCAATGCTAAACAATATTATTCCACTGTGCCTCCTCCGTTAAAATACATTAATGCTTGTCAGGACATGTGCATTCGAAAAGACGTTGTTGTACATAATTGAATATGAAATGCGAAATCACTTGTCACTGATAATAAATCTTAGACCACCCTTGTGCTTCATATATTATGCAAAGTAATCTTGAAATTAAAATATATGCTAAGATCCATCACCCTCGGCAGGCTGCAGTCGCGGGGGAAGCCATCCGTCAAGAGACATATTAACATTTCAACAGTTTTAATTTTAACACACCAAAGGTGAGGCGGGTACTAGTACCCGTTTCGCGGACTGCTGTCTGAACGCGGGGCGCGTATTAATACCTTTTTGAATGTGTTTACTCTAAAAGCGGCAGAAGGTCATTTTACTCTTTAGGTTTACAGCTCGTAATGTTTGTTTAGGACTCGTCAACGTTACTTCTACCAATACTGTCCAGTGATTCTGAACAAAGTGACAATGAAGAAGTGGAGTGGTCACAGAATGATAATCCTCCAATTATTGAACAATTTTTAGGACAAAGTGGTGTTGTTGTGATGCCAAGTAATCCGCAAAGTGTGTATGAAGCGGTTCAATTTTTTATAGGAAACGATTTATTTGACTACATGCAAATCAAAGAGTGTATAGACTAGATTTCACACGCGCAATTTTACGCGAATTTTTTAGTCAAGTTTAGACAATTTGGTTACCCGCTTACAGTGTGTTAATAAATCGCGGGCCGCCACTGGCCACACGTCACGCGGCCACACGTCACGCGGCTTCACGTCACGCGGCCCGCCCCTTCAAGCCTCAAAGGGCGACTTATTTATTATTGTTTCTTATTTCAGTCCGCGGGCGACGGAGACTGATGCGAAAAGTTCTTGCGCGTTTTTTGAATCCAAAATACATTTTCCGTGAAAATCGCTAGCGCGAAAGTAATATGGTGGATCGGAATTTCGCCGATTCCCCGTAAACGTTTTATCAATTTTTTGCATTTATATCTAAAAATTAAAGTAATATTAAAAACTCCAGTGAGTTTATGGACGATGTCAAAAGTGATGTTAAAAGCTCAAATTTTTTCAAAGTCTTTGACAGCGTATTTGATTGCATATGATACATGTCTAAAAAAGAATTGTTATTAGCAGTTTAGTCTGGCTGAAAGGTTGAAAAGAGCCTTTTTTCTGCTTCATCAAGTGCCTCTTCTCAGAGGAGGTTGGCAACTATTTCACTGAGCATATACTATAGGAAAATAGTGTAATGGGTCCACGGGTTCTTCTACCCCGCAGTTTTATATTGGAAAGAAAATTCTGCGTATTGCTGCTGCCCAATAGCATTATTATATAATGTTTTCCTAATTATTTTATAGCTTTTTTATAACTGTCTAAAAAATCCCGACAAATATTAATGCTACGGATAAGCAAAAATGGACAAAGCCGCAATAGTCGTTTATAGCCCCTCTTTACTATTTTACCATTTGGGGATTTTTAATATCAATAACAAGAATGGTCGGTAATTTTTTTATTCTGATTAATTTAGTTAAGTTTTTTGGTCAAAAAATTGTATCGATACTTTTGGCAAATGTCTGCGAATGACCGTCAATAAATTAAGAAACGTACGTATCTGTAAAAAAGTAGGACACGGAAAAATAAATAATTCTCCTGGATTTCCGATAAATTTACCGGTTTTCCTGCAGCCTCCGAGATACACCGGAGATAAGTGCCCTATCATTTTAATTAGAGAGGGTAATTAAAGCTTCACATCTCAATATCGCATTAAAACTGGATTTTTATCAATCCGAAAACACCGGCAGAATACTAATGAGTGTACTATCACCTCGGGGAAAACAACCTGCGCTAAATAAATCAGACCAGCTCATGCTGCAATCTTTTCTATGAACCAGTGCATTAATGAATAATATCAAATATAAACATAAAAATATTATTGATTTTTGTGAAGACCGTCTCACAATATTTCATTGGCATAAGTACGTTGTTTCATTTATAGGATATAATTGATAAAAATTCTTGCTTAGTACCAGTGATTCGTTGGTATAATTGGTAATCCACCAGCCATGTAACCTTGAGGATGTGAGTTCAAATCCCACACAAATCACGATTATATATTTTTTATAATTATATGATGATATTCTTTATTATTAATATGATTAGGCACATTAGTTTACATATCATCGTGATTTGTGTGGGATTTGAACCCACATCTCCTGGCTTACATGGCCGGTGTACGAACCCTTGTACTAACGAATCACTTCCGTTTATCGATAATTTTTAACAGTCATACTCTACATATGAATCAATGTGCCCAGGCCAATCAATATTTGGTGATTTGCAAGCACCGGACTTTTTGAACAAAGTAACAAGTAAAGCGATTTTAGTCCCATCTGGACATTATTTTTAAAAATCTATTGATTTAGGCAAGATATTCTTTAATCAATTTTCAATATTTGAAAAAGTGTACTCAATCATTATCAATCAATAAAAAGTGTCTGTCGCTTGTAGTCGTGTTATTTTTTTTAGGGGCGTTCAAAACTTAAACAGTCTTACTAATAGCTGTTTATAAGACAATTACGTAATAAATAATTTAATTTAAAATAAATATTCGTTCATAAATCAGGGCAAGTGACCCCAGCTGGGCTTGGTGGCTGAGATAATGGGCGGGCCGCGGTGCATCGCAAAGGTTCCGCGTTTGATACCGCGCATTGTCCTGCACTCGTAATGCCCCGCGGGTCCTCTCGAGAGGCCGTAAATATCCTGCGACAGGGATGCGCGGACACTCTCGGTTTTTTTCAACACAATATAACTTTTACTTTCCCGATAACGGCCAGTCCATGTAGGAGTAAACGAGTTTTGTTGCGATCGGGAACAGATCCGTGCCAATATACAACCGACACCGGAGAATCGATCCGATATCACTGAAACTCTGATTCGAGCCATATTTATAGAACTACTTTTTTTTCGTCTAAAAATGTTACGCAAATTTAAATAATTGATTTTTAACACATAACTTGTATTAAATGATATTCGAAGTATTCTAAAAGCTGGATACTTTAAGGCAGTTGCATCCAGCCTTTAACCTTACACCAGAGGCAGTCCATTACCTGGCGAAATCGTGTCATTTAATTAATTTAATTGTCACTTTATTTTTCTATGTCAAAAATTAGCTTTTTTACAGAGTATTGAAAAAAACTATAAGTTATATTTACCTATTTTTTATTATTTAATTAACGTCCATTTTCAGAGTAAAATAAAATCTTGAACATGTTGAAAAATTGGATAAAATGACGACTTTTCAAAACCAAAGTTTGTTAACGATTTTTTTAATTTTCTAGAGAGGGTATATAATTAATCTTTTAATTCCAGTTGAAAAAAAGACTCTTAAATGATTAAAATTCTTGGAACAGGTACATGACGAAACTCCAAATTCCGACACTTCAATCGGAAAATCACATTTTTATCATATTAAAATTTTCGTTTTGGAAGAAGAGATGTATCTTACTTTTTGCATTAATTTTTTTTTATTGGTGCAGTTGATTTTTTGCAATAGGTACGAGAAAATGATCAAAAAACTCGATTAGGGGACCTAGTCCCTTAAGGGTGATGAACTATAACAGCTTGGGGTCGTGTATATTTGCCGTACACTGCATTTGTCTTATTTGACTCTCTGTGGCTTTCTTATATTTCTCGACATTAAAACAAGGTGATTTGGTTTCTTAAATATCGTATTATTTTGTGTGATATTTTTTTTTTAGTTTTTCCTAAGCAAACAACGCAAAGAAGACGCTATCGGCCAGTAAGAATTTGATTGTCGGTGCTCGGTTTTGCCGCACCCCTGTGGCAGATTCCCCGTCAGGTGTGTCGGCGCCGCTACCTGTGCGGCACAGGTGAGATAACACTATCCGATGTACACGTGCATGAGCAACGCGTGTGGCATTGCGATTGTCCGAACACGTGAGTATTATTTATTTTAACAATGTTTACGACCTCCGAAACGAAGCAACCAACAAATGATATGAACAAAAAAAGTAATCCGTGTATTTTTGGTGCACTTAGTTGCCAGTTATTTTTAGTTGTATATAAAGAACATTTATTATCATCATTAAGCGACGTGCAATGAGTTCAAAATCTAATATAGCAATTTTATTCATTGAATATAAAATTTATATTAAAAAAATTACGCATATTACATATTCTATAGAAAATATCAAGCATAGTCTTGATATTATAAAATTCAGATCCACAAAGATAAATCATTAGCAAATTTGAATTTCCAAAAGATTACTTCTCAGAAAAACAATTATATGTTAAAATTCACACATTTAACAAACATGCCGGAATAAATGCTATCACGAGACTGGGGATACTTTATTTAAGTACGTCCATTTTCAATTGAAGAGATTTCATCTGATTTATAGGGAGAGCATTCCTTCGAGATGGTTTTGGGAGATGCTCGATAAGTACGTATGCTGGAAGGTGCCTTCGTAATTCAATGACCTGAACGTATTCTTTCACTTTTAAAACAAGTTCTTCCGTACGTGATACCTGATGGGTTTTCCATGTTTCTCTTCGGTGCGTATACTTTATTAAAGGACCTTTATACTCAACGTTGCTCTAGATATACGTAAATAAATTTATATACTTTTCCGCACTAAACAATGTATATTTTACAGTGGCGTGTAGACCGTAAAATTTATAAAACACTTTGTGTCTGTTCACAAGTTAAAAGTTCCCAGTATCCAGTACATAGAAAGTTTAATATACTGGGTGTCTTAAATCTTATATCAATGATCAAAAATATAAAAATAATTATTTTTTTAATTAAATTAAAGAAAAATCAAAACATTACCCGATGGATTTGTTTATTCATCAATAAAAATTGGAATCACACAAAAATTTCAGCTTTTCAAAACATATTTCTTTTAAACGTTAATATTTTTTTAAGCTTAATTTCAGCTTATAAATATGTAATGATATGAAATCACAAACTATGTACGTACACAGCCGATGAAGCATTTTTGTTTAAAAATACATTTGTTAGTACTTCGTTAATTATGCACATTGCATGCGACAATAATGCAACGGTAAAATTTTAAAATATGCGCATACATTACATTTTATACATTGGAAATCTTCTTTCCTGTTCAATAATACATTCAAATTTATGATTTGATTTGTGTTTGGGTCTGTCGATCGACAGATTTTTTTAGAAATGTTGAGTAAATGAGTTTAACTTGCGGTAAGTCTCTTTCTTCGGAAAATTAATACAAATCAAACTTATCAGAAAATATAATGTTATACGAACTTTAATATTCTTTTGTAAAAAAAATTGTACAAACAGCGTCATATTCATACATATTGGTCAAATATTATTTTCAAAAAGACTGCCTCTTGGTTAAGTGGATATAATATTAGCTTCTGATTTAGTTAACGTGAACTTTCAAACTAAATACAAATTCGCAAATTTCAGACATATCGGATATAACTTTTCTATTTTTATGCGGAATATGATATTTAATAGACGTTACTGCTCTTTAGAATAACATTGAGTTATATTTTAACGTTATGTTTATTATATACGTCTATTCTGTGGATTGAACGTCAATCAAGTGCGTTTTAATTACCTTTACAGGCTTATATTACTTACTTATATGATTTGGCATATTTTTTCACATATTTAAATCATTTTCAATATGTGAAAAATATGCCTAATCATATAAGTAAGTTGTGTTTATTAGTAGCATTATTTTTTCTATTCAATGATGTTAATTAAACAAAATGCGGTGTTACTAAAGAGTCTTATCACTCAGTTGTAAGAGTGCCAAGTGTACTTGAAAATGTAAGGATCAAGAATAATTTAAGCAGTAATGAACCTGAGTCTTAATTTTACCTGAAATATTGAATATTGCAAAATTTTCACGTGTATACTTATGAAGTTCTGTAAGTCCCAAGCCCTGGCCAACGATGTTTATATTGACACTTAGCTCATGGTACTTACATATTTACATTCATTTTTGGTTCCACGTGTTTTATATATACTGTTTAATTAAATAAACCTTCTCATTTTGGAAGCAATAAATAATATATAATAGGAAGCAATAATAATATGCATTTTTTCACGTCCACCCTTTTGTTTCGTGTTGTAAATAATAAAAATTGCATTACATAAATATTCAAAAGTCCATTTTTTTAAACGTACTGTTTAATTAAATTAACCGTCTCATTTTGATACTAATGAATAATACATATGTTCTTACACTTTGTTTTGTTCAAGAATTGAAATTAAAAATTAAAAAACGATCGTAACTCAAGTGTAATTTTTATAAATATATAATGTTTCGCAATAATTATCAACTGTAATTTTAAAGTTCAAGCGAATTTGAATGCGTTGATTTTTAAATTTACCAATTTTCGGATTGTGTTTTTAGCGGATTTGCACAGGTGCGCCCGCAGGTAGCCGCGGGTGAATACCAGATTAGCAGGTAATTAACATTTCAGACGGACGTCTCGGCCGGCGATCGCAGATAATGCTGCAGTTTGTATAACTCTCCCGGCTTAATCGATAACGGCTCGTATAATTTTCATATTTTTCGGACTCCGAAAAGTGTATTTTCGGATGGGTCCGGTTCCTCCGTCCCGCGACCACCGCGCCAGCTTTTTCCATTGAAGGCAGCAGAAACCAAAATGCTTTAAATTAAGCTGCTATTTAACAAGCTATCCTTTTTTGAAACCCTAAAATAAAAATATATATAAAGAGCGCTTTCAACAGCTTTTTTGGGTTCTAAAGAAGTTGCTTTGTCACCTATTCTAAATTATCAATTGAGAATATCAACGAATGTAGCGGGTATTGCGTTTTACTTCGGACCTCACCTTCTCACACAACACTTAACAATTAAGTAAATTAAATAACAACGGCTGCCAAAACACACGGATAATGTGAGTCTGAAGAAGTCTATCGCATATTCAATATGTGCATAAGTTTAAGAGTTCATAACTATTTTAAAAAGAAGTAAAAATAAATCAGTTCGAATACAAGAAGACCTTGCTGAGCTCCTCTGATATGGAAGTCAAGTGAAGAATCAAGGTCATCAACAGAACAGGACAGCAGCAGTTTTCAGTAAAGTCAAAAATCCACACTGAACTTGTATTGCGTATAAAATACCTTAAACACAATAAACATTAAAATAAAGTATCAATTAATTAATTCAGCAACGTCGGTCATTGACCCATCATTAATTTTTAGTTTGTGTCAAGTGTAACGGTAATAAATTTTATTCAAAATGATTATGAAGTTGTACGTTTTGACATGTCCGCGACTTGTCTGGGATTGTATGGTAATTGTCCCTGCCCCGCGGACACCATGGAGCAGCCCCATGGTTTAACCTCTCATCGCATGGGAGACGAATACCTCGCGTGGGCGACAAACGCATCCCATTGACCCAGATGCATACAACACGAACACATTACTTTAAAGTGAATCATATGTTAAATAGCTATCAAAATATTAAAATCACATTGTATAATACAATATCACTCATTGTAAAAAACGTTGAAATATCAATGGCGTGGGTCCAAAATTTACGGCAAGTAATTTATCAATTAAGAAAAAAACGAAACAATTTCTTTTAGATGTATAAAAGCAGACTATTATTTGTTGCTGGTATGAACCGCATGCTACTTATAGTAATTTTTATACAAGCAGTTTGAAGAGGTTATAAATTGAGATATGACCCTTTCAAGAAATCTCCTCAAAATTTTCAGCAAAACTCTTTTGAACAAGTTACAACAAAAAAGACAACTATGTAAATGAAAATATATGCCTAATATATAATAGATATACAGTTATTTAAAATATTTTTGTAATGGTACCAATGGTAAAAACACTGACGGCATTGCCAGATTCCTACACTCCATGGGGGACTGAGGAGGCGCTTGTAAACTCTCAAAGTGCCAAAGACAATTTTAAAAATATAATAAATTACATTTATAAGAAACAGAATACATTATATGCAGTTTAATAATAAACACACGACAATTCTGTACTCATAAATTTTGCGCATGCATGTTGAAAAGTTAAAAAAAAAAAAATGAATTTTATTATATACGATAGTGATTTGTTGATTAGTGACAAGTCAACGTTTCAAAAGCGTTTTGAAACGTCGTAAATATTCTAGTTTCCCCTAAAAGCTCTCCAAAAACGTCAAAATATTATTTCAAAACAACTCTCAAAAATCACTCTCTCGCCCCTTCTTCGCTGCGAATCGCCATAAATCAGAAAAAAATGGTAAAAAAACCCGTCAACAATTTCCGACAGACGACGCGTCGCCATTCATGTTCAAATGAAGACAAAACGGATCGCCCCACTTAGTAGCTGAAGGGGTCCACAAATAATTGAGCGAGTCTTGAAGACTTATGCATCTCGAATCGCTTCAATAACTCATCATTAGAGATAACGACTTATATCATACTTAGTATCACGGTTGAAATTTAAAGGATAATGCGCCCGGCCGGGGAGCTCTTTCTTGTGATTCGAGTCCCGTTTATCAGGTGTTTAATTCACATTCCGGTCCGAGTCCTTAATGGCCGGAGTGAACCCGCTCTGCTCCCGATGCCCTCGTGTGAGAATTTAATAAAGCGTAAAATGAAGGCGAGAGACCCTGCAAATACACCCAGTGTGGTCAAAATATAACCAACCCATCCACACAGACTACTTGCTGTATTTATACTTATACAATTGTGAATGCCATTGTTATCAGTGAGCGTGTTCGCTTTTTCTCCAAGCCTACTCTCTAAAGGCTCAGAAATAATATCGTCTTGACTAAATTAATAGATTTTAAAAATAATACCCAGATTGGATTAAAAACGCTTCACTAAAAATAAAACTACTTTGATTAAAAAGTCCAGTGCTTGCAAATCACCAAATATTGGTTGGCCTGGGCACACTGGTTCATATGTAGAGTATGATTATTAAAAATTCTCAATTAACGGATTCGTTAGTACAAGGGTTAGTACACCGGCCATGTAAGCCTGGGGGTGTGGGTTCAAATCCCACACAAATCACGATGATATTTTTCTGAGAATTTCTTTAAATATCTTCTATGTGTGAACTAAATTATATTAGTAAATAATATCTCCCAATTATTCATATGAAGTAATCGATATCACCCAAAACAGATTCTCAAAACACTACAAATATCATTATTTATTGATACATTTATGTTTTGTAAATACGCATAATACGCATCTTTAAACTCTTTGCTAATCGACATAAAACGAATTTATATTCTAATTTTTACTAAATGGCTTATATTATTGAGATAACAATAAAAATCAAATGCCACTGTTCACAATGCTATAACAATAAAGGATGTTTAAATATGCGGTTGTTATCCTTGAAGCCAAACCTCAGTGCTGAACATCATAAGACTCTGAAATGACGATTCGAGTTCCGTTTGCTTTTAGGTGGTATAAATAAGTATGATTAAACCGGTTAGGGAATTTCGTTTATGCATTTAATTTTAAAAATTGACCTGCCACTAACCTAGTTTTTTGGAGATTTTTTAAATATTTTTGTGAGAGCTTTCGCTCTTGATATCTGAATCCAATAAGTCCATAAACTTCACGAGAAGAAAAGAAGTAGGTATAATTAATTTTGTTACACTTAAGTAGAGTTTATAGAAAGAAGAACCTTTTATGTATGCAATAATATAAATGCAAGGTAGATCACAAGTTCAATTAATTATGAGCAGCATACCTATTTGTTTCTGTTTCTATTAGCCTATTCGTATTTTTCAGTCTGATCAGATTATCTAAGCCTACACAGAGTACAGATAAGATCCGCCTATTCCTACATATCTACTCCTTTCTTATTATAAAATTTTCCTTCTTCTATTGCGCAGAAGTCAAAGTATTACGTAATTCTACTTGTCAATTAGTAAGTACAAAATAAAAAGATATTAAAAATAAACTCGGAATTTTTGACGTGGAAATTTTTATTTTTATTCTCTGTACTCGCTGCGATACTTTTCACGATCACCACTGTCATCGGTCAAAGTAGAACACCTGAAGTATTTTGATGTATTATCTTGCCGAGTCTATTTTTGAAGTTTATTTTCCGCTGCTTTTTCAGAAAAATAAACGATTATTGTTACGTATGAGTTTCAGTACGTAATCGTCCTAATGCTGGAAAATCTATGTGAGATAAGTGTACTCAAATTTTTGACAGAGAGTACTTGGTAGAATTCCATTTTAATATTTTAAATAAAATATAGCACTTGAGTGATTTATTTAAAATGATATAATGAAAATATATATTGTACTAAAAATAGGGTTATATGTACTCGTAAGTGTATTTAGAGCTCTCGCCCTGACCTCTGTCACTCGGGAGTGTGTTCGCCTGAACGCTATTTCCTCACCTGTCCAGGTGTAGATGCCAGATATCACACTCTATACAATCCTCTCACATCCCACACCAGCTTGACATATCAGATCGTCTCCTCAACACCTACCCCGCCTGCAGAGGAGAATATGTCACACTAGCCGATAGATTTGTAGATTACTAAGGAAACTAACCGGGATCGAATTCCACAAACTACCTTCACTGTTGAGATAACATTGAAATCGAATTGATTCCAAGCTTGACCTGAACTACTGAGCTATGGCTTGTCAACGCCTGCAGGAATATACCTTGCTGCTTGCCAGGCGGGTTGGTACATATGGAATCGTAGAGAAAAAACCAGCCAATGACATTTGTAACGAATATGTGCGATTCATTTTATTTTTGTCTTGTACCGTACGTGGAAATTTGAAACTAAAGCGATTTTTATTTCAACGTATATTTTACCATTTAAATACAAACACATTCAATTTTGACGGCTGTCTACCAACCCGTGAAAGAAACTGCTGGGGGGATAATATGTATGTATTATTAATGGAGAAAACTGAAAAATCCAATTATAAGCGTTTAAAACGATTACAATTTAAATTGATCTTATGATAGATTTTATATATATATATATATATATATATAATATGAGAGATGTAGACTCGAACCTGCGTCTCGATAGTAAACATGTGACACCGGTAATAAGAAAAAAAGTTTTACTTTCGTAACGTTGATAATAAATTATGCGTACAAAACAACAAAGAGGGAAGAAATTTCTGAAATAACTTGCTAAATAGTGTTACCTGTCATTAAAGAAAACTAAAATAGACTAAAAGTTTTTGAACTCGTAGCTATGTAAACATTGCAAGTTATACTCACAGGAGACACGGTTCTTCCGCCGTGCCAAGGCCTGTTTCGGTGAGCGACTCATCTGATCGTCGACACGCCAAATCTCCTCAGTTATGTAAACAACTCATTTATAAGACATTTAAAACTCGGGATTATTTTCTCCAAGCGATAAGCCGCGTGTCAAAAGCACGAAAATAAATCTGAAATAACCGATAACATTTCATACTAAATCACCGTACTTATTGAGGATCAAAAAAGTGGGACTCTTTCAATTCTGCCTCGATGAGTTTGACTAAGACATTTTGAAGCAACTACGAAATGCTATCCAGCAATGGAATATATAACTCGTTATTGCATACTCAGACACGAGATTCAAACTGATTATGGGATAGCCCCCTTAAGGATGCGTGCTTTACCATGATTTAACATGATACATCTATGAGTTTATCGGAGTAGACTTGGTTTCTTTTAAAGTAAAAAAGCCCTGGGAAGGATTCGACTTGATATTCTATATATCCTTAACATCCTGTCTTGATTATATGGTGCGCTCAAGTTCACAAACAACATAACATATAAAGTACCGAGATCGATACGTCAGAACTTCAATGAAGAAACGCGGCTCAAGAACTCAAGAACCCAGTATTTTTGGAAACAACGGTCGCCAAAACCTACACACGTAATTATCACGACTGTTTATTTTTTACTCGTGCAGTTAATATTAAGCACTCATTGGTAGCCGCGGCCATAAATCATTATCTCTATCCGCCCGTCAATATTTACACGCGCGTAATTCTATTCTATTCATAAATCTATCCGCTCTTTGAGTTACTGAGTTGAGAATTTTTTTATCGTCAGTTAATTGGGCAATAGACAAAATAAATCCAGCGTGATTTATTGGCCGGTTTTACATACAAAGTGACTAATCCACGCCTCGAGATGTTAAAATATTAATAAACATGTCCGCTTGAATTTCACTTCCTCACTGTGTCAACTCAATTAACTACGAGAAAAATAACGATTTCAAGAATCAGCACTACCTTGTATATCTGTAGAGCACTTAAATGAAGGTCGTGGAGATATATATAGATGATCGTAATCTTCTATCAATTTGGCTATTCATGATTCTTGTTTATGTATATTTATGAACCCATGCGTCAATAAAATCTCAATATTCCCTAACGAGGAAGTTTTGGTGACTTTTCGGTCCCGGAGCTGAGTCGCCTTCGAGTACTTTTCCAATAAATTTTTTGAAGTTGCTCCTTGTACCGGAACAGAAATGTAGGAATATTAGAGAAGAAAGCGGCATGTCACCTAAGAACCGGGTATTTATAGAAATAATGGCCGCCAAAACCTACGAGCACGCCCGTAATTAGCTCGAAGAGTTCCTCGCCACGCAATATAGACTATCACGTGCGCGCACTTCTTCTATTAGCACCTCTGATAATAAAATAATTTAACCTACCCTCGTAGGTAATAATATATGGCAGAATGTTTAATTTAAAAAATATATATTAATGCCAAAATTTCTACGGAATCATCTGTGTATTACTAAGTTTTTTCAGTTTCAATGCTGATCCCTTCGATGAGTCCATTTTCGTGTTTTTTGATAATTTTATAAAATATTTTGCGACAAATTTACAGCACCAATAGAAAAAAATTAAATGGCAAAAGTTATATACGTTCCTTTTTTTTACAGATTATATATTTTTATTTTTATAAATTTATTTTTAGTATAATAAATATGTGTTTCCCCGATTGAAGTTTAGGAATTTGGAGATCATTTTGACCGACGGATCTAGCACCCTAAGCATTTAAGTCTCATTTTTTAAATTGGAATTAAAAGATTACATATAAACCTATGGTAAGGGAAAAGTTTACAAACTGTGGTTTTGAAAATTCGTTATTTAATAAAATTTCAATATAGAGAAGGCACGAATTTTTATCTGTAGAATAAGGAATGTATCTTACTTTTGGGATAATTTTTTTTTCTATTGTTTTATAAAATTTTAAAAAAACTTGAAAATGGACCCATCAAAGGGATCAGCTCCCATAACAAGTAGTATTTTTTTTCTCGTCGTTACTTGAGTTGAAATTATTGCTGTAGCAAAATTCAAGCTGTGGTCTTCGTATAGCAGTGGAATTGTTTCAGTAGGCTCGATGGTTTACGTTTTTACGTATCTTACGGTTTACGGTAAAGGCGCGGCTCTTCATATAATATAATAACAGAGGTGATATGCAAATGAAAATGTTTGTTCGATCGCACCTGTCATAATGTATTCCGGCTCGCGACTTAGCACCTCGCAGCACGGCGGGTCTTTACGCAAAATGGTTCGATCAACACAGGTGATTTATACACCTGTCACTGCTCGAATACCTCCAAGTGGGACACCTCCGAAGACCGCTGTGCAGGAATTAATGATATCTGATAAGAAACCGAAAGGTAGCGAAAATGCTGTCCACTTAAACCTATTAACGATACGATTAAATACTTTGAATGATGAATATTTTCGATATCATTAGGCGTAATGAGAATTTTTTTTTTTAACAACTATAGTATTAATTAAATAATATGTTTTCTACAGATCTAATACGGTCATCAAAACTAAACAAGTAATCAAAAAGCTACGCTTTTTTTAAATTTATTACTTTTGATAAGAGGCCCTAGAGAAATCAAAGATTTTTTTATTTAAAATGTAAACAGCGCACCATTAACGAGTCTATCTATCTAATTATCTTTGGATGTTTCAAATATACTCCATATTTTTTTTAAGTAATAGCCTAATTGGCAATCAATTAATTTTGAAGAAATAAATTTTCTAGTCGCAAGTAGATAATTACTATCTTTCAAACAACTCTATTGAACGAAAAATTAAAAGGGAAATAATAATGTTAAGTCCATTAGGTTCTTCAGATCTGTTAAAAATACTGTTTATAATTTTGTTATAGAATAACGTTTTTAATTGACCTACAGATTATTTAAACTAAAATTCAACTTGCATGTACTGATAATAATCAACTTTTTTAGAGCTCTTACACTTCAACAAAGGTAAACTGTTTATTTAATTAACTGCACAAAAACCTGATACTATGATCTATATTTTCCGCGCAATTATGAAATAAAAGAGCTGAGAGCTTTGGATTCGTTCATAATAAAAAATACAACTGAATTGAAGATACTTTGATATTCCATCAATCTCTTATCTGAGTATTGCTAAAGTGCTTTCAATTCTATCCCCTAGTGAATTTAATCCCATCATCCCTTAGGTGGATTAGGAAGGGTTATATACTGCTATATTCGCTGTGGCAGAGGAACAACCTCGACCTGTCGTCCTTCAGAGTACACTAAGGTCATAGAGATGTTCAAGAAAGTTGGTTCTGGTTGACGTATAAGAGTAAATATTTACCGAGCTGATTAAATATTGAAAAAATCCTCATTTTACATATACAAGCATTTACATTTCTACTGACAATATTTTTTTAGATACACGTTGAGATTTGTATTTAAAACAACCCTATTTTTTTCGGTATTCAGATAGTGTGTGGGTTATATAAATATATCATATATTTCATACCAAAAGGAGTATCTAATTGAGAGCTCTTCCGCCTCAAAAAGCGTCGTCTACCAAGAGTTGTAGTTTATTATAGTTTATATTGCATTTATTTCTAAATTATATTCAACCATTCCAAGCTAATAATTAAAATATCTTAATTACATAATCTTTCGTGGTTTCAAATAAAACAGAAACAAAAAATAATACAGCAACCAAGCAATTGCTATCGCCAGATTTTTTTACCAGGTTGCGTACATCAACGAGGAAAGTGCTTTTTTTAAATCTAAATACGCATAGCGGAACACTCAGAATATAAAAAGCATAAAGACAATTAACCTGTGAATTGGACGCGGATTCTTATACACCTGATCGTTAATTAGCCATTAACCAGACTCGAAGCTACATTGAAATAAATTTTCAGAAAAAAACGCACAACTTCAAACGGACTTTCGTTTATATAAGCGAGTCATTTGTATTCCGGCGGCTTTTTAATTTGGATGTAGATATTTATTTTCACCGTTGCTTTTATATTTAAAAAAGACTGTGGATGTCAATTTATGGGCGTCTTTGGTTTTTCTTAAAAACACGCGCCATATAACTCATCGTACGAGAATTCTAGAAATTATTTTGTCTTTGGAAAGTCGCTTTGTTTAAGCTTATCTGATCCTAAAGTGCTGACGCCTGATATATCAGAATTTTGGCACGCCAAACTTTGACCTTTGACTTTTAGAGGGGTATTTTCACTGCTTTCTACCAGGTAGCAACAAGTCACACAATAAAATTAAAAAAAATCTTTTACACCTAAAAAAACGACCAAACTTTCGGGTACATCTAAATACTATACATACTCCTTATATACAGAAACAACAGCAGGACCTCGACAAGGTATTTATGACTCAAAAGGAGGAACTCGAGAGGCAGCTCCAGCTAGATACCAGAGCTCCGACCTGAGAAGAAACCCACGGATACGACAAGAACGGTGCTGAAGAGGATCGAGAGCTGAAGAACACGAGACACCATTTTCATGTTTTCAGCGCATCACTCAACGAAGACGCTGTCTCCGTAGATAGTCAGGGACGAATTTCAGAGACAAATAAAAGGGAGAGGAGACAGACAGGGGAACAACGAAAAGTGCGCCTCCCTGGGAAACCCCCCCTCACGACCCCTCTTAAAGACCAGCTGTCGGCACCCGGAAGTAGTACCACAGCGTTGCTCGGGGACGACAGTAAAAAAAAAAAAAAACCTCTAAACTAAAACTACTAAACAGACACTGGCGATGTCTTTAACAACGACCAAAGACATTCAAAGAGCTGGAAAAGCTCTGCCAGAAATGGAAAAGGCGACCAGGCCAAACACTAACCGGGCACTCTAGATGGCTACAGAGAACCTGTGTCCGGCTGCAAAGAGTTACAACTCCAACCTTAACTACTGTATCTGCAGCCAGATCCACATCAAGACTTAAAACTCATGGGGACTTATGTCAAGGCGACTTCAGTCCTAAGTCTGTCTCAAAAGAGAGAAATGAAGATGCAGCCAAAAGCGCTGCAAGGCAAAGATACGCTGACGCCCATTGCAATGACTACCAATTTGAACGCTCAGGGTACAGATGGGAAGGCTAGAGAAGAGTTAGCAGGTACAGTTACCGTTCATTCTATGAGTATGAAAAGGGGTCCGTGGGCCAAAAGAGTTTGAGAGCCACTGATTTAGATTAAAGAATATCGGAAAACCAGTGGCGTATCGAAAACTTTTCCTACCTTTTTCAAATCAATCAAAATCATCAAATCAAATATTACCACGCACCTGTACTAAATTGCATACTTAAAGAAAAAGTTTATACTACTTATTGCAACATTGATATACTATTTATTTTTAAGTTGTGATGGCCTTGAAGACGACAAAGTCTACGGACACGTTTGTGTTTTATTGGACCCGAAATACCGGTACAAATCAGGTGCAGTTTCCGTTCATTCTATGACTGTCCGTGGGCTAAAAGAGTTTGAGACCCACTGACGTACACCGACCGCCCATGTCAAGAACGCTCATGGTAACGACTGCCAATTTGAACGCTCAGGGTACAGAAGGGAAGGCTAGAGAAGAGTTAGCAGGTACAGTTGCCGTTCATTCTATGACTATGAAAAGGAGTCCGTGGGCCAAAAGAGTTTGAGACCCACTGACGTACACCGACCGCCCATGTCAAGAACGCTCATGGTAACGACTACCAATTTGAACGCTCTTGAAGGCTAGAGAAGAGTTAGATAGAAGAGCGGGACTCACTGTAGTCGCTGTTCTCATCTTGGGTGCCGTTGACGGTGCCGTCGGGCAGCAGCTGCAGGTGGCGGTTCTTGATGTAGAGGTGGATGCGGCGGCTCGTGCCGGTGATGTGGCTGAGGTTGGCGGAGCGGAGGGCGCGCGGCGGGCCCCAGGCCTGGCCGGGCGGGCCCCAGGCCTGGCCGGGGCCTGCCCCCGCCCCTGCCCCGCCCCAGGCCCCGGGGCCCGCCCCCGCCCCTGCCACGGCCAGCGCGCCCAGCGCCAGCAGCCCCGCCCACGCGAGCCCCGTCGCGCCCGCGCCCGTCACGCCGCGCCAGCCGCCCGCGTCCGCATCCGAGGAGGCCCCCGTCCCAACGCGCCGCGGGGCAATCCTCTACCTCTACCTCTTCTTCATCACTCACCGCCACGGGTTTAGAATTTAAAAAAACACTCGACGCTATCAAACATTCTTCGATCAAACGTTTGCGCAGTTCACTTTTCACTTTTCGCACTCACACTCTCGTTTATCAGGAGTCAATGGCAAAGTCGTCCGGTTGTCTTCTCGCAATCGTTTCACAGAATACGGGATCAAACATTCTCCACTGAAAACACTTCAGGGGCTAATATTCTCAATAAATCAAACACTTATTGTACGTATTCATACAAAACTCTTATTATTCTAAACGCGTTTAGATCTCTAAATTTAAATACAAATATTATATAATAACTGTTCGAAATAAACACTGCGTATTTACTCAGTTGTGTAATAAATTTATACTTTTAGGCGTAGAGAATTTTCTGAAACAATTCTGAGTAATTTTGAAGGATGAATTTAATTGGCTTTACCAAATTATCTAAAGACTTGTATTTTATGGTATGTTTTGTTGAATTTTCTTTTTCTCCGCATTTAAATGCTTCAGAGGAGCCTCGCGGAGCAATCAGCACCCTCGAGGGCGCGCAGGTTCCCCAATCTGAAAAGATTAAAACAATAATCAAAAACACATTGAACAAACATTACTTAAAAAATATACAGTATTTTTCATAAGAGACGTTCAGCTGAAAGCTTTTTTGATCCAGTACAAGTGCTGGATCAAAAATTGACTTTGAAATTCTTATACGTTAGTATGTTTAATGATACTCCGACCTTGAAATTTGACAGTGATCCTATCGCGATCTATAAAAAATTTAAAAAAATAATTGTGCTCCAGGTATAATTCAAAACTCTAGTGAATAAAGCAAACAATTGCAATGTTAATAATGAATAAATAGAATGTGTTGCATGTAAAGCAATTTCATTTATAATGCATCGAATCGGAAACAAAATCGCGCAGGATATTGGCTCGTAGCTGTTTTCGCGTTTATCTGAAAACCATAAAACAGACAGATAAAAGCGAAAGTGGAGCGGATGTACTTAGTGTCAAGTTAAATAGCGTTATTTTGATGGATTTCTATCAATTAACGTATTTACTTCATTCATAAGATTGAATTTTGCCTAGTGAATCATTATCCTCGCATACAAATGGTCACAGTGGGATCTGTCAACAAAGTATATATGCACATAAAAACATTACTGTTTGTAATACACTGATATCTATGGCCACCCGTGAGTTAATCAACATTGTAGTCTAGTGACTTGCCTTTTAATTTATTAATACTAAGTATTTTTAATAATTTCAGACTGTTTTAGCTTACGGATAAAAAGAATAACAATTAACTATCTAGTTTAAACCAAATATGCTTTACGATGCAAATGTGTCTGCTTTTTCCTTACTGGATTTCTCATTTAGATCTAGTTTGTTGAATAAGATATCGAACTGCAAACAATCAGATTGCAGTCGGTGTTTATAGCCACTAGCATAATAAACTGATTGATTATTGATTACGTGTTGCCTTATCATAGAAAATTCTCGAAATCTAGTCCCCCCCAATTTGTATGCGGAAGCTAGGTTTTAAAACAATGATAAATATATCTGCAACTAGACAGCTATTAAATTTAGCCAATTAACAAATGTAAACAATATATTTAAACTTGAACGCACCACCAGTCGATTAGCAGGTTTTTAAACCTCGTAAATAAAAAAAATATAAGTCAACATAGCATATAATCTTGCACAGGCTGTGGTTTACAAACTGCCACGAAATTCAATATATAATTTTTATTGATAATCAGTTTATAAATAATTTTAGCATTTAATACTGTGACGTCATACATTTTGTTATTAAAATAAAATATGATCTCAGTTTGCCTAAATTAATGCTTTATGATCTGCCCACAACAAACTAGATCAATTCATAGTACTCAGTGTTTAAATATGAATAGTTAAATGCTTAGGGGATTATTTTTGTTTGTAAGCGTTTTTGGCTTCGCGACTATGAAAAGCTCTCGATCTCCTATACCCTCGTGTTTGGACATCCTGTATCCATATATAGTATGGGGCAACGTTGTCACTCAAAATGATAAATATCATATGCTATTAACGAAAATTTGAATACGCATACGAAAAAATATAATAAAACGTATAAATTTTACCATAATTTAAATCGCGTCCCATAAATTGGCATGTTCCGAAAAATAGCACGGCAGTGATAAACACGTCGATGGTTAATGAATTTCGCGATAGGATCAGTCGGATTAGCATGACGATGAAGACGGAGTCCATCCATCACGGCAGCGTCATGAATATTCAGCGCTCCGCCGCCACCCACTCCTCGAGAGCAGTTCCTGATTGGAGATGACATCCTGTGGGAAACAGGTGACATTGAGGGTCAATAACGCTAATCCCATAACTATATACGTCTACAGACGCTAAGACGTAATACCATAATTTTGTGCCTCTACAAATGATAAGACACAGTACTATAGATAAGTTCTTCTACAAAAGCTAAGACTTGACTCCACATCTGTGAGCTTCCATAATACTATAGCTCTGTACTTTCAAACGCCAAGACGTAATCCCATAACTATATACGTCTACAGACGCTAAGACGTAATACCATAACTTTGTGCTATACTAAAAACTTAGACGCAATCCCATAACTCTGTGCCTCTTCAAATGACAAGACGCAGTACTATAGATAAGTGCTTCTACAAAAGCTAAGACTTGACGAAAGCTAAGACCTATGAGCTTCTATAATACTATAGCTCTGTATTTTCAAACGCCAAGACGTAATCCCATAACATAGCGTTTCTACAAACGCTAAGACATGACTCCTCTAATTAATCGCAATAACACGCAATTCACAATTTAGATGCCAGCCTAGACTGTTATCAAAACCGGTCGCTTTGAGAAAACACAACTTACAAAAGTAACGTTTAATATATAGTACTATTATTATGCAAAATTATTTATAATTATTTTCATTTTACCTTTATAATTTAGTTTTGCTTGGTGTAGTACGCGATTTTAAAAAAGGTAAATCAAGTTGAAAAAAATGTAGATTCATAGAAATGTTAATAGGATTTAAAATTAATTATGTCTCGCGTATCCTTAGACCGGTCTCATAAAAATGCAAGGATTGGACGTGGTCGTAATTTTCAGATTTTATTTTCAGTATTATATATTTTTTTGTATATTCACACAAATTACGTAAAAAAACACTAAATTTTTATGAATACAGATTTTTTTTTATTGCGCGTTGTATAATTCTCAGTTGGGGAAGAGTGCATTTTACGACAGTAAAAAAATTTCAGATATATCCATGATAGACTGGTATGACATATTTGTAATACATACACAAATACGACTAAAAACCTTAATTATGATGCCTTTGCACAGAAAATACAACATACATTATCTAGTTGAATGGAAAAAATATTAACTTTGCATAAATTCAGTATTACTCAGTGTGATATACACAAAAAAAAAAACACCACGAATTTTACAAATTCATATAATTTCGATGTCGTCAAGCAAACTGTTATTCGATCAAGTTATTTGTGTCGGGTTGTTGAATTTTTTATGTATTAATATCGAGGATTTTTCTCATCGTTTCACGTGTGAGTCGATATTGTATAGAAGACTTCATATTGCGCACTGGCCGACTGGAATCGGATGTGTCGACTGAATTATATAATTGGAGAGCAGGTTTGTTCCAAGCGATATGCTCGCAATAATTTATATTATTTTTATTGGAGACGAGCACGCCACTTTAAAGAGTAATTATTACTTGATATATTGTCATACGCTTCAGTGGTCGTGGGCAGTCGTTTGTACTGCTACTTTTGCATCTATAAACATCAAGTTGTTAAACCAACGCGAGAACAGTTTCAGCAGAAATTACCGTTTACTTTTATAGGGAATTTTGTATATAGATCTCATTATGAGAGGAGGTAAACACAAAATCGGCTCGGATGACTCGTTTGTAGTCTCTTCACTATCTGAGCTTGGATGTCTACCGCTCGCGAGGTAAACATACCACATACTATCACAATGGCAACATTTACACTTTCAGTTTACATTATGACTTTCCATTGTTAGAATCAAAGGTGAGCCGCACATCTGTGTCGGGTCAATGACCTGTAAGTCCTGCGCAAATTTATCTACGCGCTATCTCTTATTGATAAAAAAAAATCTGGCATATCATATGTAAAATACACCGAGTGCTCGCGATGCAGCCGAAACAGTGCTATTCATTATCTAACAGCTTTATTACACATGTAAAGCGCTTTTTATTTGTGCAATCTAATGACTTTTAAAGTCTAATTTTTTGTATGAAAGATTTGTACGACCGTAGAAGGAATTATAGAAATATCGTTTCAAAATAATATTTTCTGGCAACAACGATCTAAACATCACAAAAGCATTGCCGTTTATGTTTTTTTTTTTTTATGCATTTTATTTATTTCTCTTTTACACAATATGCATTAAATATTACATAACAATTCAAAATACTGTTTTACAAATTTTTTTTGTCACTAAGCGCTGCTGGCATTAAATATTAAGCGATAAAAAAATGCAATTATTAAATAACATTTTATTGATATTTTTATCGTTTCCAATTTAATCCATAAAAATGATTAGATAGTAATTCAAATGAAATATTAGATCATTACTAAATCACGATACATGTTTAATCCCTTCAAGTGCAAGATTAAAATAATAAAATTTTAATAAAATAAATATAAATTTCCATTTCAGATTTACATAATATACATCATAAAATTATCATACATTTAAAAATTACACAAAAATATAACATTAAATATATATCATATTTACTTTCACATTATCATTTTTATTGCTTGCGATTTGTAGACAAACTCAATAGTAAAACAAATTACGCACTTTAAACTATCAATATTTATATAATTTTAAAGTAAATAGAAAAATTACGCGATAAGAAAAGTCAACTAATTATTCTATGTTTCTATGTCAAGGCTGTATATAAATAAACTAGCCTACATTAAAAAGATATTTTAATGACGTCATGTATAAAATAATAGTGAAAGGCAAATAAAAAGCGTTACTGTAACTATACAGGATGATTGGATATTATTATAAGCACGCAAACTATATTAGATATTATTTAGAAAAAAATTATATTTATATCTGAAAGGATTGTTTTCATTGTAAAGTATTTAAAATACTTGACCCCAGAATAATTCAATATATAATTCAATGTAATTCATCTTTCCGGACGGGAATCGAACCGAGAACCCTTTCGACCAAGAATCAACAAGTTAACCATATAATCTAAAAATTAAAAAAATGTTTCAATTATTTAATGGGATTATATTAAATTCGTACAATTCAATTGTAAATACTAGAAAATGTTGTATGAAATACTTCAAAGGATATTTATGTAATTTTGATTATCGCATAATTTTTTTAAAAATATATATAAAATATAATACAACATAAATATTGATTTTATTATTTATAACAAACTATTGACAAATACAATTAATGTTTTATTGAGATAGTGTGACATAAATATATCTGTTTCATTTATAAAAAAAATATGACCTCTGTTCTAGGTTCAAGATCACTAATAAATAATAAAAAAATATATGAAGCATTACGGATGTTGGATTCAATTAATTTGATACTTTAATTTAATTTAAATATAAATGTTTTTAAATAAATATAAATTACTTAAAAAATAGATTCAATCTCGATTTTGTTTAAAAACTAATATAAAAACGGCTTCCTGCAAGTAGATCTATTAATATCGGCTGTGCTTGTTATATCATCAGTTTCTCGAATACAAGTCATGTTTGACTTAAAAAATGTCTGGCTAGGACAAAAGTCTGAAAATTTTATTGCTTATTATGTTCGTATTCGGATATCTTTGGTACAATTTAATGACTGAGCCAATAAATGCCTGCCACTGAAAAAAATTGGATAATATTCATCATGTCTGTGTTTGGTCTCAAAATTGACTCCGATACAATTTAATGTCTGACGAGACATATTTCGATATAACACATGTCTGGCACGATACGAAATTATTAAATATGTATCGTAATGTCAGATTTGACCTAATGATTAGCTTTAATATAATTTAATATATTCTAGTCTTATATATGCGTATTTGGCTTTGAATAAATTTTATGTCTGACACGACATATTTCGACTTGACTAGTGTCTGTTTGTCCAGACGTGAAGTGGATTCAATTCCTCGCTTCGCATATTAAAATTTTATATATAACGACAGCATGTCAAGTGCGTATTAGCATAAATAATATCAATTATGTCCACCGATCACACTCGCCTTCAGATGAATCCTTTTTTATGATTCGCAAAGAACTTGCACTGAAACCTGTTTGACAAATTACTACAGGAGTGAGAACAAAATGTAAAAAAACCGATTGATTTGTTAAAGATCAATTTAAATGCAGTGGCAATTTAAGATCGTAGGCGCAGATAGTTTGCGTGTTTTAAACTTTAAATTACATAATGTGTATCATGAAGCATAATAATAGTGTATTTAAATATATCTTTTTTATAGAATCAAATGCGCGGTCTTGGTGTCGATTAAAGATTAAAGTTTTATGGAACTACAAAGAATGCATATTTATATATGTATATTACTTTAACGAAGCTGAAAAACTGTTTCATCAAAGTAACAGCTATTTTCAACACGCAAGTTTGGTAAAGAAAAATAATATACTACGTTTGTTGATATCTCCAATAAAAAACTATGCTTTGAATATTTTTTATTTGAATACGAAGATTTAAATATGTGTATTTTGTATTTTTAAACTATAGACGGGAGCAAGAAGTAATTAAAAGAAATCATTGCTTTATCCTTATATTAAATATAACATAGTTTACAGAGAAGTTTGGATTTCCTTTAAACCTGAAAAATATTATAATATTGAAGTTTATGGCTCAAAAACATAATAATCAAATTTTATTAGGTCCCTAAAAATAACGAACGCGTAATTTGACCATGTTAGCTGTTTAAAAAAACAGTTAATTTCCCGTGTAATTCTGATTAAAATATTTTATGCGTGACCTTGATTTTTGACGCAATTTCACATCATTCCACCGTAAAAATGATAAGATCCATTTTTATGGGAACATCAACATTTGATGACCGATAAAATGACAGTATCACAAATGTGTGATAAAAATAATAAAAAACCTAATTTCAATAAAAAAAAAAAGGCACTTTATAGTTAAAATAAGGAAGTTATATTAATTTATATTTTGTAATTATTACCATTTAAATATATAATATGTGCGTTGAGTGTGATTTGCAAAAAAATATAAAATCCTTGATTTCAGACTTTTTTGCATTAATTAGTTCGAAATTTTTAGCTATTTATTTACGTAACTTACAATTTTTCTTACCATTACAACTTACCATTGAATTACAAGTCAATGGTAAATTCTTAATTATATGAAAACCGTGGAAGCTCATGTGGAAACTCTGTTCTTGGGTGTTTTGCTGCATTTTTGCTTTTCTGAACGAATCGCTTCCGGTATTAAGGGAAATCATCGAAGTCCTGAAAATGCGAAAACGTCGAATAACACTTAAGAACCAAGTATTCAAAACACCATAACCTCCAAAACCTGTAAACACACCATAAAAGCTGCACATGCATTCATTAAATTGCTTTATTTTAAAAATTAGTTTATTTGCACCACACTCTTATCTTAAAAACAGAAGTGGTTTTACTATATTTATTTTTAAATCAATTTAAAAAAATATTATTTGGGTTATCACAGTCTAGTTGTTCTATCCATATAAAAACGCAAAACCAACATTTGAATTAATAAAAAATACGTATTTCAATGTATCGGCATTTTCAATTTGATAGCTACGTAAGAACCGGGATTCCCCGCAGCGTGTAAAAATAGCACCAGATATCGCCATATTGTATTTTCTTGATGAGAACCTGTCGCTCAGCAAAACCAGTCAAATCACGAGATAAACCAACAACCCGACTCGGTATGTGTCAACATTAATTCTTCAGTTTTCAGCTCACCGCTTATTTGCATATCTGGCTTCAAAATTTCAAGAGAAATTTTACAGAACGCGAAGACAAATTATTCAATCCATATTCTATCAATACCAAAGTTTTAACAGGTACGTCTGATATAATATAATATTATAAGCCTACTGCAGCTCTAAGAAAGTACAGCAGAGCTAATGAGACCGGTAAGAATAATCGTTCACCCTTACAAGTTATATTTGCTCTTACTGCATGCCACTGAATTTTCACTATAATATTCTTTAAGTTTTTATTATCTAATTTACAAATTTAATTTTAAAAAATGGTTTTCTGCTAGTATGGATCGCACGCCACTTATGAATTCTGATTCGATGGCAATGTGCTTATATCTCAAATATCTACTTGAGTGATTTTTACACATGTCAATTTTTATTAGTAACCGGTTTCGCCTTTGTGAAGATTTTTAAAAATAACAACCAATTAAATGAGAGAGTTGAAAATGAGAGTCATTTAAGAGTAAGGTGAGTTTGAATAGAATCGTTCATAAAAATATCAATTAGATAGAATCCTCCGTTTATCAGGTACATTAAACTCATATTACTCTTATATTACCCATTACCACCTGACAATCATTACGTGTCATATTTTATAACAAGCAATTGTTATTTTTAAAAATCTTCACTCAGTTTGATAATGCCAACGTGTGGTATAAAAATCACTCAAGTATTTTATTTAAAATATTAAAATAGAATTCCACCAAGTACTCTCGGTCAAAAATATTGATAATTTAAATATGTACAGCGTGGATTCTAGATCGATGCTGCAGCTGTGTGTTTTCATATTCAGATGCCTTGTCGGGAGTTTAAAAATCTTCACTCAGTTTGATATTGCCAACGTGCGATGTAAAAATCACTCAAGTATTTTATTTAAAATATTAAAATGGAATTCCACCAAGTACACTTAGTCAAAAATATTGATAATTTAAATATGTACAGCGTGGATTCTAGATCGATGCTGCAGCTGTGTGTTTTCATATTCAGATGTCTCGTCGGGAGAAGCAGCAAGGTGTCAGCGGGTCTGAGCGTGACTCCGCACTTATCGCCGCCTCCTCTCACCACAGATTATCTCCCGGACACCTCGGTCCAACGGTACCCGGAGCCGCGGAAGCTGACACACTGGCATGCTGTGACCGCCGGACTGTGTGGCGTGCCGTGAAATTTAAAGCAGAACAAGCCGCCTGATTTAAAATCGATAACACATTCATAAAAAAAGCCATAATGCTGCTTTGCATGAAAGAAGAGAAAACATATTTTGATTGGCTACAGGTATATTATATCTTCTACATAAAGTGGCTTTCCTCAAAGGAGGTTGGCGACCGTTTCACTGAGCATATACTCATGCTGAGCCAGTGCTCGTGTCTTTAAAATCATTTCCTTATAAAGCACTAACGTTAAGATCAACCAAAACAACCAACCACAGCCAACCCATGTCCACTACTCCATTACCGAACTTTTACACACATTCAGGGTACAGAATGGCAGCCATGCACAAGCAACAGACTGAGAAGAGCGGGGAGCATATTATATTTAAAAAAAATTGCTTTTGAAATAATTTATATACAGTAAAACTTTGATTTGTTTACATGTGAAGAATGAGTCTTAATAAAGTGCTCGTTCTGGTTTTAGTTTATATACACTCATAATCTAAGCATTTTCCGCGTATTGTATGTATTTTTTATATCATATATTTTACCTCTACGTTGTCTATTTTGAATTAGTAATTAGCATAACCATGTGGGAAAAGCATGACGCTGTGCGAACATGGTTAACATGTTATAGATTTAAAGAATTGGAGCTGTGCATAATAAGTAGACCTGCGGTCAATATTTGGTGCGCGTTACAGTTATACATGCGAATCGTGATATCTCACGAATAAACCTACGCATAATGTACGCAAATTATTATTACCAAATGCAAAATAAAAAAAATTACACGAATCGTATAAATTAACATATTGATTCAGAAATAAATAAAAAAATCAGGAGAGTCGAAGTTGAGAAATGCACTCGGCCAGTATTTTTGAGAACATTTAGAAAGCGAGGCAGACTTTGGCACTCGGCAGTCCGTCAAAATAGCTTTACAAGATCGCGTAAAGAAGCAGACGACACAAAATAAAACGGAAACAAAACAAAACGGAAACAAAAGCCGGCAGCGTCAGCTCTCTTGTTCGGCCCTTCCTCTGCAAGGAAACTGCCATCGGATATGCGACAAAGAGTAATAAACCGACGATACCGAGGACAAACAATCACCGTGGATGATTATTGATCACCTGGCATCGTTTTAGTAGCCATGGAAAGCGTCAGGTTGCTTGCACTTCAAAATGGCAGACACATTCTAGTAAAACACTGAAAGAAAGATACAGCTGGAAAAAAATCGAAATTGTTATTGGCTGACTGCACAGTTAACAAAATTTGCTTGTGGATATTACTTATGAAATATTTATCCAACCTTTGATTGGAAGTGAGTGCCCTTAATGGCGATTGCCGTCGGTGGGCTTTAAATTTTAGTACTAGTAACTATATTTTAAGGTAAATAATTCTCACGCATTTGTATAGCTTAAATTTAACAGTTTATGTAAAGCTGGATAACAAAAACGACGATCATCAAGCCGACAAGTACGTCATGCGAGTTGAATCGACGGTTTTTTTTATCTGATTGGCTATTTGCTAATTGAAAATAAATAATAACAAGTCGGTACCATAATTACAAGGTATGCTGTATGCAATCAGTGTTAAATGTTTGACAGCTTTTTTGTGTTAAGTATACATAAAAAAATACATAAAACATCATTTTAATTGTCAGATTGATTGATTCTAGAATCCAAAGATATGTTACTTATAAGGTTAGATTCTGTTAGGTTAGGTAAATGTGCCATGGATGCTTTTTTTCTGTCCAGCAGCATTGATTAAGAGTGCAAAACGAAACGGTGAAGTGAGTTTCCTGCAAACAGGACAATTCGCCGGTTTAATTAGCTACGACTAGAGATATGCCGGGCCCCATCAATCAGTCCCGGCCGCCAGACGCTCGGCGGGGACACCGCATTCCCGGGGAGACGAATTCTTCCAATCTTCATCCAGATGCACTGGAAAAAGCATCACCTCCCCTGCGTAAACAATATCTCTAAACTTATCCGCGACCGACTGGTATAATTTGTATATATAGGGTGTCCAAAAAGAGTATCGGGTATTTTTTTTAGTGACCGTTATTGCGATATGCTGCGAAAATTTTTAGCCCCAGAGTTGCAGGAGTTTCAAGGTTTCAACTCAAAAACGTGGTTCCAACAAGACCATACATTCAATCAATCAATTGAAGCTGTTAACGAATTATTCCTTAATAAGGTCATTTCACGTAGAGGTAACATCAATTGGCCTCCCAGAAGCCCCGACCTTAGCTCTCTTGACTATTTCGTATGGGGATACCTTAAAAGTAGGGTTTATGAGAATAATCCGATGAACCTGACGAAATTGAAACAAAACATCAGGTCAGAAATGGCAGCAATATCGAGGGCTATGTGTCAGCGTGTTATCAGCAATCTTCGTTCCAGATTAGAAGAGTGCCAGCAGCGTAACGGTCACTATTTGGATAACATCACCTTTTTGAAATAATTTTTCATTTTGTATTCCTCTAATCAACAGTAAAAAAAAATACTTGACTACTAGTAGTTTTTATTTTATTAAACTAACAAATACCCGATACTCTGTTTGGACACACTGTATAACGTACCCTCGCCGCACTCCACTGGCCTACAACCATCATTATTATCTATGAATCACATTTCAGCGTGAAGATTTTTTCTACTTGATTGTTTACTCTAGAAAAATATCCAGTGAGGACATGATATAATATATTATCAAAAAATTTAAATGCTTGTATTGCGATTATTTTGTTTTCATAATTATCAAAATAATTTTTTTTCGAGTGCGTCTATCTTTTGCGTTTATATTGTGGTTGTATTTGTATTCAAACCTGTCGAATCTCATCAACTTAGAATTAATAAAACTGTAAATTCTTTCTAGAAATCGGATCTTGATTTTCGAAACCGGTCTCAGTGCAAAATTATGATAATGGCCCTGTCTTGTACCCGAAACTTCTGCTGCATCAGCGGATAGCTTCACAAGATGGGGATTTGCATTTTTAAAATCATCTCTGAACTACTGAATAACAAAACGATTTAAATTTTTCAATGGTCACATTTGTTTTGCATGAAAATGAGCCTTTTAAAGAACAGACACACTGTGTACTCAATAAGCTAAACTCAATTCCGTAGTTATTATAAATACTTGGTGGAAGTATACACAAGATAGTATTAACTACAAATTCAATGAGTTTTGATTTAATTTGATGAGGTATGATTCAACTTGGTAATGCGTTGATTTTGTCTATTGAAAAAAAAATTATTCCCTGATTTTACCACGACTGGTCAAATTTGTAAGTTTAAACATATTTCAGGGCAAGCAATGCTTTATTGCTTGTGTGGACCGCACGCCACTGTTATTTACGGTACATTGTTCATTCGGTAAGACACAACGAAAAATTCAATACAAAACACGCTAGCACAGATACTGTGTCAGAATCACTTGCAATATTTTTTTCTGCGAGAAGGTACTAAATAAGCTGAAGTTTAAAGACAGATACTACTTTATACCATTCAATTATATATGAAATAATCAGATTTTTATTACATTTAATTTCAGTTGTAATAGCTATTTATAAAATATCCGTACAAGCTGTTCTGACCAAGGATATAGCAGTCTGCAATTACCGGCGCCTCTAGAGAGAGGCGAGAGCTCTGCGGGAAAATGCCTCGGAAGCTGCGAGGGTCGACTCGGGATGCAGTGAGAAAATTTATTTAAACTTTATGAGTATTATTCTTTTTATATATAGGGCGATCCGATAAGTACTTAGCCTACAAAAAAAAATCGAAAATTTTGGAAAAGTTGCGATTTATTTCTCAAAATAGTCTGTCTCCTTTTAGCGCTGCTCCAACTTCTTTAACCCATCTGAAAAATACGTTTTCTCGAGGTCTGCAAAGTAGGCCTCCGTGGCGGCGATGACCTCCTCATTCGACTTAAATTTCTGCCCGGCGAGTGACTTTTTCAAGTTTGGAAACAAAAAAAAATTGCACGGGGCCAAATCTGGAGAATAAGGTGGATGGGGGAGCAGTTCGTCGTGCAATTCGACCAATTTGGCCGTGGCGACGGTGGAGGTGTGAGCCAGTGCGTTGTCATGGTGGAAGAGCACTTTTGGCGTCGAATCGGCCCAATAATTCGGCATAGTAGAGCCCTGTTACCGTTTTGCCCTTCTCCAGGTAGTCAATGCCATTTTCGGGGCACCTGGGCGTGGCTCATCAAAAACCACGTTGAAACTCGTTAAACCAAGAGTCACCGTACGCAGCATCCAAGCGCTCTTTGATTTCGCTGCACGATTTCCCTTCCAAAAACCAGAATCGAATCACCGACATGTCACCGTACACGTCCGTTTCCACACGCGGTCAAAACAAAACTACGAGTCCGATTCGGCTGACATTTTGACAGTAGTCGTCTACGAGAATGCACTACACGATAGTAAATCTCTCTTGCGATACTAGCACCATATGGCTGGTATGTATGGCCGGACTGTTCCGGCGCGAGGTCTCCCGGGGCCCCCCGAGGCGCCGGGGGGTGAAGGCAGACTATTCGCACTCCGAGCCAAGATTAGCTGAGCCGCATCAGACAGAAGCGATCACTCGTCTGTCAAATCATTTTACGTGTACCTACTTTTATTATCTATATCTAAAATCTAAGATTTTCATCCCCAGTAAACCTTTGAGTTGGCAGAACCATGCGTTGAGAGTGATGATAGTTTAGAATTTTTTTTTTCGTATTTTTTCTATTAGTATTCCTCGCGGATATTTACTGTATTTTTATATATAGATATTTACTATTTACTTGTGACATAATTATAAATAAAAAATTGTGTTAAATAAGCCATGACTTGAACCAAAATTAAGTAAGAACTTATCATGAGTTCGTATTATGTTGAGCGTCGATAAGTATTTATAAATTACATAGTAAACATGACCTGAATGTATGCTAAATTTTACTCTGAGTACAATGATTCCGACTAATCTATTTGAAGAACTACTTAGTATTGGTAGATTTGATGTACTTGCCTATGAGAGGAGCTTAGTTTCTAGCAGCATTGCTATTATTTTCCTTATCAACCAATTCATGTGTGACGTTTGGTGCAAATACATTATTGCAATGTTTATCTAGGAGAAAACCGACATATTTTATAACACCTCTATAAATCAAATCACCGACAAAGAAGAAAGATAAGCATACTTAATAACTATTATTTATTTGTATTAATTAAATGTTACTTATAGTATTTACTAAGGTAACAGTGTAAATAAATAATTTAGATATATTCAAAAGTCTTAGCGAAGTTTAATTTACAACCTGTCTACATACTTTTATTTAAAATTGCTCCCGGAGCGGGTTTTGCTGTTCTTGTTTGATAATTTCTGTTTGTTTTGCCATGTGTATAGTAATAACGCGTTTCCTGATAAAGTAAAAGACCTAAATATTATTCAACGAGCTGTGTGAAGCACGCCAGCGATAAGAAGATATGTGCAAACATGAATGATATAAATATGTGCACACTCTCTTTCCTTGTAATCAGCTGCTATCATTTCAGCTTAAAATGTAGATTTTTAAAAATTAAATTAATTAAAAAACACAACGGTTTTTTTTTTTTTTTTTTTAAATCCATAATATATTAAAAAATCCAATTAAAGCTTCCTTATCGCTGCATCAATCATTTAAAGAGCAGGAGACATGTGGAGTCAAATAACTATCGTGGTTTATAAGAATGTAGGATTTTAACGAAGACAAGCAGTCTTGAGAATTGAGAAACAACGGTTTCTTACGGAATTTTTTTTATAATTAAAATAAGTAAATTAAAAAATAATCAATATGATAATATTAACACTTACTAAGCCTTTGTAATAAAAATGATTTTTTAAGTGTAATTTTAATACATATAATATATTTTAAAATTTGAATTTGTGATCTATATACTTTTAAGAATTGTTATCAATACAACTATTTATTTAATCAACAATTTAAGTGATTTGGAGATAAACATTTTTTTTTTAAATTTATTAATATTTTACAGTTGAAGCAACACTGTAATCATGAAAACGTATGTGCTTTTAATACTTGTTTAGTTGGTATTTTTAATAAAATACTTTTGTGATTTTTCCACGTGTTTAAATTTGTTGGTGACCGGTTTCGCCAACTTTGCACGTTAGCACTATCAAACTGAGTATGTGTAAAGTCAACAATAAAATTAAAAAGTATTTTATTAAAAATATTAAAATGGAATTCCACCGAGTAATCTCTATCAAAAATATTAAATATGCTCGTTTAGTTATTAAATAATAATATTTAAGGTGTTTGGTATGGTTTTGCGTACACACTGTTAAAAGATAATGCTACGTGAACTTTCAAGCGTACTGCGTTTTGCGGTCGGAGCGTTAAAGGATTGTTTGAAAAAACCACAGGTTCTGAGAAATACACAATTCGGCCGATGTAAACGTGAAATTTAAATATTGAAAGTAACGTTATTTATCCAAGGTTTTTATATTTCACACGCAAGACTCTAAAATATACACGCCGTCTTCCAGTACTAACGCGTTTTATTTTTAAGGTATTTGCGTACAGTGTATTTAGGATATTTTTTTAAATAAATTCACTAGTTTACAGTTTGATACATATCAATTAAAATTTATGTTTATCAAAATATCAGATGTTATGTAAACGGAATACTTTTTTAACTTTATTTATTAAATTTTGACAAAAAAGCATACGAGCCTTTTAATACTAAATAGATCAAAGATTGATAAAATGGTTATTTTAAGTATATTTACTACAAAGCCAACTGTTTTAAGAAGTGTTTATGTTATTCTACAGTTTAAAAAAAAAATTACTTTTAGTTGCTTCTAAATTTTGAAACCTGCTTATCCTCGTTGTAACGCTGTATTGTCTTAAAGTATGATAGTTAATTGGCTCTACATTCATACAATCTATATTTGGATGTCTCCTGCTCATCAAATAACTAAAAAAACGATAAGGAAGTCCCCAAATAAACACAGCTTGGGCTGGTCCAGGAATCGCGAATCTCGTCCGGATATTCAACAGGTGATAATAACGTAAAAATTCTAAAACTGGCAACACAGCGGAAACAAACAATTTTAAACAAAAACCAATATGGCTGTGAGGGAAATATTACCAATGTTAATTAAAACGCAATTATCATTGCATTAAGAGTTGAATGATTCCCACAAGGACTAGTGCTTAGCTTATTCACTGATTTCTCAGGTAAATACTTTGTGCCTGATTGCCACGTGGTTAAACAATTACAGGTAATTGATTGGACTTACCTTGGTCCAACGACACACCTCTTGACGATTCTAATTACATTTTTTGTACAGCGAGACTGTAGAATTTGTTTTCCATGTAGCATTGTCTTGACCTGTTCATATTTTTCAATGTTCAGTTTAATTAAAGTTCTTTTAGAAACCATAGCTTTGTTTAATTAGCTTTTTAAGTGGGTTACCTGCACATAAGGTACATCATTGTACGCAAACTTTCTTTATAACTGTTTTTTTCCCTATTAATTATTGAAAATTCAATAGAATCACATTAATAATAAAAGGTTTGGCAATGCTTTTAAAGGGCAAACGATCTTTTGATATCACAGTAAAAAACTTTAGTATTTAAAAGTATAATAAAATTCACGCCTACGACCTGGAAATTATGCATGGTTGTTTACACTTAATTAAAACTTTAATTTGTAAATAAATTCAATGTGTTTTATTTAAATCTTACAGTGAAAATCTCACTGCAGCGACCACATCTGAACCCGGAACCGATTGGTTAGTAAGTAAATGTGATAACAACTGGATCACGAGGCGGAAGAATTTCCGCCAGACTACCAAGTCATTCAAAAACTAGTACACCTTGTTTGTATTTTTATGTCCCTTCTAACGAACGAACTCATCCGAGTTTAACGGTTACTGAAACGTTAACGACTTCTGAATGAAACCGATAAGGTGAGCGGCTCACCTGTTGATTCGCACGTAGGACGCAATGCTGAAGAAACATTGAAATCGACACAATGGCGAGCGCCTCCGTAGTTTATTATGTCTCAACGTAAATAATCCAAACTCTGCATAAGCATTAAACCAACACACACCTCAAAGAAATCAATTTTCAGTCCGGCACGTGCCGAGATAAACGCACTTCGCGAATTTTAATCACGCGTATAAAAATATTGTATTAGCTGTCGGTAGAATGTTCATTAAGGACAGGTGACAATTGTGAAAAGGTGTGACGAAGCATTTTTTCCGAGGGGTGGTGAAATGAAAATTTTCCTACCGAAATACAAGCTGTCGATCTAACTCTTTGAGGTTTTCGCTTCTTCAAGAATCCCTGATGATCTCAACTCATAGTAATGGCTGATAAAATCATAATATATGAGTTGCGTGCAATTAGTGATTTTTTTCTCTGCAGCGTCATTTGCGATTTGCATGACCTTGAACATATTTTGAAAAAAATATGTATTTTTTGCTATTGAATAGTTATTGATTTGATATGTTAAAAGAGTGGTTATTGTTGCAAACGGCATAGAGCTGCTATGTTTTCGGTTATACATATGCATGCTTCAAAAATTAAATTTTGAATCGTACCTAAATTATACTGCTTTGCCAAAAACAATTTTTTTAAAAATGTTTATATATTTATTATTCCATTTAGAGATTAGAAAAATATCATTTAGAATAAAAGGTTGGAGTTTGATATTTTTAATGCTTTCAAAACGGCAGTCCATCTCCCCTCGCTCGTTACCGTCCCAGCAGCTATTTGCGACCTGCTCCGGTTCAATGAACCGCCGGGCCGACTATAGGTGTGTGCACCTACACCACGTGCTCCGCCAAAAATCACTCACTCATCATTTAGAAGACAGACAATGCGTCGGAACCGTGCTGAGCCCCCGACGCCCCAGATGAGAGGAACCCGACCTGAACACGGAGCCGAGCTGTCATCACCCTTGAAAAAAACTCTGAAACACCCGCCTCATGATAGCCACAGTTTAATCACAAATACAATCACTCAAATGGCTACGAGATGCCAACAGACCAATGACGGAATCATACAATAATTAAATCACTCTATCGTAAATCCGATTCGACATAGAACAGAAATTCCTCATCAAATATCTAGTCAAAATCAAAATGATAGAGCAATTCATAGCAGGCGAGGTAAATTTTCCTGAAAAAATCATGATACTAAATGACACGTGTAGTCATGTAGTTATCGCGTGTGCTGCTATGGAGTCCCAGTTTTAAATCTGGATAAAATAAATAATAGCCGAAGCAACAGGTAGGATATGGATCACTTGCATCCAATCGCTTTAAAAGTGCTTGCAATATACATTTCGTTTGCTTACTGCCTCGTTGCTACGTAAAACAATATCAGATAAAATATATTATTTCAAGGTCACTGATTAATAATAATAATTTTGTATTATAATAGTTAAGATTCTTTAAATAGTCTAGATAACCTAAAGCTATATATGACATAGTAGTTCGTTCATAACCAAATTGCAAGAAGTATGATTATCGTAATCTTCAAATCACTTGAAGCATATTTAGTTTTATATACAATAAAAGAAATCAGAGATATATTTCAGCAGAAATATAAATATATTTTTTTAGCAATTATTTCCCAGCCGGACTCGAACACGGAACTGCGACAGAGAATAGATCGAGAGACACTTTAACGACTACTTATTTGGTGTTTTTTTAGTTTATTTAAATTTAATTGTTTTGTTTTCATGGTGATAATTTTTTTTAAGATTCTGTAACGACTCTATTGAAGTGCCTGTCGACAGAAAAAATCTGTAACTTGAGAAGAACACTTTTGGTAGCCGATTAGTAAGCAGTTTCCTCAAACTGTTTTATGATTATTTTATTCAGTTTTCTTATTAATTCTGAATAGATACTGACGTCAGCATCGAATATGAAAAAGTACTATAAATTTTGAAGTATAAAAATAATAAAATAAATAACTTAACCTTAGAAAACAAGTCAATTACTCAATAGCTTATTTGTATATCATATACATATTTCTTTTAGTTTTTAAAGAAAAGAAAATACAAAGCATTGTCCATTGAATATTAAACATGTTAAAGATGTGGTTATTATGAATAAAGGCGTGTTTTATGGTCCTTTTTCTCAATCAGGTCGTAAAGTTTCTGAAAAGTACACTCATGAATCTAACTAAAGAAAATTGATTTTACAAACATGAAATAAACTGACTATTAAATTCCACACGTGCTAGCAAGATTTTTCATTTTCTCGCTAATGTATAAAAAAATAAATGAAATCTTTGCTTATATTTACAAAAATTACTTTGATTGAGAAAAAGATAAAAATTATAAGGTGTTGTTATTTGTTTGTATAATATTAAATTTAAATAAAAAAATATAGGAAATGGACAATGAGATAAGAGAGCTCTATAGGTTTGTATACTTCTGAAATTATTTAAAATTTTCAGGAAATATACGACATGCTTTGAACGAAGGATTGTATAGCACACCTTATTTTTGTATTTAATAAATTATGATAATTTATTCCCACATCATCGCATATTTTTGGGTTATTAAATTTTGTGAATCTTAAAAAATATTATAAACATATTGACTTATGTCGCTTATAGATTTTTTAACTAAATATTTATAAATTCATAATAGCTATTGAATGGTTGTCACGCTAGATATTTAATTTTTTTTAATTTCATAATTCATAATCATATAATGAAGCTATCTGATGAAGTTATCGCAGAGGCAATCGTGCCATCTTATAGTAATAAAGAAAGGTAAGAATTCGTTTACAGTTCATTCGTTTGGAAATTTAATGCGTGCAAATTGAAATAGCGTAAAAAAAACGTTTTAAAAAACTGGGTCGGTAATTTTGTACGCAGTCTAATGACTGCACGACTATTCAGCAGGAACGGTCGTGCAAGTGAAGAGGCATACGAACTTTGCCGAATGCTTCCGGAAATAACCGAATTAATTAAAATATAATAAAAACAATATGGCATCAATTCCTCACCACAATATTTGAAAGGTCTTAATTTGGCAGACAGTGGTATCTTAATTAAAAAATAATCAAATATCTTGGAAATTGAGGTTGTTAGTATATTGCATATCATGTTTCTGTGTCGATGGAAATGTATTTACCAATAAAATATCAGTCATATTTAAAATTTATATTATAAATATAAACTTAAAAATGGTGTACGATGCAATAAAGGTTTACAAATAAGAGCTTTTTGGACTTTAGAGACAGTTTGACGACACCTGTAGACGATACCCAAAAGAGCTCTCACTGTATTCGTGAAGAATTTCAGTAGACTTTTTAACTATTCAGAATGAATAGTTAAATAAAATATAAAAAATGTATAATTTTATTTTAAAAAATATTAAACAAAAAGTCCAAAACGTGAGCCAAAGATGACTTTGGGATTAACTTCTATGGACTAAGAACAAAACCTACAATCTAAAAGTCAACAGTTTCAACACTGAACTTACAATGCAACCTGTTGTGTAAAAAAAATATTCACTCTCGTTTTTTTCCGGTTGGCTTTCATTGCCCTAATAATCACGGCACGCAACTCGTATACAATACACCAGTGCTAAATTTAATTGAGATTTAAATATAATATTATTAAGTTGATCAAGATGCAAGTTCATATATACTCATAAATTACAAGTATTTGTGTTTTTCATGTAGAATTATACTAATGATGTATTACTTTTATTTATGTTTTATTTTATAAGATTAATTTTTTTTTAAATGTCACATCAACAAAATGTCAAGTTTCCTATTACACATTTTATTTGTGTTTTCACTCGTGTCAGTTCTCTGCGGCAGTTCATTAAGAGATCAAAAGAAAATCCATCATTGTCTGAAACGCCGTAAAATATTATATTTATTTTCATAAAATAGATTTAAAAATAAGTCTTAAAAACAATATGTAATTTGAAAAATCACTCAAACATTTAAAAAATAATTACTACCTTTAATATTAAATGGCTGTAAGGGTGTTCAAATTGAATATTTGCAATATCAATTAAATAATTTTTGAAACACCCAGTACATACTTAAAAGGGTAAAAAAATAAGCAAGCACGTGTCTGAGTACAGTAGTAGGGTAAAGTAATTAAAATGAGATTATAATGAATGTCACTAACGATCAAGCGTTAATGACCCGCATTTTTTTGAAATCGTGCCTTGGCGTGACATGAGCATGCGTGATATCATTCACCGTGAACGGGCGTGCCGCGTGTGCCATTCCTCCTGGGTGGTCAGCCAGGAGACGACGTCTGCCAAATAATATTACTTCTTCATATTTTGAATTACGCAATCACATTGCGATACAATCGCTTGCTAATGTGGATTTACGAAAAATATTAGCTTAATGACGTCATAGCTGATATTCAAGCTTTTGTGTGTTGAAAACTGTATAATTGATAAACAAAAACTGTTTTTATATGCAGAGACGATTTATAACAAGATCGCAGGTAAAAATTATTTATTAACGTTTCATTCAGAGTTGATGTATAAGAAAAGCTTATGTGACGTCAAAGCTCCTTTTCTTATTTTATTACTCTTACTACTTTGTAGTCGGTACTGTATTTTGTGTAATTCCCTGTTACCCAAAATCAAACCTGAAGATGTTCCCAGTCCGGGGATCAAAATATCGAATAAAAGAATATAAATAAATTATGCAGTTTGATAGAAACCCCAAAATCATAGAATAATGAGTGGAAGCGCGAGTCTTACAAATCGATAAAACATGCATTCCGTATCAATCAAAGGAATTTCTGGGGTGCAAAAAACGTCTCGGGATATTAACGGTCGGCTTTGGTCTATTCTAGTTTTTTGGCTGCATGGAGCTATTCTGTCCCCGGCGGGCATTTCCCGAGAGCGCTTCTCGGCTTTTTTTAATTGTCGGTTGACCGAAACGTGAACAAATGTGGTCCACGTTGGATTTGACTCCGATCGACAAGGACATTGCAACAGTGAACCAGGGTTGCCACACCGAAAGAGAAAAAAATTGATTTCCACTATTTAAAAAAAAAATGTTTTATACATATGTGTTGTATAAATGCAATACATATGTGTTGTATAAATGTACGAGGAATATTGACGGTTCAATTTCTAGTTTGTATCCAATAAAATCAAATTATTTAGAAGAATTCCTGTTGCTTGTGCATGGATGCCATTCTGTACCCTGAGCGTGTGTAAAGAAGTAGTAGACTCGGAATGATTCTGGATGGATGTGCTCTAGAAGTACCTTGTCGAGGTGCTATTGTTTCTGTAGCTTACTGCAAAAGGAGTATCAGATCTAAACTCCAGAGCTATGTAAAGAAAGGATTATATAATAATACTATTGGGCAGCAGCAATACGCAGACTTTTTTTTTCAATATAAAACTGCGGTGTGAAAGTACCCAGGGACCCACTACACTATTTTCCCCTTAAAAAAGCATGAACGCCACGAAATGGTCGCCATCGTCCTCTGAGGAGAGGCACTTGATGAAGAAGATATATTTATACCTTAACAGTCAATTTTATATTAAAATTAATGCATAAATATCACGCCTAGATTCATCATTGAACGCGATTATGTTAATGAACAAGACATTTTTCTCATATATAAATGAACATATAAAAAAATTTGTTAATTCTTAAAATCCACATCATTCATTATTTTATAATAATTTCAACAAAGGTATTTATTTTATAATTTATTTAAAGCCATTAAAACTTGTGATAAAAATATTTTTGTAATTTTTTTTTACCAATAAAGCGTGTTTTTGCATGTCGCTATAATCAATCTCAAATAAGCATCATTCATTTCAAAAACGAAAAAATTTTGATGATTTATTTAGATAAATTTAAACTAGTTATTTGATGAATATAATTGTTAATATTAAAAATAATATTTATCGTTATGTGTGGCAACCCTGTTGTTACATACACTGCTGACATTGAACTTAAGTAACGGGTATTACTGACTTCTTTTAGTCCAGTAGCGACATATTTTAACGATGCAAACTGTCACTTTTGATCACGTCAGCTGACATGAGACAGTTTCGTGATGTTATTTATTTACATTTTATTTATTGTAACTTTCTGAAGAACTGTTACTCAGGAAACAAACTTGCCCAAAAATATAAGACATGAAACGAAAAACATATTTTGGAAAACACGGATTACGTTACTATCTGTACTTGATTTGAAATATTTTTATAAGTTTATTCACTTTAAAAAAAATGATGCGTAATGTTATTGTTTATTTTTTACTCGGTAATACACGTTAATAAAAAAATAGCTCAAACCCAGATGAAGTGTCATTACGCCGAATTGACGCATTTTCCAATTTCTACAAACATTTTTTTTGCTTCGTAATTCTAAGTATTATAAATAATATTGGAGGTTGTACAAGCCAAACCTCACGTAGACACCGATTCAATTTTTTACTATCATTTGCAAAATACCGGACGTTTTCATTAAAATATTCACTATTGTTTTTTATTACCTTGCTTTTAGAAGTAATAGTATGCAAACAATTGCTCAATTATATACAATACTTAGATAAGAGATTCACGCATAAACTACTAGAAAAATCCTAAAAAGAGCTTGTCTTGAATTTTTCCAAACATCAATATTTTTATGCTCAATCGAATTGTGTTAGATTAAAATACGCATTGAATTAAATATTTAATAATCATTATCGATAGCTCAATGACTTGGAGTTATGATAACCATAAGTGTTACAGCTGGTTTAAGAGGTCTAATATCGTATGTATAACGCATTATCGGTTGAGTGAAACCAGATAACGTATATAGAATCATTTCTTCCAGAAATTATATATTCATACATTTATATTTAATATGTTATATAATTTGAATAAATACAATTCAACAGCATTTAAAAACAATATAATTTCACTAAAAACACTGGTGGTATAATATAAAGATCTTTCAAGGTACAGAGTGCTTTATTATTTCTGTCAAGTCGCGATTGATAAATACGAACGTAAAATGAATATTTTTTGCCTTTTTACGTACATATTAAAAAAAAAACCCGAAAGGCTGGAATTTATGACCTCAAAAAAGAGTACATGTCCGTGAAAATAAATACACGTGGTTACCCTAATATATCAACAGCAACAATCAGTGGCGTACAGTGAGTTTTTTAAATCGTAATAAATATCGCAAATTATTTCAAACCGTATTATTATGTTCGGTGTGACACAAATGTATAATTTTTTTATCATTTTATTAAGATTAAAATAAAAAAAATTAAGAATAAATAAAGTTGTCGAAAGATATTTGAGGGCAAGCAATACATCATTGCAGTTGCAACAATTGACACATGATTTAGCAAGTAATTTTGTCGAATATATTTTATCGTATAAACATCTCCTTGTACAGATCACAGCTCAGCATCATAGCGTCTCTTTGAAATTTTGCCGTCTTTTATATGACTTTAAATAGTTTTGCAGCATCTATGTTTCAAAGATGCGATAAAATGAGATCAGATGAGAATATTGCACTGTGTGTATTTAGTATTTGGGTAGATTAGGCGGGACGATTAATATAAAATGCACAGTAATAATTAGAGATAACGTAATATAGCGAAGTGATTGCAAGCATGGAGTATTGTTCAAATACTATAAATAAAATGGGAGCACATTAAAATTACTCTACGATAAGAAATATTATGTCTTGTGTTAAAAGACAGGCGGATTGTGCCGACAGACTATAAGGGAAATTATTTATATTTTCATCACAGAATATTGTATAAATATCCAAAAAAATTATAATACAAGTAAATGACACGCAGACTATCAATGCAATGCATTCAACTTCTAAACATGCAAAACTATGAATTAAGTATTTAGAATACTTAGTAAAATTGGAAAAAAAATCAAGTTTGGTTCTGTATATTTATAATAAAAATACTACGCCAAATGACTAGGAACCCTTTTTTATAATTAATTTTAAACCGTTTTTTTTTCCTGATGAACTGTTAAATTTTCACCAAGTTCATAAAACATCAAGCAAATATAAGACGTCACCAGATTTTTTATTTTGAAGTCTTTTCTAGTTCTAGTTCATATTCACATATTTTTTCCAATTCAAATTTTTGAAAAGTTTCAAACTTTTAAAGATGATAGTCGTATTTTAAATTATAGCGAACCCCTTTTTAATTATACGCACGTCCTTGCCACGAAATAGTGCGAAATAGGCTCTTCGTCTTCCGGCATCGAGCGGTCAGAGGATTTACGCATTTAAATTGTAAATAAATAAAAAAAACATTTTTCAGTAATGTAACACCTACAAGAAATAAAAAAAATCGATGACGCCGAAACAACAGAAATGCAAATGAATTATACATTGGAAGTATTGTAATCTGATATGTTATTGAAATCAATCACATGAATTCTGTGCTGAGTTGAAGCTTGCATGACAAAGGCGTTTTCAGTAGACATGATTCCGCTAATGCCTTCATCAGGAGAAAGTTGGGCCACTGATACAAAAACCGCCGCACGGCAATTATAATTTTTGTTGATACATAAACGCGGCTTTTTTGCCTCGACTTTGGTTATTTTATTTGCTCAGTGGTTAGGACAGTCGATTTCTGAGCGAGAGCTCGTCGGTTTGATCTTCGCTTGCTTAAACCATTCTTAGACCGTTTCAATTTGGATGAAATTATTTTATACTGATATATATCGCAGAAGCAAAACTCAACGTGTCTTAAAACCCAAAAATATAAACCGATTATTCAATTCTTTCGCAATAATTATGGGTTGCTGATCCGATATTTTTTATGATGACGTTTAATTTTCGATACGTAGATATTTTTAAGGGAGGAGCATTCACTCAGTGAAGATGGACTCAATATTTCAAGTCAAAGCGTCAAAATAAAAGGAAGAGATGAAGCGGCTGTACACTCAAGAATAATCATTAATATATTGTAAGTTTCAATTGGAAAACTTTTAATTTGGCAGTTTTTTTTAGGAATTGCTTTTTGGGTTTGGTTTGAAATAGATAATGCAACGCATTTCATAATTTTTGTTAAATATTTATAATCTTGCTGTGAATTAGTTTTTCACTTTTACACAATGCAAAAAAAGTCAACATTTGTGGTTAAATTCGCCACAATATTTTATTTAAAAACAGCCAAAAAACTTTTACACATACTACACTCGAGTACATAAAAAGTGTAACATTTTAAATGATTTTGTTTGCCTTTCGGGTGATAAAACTAATCCACGGGTATAATATTCGCAAAACGCACTTTCACTGTCTTAAAACTAAAAGTGCACCAATTTCAGAGTGCACTTATAAAACTAATTTTTGCAACAAAACTATCCGGCCTAGCAACAGCGCACGAAATCGACGAAACTAGTCAAAACACTGTCAAAGTTGCTGAAGTATAAAACTGTCTGTAAGTAATATATACAAAAAAAAAAATAATCACTCACCGCACGATCGCTTGTACAGCTGATTTTCCTTTCAGGCTCGCACGTGTAAATATCAAAAAAAAAAGTACTCCAACTGCACTCACATCACTCACAAAAAAAAAGTGCGGCTCAGATCTGGCACCTGGCACCTGGCACCTGGGCACGGGCGAGGGCACTGGCGGCGGGTTCTTCGCGCAGGTTCACGGTTCAGCAGTTCGGGAAGTAGAAATCAAATTCCATGTCGGTGGTGGTGTCGGCAGCGCGGTGCTGGGTGCGAGGGTGCGGAGTGCGGCGCGTGCTGGCGACCGCTCCGGCGGGCAGAGCGTGGCAGACTGAGCCGGAGCGCCCGGCGCCGCTTACGTAAGCGGGAAACGCGCTAGGGTGGAAAAATTGCTCGCCGCGCCGGCCGGCGTGCAGCCATTTTTTTTTTTTTTTTTATTTAAAATTTTTTTCGACGTTCAAGTAGCATGTTTTGCTTTCAAACTGAGCACGTGGAAGTGCTGAATAATCAATATTTTTGAATTCCATGCAGCCATTTTTTATTTTTTTATTTTAAATTTTTTTCAACGTTTCAAGTAGCATGTTTTGCTTGCAAACCGAGCACGTGGAAGTGCTGAATAATCAATATTTTTTAATTCCAGGTTAATACTCTTTATCGGTGAAACCGGTCACCAATAAATATTGACACGCTACATATTTTAATAACATCATAAGCATAAATACTAACATCATAAATACTAACGCGCTAAGGGGGAAAAATTGGTCGCCGCGCCTGCCGGCATGCAGCCATTTTTATTTTTTTTTTTAAATATTTTCACCGTTTTAGTAGCATATTTTACATTCAAAATGCTGAATAGTCAATATTTTTGAATTCCATGTTAATGCTATTTTTCGGTGAAACCGGTCACCAATTAAAATTAACGCGCTACGGGGGGAAAAATTGCTCTCCGCACCGTCCGGCGTGCAACCATTTTTTTTTTTTTGATTTGCCCATATATTTTTTTCACCATTTAAGTAGTATATTTTACCTTTAAACTGAGCTTGTGGAAGTGCTGGGTAATCAATATTTTTTTAATTCCATGTTCATACTTTAAATCGGTGAAACCGGTCACCAATAAATATTAACGCGCTAGCTGTGGAAAAATTGGTCTTCAAAATTTTTTTTTATTTTTATATATATTTTTTTTCAACATTTTAGCAGCATATTTTACTTCCAACCATTCTTATTTTATTTTTATTTTTTTCACCATTTTACTAGCATATTTCACTTTCAAACCGAGCACGTGGAAGTGCTGAGTAATCAATATTTTTGAATTCCATTTTAATACTTGAGTGACTTTTGTACGTGTTATTTCATATTGGTGAAACCGGTCACCAGTAAAAATTAACGCGCGACCAGCGGTACAACCATTTTATTTATTTTTATATATTTTTTTTTCAGTAATTGTAGTGGCAAACATTTTAATAAAATGTTTATGGTCTCGCCGGCCTTTCCGGCTGAGATCAAACTGATCAAACTTTAATGCATAAAATATAGGAAGTGCTGAGTCAAGTCACAAATAAAATTAAATATTACATTTTAAAATATTGAATAATCGCAGTAAAATTAAATATTTTTTATAATTCTTTGTATTTTGAGTATGTATTTTGTTTATTGCCGTGTGGCTTGGCGTCTCCAATTCAGCGTTGCAACTTTATATTTTTTTCTTTCTATAATTCTGGTAGGTATTATATATTATATATTTTAATCTTTAATATAGTTTTAAAAAAAAAAAATTTATTATTTGATATTTTTGCTGCATATATTAGAAAATATTTTGTATATTTTTTGTGTTGCACCGCCTTAGAGTTTCCGGCTGTGGCTTGACGTCTCAAATTCTGCGTTGCAATAATTGATTATTTTTTATTAATTGAGTAATATAAGTAATTTTTGCTAATGGTTTTAGATAATATAACGTACATTTAAGGAATAAACAATTATTTTTTTAAATAAAAAAACTAAGTAAGTGTTGTATTTAATGTATTATTTTGCTGTATAGGTCTGACAATTTTTGATGGCACTGCAATATTTGAAATGATTAAAGACAATTTGTAATTTAAATACAAAAGCTATGCTATAAATATCATAAATGCTTTAGATAGATGAATTTTTTTTAATAATTAATATTTTTTACTGTTAAGTACGAACACTGATTTTAAAACTTTAATTTTAGAGAATAATTGATAAATATATAAATTCAGATTTATTAAATATTCATTTCAATTTAAAATTAGTACGTTTATTTAATTTTAATACATTATATTATATTTTTAATACATTTGTGACACATTCAGGTGTGTTTAAATATTTAGCAATGAATTCAAGTTTTTTTTTTGTACATACATTTACATTAAAATATTATTTTTACCATATAAATGCTAAGCAGATTTTAATTATTATAGTGTTCTAAATAATGTATTTATTTAATTAATAATAATTATGTTTTTTTTAAATACATTCGGAGTTAAAATAATATTTTTTGCCATAATGATGGCGTCCTGCTTAAGGTAAGCGTTTCCATTTCTAATTAATACCTACTGTAATTTTTTTATTATAAATTATATGTTTTAGACTAAGCCAATACAACTTTTTTGGCATACAGTTCTGCCGATATTGATTGGAATATAAAATGTTGCATTGATGCTATTATTAATTTTATTACTTTATCCGTATAACATATAATAATACTCATATTTTTTGCTGCATTTGAATTGTTTCTACAATTAGTTATTAAACTATTATATTTGATTACTTGTTACCAATTGCAAATGATAACATTTTTTTAGTGATTAGATGTCAAGATTATATTTTATGTACCAGATTTACATAATTACAGTATATAAAACAAAATGTTTGATGTTTGAATATAGACGTGTAAGTAAATGGTTACTTAAAAAAGTTATTGTTAAAAATCAAAGTAAGGAGATGAAATAATTGATAAAAAACAAATATTATTGTATGGGAGAACGCACACAAATATATATATATATATATATATATATATATATATATATATATATATATATATATATATATATATAAATATATTATTTTGATTTTTTTTTTTAATATTTAATGCAACTTTTATTTAAAACCAGTTTTCAAAAAATACTTCAATTAATAAATATCACAATCTTTATTGGTTTTAATAAGTGTGATTGCGATAGCAACACTATTGATTGTTTCAAACGTCATGCTTAAGCAGGTAGAGTATAACAAAACATAATATTACAAATTTTAAAAAATGTTACAATAACTCTTACATTGCGATATTTCCTGTAAAATGTTACAATGCGTTTGAAGCACAGAATCAAAACCTGGCGTCCATTTTCAGAGCGTTGCAGAAATGTCAAGTTTTCTTTGCTCTATACCTCATCGCGTGTTTGTGCAAAATACCTTGAATTGTGTGATGATCAAGATAGTGAAAACTCAGGGTGCACCATGAAGAGCAGATGATGGAGTCAGAGCTGGAGCAGTATCAATCGCCTGAATACAAGGTAGGAAGAGTTTATAACCTTAAAAATTTAAGAGCGGATAGAATTGCATTCAACAATTCAAGTACGGAAATATACGATAACTAATTGATAATTTTCTAAAAATGCACTTCAGCTGTATTTGTGGATATTTTTTAATAAAATCTCGCTAACAAGTCGACTTTTTTCTATGTATATAATATATATATGATACATGTTTAGACTTGAGTGTCATAACAAGAAATTGAAGTTAGCAGCAATACGTATAAATACATATTTTTATCCGTGTATCAAAATGTCAAGACCGTTTATTTGCATAAGAGACAATTAGATCAATAGTATACGTCGAGTATTACAATTTAAGGATGTAAACAAACCAAACAAAAATATTTGTCTATTTTTTTACTATAATTATACAAGTAATATTATTCTTTTCGGTGTAAATTTTAATGGTGAAAAATCGATGATATTTTTTCTTTCAAAATTTTACGTCATCTTTTTCACATATAACTATTTCAAAAAGGTGAGTACATGTTTTGTATCGACAGTTTTAAAAAAACCCGACATTATTTCCAAGAAACTTCTTCTATCAATAAAACCTTACAGAACCTGCAATCTTTTTAATAAGAATATAAAAAATGTAGTATATTCTATAAGATAGATATCCGTTGCTTATAAGGACTTTTATATTAATTTTTAAAAAAATCCCGATTGTAAAATATGGCATTTTATGGTGACAAAATTGTGGTGAACAAATAAACAAGGAAATCAATAACCAATTCGCAATATTGCAAGAATTAATCTGTTATGAAATATTAGAATGTAAACGAGACTTTCGTAACAAAAAAAAATACCAACAGTGTAGTGAAACTGTGAAACGCATGAGTGAGATCTAAATTGAAAGTGATTGAAAGCGTATTGAATTTAGCAAATTAAAATTAACTGCAATGGTTAATCAAACGTTAAAACTGTGATTAAAAATAATTCAAGCTTTTGTTTAAAAAAACGGAATACATTTCGAGGGGAAAACAGAACTAACTGAAAAAATACAAGATTTTATAAACAATGCCTGGAAATAAAAGCCTTCAAACTTCAATTTCACTTTCTCGTTATTTTTAACTAACCATGAAATTTGTGGCTAAAACTAAGATAGGATTTTTTTCTTTTTTCAATACTGTAGATATTTTTGTATTTATGCTGTTTGTACACATTGCCAATAACAAACTGTAACTGGCGCAGGTTTTTTTGAAAGAATACAGAGTTCACATGTCAAAACGGGAATCAAACCAGGGTACTATAAATTAACGATCAACGATCCAACCACTGAGCGATGACCATGATATAATTTGCTGTGGACTCATTACCTCACCCGGATCTTACTGCTGACAAGCAACCATGCTAACTACTAGACCGTGATATGGTCAACTTTACATTTGAATGCATTCAAACGCAATAAAATAGACTTTTTTTTTCTGATCTGATTAAGTAAACAGCGATGATTATTATAAAATATTTGTAATGAATCCGCATCAATCATCCATACATATTTATTATGTATACGCTATTTAAGTAATCGATACAAAACGATAAGAGAAATACTTTCACAAGTGATTGTGATTTTCAAAATATTATTTGTTCTTGTGACTAGTTTCACAAACAAAAAGATAATATATTTTATTTGTATGAATAATATCAAAATAGAATTCCACCGAGTACTTGTCGTCAAAAATATTGAATATGTTCGCATTAAGTATAATCGTTTGATGTGCGAATCGATTACGTGAATACGTAAATTTTGAAACTCTGAATCATGAAGATATTATTTAAAAAAAAAAATTTAGTTTTTAAACAAGAAGGGCTTGCGATGAAGACGTGGCGCTTCGCCCGGTGCAGTTTCGGTGTGGTTATGCTAATCATCTTCTAAGCCTTTCTCGTAAGTGGAAGGCGCGGCGCCTCCATTACCGCCCATTCGTCTTGGGGCCCCGCGGGGCTGACGGCTCAATGAAAGCGTAAAGTACAGCCTCGGAGACAGCTGATGGATAAGAGACAAAATATTGTAACCATAGCTTTATGATCTTCAAGAATCACGGAAAATAAATGCGTATTTACATAAATAGGCAACTTTTTCCTAAGTGGTAAAAACATATGAATTTTTTTCTAGTGTTCAATATTTTTGACAGACAGTACTTGGTGATATTATATGTGATATTTACACATATAATATTTTATTAAAAATATATTTTTTAAAAATTACAGAATCGTTTGAGTGTATTGTTTTATTGAGAAGGTAAAATAACCATGAGAATATAAAACCTGCTATGTGTATTTTTTTTATAAATAATTTAAACATTATGTATATTTTAACTAATGTTTGGCTCAAATCAATGAAAAATATTTCGATATAAACCTTTTTCATTTAATTAAAATTCAAAATTAGAAAATTCACATAATACTCCAAATAGTTCTTACGGTTGACGAGTTTATCAACTCGATAACTCAAAAATGAAATGTTCATCTACCGGTTACTATTATTAAACCTTGTTTTAATATAAACTAATATTATATAATAAGCTTAATTTAATTGACAAAATTCTAGCGGTATTATTATAAATATATTAATTCTCCAAGTCCTGTCATTTCTATTTAAATTAAACGAGTTTCATATCACAGCCGAATTTCTCTTCGGACTTCATAACATCGCGATGATTTTTCTGGCAGCACTGCAACTGTGAAGGGATTTAAAAAAGCAATAATCATGACTCGCATGACGCATCAAGCAAAAGTATTTCATAAGATTGTGAAATAACACGATTAAATTATTCTCGTAACAATAATTTCAGTTGCAAAGAGACTTCCGTCTAGACCTAGACTCTAGACTCTAGACTCAGGCGTCATTTGTACTCTTTCAGAAATTGTAGTGTAACATATTATTTACCATCACAAGAATAACAATTTATTCAGTAATTTTAAATACACACAAGCAAAGAGCAGTTTGAATTAGTAAGTAATTTTAAAAATATTATTTCCGTTTGTGTTGTTGGTTTTTAAAATATATTTTTTATTCTACATAATTCCAGAAATTAGGTATTTTAGATTCAAGACAATATTGAACAAAGCCTTTGTGACTTTATAAGTAATTTTTCACCCCTAGAGCCTCGGTCGTTAACATTGCTTTCCTCCCCTCCTTATCTCTAATTATCATTTACAAGGCCGGAAGCGAAATCCGCTCTCCAACCCCCGATTTATCATCCCTTGCCATGAATACTGTTAAATAAAATAACGATTCTTGCACGAAGTAAAAAATCACTCCGGTTTTCATAAACTTAATTTACCTGTGTTCTTGTAAATTTAAAACAGCATTTTCAACTAATAAGAGTGGATTTGTCACATCTAAAATAAAAATATATGCTACACCAAATATTTTGCTCATAGATTTTATTTTAAGCTTTAAAGTATGAATGCTTTATTTTACATTTTTGTGTTACTTAAATATTCTATCAAAATTTCAGATAATTGCAATTGTAGTGATAGATTATTGTCAAATATATCTGAACGAGGAAATAAAAACGCACTTCCATTTTTTGTTTTTAATCTTCTGACATATAAAACCACTATAAATTATCTGGCGCTATCTTTTATTGTATTGAATTGTTTTTTATTACTTTACTGATACATTTATCAACATGCCTATAAATTAAATGCAGGTTTTTTTTGTTTTCAACGTGCAATAATTTTTTTTTGCTGAAAAAAAACCTGTTGGTTCTGTTGATTATTTAGCAATAACAATTCATTATCAATTGAAAGTTATTAAATATTTTTACTGAACAAGGACTTTTTATACCCATGAAGGTTTATTATTTATACAATATTTACGTTATCATTCTAGCTCAATTGGTCAAAATGCCAGACCGATTAGCTGTGGAGATGTGGGTTTGAATCCTACCTGTTTCGTCAAAACAAATCAAATATTTAATAGAGTACATTAAATAAATCCAGATTGTCACTATTAATAGATATGTTGTGATTCCGCCAGAGGTCAACTACCTTTAATTAATATTTCTGAAACGCGTCCATAGGCAAGTTATAACTTGATTGAAGGCTTCGCAGTGAAATTCAAAATGTCTTTTTTGAATAATATTAAACAAAATTCTCGGAGACAGTCCTCGTCGAGACGGAGTCTTCTGAATAAATTATCTTGCGTTTTCACTTAAAACTCCTGCCCCTAATTCGTCGTAAAGATCACTTTGACGAACTGTTAACTTCTGAAATTAGCATTCCGCAAGTCGCAGCTAATCAATCATCTTCTTTTAATTTGTATAATAAATCCAAGAAAAACTGATTTAACTTCTGATACTCTTTATGCAAACATCAAATATGAATAGAATAAAGACGAGTCCCCGACAGCCCTTGGAAGACAATATTGCTTGAAATTAATAAAATCTCATCTCTTAGCAACTTCACCATTAATTGATGCCTATAAATAGACAGAATGCAAATTATCAGAGTGGCTTTGCTTCATGATGTCCATCTAAGTCTAAAGTGTTGGCTATAATATATGAATTAAATTTTTATTTTAAAATGGCAACCAACAAAGCTGTAAATATGGAGGAGTGGAATCTTCCAGACTTGGCTAAGGGCTGGGGTAGGTGCAGGCTAATGACTACTTAATCAAATTCGGTGATAATAAAATCATCCACGCGAAGTCCATTGTCTGCGAATCGCGCAGACACTAAAATAAGCTACAAAAGGGACAAACCCCAGTGATTAATTCCCTCGTCCAAAAAGACTCATCCTCTGGTATGATAGCAGAACTGGTATTCTGTATTTTCCACGTAGACATGGACTCGAATCCTACCCATCAACGAATGTAACTTTAAATGATTAAATTGAAGTATTGAAAATATTAAATCACAAGACATGAGCCTTACCAAAAAATATTTATTCCTATACAATCATGAAAGTATATATTTTAGAAACATAATATTTCAGATATTTACAGTAGTATCTATTATTATACTAGTTCTATGGGCTTATTCGCATTAATAATTATTCGATTATAAATTTGAAAATAGCTATCCCTAACAATTTTTTTTTCAACTTGTCCTCTTCTTAAAAAATCTAATCTACTGAAATCCTGTGAAAAATGCATTAAATTAAATGCACCAGTGATTGATGCAATCAACACCACCTTTTCACACGATTAATTGCCTTAAAACACGAGTTCTTTCAGCACCCCATTAACAGCAGATTTACATTAAAAACATGTAATTCAGTTGCTGTATTTTCACTTGTAAGCCTTGAAATACTTAGAAGTCTTGATAATACCTGCCGTGACGATGGGCTTCCCCGGAAACCAGCATGAGCTCCAGTTGCTGATAACTCTTGAAATATCACTTTGATCTCAAACTTCCAAAAACTGTACCTTTTCCACGTAAAAAAAAAAAAGAAGATTATTAGAAACTTTACTTATGTAAAAACTTCGGCTTCAAAAATTAATGGAAATATAACTATTTTTTTACATTATTATTGAATAATGCATTACGCACTTCAGTTACTTGTTTATTATAATAGGGTTTAGGTATTTTTTTATGCATTTATTCTTCTCTTTCAAAAATAAGTTTACTTCTAGCGTAAAAAAAATGTAAGTTTTAAATATTATTTATAATGCATAAAGTAATCTTTGAGTAAACCTAAATTGTATCATTAATCAATCGCAATAAAGTTTACAATTATAATTTTTCAGTATATTTATATTCAGGCTGTGCACGACTTTGCCCCTCTGTGTCTGGGAGTTCGCGCTTACTCGGTCGACGCTTCATTAATTCCATTCCTATGTAAGTTTCAGCTCCGCCACCAACTTCCGCTGTCTTTAACTTTGGTTTCAGGGGGTGTAATGACTACCCCACCCCCTCACGATGCACCAACGGCGCATCCCCCAACGTCTCAAATACCAACTTATATTAATGAGATAAGCATTTTTTTGTAGCAAAAATTTATCATTAATAAAAAATATATCGACAATTTAAAAAAATTCAAATATATATAAAATTTGAGTCCAGGGCATAATGAAAATATGAGCATTCAAAGTCAAAGCTCATATTTTGAGATTATGAGCATTAAAATTAAAACCTCATATTTTGAGATTGTAAGCTTTAAAATTGAAACCTCATATTTTTCATCATATGAGCATTTACTTTGAAAACTCATATTATTCAAAATATGACCCTTCAATGTCAAAGCTCGAAATAATTTTTTTTTTTTTTTAATAGAGCTTCGACTTTGGAAGCTCATATTTTTCAATATGTGTGCTCGTATTTTTTTAAATACAAGCTCGTATTTTGGGTAATGTGAGCTTTCAATGTCAAAGCTCATATTATAATATGGGGATATATAATTTTATATGCGACCCGCGGAGTTATGCTGCATTTCCAAAGTGGCCATTTGATCATTTGGGTTGGCTACCTCTGGTCTAAGAAGATGTCATGATATTGCAGCAGTCTTCAGTCAGATTTTAGGCTTAGCAATATTGTCACTCTAAAATATAATAACAGACTATAATAATTAATTTTTAGTGCCACTCGTTTGCGTGCTGCTCCATCGTGCTGTGTATTAATAACGCACTGTGTTTTTTTTTCAGATTTTTTCGGTTTCTTCTTAATGCTGAAATATTTGAGGAAGTCCTCCTGAAATATTTCACACGCGGTTTTCAGATTTCAGAATGAAACTTCGCATATATCACGGGATGGGGCTCGGGGGTCGCTTTCAGTAAATAAAAGCTCACTGCGAATATCATTCTCAATTCTTCGCGATTTACGACGTGACACCATAAATAACATAATCATAATTAATTATCTCCTATTTTCATGTATTCCTGAGTGTTGTTACATCACGCGAGAAGTAGACAAAATTATACCAACGCTTTTAAATTTATATATGAGTAATTAATACAGGGCAATGTTTGAGATTTATTTTACTATATTTTTATTAAAAAAAAAAACACCGACGCAATGAGCACAAATAGAAAAAGATCGTTGCTTGCGAGTTTATAAAGAGATAAATAGAATAGCTGCTCAAGAATCACTGTTGAAAGTTTTTGGATTGGGACTGTGTGTATAGAAAATTATTATTAATATTATTATTTATTATTTAATATGCTTTTTTGTTATGTCAATTAAGATACACACTTGGATATAACAATTAAAATTAAAACACCGCGATACCCGTGAAGGCGTAGTCTTGAATACCAACTGTATCTGGAAGATTTTTTTTGAGTATAAAAAACAGCAAGTAAACTAATATTGTATATAAATGGCGCAAAAGCGCTTACTACAAAAAGTATTGGTACAGATCTTAAATGTTTGTCTAAACATATTTGTTTTAAATACATGTTTTAACAAAAAAGCCAGCTTTTATTATATTAATTAATAAAAATAATTTTATATACAATGCTCGCATTTTCTGGTTAGACATATTTTAAAAAAATTATAAAGCTTATACGTTTAACTCACAAAACAGAATCCTCGTTTACAAAATAAAAGCAAGTGGGCGTATGTCAAAAGACGTGACAGAAAAAACACACTAAACAAGTATTCACAATTTTTTTCACAAATTTTTATATGATTAAACTATGATATCAAATCAATCACATTTTTTCACTATGTTAAAATAACTTGACGTTATTTTTTTACTATACATTCTTCTGTTTAGTTTCTCGCTGTACTTCTCAGCTGCTATTCCCGAATTATTGGTAATTACAGACGCTGTATTAAAATCGTTTATTTAAAATCGAGCTTTAAATATTATGAGGATATTTTCCTCATTCGCTAGTAGAGAAGCACCGGGCTATAATAATCTTGTCAAGTCACGTATACAGTATGGCTAATAGCTGGCTGGGAATGTGATTTACTTCTGCTATAAATGCTTTGGGTATATATCCCGTATTGTAACAAGATAAATAGTGTCATTATAATACTATATATATTTGCGTTTCAACAATTGGCATTCTTAATTGAATGTTATGAAACGATAACCAAATTATTAAGAGGCAAGACCCTCAATCATACCCGTTATGAGGACACGATTATTTACAGCGTTCTGACCTCCTGTTAACCATTAATCTTGGACAGATGTGCAAACTCCATTACTCCGGACTTTAATGACTACGTAATTTAGTAAACTTTTTTTTTGCGCTTGTCTTCCCTATTTACGATATTCGTTGTGTTCTGCCAACCTTTGCGCTCTTACGATGTCGTCGACCCATCGAGTTTATTACTATCTCGTAGAGATTATTACACATTCAAAAATTTCACATCTAATAGGGAGTCTTGAAAATTGATGAAGGATTTGTATAGATTTGACATGGATATTGGTTAAATAAATGAGAGGTCAGCCGGGTAGGATGGCGAACCCTCGAGTTCATAAGCCATGTCCTGATTGCATTAGTTCCACCTTCCACACCATCATTATTAATGTTACCATCACTTATGGGTCCTATTTCATACGCTTAGTCCTAAGCTTATTTATTTATAACACACTTATGAATCATATCTACACAGTTTGTATTCAACAATATATGCAGATAAAATTTACTTATGTACAGTATTACAACCTATGCAGGTAGCAATTTAAAAACTACAAGTTTTTAAATTTACTTACCGTTCATTGCAATGCCAATGCGATGCATATTAGACCAAACTGAAATAGGCATGAGTAGTGATGTTTATTTTGTAAGAAATTTTAATGTATTTATATTAAAATTTGCTTGTACATATTGATCAGAATTTTCAAGCTTAAAATAGTTTCGCGGTGGTCACAGGAGACGAGGGGTCTCACAAGTATGATTTATTACAGCGAGTCGAGACTATTGGTCTACTTAAATAATATATATATGTATGACTTAAGCTCTACTTTGCTATTAAATATATAAATATAAATGTGTATGTATGTGTGCACTTTTGACATAAAATCCGCTTCAGAATGATCGAAAACAAGTTTTCCAAAAGAGCACCAGCAATGGTATTTTCCATTGACATTTTTTATCGCCCTAACTGCCATTGTCTTTTCACCGCGGGGGTTGCATCTGCCTTGTTAAATGGAGCTTCCCTTAACGCGGTCACGGGCCATGACTTGTCAACACGAGGGTGGTTCTGAAAATGCAATTTTATACACCAAGTGGGAAGAGACAAGTCGCGAAAAAACCGCACTACGGCCTGCGAACTTTTAAACGCCTTTTTGTATGAAGTTGGAAAGAAATATTTCACGTGATAAAAGTACCTTTGTATTTTGTCTTCACTTTGAGTTTATTAAAATTATTTGCATTACTAGTTTCGACCCAATACACTGGGTCAACATCAGATGCATAACTAAACTGTTTAGTTATGCATCTGATGATGACCCAGTGTATTGGGTCGAAACTAGTAATGCAAATAATTTTAATAAACTCAAAGTGAAGACAAAATACAAAGGTACTTTTATAATTATAATAATGGATCTTCACGAATCAAATGCCTTGTCCCTCAACAAGAAAAATATTTTACTTTGTGATTTATTATTTTTAAACGACATTTCATTAAGTTCAATAGCATAACTGTTGCTAAGCAAGTAAAATCGAATGTATACAATTGTTATGCATAGAATTCTGATATTGTTTTTCAGCCTTTAAAAAATATACTGAACTCCTAACTTTTGTAAATAAATGTACAATTTATATTTCTCACGAGTGGGAGACACTCACGCCTATATATATATATATATATATATAGTTATAATACAAAGGTAAAAAAATAATGTATATAGTTTTATCCGATCATTAAGTCATGTCTGCCTTTAATAGTCATCCAGTGGCAATAACTTTTTTTAAAAACCCTTTGCAGCGACGCTCAAAAACATATTAATCAGTCAATTAAATGTACGGCTTGTAACGGTACAAGGAATATTAACTAAGCGATCGATTTATATTGCCACGCTCCAGAACTGGTCTGGTCTCCGGGCTGCGAGGGTCTGCCGGCACATCCATCATGGCCAGGCTTCCAAAAGGCGTCAAGTCGCTGTCAGATGCTATCGGAAATGCGAAATATCCACTTGATATATCGATTATAAAGACGCCATGCCATCGTGTCTCGATCTACTTAAAAATGCACCGCATCTTCACTGTGTCTACCGGTTTTCCAGACATATTACTGATAATTTTTGGTTTTATGCCATTTTGTATTTCCTTGTTACAGTTCATCATTACATTGATAAATTAGATGTGATAATTGTATATTTGCTCTCTCAACCTTGTATCGGTAATTATTCATTTGATACAGTGGAAATGTTAATCTTAATATGTTCGTACGTTTTAGCAGCCGTTTTTATGAGTTGGTTTGTTTAAGTCACTTCAAGTTTTCGGTACTCCGATAGAACATCTTCAGGGATTCACCTGAAGATGCCTCTAGCTTGAGAACACCCATGAATCCAAACCATCTCTTTTTTTCCTAACGATCGTCAATGCGAGCGAAATGAAAAGAAATATGGCAGTCTTGGCTAACAAGTTCTGTTTTGGTCAAATGCAATTCTTGGGCGTTGTGCCGCATACTTCTATTATGTCCACGTCAGCAATAAAGCAGTTTTCAGCTTGAGGCTAAGTATAACTATTCCACGGGAAATCGAAACGTGGCAGTATACCCAAAAACGCAGTATTTGAGTATAATGCCGTATATAATGCAGTAACTTAGTTCGTTTAATAAATATTTTGGGATAGTACTTATGTTTACATTTGTACAAAGCTCTTTACACACGTCGCGACCGATTTGCAATCAGCCAATAGCGTCCCTTTATTTATGGTGTTTATTACTCCTCGCTCTTCCCATTCTGTTGCTTGTGCATGGCTGCCATTCTGTACCCTGAGTGTGTGTAAAGGATCAGCAATGAAGTCGATGAAGTAGTAGTATCTGATCTAAACGCCAGAGCTTTGCAAGGAAAGGATTATATAATAATCCTATTGGGCAGTACAATATAAAACTGTGGTGTAGAAGGACCCGGGGACTCACTACACTATTTTCCCTATAGAAAACCATGAACACTGGCTCAGCATGAGTATGAGTACTGGCTCAGTGAGATGGTCGCGAAGGATATGAAGAAGAAATACGGTTTTGGGTGAGTGAGCGACGCAAAGTAGGACGCTACTGGGTAATTGCAAGTCGGTCGCAAGTTGTTTCGCGATGGGCGTGGAGGCTTTAGACTCTCCCGAGTGACGTCAGAGTGACGTCACCGGGGGCTTCAGCAGAATGGACCTTCCTATTGTCCAGTTGTTGTTGAGCCCTGCCTGGGGAGCGGGCCGAGCACCTCCACTGATTGTTATCTACGAGCCGGCCCGGGCCTCGCCGCGTCCATTATGATATTTGTCAGCCGGCCTTTGTGGCGCGTCACAACACCGGACAGGCGTGACGTCATACACGTCATATTCGATTATGATCGCTTTCTTCGGTCGTCGTGTTGCTTGGGTGCTTTCTTTCGTGCTTTGATAAAAGATAACATCCGTTTTAACGCTTAATCAAAGCGTGCGACCGAAATTTAAAAAAAAAGAGAAGACGGTGAACCACTACTTCCCGTAATATTGTACTATTTTATATATTTTTGAATAAAATACTTGAGTGATTTTCCACATTTTTATTTTTATTAGTGACCGGTTTCGCCAACCTTTCACGTTGGCATTATCAAACAGAGTGAGATTTTATATAATAATAAGCAATTAGGTAAACAATTGTTAGAGGGAGAGGTTGTTGGAAAGAGAGAGAATTATTGTCAGGTGATAAGGGCTAATGTGATTTTAATGTACCTGACAAGTGGAGGATTCTATATAATTGCAAATTTTTGTGAACAAATGTTTTTATATTAATGGGGTAATTTTCTAAAGTAGTGGCTTTGGGGTGTAGCAGCAGTTATCCTGAGTTGGGGTTTGTCCTGTGGTGTGTTTATCTGTAAATAATAGGTTTTTGCACAGTAAATGTTTTTGTATTTTATTCAAAAATATTAAAATGGAATTCCACCAAGTACTCTCTGTCAAAAATATTGAATTTACTATTTTATATGGTAAAAGATGTACAGTATATATGGTCAAAATAAACTATACGCGGCCTGAACTTAGAAATACCCTTATTGGGGTATTTCTAAATATTTGTGTATGCACTCCGCGAGCGATAGACGTCCAAGTAGACTATCTCTCTATATAGTAAGTTCACTAATATCATGTCAATTACGTAAATTAAACATGATTTTTCTACGTCACCGGAAGGTAACCTCGTTTAATAGACTGTCCGTTGGAATGGCATGCAATGCACAGTTATTAGTGCAGGGTATGCAGTTTATTATGAATGCACGAGCTGCCCTCGAGGGACATGTCAATCTACCTAGACCTGGCATACCTGCAATATCAAATACTGCCCCATTAGAATACAGGTATATGCTAATCGAGCCCCTACCTGCGATCCCGCCTTCTAATTACACAGCGGGATCAACCGCCACACCTGTCCCGTCTTCAACTAATATTTATACAGCGTGGGCTGGGAAGAATCTCCCTTATTACTTGGTAGCTTAATTAAAAGTACACCCTGTGATCTGGTTATATTTACTGCTTCTTTTAAGGTAAATATTACAGAAAAAAAAAATAACGTACTACGACAACTCTTAGACATGTCCAATGTATATGGTTTTTTTTAAATCTATTGTGACAATTAACTATAAATTAAAGACCCAATGAGTGGGTATCTGTGGAAATCGGGTTTTTGGAAAACCGTTTACCTGGACAGCCCAGCAAGATCCGCCTCAGTCAGGTAATCTCAATTAGATGACTCTTTGCTATTAAAATAAAACAATAAATAATAATCGTTCGCGGTACTGTTACAATATATTTCGTAGTCTCGGTGACTATATCAGAAGTCTCATTAATCATTTCTATATTTTTATATTAGGTCAAGTATACCTAAATGACATTTTCATCTTACTAGACCAGGAAAAGTAATGTATTAAAAATTACATGATTTTAATATCGCTTTGTGAGTTCTGATTCATTTCATTACCGCAAGACATGTAAATAAAAAAAAGCTCGATTTTCATATCTACAATCTATGATACTAACATCCGCCTAAACTATCCCAAAATGTGTAATTTCTAATGACATCATTTAATCGGACTATCGACGATTAATTACGAGAGAACATGAGCTCGGACATCGCGTCACTCGTGAGTTTTTAATTGTTTATGGTGCGTGTGTTCTGAGGCTGCTGCGCTTGCTCGAGTCGTGTTGACATAACAGCGCCTTAATTAGGAGCTACACACACGGGACTCGGCCAGCTTTCCTCTACTGAATGTTGTTTCCACATAATTAGGTACTTGTCATATTAGACTAGCCTGAGACACTTTCCGCTTTCGGTGTTAATCATTTTAAGAAATTCAATATTTTTGACACAGAGTACTTGGTGGAATTCCATTTTAATATTTTTGAGTAAAATACTTTTCAAATAATTTCACGTTGCCATTATCAAACTGAGTCTATAAAATAATGATAATTCCAACGTGAAAGGTTGGCGAAACCGGTCACAAATAAAAACGAACATGTGGAAAATCACTCACAGTATTTTACTCAAAAATATTAATGTCTATTTTTTGGATTGGACGTCAATCAGATGCGTATTTATTACCCATTACGGGTTTATTATATTATTTCTAATATGATTATGTGGGATCCCACACAAATCACGATGATATTTTTCTGAGAGTTTCTTTAAATCATCTTCTATGTATGAACTAATGTGCCTAATCATATTAGTAATAAAAATATTAATCATTTTAGTAATTTATACAAAACATGACTAACCATACATATTTGAATGCATCTTACATATGATTATGGTACACTTTGATACCAAATAATTGCTCTCAAGCTTCATGGTATTATATTGATGATAATTTTTTGGACATCGCTCCATGATTCAGGCAAACAGTTGCGCATTGAGAGTACTCAAAGTTGCCTATTTACAGGCGTTTATTACGATAATTGACCAATTTTTTTCTCCTCCCTATATGCTAGCTGTTTGCATCAAAAATAAATCTTTACACCATCACCAATAGACTTATTAATAATATTATCCGATATCAGATGTCTCCGGCCATGGTGGAGTCTACGTAAAAAAAATAACAATGCAGCAGTCAAAGAAATGAAATGTTGCATCCACAATAAACATTCAACAATGTCCCCGTCCGTGTCCGTCAAATCGGTCGCTTATCTGAAATTGATCGAAGATTTATAAAGTACGTCGCTTGACGCCAGTGGGTTCAATCATTATTCATAAATCTCCATTGTGGTGTTGCTGTAAATGCCTTCATCAATATTACCAGGTCGTAAATAACGCGTCTGGAGCACTCCCCCGACTCCTTTACTCCGAAACGCATGGACCTCTACATGAATTAGATTTGCGCTTAAAAACTCTTGGTATAACCACGAAAAGTAAAAAACGATTATTTTTTTATTTGTTTATAAAAATATTGAATCTTCTACGACCTAAGGAGGCGATAATTTCGCACAGTAATATTTTAAACCCTTCTTTATTGTACCCCCACGTGGCACTTGTAATCTTTTTATAAAACGTTTTCGTATTACCCACATAATTTGATACTTTTATAAAAAAATATCAAGAGATATTTATCGACATGTTTGCTTTCTCCCATATCGTCTCGTAATGGTATGTCTAGGACGTGTCCTTATATGGTACATAAAAAAATACATGTGCATACAATAATGAAGTAAAAAATACCACATATTTAAATAATACTAGAAGATGGATCTTATCGAGTTTCTTAAAACAAAAATCAGTTCATGGAAGAAATTTTATGATAGGATTCCCCGTTTTCGTTATGTTTTAAAAATTATAGTGATTTATAAAATAATCACGCTAGTTACACGATTGTTTATATACATATTTACATAATGTCTTGTGCTTTCTTTGAGCGTCTGCCGGCTGGTCATCCGACCCTCTCCAGGGGTATTCAAGACAATAAGTCTCATCATCCAGCTTAAAATACCCAACAGTAAAACTCAAGCAATATTATTAGATTATATATTTTCTGGAGAGTCACATATGAAGAATTCACGGTGTGAATAGAATCCGAGCTATAGAGCCCGACAAAAGAAATAATAGGGCGAAAATCATGAATCCTTCGTACTTTAAGATATTTTCATCTTAAACATCTTTCTAATCAAATTTGAATCATTTTGCAATTTTATTTCCTAACACCTCTTTAAATATTGCACTTTCAGCAATTCAGATTTTTCAGTCGATGTTTTTAACCATTGCTCACACGTGTCAGCTTTTCAGAAACGGTGCGTTAGTTTTTTGCATACTTGTGATTCTGAGCTATTTTTTCATTCCTTGTTGACTATGATACCCTACAGGACTCAAAGCTTCGGCTCCCCTGCACCTCGCCTGGTCAATCTGGATGAAGAGGAGATAATGGGAGAAAGTCGCCGGCTCATGGTGGCTGACCCAGAGCTGGGGGAATAGAGACATCAAGCGCTATAGATAATATAATACGCCTTCATCACCTAGAGTTATTGGGACTGGCCACACTAATCACTCCATGGGTGAGCATCACATCTTTTCCCTGTCAAAATAACTCATTTTAAGCATTGTGTGGATCTATGCACCCATACGGTTTCTATTTTTAATATATTCGAAAACCATCTAGTGGTTATATATATATTTTTTCAAGTAGTAGACATATCAAAGCCTTGATAAAATGATAATGAATAATCTATAATCACTTCTCTGAATGAGTGGCGTTATTGCCTAAAGAGGCAGTGAATAAAATAGTAGAATTGCGGTTGATTCAGTATTGATACGTCTCCGGGTTTAACGTTGTTGTATACATGAAAGTTATAATGCTTTATTTTTATTCTCTCCAAATAAGGAGATAATTAATAAACACAAATAACATATTACTCCTACCGGATTTATTACATGATCGACAAGCAAAGCTAACTCAAGTTGTATTTTAACATTCAAGTTTTAGTCAATGACTTTGGATGAATGTAAAGCTTAATATAAATAATGAGACATTGGTGCTACATGAAGTGAACATTCAGCATGGCTGAAGCCGTACAATCAACATAAATATAAGTAAACCTCCATATTACTTACAATCACCATTTTCGCAGTAGTATTATTTTTAAAAGACTGCCAGATCCGCTCTGTCCTACCGGGGATGCGGGGAATCCTCCGTGAGGACTCCGCATATTATATATTTTTTTAATTGAGAATTGAATGTAACTGTTAGATACACATAGGAATAAATTGAAAATATACAAGCCAATAATTATAATTGATTATGATGTAAATGTTCCTCGATATGTTACCCCTCGGCGCTTTGATCCGCCACTGGCGAGCACATTGTACAGGCATTGCCATATATCTGATCACGCTAGTAAATAATACTTATTTGACATCTTATACATCGTTATTAACTATAGAGTTGATAAATAAACGGTCTGTAGCATTTATAAGGGCCTCAGGGAGTCCAGCGTACTCTGGCAATATATCAGACACCCATGAATTATGTGTAATCCCGTGTAATAACATCACTTAATTTATTGCACATAGGTACTAATATACTTTTGAGTTTGATCGTTGCTCTTTATCTTTCTAAAGAATTGATTTAAAACATCCTAAAATCTGTAAAAGCTATCAGGTAATAATACTGGATCTTTAAAAAACTAACATGACGATAGCAGACACATCAATAACCAAAAGAGTTTTCAGAACAACTGAAACGAAAGCGCTTTAAGCTTTAGCAATCTTTCAGACTTCGTGGGTATTTCATTTATCAGAAAATATAATACGTATCTAAAATCAAATATGCGGTACGACAAACTAGGTAAAGAAAAGAAAAAACTGCAAAGTCAATAAAATTACCTTCATGTATATACAAAAACAATCTTTTTAAATGACGAGTAGATACAAGCTAAAATTATATTTAGTTAAAATATTTCTTATGGTTTTTTTTTTTATTAATTTTCTACGTTTACTTAAAGTAATGAGTACAGTATAATAAATTTATATTTATAAAGTTTATGACTCTATTTTTCTACTCAAAAGTTTACGATGCTTTGAACTGCAGTTTCACTTTTAATATCTCTAGAGATTGCTTTCAGAATCACTCTATTTTAATAACTTTTGCTCTTTGCGAGGTGGACTTACCCAAAAGTAAATATAATAAATTTCATTTTAAATATATGGTAGGTGCTGATTTTTGTTGAAGCAAGCAATTTACGATGCAGGTGCGTTAGACCTGAGGGGGTGCGATAAATTATATTCTGTCCGCAGAAGTCCAACCCCAGACTGCAAGAACAAGAAAAAGTGCAAGAATCCTTTCTATAAGGGAGCGCTTGGACTCTTCAGATTTAAAAATAATTAAATACGCCTTTTATTATATAGCGAAAAACTTTATTTTGCACTTTCAATAAATTCACGTTAATGGTGAAATTTATTTTTGATATTGTAGCGTCGATTGCAAACCTACAACAAAACCTACCAGACTTTGAAGAAGGAAACAATTGTAGAAAGTCGCTGTAGTTTTTATAGCCTAGCCATAAATATTACGTCTAGACGCAAAAGAGTAATTGGTGTGAAAATTTAAGAGCTAGAATCGTACAAATACTATAATAAAAATTTAATTGTGTGAGATGAAGTCTAATACATTTGATCGAGTATGTATCAATCAAAACTTCTTCGTTTGACACCACTATCAATATTGAATAATATAATTTATCAATTGTAACAATACAGTTTCTAAAAGACTGATCTTCAAAGACTAATGTTATTAAATTTGCAAAAATAACAACACAAATTATCTTCCACGTTTTAAAATCACAAAAAAACCCAAAGAATAAACCTTTTTTGCTATTTATCGGTCGGTTGTGTAGGCAGCTTTAAAACACCAAAACAAACAAAACCTAAACTTATCTACAATAGTCGATCTGTTTACAGTATAAAAAAAAACAACCATCAAGTGTATTCACCTTCGGTCGTTTAAGTATCTATGATTTCAGAAACCTATATTATAGAAATGCATAAATAACGTCTGATTTGAATTTACCACACCCTCAGTGATAACGAGCCGGTCAAACAATAGTCACCCCTCTTATCGAACCAGGATTTTACTTTAATGGGCTAAAGAATATTGTATCCGTGTGTTCCCATCGAAAAAATCGTCATAAAGGTAGTCCACATGCATGTTCTTACCAAATAAACTATATTTATGGATCCAGAGGGAGCGGTGGGGAAGAATTCCCTAAACAATCTGGATATTATGAAAAATACTACCTTATAATATGATAGGGTGACCTGGCGTCAGCTTAACCGGGAAAATTATATAATATAAATATACTTAACCTAACCTAATCCAAGTCCCTCTTCTCAGAGGAGGTTGGTGACTTTTTCATTTAATATATGTTTATCCTGGGTCACTCTTACTGTAGAATAAAGGGCTAATCGGAAAATACACACTTCATATATTTGTATTTGCGAATAGCTAGGAGATTACGATAATTTTATTTGTAAGCAATTTCGCATTTTAACAGCTTCTTCAGAAGCCCTAGAAAGACCATGGTGTTGTTTAAATATGATAAATTAACATGGGTAATAACGAGTTTCGAGAATTCAGATAGTCGATTCTCACGTGACACGATGAGAAAAATTATTGTTTAGAAATCCGCATCAAATTCTTGCTCAGTTACAGCTGTGCTCTAGCTCATTTGAAGAAGGGCTCCAGACAATGATAGCTAGTGGATAATTTACAAAAAAAAAGTTCTATTGGTAAAATATACGAATTTATATATAATGTAGAGTAATTTGCGACATACTCTAGTTTTAAATCCTTTTCGTTGAATAAACACACCAAACAAAAAATAGTTTCTCTAGGACACAAGTGGCGATTCAAATGTCCATTTACATCAATAACATCCAGAGCGGGTTTTGTAATTCAACATTAATCAATATTTTTTCGCACTGCGCTTTGTGGTTCCCCTACCGGAATATATTATGCATATGATGCCCCATTGTTGTCGCGGAGACCGTGCGGCGTCCATCGACGGTCGAGGTGGACAAAAAATGGGGAAGCGATCATCCGTCCCGGGACACCCGCCTTCCTGGACAAAGCCCGCCAGACCTAACCCAACCTGACCCAACCTGGCCCAACCCGCTCCTGGGAGCGAAGGAGTGCAACCCGTCAGGGGCGATGTCGAGCAACCTCGGCAAGCATACAGTGATCATACTCGAATAAAGAGATAAACAAGGGTGAGGTCAGGCTCCTCCAGCAAGCTTTCTATGGTTCCCTGAGTAATTCCAATTAAGTCCTGAATCCGAAATCTTTTTGTGAAAGACTATTTACTTCTCAAAGACTATTAGAAAGAATGATCACTTGTTTACTTACCTGTCATTTTCCTTGCGTACTCATAATCACTCGTTGCTCTCAAATTACACGAGCTCGGATGTCTTTCGCTCATGGAATAAATCTTAAATTTAAAATATAGCATTGAATCTTATCAATACAGACTAACAAAAATCACGTATTATAACACATAATCACGGCGATAATATAACAAGTACAAAATTATATGCGTGATTTTGAATCTCTCCTGCTACAGTTTATTTATATAAAAAATACTCCATATCCGGTCTATAAAATAAGAAGAAGTTTATATTTTAAGCACAGTTGTTTATTTTTATTAGTGGTACAATGTCAACCCTAATGAGGGTATTTCTTGCTACACGGATTGATGAGTAGTTTTATTATTTTATATAAAAAAGTTCATAAAAAAAACTCGAGACGTTGTGCTCGTTCAGGGGTTAGATAAAACACCCCTAAGAATGGCTTTAAGTTGAAGATATGATGAAAGGTATATTGATTGGACTGTGCCTTGAGGTTAGGTAATATTTGTATGATCCGAAGTAATTACGGTGGTACTTATAAAAAATTGTTTTCCGATAGGTCAGATCTTTTCAAAGTCAAAGTTAAGACTCAACAAACAATTTATACTAAAGTAATTTCATCAGCAGAATTCTTTACTAATGTAGTATTACGCAAACTGTGTGTTTTCATAACATCATAAGTCGCTTTTTAGTTTTGAAAAAACAATTACTTCTTATCGTAATTTACAAGCATCGTAATATCATGACTTTTTTTAACAAAAAAGAGGTGTGTTAACATTGCGCAAATTTATTTGGCAAATTTTAAAGTTTTGAACTCTAAAAATATTAATACAATATCTAGCAACATTTTATAACCAAACAATAAAAATATTAAGTCTTTCGAAAATAAATATTTATTATTTTTTTCTTCGGAATATTGTTTTTTTTTTTTAACTCAGTAATATAAATTTTTTATTTATGTATTTTAAAATATGTATTTTTTTTCTACATAAATACATTTGATTTATATTTTATTTTATCTCACTATTTTGTTTTTTTTATATCATTAATTTTTGTAACAAGTTTTGCGCTGGCAACACTGTCCGCTGTTGCTTAGCCTGGCGGTTTTAACGGATACAACAACCGTTATCGTCCTTTCTTCCGGGAACTCCGACAAGTGCGGTTGCCTTCGCGCCTTCTCGCTGGCTTGCATGCTCAACCGTCTCACCACAGGACTGCATATTAGACGTATTTGCACAACAGCAATAGTCATGAGTAACGGACAACTAAAAAAGCTGAAGGTCAGTTAAAAGCATGTTACTATTAACATCGAGGCTAGAATCCGCCACGTGTAGCCAACCGGCTTCTCTGTTTTAATGCAATCATGTTTGTTGTGTACTACATAGTTATTGTCACCATTGCTAATCGGTTATAAAACTGATCAAAATCTTTCCAAATAACCTAAGATATCCAACATGCGGTTGCTGTTTTAATCATAATGGCGTCTGAAAATCTAAATCTGAGAAAGTATCACTAAGTTTTACGGCGTTGGAACGTTTTCGAGAGACATTGTCGCATGGCTTTCATGTACAAGGCCAAATGCAATCCACTCGTCACTAGTCTCTAAACCTTATGGCGTATTTATTTTAGTGACCTTCAGTGAAGGCATGCAATTTACAGCGTTTATGAGAGTGGCTTTCGTATCTGTATAAAAATGTTGGTGTCTTACGAAAAAAATTATTGTAGCAATAACTTTTTCAGAAGACAGTCAAGATTGGGACTCACAATGGCATGTTCCATTGTGATGAAGCCCTGGCGTGCTTCATGCTGAAGCAGCTCCCTGAGTATACAGATGCAGAAATTGTCCGAAGCCGAGACCCTGAGGTGTTAAAAGACTGCGATATCGTGGTGGATGTGGGAGCTGTATACAATCCAGCTATTCACCGATATGACCACCATCAGAGGAGCTTCGAAGAAACCCTCAGCAGATTGAAACCCAACTTTAAAAATTTCAATGTTAAGTATGTATAAATATATTTATTTTCACTTTCGTTTTAAAAAGGCCAACACGTTTTTTAAATTAAAAATTCAATAATTGATTATAATATATAATATAAATTCTATGCTCTATTTCACTAAAACAATTAATTCATTATAAATTAAAGTCAATTATATAAATGGAGATATATCACAAAAATTAAATATATAAATTTATTTATATATAGTTTCAAAGCCTAATATAAATAGAGCTGGATGATAAAATATATTTATTTTGTACTAATAATTTGTTAATATATTTTTACTTTTATAATTAGGTTAAGTTCTGCTGGCTTGATTTATGTTCACTTTGGCGAGCGAATCATCGCAGATGCAACATCTCTAACTGAAGACGCCGTCAGCATATTGTATGAGCTAATCTACAGTCATATTATAGAAGAAATAGATGCCATAGACAATGGGGTCCCAATTTGTGAAGGTGAACCGACCTTTAAAATATCCACTGACATCAGCTCCAGGGTAAAGAGACTGAACCCAGACTGGAATCATGCTGAAGAAGTAGACTCAGACGCTCTTTTCAAGGAAGCCATGTCAATAGTGGGATCTGAATTCACGGATAAGTTGTCATATTTCTCCAAGATTTGGTGGCCTGCCAGAGAGACTGTTGCCAAATCATTGAACAGCAGATTTGATGTCCACTCCAGTGGGCAAATTATAGAACTCGGAAATAGAGTTCCGTGGAAACAGCACCTCTTTGATCTAGAAAAAAAATTAAAAATTGAAGGCAGCATCATTTATGCTCTATTTAAAGACCAGGCTGGGTCTTGGAGAGTGCAGGGTGTCTCTGTAACTCCAGACAGCTTTCTTGGCAGGTATGCTGATGAATTTCTTATCTATGTTGTATAAACCTCTTTTGTTGTCTCTGTTAGTATTATCTATTAATTTAAAAAAGTATATTGGTTTTTTGTGAAGACTGTCGGTAAGTACGATTTTGCATATACAGGTTATAGGATTAGTACCGATGGCTCGTTAGCATAATTGGTTGAATGCACCAGCCATGTAAGTTTTGGGGTGTAGGTTTGAATCCCGCACAAGTAATGATATTTTTCTGAGAGTTTCGTTAATCATTTTTCAGTATGTGAAAAAATGTACTTAATCGTATCAATAAAAAATAGTAATTGTGCTGAATTATTTTAAACCATGTAGATATTTTATCAAATGTCGAGGTCAATACGTACATACATATAAATTTTTATTACAATACCAACAAATTTAGATGTGAAATAGCTAATGAACATACCTTGCCTTGCACATTATAATAAATTTTGATTTCAATTAATATGTTACTGTTCATATCTTCCAGAAAGTTCCTAAAGAAAGAATGGCGTGGCGTCAGAGACGAGGAACTTTCTGCCATCTCCGGTATTCCAGGCTGCATCTTCTGCCACAGCAGTGGCTTCATTGGGGGGAATCACACCAGGGAAGGAGCACTTCAGATGGCCATTCGCAGCCTCGGAGATGACTGACTCTTGACAGTAAAGTATCATCACAATGATTGCATTTGACCTTGGTAACTTTATAAAGTGATATGTCTATAAATGTTAAAATGATAATGGCTTCTTCTTAGCCGCCATCATTGACTTTGGGTTTTTCCTCGGCCATTATTATGTAAATTACTGCGGGAGTTGCCATGGGTATCAGCGTATCTTTGGTCGTGGCTGCCATGGGGGGCGTTTGCCTTACAGCGCTTTTGGCTGCATCTTCATTTCTCTCTTTGGGTTTGCAAGGGAAGAGGCTCAGGACTGAAGTCCATACGAGAACATGTCGCTTTGACATAGGTCCCTGGGAGTTTTAAGTCTTGATGTGGGTCTGGCTGCAGATGCAGTAGTTAAGGTTGGAGTTGTAACTTTTAGTAACCGGGCACAGCTTCTCTGTAGCCATCTAGAGTGCCCGGTTAGTGTTTGGCCTGGTCGCCTTTTCCAGCTCCCAGGCAAATAGCTAGTCCAAAACAGGTAGAATGTCTTGGGTCGTGCTTAAAGACATCGCTAGTGTCTGTTTAGTAGTTTTGGTAACCATGCAGTTCCCACGAGAGTACTGGGAATTAAATATCCCTGCTGCTGAGCTCGTTTAGGTAGTATATACTTTGTCATGCTAAGGGTCGTCGACGGTCCGATGTAGTTTTGTTGGTATAGTTTTAGTCATGTTTGGTCCCACGAGTGGCTGGAAACTAAATTTCCCTGCTTATTTATGACACTGGTTTTTTTTTTTTTTTTTTTAATTTTTTTTTTATTACTATGCTTCGGCCAGCGCTGTGGTGCTCCACGTAGATGCTCTTAAGTAAGTACGGAAGGACTCTACCATTACCATTGGTTTGCACTCTCACTGTTGAGTGCATGCCTTTTGGGCAGAAACAGAGATACCCTAACTGGCTTGTCAGACCAGTCAAGACTCTACTGTCATGTTTATCCGTATCCGAGTAACTGTGCTGGGTTATCGTGCTCTGCGCTCGCCCCAGTCGAGCCAGGCTACCGTTCGCAAACGGTAATAACTGTGCGAGTCAAAAAACTCGTTAAAGTGAAATAGTCCAAGAGAGTCATAGTTACTCCCGCCTGCACGATCTTCGCGTCTAGGCGCGTGGGGAACAGCGCGTCCTGAATGGTGTCCAACCGATCAGGCAGAGTGATGCCCGTGATGATCTGAGAAGTGTGCAGCCTCTTCACGACGAACCTGTAGGAGAGTCCCCAGGGGTCCCCCTAATCGGCGGCCATAGCGTAGAAGTCACCGGCGAGGATCACTTCGATTGCGTGCGCCCTAATGTCCTGCTCGTGCCAAGCGAGGTACGCTTTTTTTTTTTTTTTTTTTTTTTCCCCCGCAACTTGGCCCACAGTTGTATTACTCAAGGCTGCGGGGGCGTCTCTTTATTTTCTTCCGCACAGCCTTCAAATAAAAAATAAAATACGGTAAAAAAAAAAACAATGGAAGCTGGAAAGTAATCATCTTTCCCTGCGGGGAGGATCCCCGCAGGCATTTCGTCGACTCATATGCTGCATTCCTGTAAAGGGGGAAGAGGCAGCATATTACACATAATAAAAAATAGCAATTGAATATCTGTCTTCATGACTCGCCCTCCTCTACAGGAAGCATGAAGACGGAGGCTTGGTCACGGTGGTTGGGAGGGGCTCGCTTGTCGAGCCCTCTCCAGTTCTTCTCTCTTTCGGACGACCTTCTCGCAGAAGTCAGTGACTGCGTCCCAGGCTGTCTTGCGTTCCAACATGGACGGGACTAATCCTTCTACCGTCCATGTGACGCCAGCTCTGCAACGCCCATGGGGCGCTGTTGAAGGCGTTTTTAACGTCAAGCGTTACGAGCACGCAGTACTGTCTTGTCCGCCAGGTCCCCGCGTTTGCCATCTCGGCCCTGCGGTGGACCCTCGTGATGGCGTCCGCCGTGGACCTACCCCTCCTGAACCCGTACTGAGACTCGGACAGGCAGCCCTCGGTCTCGATGTACGAGTCCAGTCTGGAGTGTAGTAACCTTTCGAAGAGCTTCCCGAAGCTGTCGAGGAGGCACAATGGTCGGTAAGAAGACTCAAGATCGACCGGCTTGTCTCCTTTGCGCACCAGCGCTAGGCGCGCGGTCTTCCAGCACCCCGGGAACGTGGCCTTCGTCAGACAGGTGTTGAAGACCGCGAGTAGCGCCGCAGGATCTTCGCGCACGGTCCTCTTCACGATCTCGTTGGGGATTCCGTCGGGTCCGGGCGCCTTGGCGTTGGGGAGGCGACTCGCGGCGATCTTCAGCTCCGGCACGGTGAAGAGTGGGATCTCTTCGTCCGGAGCTACGATGACCGCAGGTCGCCCGCCGTCAGGGCGCGTTGGAAACAGCGCATCCAGTATGGCGTCCACCCGACCGGGCAGGGTGATGCCCGGGATGGTCTGCGGAGTGTGCAGCCTCTTCATGACGAGCCTGTAGGGGAGTCCCCAGGGGTCATCGTCAATCGAGGCGCACAGCTTCTCCCAGCTTCGCTCCTTCGCGGCCTTGGTGGAGATCGTGAGCGCTTTCTTTCACCTGCGTGCGTCCGGACGTCCTGCTCGAGCCGGGCGAGGTACGCTTCGTACTCTGCGTACGCCACGTTAGGTGAAACGTAGCACGAGTACACGCGTATACCTCCGACCCGGATCCATGTGAAGCCTTGCCCCGCGGTGCCGATCTCTTCGACGGGGGTGTCGCCGGCTGTGGCTACGGCCGTCAGCCCCGTCGCGTCGGTCCTCCACCTGGCGCTTGCCGGAGTGCGGTGCTGCTCGCAGGCGATGTTGATGTCCGCCTGCAGCTCCCGCGCTTTCTGCTCCAGCAGCGCCTGCGCCGCCCTGCAATGGTTCAGATTAATTTGCAGGACGCGCAGAGACATTGGTATGCTTGCGGTAGGCATTCAGGTAGTTCCTGAATGCCTCACATTTTCCGCTCCCTTGGGCGTGGTCGCTTCTTTTGCCTGCTGCGACGCATGTCGGGCACTTCGGCCTGTTTCGGCACTCTTTGGCCTTGTGCCCGGGTCGGCCGCAGGTGAAGCACTGCTTGCTCTTGTCTGGGCCTCTGCAGTGAGGTACGCTTTGTACTCCGCAAACGTCACGTTTGGCGAGACATAGCAGAAGTACAAGCATATGCCACTGACCCATGGTGCCGATCTCTTCAATTGGGGTGTCGCCAGCAACGGATACGGCCGTCACCCTACATCATGTTGGCCGTCCACTGTCCAGTTTGGTGCTGCTCACTGGCTATGATGTCCGTCTGCAGCTCCTGCGCAGCGCCTACGCCGCCCTGCAGTGGTTAAGATTAATCTGCATGATGTACAGTGACATTGATGTGCTTGCGGTAGGCATTTAGATACTTCCTGAATGCTTTGCACTGTCCGCTTCCCTGAGCGTGCTCACTTTTTTTCCCCTGAGCGGTGCATGTCAGGCACCGTTCTGCTCCAGCAGCGCTTGCTCCGCCTTGCAGTGATTTATGTTAATTAGCAGGACGCTCATTGGTGTTTTCTTTAGGCATTCAGGTAGCTCCTGAATGCCTTTCACTTGACGTTCATAACACAATATGGCCTGCTTCGGCACTCTTTTGCCTTGTGCCCCGGTCGGCCGCAGGTGAAGCACTGCTTGCTCCTGTCTGGCATTTGGTGTCTGGACGTTAGCGCTTTGCTCGTCCGGCCTGACCGTAGTCTTAAATCGGAAATAGTCTCTCTGACAGACTTCCCGTTGAGGGGATGTATCTCCATGTTGGGCATTTTCCGTGCCGGGAATCGCGTTCTGGTCTGCGGGGGTTCAGGAGGGTGCTTTTTGTTGGCCCGCCTTTTGAAGATGGTGAAGTCGCCGTCGTCGTTGTTCATAGTTGAGCCAGCTAATGGTACTACTGCCGCTGTTTCCACGTAATTAAATACAATAAAAGGATTTTCCGTCTTCATGCTTCCTGTAGAGGGGGGCGAGTCATGAAGACGGAGGCTTGGTCACGGCGGTTGGTAGCCCTCCATCTCTTCTCTCTTGCGCACGACCTTCTCGCAGAAGTTCGTGACTGCGTCCCAGGCTGTCTTGCGTTCCAACATGGACGGGACTAATCCTTCTACTGTCCATGCGACACCGGCTCTGCAATTCGGTGGCGCAGCGCATGCTCTGCGTCGTAACCGCTGCCGCCGAGCGGGCAACATGCGCTCGCCAACCGGCCTATTCTGACCTGGTAGCTACCGAGGCAGCTGTGCCCGGTGAGAAGGAGGGTCAGCCGGTAGGTGACCTGACCGTGGGCGCGGTAGATCCAAGGGGCGAGGACCGGAATCAACCGCTGCATCCATCGCCCCTTAAGGACTCGATCCTGCCACTTGCGCACGGTCGTCGGCATCCTCAGAGATGGCCTTTCGTTCCTCTGCGAGAAGGTCGATGGACGATATCCCCACGAGCACAGCATCGGCCAATACCGTGCGGTATCCGCATATGACGCAGAGCGCTGCACGCTTCCGAGCATACTCCGATAGTGTGCCAGCTGCATGAACATCTGCAACTGGGCCACACTGGTAAGCAGCTTCTGTTGCTGCGGACCCTGCATGTTTAGCAGGATCCGCGATAGCGCAACGGTGGTTCCCGCAGCTCTGCGCTATTTCACCTTTTTTTTTTTTTTTTGTTGTGGCATTTGCAACCCGCACCCAGGTCCCTGGTAAACATACTACTACTGAATTGCGGGAGCGTATCCTTTTATTCAGGCCTCCTTGAAGGCATAAAAAGAGGAGAAAAACGTATACAGAATATAAGGAACATACCTTCAAGGACCTTCTTCGGCGGTGCACGTCGGGCCTTTCTCGTGTCGGGGCACACTGCCCGTGTTGCGCGACAGGCCCCAGCGATTTGCATCGCTGGGTGGGCTCCCTGACGCGGCTGAGTCTCCATCCATAGAGGCGTTTTGGATGGAGAACCCGGTTGCGTCTCAGGTTAGCAGCGGCAGGGCGGTCGGCTGGGATTAGTCAGCCGTCGCCACCCGACCGCTCCCAGGGTACACCGCGAGGAGGTCTGAGTCCGGCTGCGCACCCCGCACTATTCCACCTGTGGGAGTGTAATTCACGCTGAAATAGCTGTCGATCACGCTCTGAGGTACGTCTCGACGCCTTTCTTCTCCAGTGCCTCCACGATCTTCTCCCATGGGGCACTGCCGAAGGCGTTTTTTACGTCAAGCGTGATGAGTGCCAGTTTCGTCGAAGATGTGATGAAAGTAAATCAGAAGGCTGGCGAAATATTTGCGTATTATATTACGCGTGGTTACTGATAATTTCAGAAACCTACCAAATAATCATATTAGGAGGCCTTGCAATATATGAAAAATTTTCTTTTACAAATGGTATTTTTATAGCTTATTGGTTAGGATGGTTAACTCCTATTTACTCCTTAGTTCGCGATGAAACATTCTTTATCCATGGTGCTGTTTTTTTTTTTCCCCGTACTTGGGTATACTCTTGAGCACTGCTCTAGATTACGGGGCGTCTCTTTTTTCCGCCTTCACAGCCAAAAAATTAAAATTTATAAAAACTGAAGGACCTGAAAGTTGGGATCTAATCCCTAATGAGCATTACCGCTTCACCTCAAATTTCAGACGTTATCACAGCCTCCTCCTGTACGTTTAAGGCGTCTCTCAAGCATCTTGAGATAACATAAGCTACCCCTGCAAGTCTCAAATTTGTGATATCCATAAACAATTGCATAGAGCTCTTGCCCTGACACTCCATCTTAATTCTACCCTCCTTTTTTTTTATACTGGGTTGGCATTTGCATCCCGCACCCAGGTTCGCACTCTGCTGGGCTGTGGGGAGTGTATCCTTTATTGGTCGCCTCCTTGAAGGCACATGAGAAAGAGAAAACATTTATTTGAACAAAAACTCAGCTCGCATGTCCTTCAAGGCCTTTTCTTCTTTTTTCGCCTCCACGTCGGTGGTTCCTGGGGTTGTCGTGTGGCGACTGAGTGCTTGCGGTAGGCATTCAGGTATATTCTGAATGCCTCGCACTGCTTCTGTCTGGGCCTCTGCAGTTCAACGCCGCGTGGCCGATGCCGAGAGACCTTCTCTCAGAAGTCTGTGACTGCGTCCCAGGCTGTTTTGTGTTCCAACATGGACGGGACCGGTCCCTCTATTTTTTCCCATGGGGTGCTGTTGAAGGCTTTCTTTACGTCTAACGTGACGAGCACGCAGTACTGCCTCGTCCGCCAGGTCTTGGCCATCTCGGCCCTGCGGTGGACCCTCTTGATGGCGTCCGCCGTGGATCTATCCATACTGAGACTCTGACAGGCGATCTCGGTGTAAGAGTCCAGTCTGGAGTGGAGCAGCCTTTCGAAGAGCTTCCCGAAGCTGTCGAGGTATCATAATGGTCTGTAGGAAGACGCAAGATCGACCGGCTTGTCTCCTTTGCGCACCGTCTTCGGGAAGGTGGCCTTCGTCAGGCAGGTGTTAAAGACCGCGAGTAGTGCCGCAGGATCTTTGTGCACGGTTCTCTTGACGATCTCATTGGGGATTCCGTCGGGTCCGGGCGCCTTGGCGTTGGGGAGGCATGGTGCTGTTTGCACCTACAAAATAATCATGTTAAGAGCTCTGCGAAGCTTCCGACCTGATCACAGATCTGTGTTATATGCAAAATATTGCTTTGCCTCCAAACTTATCAGCAACAGATACATCTACTAATGTAGATCTTTTAAAATCTAAATTGTAGATCTTTTATCTAACAAGGCATTATTTAGATTTTCTGAAAAGAATCGAGCACACCCTCGACATTATTTTCTGTAATGGCCCTTAGACGGCGTAATTATACTCTGCAATTATGCGAGTTCAGAAAGCAAAAATAATTCTAAAGGCTATGAAATATAAAAAATGAATCTCCTATTGATCCAACTCTATCCGTCGTGCGCATCAATTGTCCGTGCTCTGTGAGTGATTCAGTATGACTTTCAAAAAGTAAACAGCAAAATGTGCCAAGTTATACAAGAATTTCTACTATTAAAATATTCTACAGCATGGAAAATGATCGAACAATCTAAATTCTCAGTGATGTTAATAAATGGAAGAATACGTTTCCCATATATCACTATTTATCATATAATTTTAAGTCCTTGGTAATGTTGGTGTAGTGAATGAGGGTTTTTTTTTTGTTTGAAAAAATCTGACCCATCGATCTATACTGTATAGTAGGGCAAGTCAGGATATTCATAAAATTATATATTTTTTAAACATTAATGTATACAACTTTGTTACATAATCCAAGGCATTGTACAAAGGTATATAAACACAATTTAAAATAATACAAATATATAAAAAGGTGCAAAATAAATCGTCTAATTGTAAGATGTAATATTGCATAAATTGAATGTAACAAACAAGTGTATGTGTATATTTGTGTATAATCATACACACAAAATTTAAAAAAATGTATCGACTAGTTCAAAATTTAAAATACATAATATAACATGTTAAACTTGTTACAATTTATTGTGTGGATCAGGGGTGGCCAACCCAAATAATGTTGCGGGCCACTTTGGAAATGCATTGCATTTAGATACATTATAGGCATTTTACTATTATTCTTACATGTAAACAGAAAATGTCATAATAATGATACTTAACATACATTGTAAAGAAGTATGTAAGACTAAAATTAAATATTTATTTTACCAGTGCCGATATTTGTTTGTTCGCTCTTTTACTTTGCTTTTGCAAATCGATGTCAATTTTATTGTATGCATCGTAATTCATGTATTTAATAAACTCATGATTAAAACAAGCAAGCATCTGTCTTATTCTCAAGAATATTATTGTAAAAACAAGGTTAAGTGTTTCTCATGTGGATGCACAAATGTATTTTTTTAATACATTGTCACTACTTTAGCAATTATAAAATAAGTATATTTTGTAAAAGTGTGATGAATCTCGCGAACTGGAAAAATATTGGAGCGGGCCGCATGCATCCCGAAGGTTGACTACCCCTGGTGTAAATGTTGGATTTTCGCATTATCATCATCAATATGTAATATTGTTAACAGTTTATTGTGAATTTTGTATATTTTTATATAAATATTATATTTCAATAAATTATTTTACAAACGGTTTTTGTTGTCTTGCATTCCAAATTACCTCACTTTACAGCAATTTCTGAGGAGCACACAATGCTAATTTGTGTTAAATTTTATACACAATCTGTTACAATAAACTATGGCGAACAGCAACCATGATGGCATCCGAGAAAAAGAACACTGACTTATATATCAATTCACATGTTTTAAAACATTTATAACTAAAAAACCCAGTGACACTTTTCAAATACCATGACTAGGTTCGAATTCCTCTAATTGTAAAAAATAAATTTGAGGATTTTTCTCATCGTTTCAAGTGTAAATTAATAACCTAAATATTGTAAACAAAAATATGTTTAAATGAGAAGAATTTCATGTAACTTTACCATCTGAGCTCGCAGTGACCAAACTTGGATTTAAGCAGAATCCTCGACTTGCATGCTGCCGCTCCTCAGTAAAACGAGTACCAACCAACAAGCAGAGAGATTGCAGGATAGCCCTCGCTCAGAATTTTATGTCAATTATAAGCAGAAACAAAGAAGTTCCATTAGACCAGAGGTTACAAATACAAGCGATTTTCCCAATTGTCAAATCCTGCTTTGTTCCCCGATCCACGTTACGCAAGCGAGGCTCCACCCACCTACAGTAGATCTTATTTAATGTTAAAGCATTTAGCAACTGAGAGCGATGAGATAAAAATAATTCATATTGTTTCATATGGCAGCCTTCCCAAACTTCAAAGAAAACCAAGAATCTGAGCATCTTCAACATATACAGTAAATATTAATGGAGCACATCAATGCATGAAATTCACGTATCTCCATGCGTTACTAAGCATTCTGATGTTCATTCACAGCCATCGAAGTTTTATCTGAATCCTTTTTGACCAGCCGAACACTGTGTGGATTAATATTGTACTGAATATTAATTAATCTATATATAATTTCCACTTATTCAATATATATATATATAAAATCTTACTATAGAGATTAAAATTCTGGTATTTTTTATACATGGGTTCAAATGTAAAATTCTCAGGGTTTTGGAGACAACCATCCAGATGTATATTTTATATAAGATGCAAGTGTCTTAGTAGTCCTACTGTACATAATATTATATTTATAACTGATTTAACGAATTCATGTTGCTGGCTCTTAGTTTGTTTTGGATTCTTGTTTTTTGTCTGCATTGGGTTCCTTTCTAGATTCAGTCACTTGGCATTCGTCATCGCTCTCAGCCTCATCGTTCTCCTCAGGTTTCTTGTCCTCATCTCTCACGTCATAAGAGTGATAAGGAAGCGTCCGTAGCCAGGTCTCCATGCTCTTCTCTTTAACTTCTGTGGTGAGTATATTTGGATATATGTATTTTTCTTTGAATTCGTTTATTTCAGCATCTAACTCTCCCCACGTGAGTGTATCATGAAAACCGTCACTACCGTACCTAGCATTATAACGATCGTAATGAACCTGGAAATAAAATTGTGCACATTGTAAGTTTTGTTTAAAGTAATTAAATAATGTCATGGGGCTGGAATCTTTCTAAAGATCCTTTTGGACAACTGTAATGATAACACTTAATCCACTTGTCTACTCTGCACAATTACATCTGATATGAGGCTTGGCAGGATGTCCAAGAGGCGAGAGCCATTTGTATATTATTATGGTACTAGAAACATTTTGATGCCAGCTGAATGCAGTCATGCCATTCCTAGGTTTACCCCTAGGATAATTGATCAAGGATGTTGGATTGAAATTATTAATGCTAGTATAAGAAAATGACCTGATCAAGGACCAACCCCAAACCGGGCGCAATAGGGAGGTCGATACGGTCTGATGTGAATGCTCGCTCTATCGTTTCTGGCCCCGTCAGGCCACGCAGCACCGCCAGCCCGAGGCCCACCATCTTGCGGATTTGATGCATCATAAAACTCTGACCCTGCATCAAAACAAATAACACAACATAATAAAAAATCATTTTATAAATATTAGTACTTTAAAACTTATATTTACAATAGTGGATTATGCAGTGATTGGTATGCAAACTTTTTATTACTAAAAACAAACCACACTCGTTTGCATTGTATAGAATCATTTAAAATAGCAATTAAATAAACTAAAGCTGCAGCAATAAGCTCACTTAACACGAACCTTGACACTCATAACGGCAAACTCCATATTGTTGGAGATGAAAGGTTCACTGCAGTTGAACTGCATCATGTACCGCTTGGATGAGGGGTCCGTGAAGTCTCTGGAAAATTAATAAAAAAATTTGTCAATGATTTGTGTGACAATAGTAATTTTAAAAAATACACCTATACAAGTTTATTGGTGTGTAAAAAATATTTTTTATTTATTTAAACTATCAATCACACCAAAACTAAATTTCGAATAACTAGTATTAATTGTAAACTATGTATTTTTATTTAACATTAAACTAATCATTATTTTAATCCATTCCATTTCCTCTCAAAATGTATATAGCTGTATTAGAAATGTCATAAATATTTTTATTGCACATTATATGGGAAGAGTTCAATATACCCGTGTCCCTAAAGAACTCTTCCTACTCTTCTACGACCACCTCAACTTACAACCATCCACACTTATGACGAAAAAAATTCAAAACAAATATATTGTTAAAACATTTTATCGAACAATCCTTGCAGGTGTCTTAAGTGAGATGAAAATGTTGCACAAAATTAATGCTTACTTTCGACAAGTAAAATTATGGTAATTTTTGGTCCCCTCAAATTTTTTCAACATTTCATTGACCTCAACCATTTTTTCAGCTGTAGTCCTGTAGGCTTCGTAGTCCTGGATTTCCATGTCGTGCTTCTCGAAGGAGAATGTTGGGAGTATGTAGTTGTAGGTGCGAGCATCACATTGAGACTTGGAGTTGAAGCCTTTAGTCACTCGCTTTATAGAGAATACTCTGATCTCTGGAGGCAAGAGTTCATTTATCTCGGAGACCTTGACTTCATCAGCTGAAATGGAAAAAAAATTTATTTATAACACGGAATTATAGATATGGAAACCCAGTGATCACCCGAATCCACTAAGGTGAAAAACTAATTAAAGTCTGCCACAGATCCACAATGTCTTCGATGAATCACTGAAGCCTAAGATTATGTGCTTAATATACATAGTTACTCACGCATTTTCAAGGAGACAACTTGCCGCACTGCTGACACTCCCTTATCTGTCCTAGCAGCTCTTTGAAACTGGATGATCTGTATCTGACCAAAAGCCTCTTCTGTTATGTACTTAGCACCGAACAATGCCTTCAGGAGGTCCTCTTCAATAGTTTTCATACCCGGATTCCTGATCAAGAAGAGAAAATGTTGAGATGATATTTCATTTGTCTCATGTTCTAGCTTCGTAATAAAAATATACTATTGGTTTATGCCCAAACTAATATTAGTTAGATGATGCGATCGATTTGCTATCGTTGCGATCATTATGGTGTATCAAATAGCCAAATTATTTAATTAGTGTAACCAATTCTCGTTCATTCAAAACCAACAACTGAATTATATGTTTATAATGATATCCATTCTCTTTTCTATATAAGCAGATAACTATTGAGAATTCCTAGCATAGTGGCAATTTAGTATTACTAAACTGGAAATTTCACACACTAATAAATGACAGATCATAATATTTATTGTTAAGAAATTCAATATTTTTGACAGAGAGTACTTGGTGGAATTCTATTTTAATATTTTGAATAAAATACTTGAGTGATTTTCCACATTTTTGTTTTTATTAGTGACCGGTTTCGCCAACCTTTCACGTTGGCATTATCAAACTCTGTTTGATAATGCCAACGTGAAAGGTTGGCAAAACCGGTCACTAATAAAAACAAAAATGTGGAAAATCACTCAAGTATTTTATTCAAAATATTAATATTTATTGTGAAAATTAATGATAGCAAATGTGACCTAAAAACTGCAGTCAACAAGGACAGAGCTTTTTAAAAACTCTTAGATAATGTAAACACAAACCTTTGCATTCCAAAATAATTGATCCCTGAATAAGCGAACAGCAATGCCACCTTCTTTCTTTTGACTCGTTCAAATGGTTCTGTACATGCACGTTTGCCATCTTCTGTTAATTGTTGCTCTGCTGATTTCTCCTGATTACGATCTTCCCACTTCCTTTTTTTAATTCTCCCATTGTACCTGGTGTTGAGCTTTGATATTCTTTCTACTTTTTGTGATTCCATGTCTACTCTAACAAGACTCGCTCCTGACTCAACTGCAGAACTCGTATAACCTTCAAATGAAAGGACATTTTATTTTATAATGTAAATTTTAGACGATAAGATTAACCCTGCAATAAAATTAATTATAAAATTATATTATTCATGGAGATTTCACAAACATTGGAATCAAATATGTGTACAGTGTGTGTAATTATACTTATAAAAAAATTATACACCTAGGTTATGAGATATCTTCAAATACTTAAGTTCATCCAGAAAAAATTGTTTTATTATTTTTTTTACAAAATGTGTCATTTAATGTGCGTTAAACAGAAGCTGCCCTTCGTATTTTACAGGTTAACCGGGAAATTATTCTGAATTGACTGCAACTTGACTAGCTTTCACGCTCACATGTCACTTTGTATGGCTACTCTGCAAACAAAAACTATATAAAAAATATATTTTGCGATCAAAATACAACTATTGGTTAGAATATATTTTTCGTTTGAGAATTCTTCACTGCCACTAAAATTCAACAATTTTTTTTCAAGTTGCACTTATTTTGCAGATCAGATTTTTGCGTACACTGCACTGCACTGCAAAGTTATTACCAAAAATATAGCGTACACAAACACTAGTACTTATATAGTTTTAGGATGTTTTTATTTGTAAAATAAAATATTTGATTGATTTATTTAACTTTGCTTAGTGCTTGTTGATTTTCTAAAATAGAAACGAATTATTTTTTTTACATATGTCAACTAAATTATGCAAGTTATTTATTGATTTTTATATTTATTGTCTTAAAATTTATTTAGAAAAAATTAAAATAATATTCTCGATTATTTATCAGTAGTCTATGATATAAATTCCTTAAATTGTTTATGGTTCGCAAAACTTGTTTGATTGGTGCGAAGTTTAGAAAGTTATAAGTTGTAAATATTTTCAAAGAGATGGCGATTGCGTGTTTGCCTCAGGCTCAATATGGCGTTATTAGTACATCTGAATATGTGATTTGATTATTTAAAACAACAACAAATGGTTATGATGACAGTAACTAGCTCGCCAAATCGGCGATGCATTTTTGCGTTGAGTATCAAATATGTAAAACCGCAATTTATAAAAAGTGTTTAGAAACGTTCGTTGAAAGTTGACGTGGTGTCGTTACAATCTTGACATATAAACATTTAGTTTCCCGAAGTTATAACTTTTTTTTCATTCTTCTTCCAAAGTTGACGGGATTATCTCTTGTCGGCTCACGATCCATCTTTATTTTCGCGTTAATCCGAGAAAGTCGATGGATATCTCAAACGAAGTGTTTGAAAATTTCACCATCGCGTATCTTCACCGAGTGCAGGCGAACTATGCAAAATAGTAAAACCTGAAAGTCGGACGATACTTTCGAGATGCATCCCCACAGACGTCGTAAAAAACGGCCTAACTATGGCGCGAGGACGGTGGAAGTGAGCAGAGGTCATAATGGGTTCGGGTTTACGATCTCCGGACAGCAGCCGTGTATATTGTCATGCATTGTGAGCGAATCCCCTGCAGATTCTGCAGGGTTGCGTCCTGGAGACTTTCTAATATCCGTCAACGGTCTCAACGTCTCTAAGCTGCCTCACGACGCCGTCGTGCAACTCATCGGGAACTCAGTCGGTCTCATTCGCATGACCATCGCTGAAAATTACTTCTCTGATAGTTCAGATGAAGATGCTCTGGCTGGAAGACCTGTCCACGGCAATAGGCAAAGGCCTAAATATCCTCACGCCAACAGATCCCGTATGCATAAAGCAGGTAGAATCTCAAACTACAGCCCTGATGCTGTTAAGACAGCCAATAATGTGCTTGTGGATCAGGAAGCTTCCAACAGTAAGTACAAGCCTTCCTCGCTAGGATCTGTAAAGGAAAGTGTTCCGTCCGCCAAATCTGCTGCTATCCCTTCAAGCTCGGCCCATTGCGTTATAATCAACCCCAGCATTAGCAACAAGAATGATATAAATAATGTGAGCGCTATGGTCAACCCTGGAATAGAGCAAGTGCGCTCCATTAAGGTCATCAGGGACCTCCGCACCGGTGCTATGTTTGAAGAAATATCTGGAGCACCCATTGACTTAGGTTTGTTTTTACCATATTCTTCTGAGATTTAAATTGTAAATTAAGATGTGCCTATAATTCTCTTCAGTAAAATAATTGATAAATTTTTAATGTATTGTCGCAATTTTAATATTTTTGTCTGCTTGAATAATATATTTCCTGAAGTTGTTGACTCCACTTATTCTGTGATGGTTTTGTTACAATTATATAAGCCTATTCCTTATATTTAATTTAATCATTAAAAATTTATTTACTTTATTATAATATATTAATAATTGAAATTGATTTTTCAGATAAAGTAACCATAACACAATCTTTACCCAATATGGAAAACTTAATTAATGTGTCAGATGTGCAAAAACCACCAAGTGCTGAGGTTCGAATGGAACCCATCTCTAAGATTATTATCAAAGAGTCTTCTATCGAGTGCCGAGCGATAGTCGGGTACTTGGGCACCATTGAAATGCCCAAACAGATAGCCACAAGTTCCAAACTACAGACTGTCCGAAGTTGCATCAGAAAAATGAGACAAGAAAAGCGAACACCTTGTACTGTTTTGATGACCATCCTTCCTTCCTGCATGACTCTGAGGAACAGTTCAGGTGAAATCCTCGCCGAGTATCCGGCCAAGAGACTTAACTATGTGAGCTGCAGTTCAGAAAATGACTACAGATTTTTTGGCTTGGTGACCAGTGCTTGTTATCCGATTGAGATTAATGAATTCGACGGTATGAGAAAAGAAAACGAGATGAGCCGAGAGGACGCTCAAAAGGAATACGACATTGCCATATCCAACAGTTGCCATGTTTTCATGATCGACACGCAAATGGTTGAGCACCAGGCGCACATCAAAAAAGCTGACACTTTTAAAATAAACTGCACCATCGATCCAGTGAGCGGCACTTGCCTTGAGTTTCCAAATAATTCTGAATATATTGTGAACATCATCAGAATAATGTACTCTCTCAAACCACCCAACGGTTTCTCTGCCAAATGCAACATAGAGAATATTTCAAGACTTTCTAATCTTGATAGAAAGTCATGCAGCCCATGCGGTTCAAACTTTGTAAGAAAACTCAACAAACCGAAACATCTGCATGAGGCCCCCGTGAATGTAAGAGCTGAAATACCTGAACACCCTGTGTTGCGCAACGATAATATAAGGTATGCTAATAATCACCCGCAGGAAAATTTGCGAGATCTTAACAGACAAGAACCAGATGGTGGACAGCTTAATGGGAATGATTTTGTTGCTAATTCACCTCAGCCTAGTAATCACAGTGAGATTACGACAACTTCCAGCAACAGCGACTCTGGGATCGGCTTTCATAATGATTGCCAAAATATTTCTGATAGAATCCTCGTTGTCGATTTCCCAAATCCTGTACGAAATAACTTCAATGCTAATGCTCCCTATGTGGCCCCAGCTTTCAATTCTAGACAAGTGAAAGTGCTTCCGCTCAGAGAGAATGCCCGACCTTTAGTAATAATCGGACTCGATATTGACATGGATGGCCAGTTTCTCTCTAACACTACTCCCGTAGTGGAAGGCTTCAGCGGGCAAGGGAGACCTCTCAACCATGTCGACTCCATACTTCTTGGAAACATCGCGAGCCAAGCAAACTTACATAGTGTGTTTCTTCCCAAAGAAACAGACGAGGCTTCATCCAGCGTGGGCGGAAGCGAGACGCTTTCCGGAAGTGCTAATGCCCTCGATGACCCTTCTACATCCAGCGGATCCTATCTGTATTCTTGCAATCAGAAACTTAAAAACCAACCCAAGAATAAACTCACCGTCAGGGCGATGCCAGATCATTATGAGCCGTGTGAGAAATCCCAAAAAGACAACTTGAAAATACCTGATAATCTCCGCAGCTATTCACCTAGAAAAAATCACAGTGATAATTATGATCCAAAATTGACATCAAAATTAAATGATTCCAGACATTACGATTCGGTATACTCTGATAATACTGCTCGCTACGAAGAACATCATTATGAAATTATATTCCCGGATGAAAACAATATGTGCAATGAAAATGTAGCCAACTCTGAAAAATCTGAGAAATATGATTGGAAAGAACCGAGGCCCAAAATTGAGTCTCATTACTCTGAAAGACCTGTGGATGTTCCAGATTGTCACAATGACTACTTCACCACAGATGTCGATACCTATAATAACAGTTCATTTGCTGCTTGCTCGTATGACGACATGAGTGTTACTTCCTCTAGAAGTCACGACTGTGGCCGCAAGAAAGGAGATAACTTCTCCAATGACGATGTCTCCATATACAGCTCGAAAAGTCATGACGGAGTTGCAGCCAACCCTCAATCCAAATCTAAAAAATCACGCAAGCTCCAAACTTCAGTAGACGATATTTCAATATTTAAATTCAAGAACTCAGAATCTAAGACGGTTTTGAATGCCAAAAAATCACAAAATGAACAGAGTGTATTCTTGCATCCAAATAACATCGTAAAATTGAGGACAAAGAAGTCAAAAAGGAGTTCCATGTTTTCCTCTAAAAACAAGCAGTCGTCGAGTAGTAATAGTGAGAGCCACATTTGTGCAGAGACTCGGAGGAAATCCGGCAGTAAAGATTCTCTGTTGAAGTATAAGCTGAGCCCGAAGGTATTCGGACTGTCGAGGCCGAGCGCTAGTGTGGAGGACGTCTGCAAGTCTTCCGGTGGTGGCCAGGAGCGTTGGTGGCATCTAGAAGGAACCGCCAGTGAGCCTGACCTGAGGGAATGCCACACTGCCGATCTATACATGGTAAGTGATCCTCTATTCTTATTACTATTGTGGCATCTGTTTATATATATATAATTTTATACATTTCACCAGTTTCAAGAATTATGATTATTATTATAATTTACTAACTAGTAAGAAATGTAGCGAGTGACAATGTTCAAATCAAAATATGCGTAAGCCAACCGACATCAGTTTGAAATTTTCTTATCAAAACTGGAGTTTAGGCTTTTAAATAGTCTGATACGTATGGTGACTACTTCTGCTGCTATCTGTTACATTATACAAAAAATATTATCATTGGAATAAGTAGGCGATAGTTTTTAAACATCTTTCCAGGATATTTAGATGAATAAATGCAAACAGTTTATTTATTTTTTGTGGTCTATATTTAGTTGCTGATATCTTAAATTGGTTAATAGTACTTGAAAGATTGTTGAATTGTCCGTTCATTAGTTAATCAAACGCATTCATCATCCCAGGGATTCTCAACCTGCGAGTATAGAAAAAGCCAGAGATAAAGAACTTAGAATGTATAAGACCGGAGTCAGGGCAATCTTGAGGTTCAGCGACGTGCCTTGAGGCGAGTGGAGTCCGAGGGGTTTTGCAAACCCTCAAGGCGCATTTGAAGGATCCTTCTACACAATTGTAACACTCTTATACTGTCACTCGCTCTTGTGACAATATCTGGGCTAAACTTTTAAAATGATAACATATGTTTTACTTAGTATTAACAAACGTTAATATAAAGCACATAAATTGATAAGATTATTTTTTATATGTATCTCTAAAAAATATTTTCATATAGTTCTTTCTTGGTTTCATTGGCCGAATGTCAGAAACAATTCTAAGACAACATTGTTAACATAACTTATTTTTAAATGTATTAAAATATTCATTTACGTACTATTGAAAAGTCCAATAAATGTTTATTAAATGTTATAACCCTTTACCGTAATACATTTTGAAAATATATATTCTTTTATAATATTTCATTGCTTCAGTAGGATAACTGTATTTTAAAAAGAGCCAATTGCTACTTTATCGCCACCAATACAATCAAAATCAAGAATTTAAATTTAACTGTCCATATAGATATTAATTATGCTTCTTCACATAACTTTTTTATGAAATTCATTTAATTTATTTCATACTTAATTAATTAATTACATATTAATTGTTTTTTTATTTGATTACGTGTGCTTCGAGACAATGCATCTTTTTCTATTTTCCACTCGTTTGGTCAAACGAGCACTTCAATGTGCGTCAGTTATTGCCTTAAAAATATAAGTTATCTACGTAGTCAAGATTGAAGAGGCTCGGGTGAGTCCATCGCAGTTGATTAAATGATGTGCCGGTGATTGTGTGTACTTGGAACAGAGCACCTTTGTAGTAGCCATTCAGTGGCTATCGGTCAAGCGAGTGCTCGGTGGTCAGTAGTGCTCGAGCAGGTTGTGTTTACGGTGCTCAGGATTTATATTCACAGTAAACATTATTTTAATTTTCAACAAACAATACTAAAAGTCCCACAAATATTTTTAAACTTTGGTAAATATTTTATTACAACTCATTGTATTATATTGGTACTAATTGACTCAAGTTTATCAGCAAGATATTTATTTTTAAGTTATCAGATAAATATTTTTTATCAATATCTTATACTTACATTATTTTGTGTGTATCGTATTATTTTTTTTCTATAATTTGCTTATCTTAGCGTTGTGCTATCTCTAATATGTCTTCTTGAAATCAAGATTTTTGAAAGATACCTAAACATATAAATCTACACTGTGCTTTAAAAATATTTGTCAGTTTAAAAAAAAAATACAGTGAATTAAAATTTACCCATACTTCTATCATTCGTAAACTTCAATTTAAAATTCACGTGAACTGTCTAATATGTTTTATCAGGATAAAATATTAAATACGTTATCCACATTTAGCAACCACACAGGTTTATTGTATTAACGACGTGTGTATTCAATTAGCACGGTGACATTGGTCGCATACCTGTGCATAACGGTTAATATTCTCGCTTAGTTACAAAAATTGCGATATCCATGTAGAATCTTCACATTTTATCTGTTTCTAAAATTATTACTAATAACCAAACTTATTAAAAATGCAGATATTTTATATGATTAAAATATATTTTTGTACCATCATAGGTCATTAAATTTTTTTCATGATTGTGGTTATAAAAATTATTATCATCATGTCTAATAATTAGGCACTTAGTCTGGTCGCTGGTGGCCCAGCATGCTTTACTTCACCCAGTAATAGTTTAAGATCAACCAAATTATCGTCGGTAATTTGTGGCCTCTCATTATGCAGGCCGCAGAGCGGGTCCTGCAGGCGCTGGTCGGGCCCCGTGACCGGTCAATTGAGTCCAATCATGGCTGGTCTCCGTGGACGATGGTGATGATGAGTCAGGCTTGTTTGTGCTCACGTCTTCGTGGGAACTCCCACAAATCATCCTGGTCACGAACTCCCACACCGTCTCCCAAATAAATAAGCTAAAAGCGTACTACACAGAACAAAAATAAAATATACGATATAAATTTTTTTTAATGGAGCAAAGAGCAACATTTGGATATTGGATTGGTTGTGACTCGTTAAATCGGCTAGGAACTAAATAATAATCTGGTCCGTTTTACATTTTTATACAGTCTGTTTTAGACTTGAAAAATATATTGTAATAATTATTACTTCTAATTTATCTTTGTTGTTTTTGGGCTCGACTTTTTTTCGATTTAAAGTTCGTCCCGTATAAAACACCCATAATAGTCGTATCAACTATGCCGCAATCTTTTCATTCATATTTAGTTATCGCCCGCATACTGGACTGAACACATTCTACTGGAATATCGGAGAGAACGTGCATGTAAAACATATTGCACTGTGTTGTTGATCTTGCGAATCGGCTCCGTGTGCGGTATTGGCCAATTTTTGTGTGTTTGACTAACTGTCTTTAAAAATCTTGTAATGTGACGTATTGCGCATTTCCCCTTGTTTAGTAATTTTGATGTGCAAAAGTGGTACAGTGACGTAGTGCGTATTATTATTATTCTTTTATTTTGGAATTGTCAAATGCAAAAGTGGTAGAGTATTGGAGTACACTCAACACAAGAAATCATCTGAATCAAATGTATATTTCCAAGTAGCGCCGTTTATCGTGTAATTATGAAGATGGCTCGTAACCCGCAGAGATGCTCGCATCGTCAATTAAGTCTGAAATTGTTGGTAATTAAGATCACCCACGCCAGCCCAAGGTGGAATTTATTGTTTATCCACTTATTACCAGCATTGCTAGGTGCCAGCACTGTTAGATGCTAGAATTGCAAGGTGGCAACGCACCAAGATACTATGGAAAAGACTCAGCATTCCCATATATCGCCAGTCACGACTTATCCACCTGGTGCTAACCAGTGTTTTCTTACCAGTTATCGCTAACGAATTTACACCTTACGTCCAACGGGATCAATATCAAACCGAGCTATTTTTGTATGCATGATTCCGAGAAACGAATGCACAAAATGTCCGATTGAACTCTTCTGTCCTTCGACATCTCGCTCCCCGTGGAAAAACGTTGGAGGACAGAAAACTTCTGTGTATTATTTTTTTATATTCGGTAATCTTTATATGCCATATTTAAGTGCTTCGGCACTGGATTTCGTTTGTGGTCACAGAGATAGTCAAGCCTGCACCATGCGAGCGTGTGGTCTGCGCGCCGGCCTCGCGATAACTCGCTATCTGTAACTGGCAGGCTCTTGTCACGATTGAAACGAATCAAATTAATTACTATTCTAATTTTTTAAAATAATATTTCGTATTTTCAATAAATATGCATCTAGTTACAGTACATTTTATAAAAGTGCCGATGCACCAGCACCGGAACTGAAATGTTGAAAAACGGGCCATAACACTCAAGAACGAAGTATTTATTATCAGTGACAACTATTTATCAACAGGGTGTATATTTGCAGTAGTAATTCGTCTTCATCGTGTGCCTTTCCTCAGAGGAAGTTGGCGACCATTTCACTGAGCATATATGTACTCATGCTGAGCCAGTGCTCATAGTTTTCTAGAAAGAAAAGTCTCCGTATCGCTGCTCCCCAATAGCATTATTATATATCCTTTCAGGCTACAGAAACAATAGCAGAAGTAGTAATTTTAACAAACTATCATCTAAGTTTATTTTACCCTGTTTATAAATGAAATCAAGTCTACAACATAGGAATAAAAATCTACATACAGCCGTTGTAAACGTGTCACTAGATTAATTACAAGTTCATGGCAATAAGACGTGTAGATGTAATCAAGTACTCCAATATTTTATTTATAATATGAGGCGTTATTTTCTGTTATATTAGTAATGTTAGGACAATTAAAAAAATATCAAAGATCTGAAATCATATTTATGGGGAACTTAATGTGTTGTACACGATTTTATAATATTTTTTTAACATGACATGTCGTTTGAGTGTTAAAATCAGTGCAATAATGGCCGTTAAGTGAAGTGATAGTATGAAACCCTGTGACAGGGTGCCCTCCAGAAACATGCCTGGAATGTTGGGGTACGTCATGTGTGGTTTTCACTCCATGGACAACCTACTGGTATGTTACATCCATTATTTTTTTTTTAAAAACTGCTTAGTTTAAGGTCACATATTTGTGTATTTAATAACAATTATCGTGAGGTTGCTTTAGTGTAGCAGTATATATGATATCTCTTCTGACTGGGCTGTATAGCTCTCGCCCAAACTACAAAAATCACAGACAAGACTCAAATTGTATGCAGTCCTTTGTTTTAGATTTTGCCATCATTCAGTAAACTGTATTAGATCATTATTCCCATATATCTGAAAAAAAACTCTCTATGCTATATCTCCGAAAAGTGAAAATTTCTATATCACATTTAAACAAAAAATCCATGGGCATTCAAAAATATATAAAGCAGATTTAAACGTATATGAAATTTAAAAAAAAATATCTAGATTAATATAGGTGTATCTTTTTGGCTCAGTAATTAGACCAATGATTCTTGATCGAGAGATCCACGGTTTGATCCCCGTCCTGGCAGATGTACCTCAAACTGATAAACGACTGTTTCAGCTTCATTATAACGTGTTGATCCTCTTCGAGTTTTGATTTTTGTTAAATTTTCAATGTTAAATTTTTCCTATTACATGGAGTTGAATGCACCACTCAAAAATCCAGTTAATAGGTAGCCTTGGACTACTCGAGGATCTTGTATATTTCTATGGTCTTCTTTACCAGACGCGAGCAACTTGGTTTTAAATGACTGAGTGACCAGTGTGCACTAAGTATTAGAAGCCTGAACATTGGCGAGATCTCCGGAAATCCACTAGGCTATGTCTCTGGACACTAACCCTACATGGCATGCTCGGTAACCTTGGCACTCCTGTTTTTAGATGCCATCCGTCTCCAGCGGAAATTTAACCTTCACGCGGACGAGCTCCAAATTTCGATACTGTGCCAAAAACAGTTTTTACTTGGAATTCACGTGGAATTCTGGCGATTCTATGTACTCGTATATTGTAAAAAACATTGTGTCACGGTTTACTGAATGATATTTTCTAATCTGAATTCATATATAGTAATCGTTTCGCTGTGTTTAGAAGTGTTACTTAATTGAATTTATTACACACTCGCTGTTCTCGCGATTCCGTGTGCTATTATTTTACAAGCATTAGGGTAGACTGTTGATGCGCCGTGTCTGCATTTACACGCGGAACTTTCTCAGTATTACTTTTTATGCAATTAATCGCTGGCATTGTTCAGGATGGCGTGTAGTGGCTGCCGGCGATCGACACCGCCGCTAGTGTTGTTGAAGCTCGCTCACACTCAGAACAGTGCACACATCAATTTAAATCACGTGAATTCACGATTTTTTTTCAAAGCATCTATTCAATAGAATAGAATATTCACGAAAAATCAATTTTCTTTAGATTATCTCAAAGCGCGGTTTTAATGGTGATCGGTTATATTAACTCTCCTCATAGTAGGTTAGTGACCATTTCAACGATGTCTCACCAATTCGGCCGCATTTCCGATATCCAGCCACCTTTTTCCAATGCCTCTTTTTCCTTGGACAATCAGCTGGAGGATGCAATATTTATTGTTACGGAAAATGTGGCCAAAATATAAAACCTTCCGCTTCTTTATCAACATCAAGAGTTCTCTTTCTTTGCGCATTCTGTGCAAGACATTCTCCTATACGGTCACATTTCTGGTGCCTCAATTCTTCGCATAGTAGCTGTCTTGAGTGTTCAAGCTTCGACTCCATAAAAGAGAACTGAGACGACATAACATTTGGTGAATCTCCAGCGAGATTTCAGGGTTATATATATTGAGCATAGTACTTTCCTCAAATTATTAAATGTACTGTGTGCTGTTTCACTCCTCACTTTAATTTTTTGCTCAGGATCCCAGTTCTCATCCAACCGGCTGCCCCAATACCTAAGTCTTTTAACTCTCGCCACTAATCGTGATCGTGAGCGTGAAAAATGTTTTTGGCATCCCTACGGCCGGTCACCTCCTGCGCAATAATTTTTCCTACCGGTGAGCTTCCACTGCCGATTTCTGTTTGCAATCAGTTCAATAAGGGGCGCCCTCGCGACCGCTAGTGATGCGCCATGTACAAGTTCAGTCCGCGCACTGTGAGGTGGCTCTACATGAGCATGAGGAGGGGCAGGAAGGTAAGCACCCCTCACGACCCCAACACTACCCCAACACTACGCGCACTTCCTTCAATTCAATAATTGCACCGATTCTTAAAGTACTCGTGCATTTTTCACTTTCCAAAACTCAGCCGCACTCGCTTTCAGGGGAACCTCACACTTAGCGTAATCAACAAATCGGACAACCTGAAAAATTGCAACAAGCCACGCGTAATGTCATCGGGTGGGAAAGTCAATTTTGATAAATATTTAATTATTTCACGGAAAGGACGACGGTCATTTTTACTTAAAAGAAGCTGTCTTAAAAAAATACGAATTTCTCTGGACAGAGCAGTGTTTATTTAAGGACGTATCTCGTCTTCTAAACGGGTTTTCTACTTGTTTCCAAGAAGCCCTGATGAAGGCATACCAAGAAATGTTCAAGGCCTATCCATTAGGACTAGAGTAAAGATGACCATCTTACAGGACATTACTTGAGGTGACTTCCAAGTAGTAAGATAGGAATTTTCAAGTCGTTAAAAACAAGTGCGGGTGGAAAGAAAATAAGGAAGATTAGAAGAACGAGTTTTTGTAAGCCTGCCAATATAATTGAAGATCAAGTACATCAACTGATATACAATTGTAGTTGCAATAAAATTAGAAGAACACATTTATATGGGCTTGCCTATCTTATTGAAGGTCAGGTGCAGTGTTTGGTATACAAAATTGCGAAACTCCGTATTGCACGAATGTTGCATAAGGCAGTTTTGAAGTCGATTTCTAAATAACACGACCCAAACCTCTAAGAAATATGAAAGACTGGTTTTTGCAAGCCTTCTGGTCTAATTGAAGATCAGGTACACCTATTTCTATACAACTTTACCGAACCCTGCATTGATTTTGAACAGTGATTATTTTTAAACATTTTGATAACATGTTTTTATGTGCACATTGTATTAGCCACGGGAGACGTTGCGCAGTTACTGTTTACTAACACAATTTTCACAAATATGTCTTTTCGTGAAGGAGTAATTTAAAATGCAAATCTCACCGCTCGGTTTCCCCCAGACATCTTCATCTTCAGATATTTTTGTTTGTATAAAACGGCCGTCTTTTTGAAGTGTATATCGCGCCTCCAAATTTCCCCTAGTATTTTTAAATGTAGATTTTCTCCCCGTCAATTGGCTATTAAAATTTAATAAGACTCATCGAATATTCCATCGTTTGGGTAGTCAAATTGTTTTTCGATTCAAAGTATTGTTAAAATCGTTTATTTATTTGATCGAATTTAATCGATCGTGTTTATCATCATTTCTGCTCTGAAAAACATTCAGATTTGATTTTACCGCTCCCGATCGGTAAATGCACACAATTTCTTCACTCTCTTAATACTTCTGAACAGAGAAGTATTCTCCAACTCGTTTTAAACTCCGTAACTGGAAAACTTCTTTCTTTCAACGTGTTTTCTCCATTTTATAGTATCACAGTTCTCCAAGTTCAATGCATGTTTCTAAACAGACTCGTTCCCACCACGATTCCGAATTCGGTTGATCCGATTCAGGTTTTATTCCGTATATGCTTTATTTACATTTAAATACAGCGCTATCGTGGTATACAATTATTAATGTTTTTATAAACACGCGATTTACTAATGATTTCTAGCAACACGAATGCAATATCAAGCGAAGCACTTTAAATCTCAATTGATTTGTTTCTTCATGTGTTTCTTTAGAATCGAATGGCAAACAAATCATTTGTAATTGTGTCTGCTTCCAGCGTGTTTTTATTCATTTAGTATTTTTTTTAATTACAATCTGCTGATGCCAATCACATCGTGTTTTTTTTAAATCGAACAATCAAATATTAATTTAGGTTTCTGCAAGGCGTTAGTTAAATGTTTGTTAACAAACCGTCAGATTTTCACACAGCTTGCCAAATGCGGTAATATTAAATTAATACGCTGAGATTTATATTTAATTAATTTAAAAATCACTGTTAACTTCATTGAACACTTTGTACTAGTAAAATATTTATTGTGTGTATCTTATTTATATCAAATTTATCTTATTCTGGTAAATATCAATTCATACAGTGTATTTTACAGCTTAATGGTTTTCAATAGTTATTTTACAAGCGGGAGACATAATCTAATGATAGTTAACCTAATCCATACTTTTTTGTAAGCTCAGAAGAGAAGAGGTATGTAGGTTTTGTTTTTTTTTAATTATTTTTCAATTTAAAACACATTTGATAATACTATTATAGTACTATTGTTTTTATTGACTTATATTTCAAAAAATGATTTAATCATTTCATATCAGAGATCTTTGCATTAAATTTGCCAATGCTGTGAGTTTATTTAAAATTTAAAAAAATATAAAATTAAATAGCCCATAACAACCAAAGACTAACAAAAACAAATCGTTAATCGTTCTGTAATTATTTATGGTTGGAACTTTGGGATCGGCCATCCACGCACAGACCAGCACCTGCTCCAACTGCTGATTGGTGAGACTGACAGCTGGTCAAATATCAGGTGTGCAGACGTTACCCTGAGTTTCGGTGTATGTATTGCATTTGGGGCAGAACATTATTAGTAAAATCATAAAAATTGTCAGCAGAACCGTTGCGTGTATTTTTATTTAAATTTTAGACGTTTCGGCCCCGGTACTGGAGTCGTCTTCAGGGATTTAAATCTCACGTTGAGCAGCAGTTTTTATGTGAATTCTTATATTCATCATTAGATAAGGTAGATAACCCGGGATCACTTTTGCTTATTGTGTTATATATTTTACTGATGGCTCTAAGACTCGTCTGACTTAACCTTACCCCAAGCTTTCGATCTTAAAATTCTAGTCCTTATTTTTTTTACTGTTTACTTATTTAAAATTTATTCCAATACAAAACAAACGTATTATTATTTAAAAAGTAACGTCTATAAAACCTGTACTAAAATAGATATATTTATTTTGAAATTAAAATTTACCAAATATTATTTGGAATTCTACCAAGTACTTTCTGTTAGAAATATTAAATATATAAATAGTGTTACCTTGCTGTGATTGACGTGAGGTTTGGATTCGAATCCCAACTGTATCTCAAAAATATTGAGAAAAAAAAGTAGAGGTACTCCCTTACAACTCTTTAGTATTGTTCCTTTACCTTTTCTCACGCTGTCGTATTCTCAGGCCGTATTAACTAGTTCCTGTGACTATAAAGACTCCAGGCGTAATTATATACTTTATATAGGTGTCTCCACTCCACGTCATTCAGAGTCTATTATTGTCCACCGGATGAAGACCAAACGCAGAGGCTTCGTCTGTCTTACATTCCTTCCATTCATATGACACATGAGAACTCCATTTATACTTTGATATTGCTGTACTAAAAAGATCTTAAGATCTGAATGACGGGTTTGGTTCATGTTTTTTGAGGTGTCTGATTACGCGCATTTCCATATAATAAATCTAAAATTTATATGTAACACTTCATAATAATTTTGTTCGATCGATCGCTAAAAAGTATGTTTGACCTATTCAATTTTTTGTATAAATGTGGAGTATTATAAATATCGTTGATCGACGTTCAAACTTTTCAGCTTTTATTTTAAATTATACCGGTAATTAAATGACTTGCGATTTAGGATTATCTCCTTCGTCGGAATTCTTCGCGAAAAGGTGAACGATCAGCAAACTGGTTATATGAAAAATCAAAATTAATACCTCCTTGTGACGGGGAATCAAAAAATACTCACACGAACACAATTATAGATTCTCTTGTTTATTGAATTAATGACGTATCCTTATAAAAATAATATTTTTTCTAAATATCGTTAAAAAAAAGATTTCTAGATGGTTTGAATTTACCTATTAGTACAACCAAAATAATTTATAGAAATACAGAATTCTGGACGCTCCGGTCTATTGAATTCACGTAATGACGTACCCTTGATGTTTAAAAAGCCCCATTGAATGGCGGCTTCAGAATGTCCCTTTCACCCTCCACACTGCGAGGCCCCATTCAGGCGCCCCCTCAGTCCTTGGACCGTGACTTCCGGTGGAGGTCTAACCGTTTTCGGAGTACATGCATCATGCACATACCCACTATGCACAGGTGCCTCCAGAGCTTGATCGAATGCGTGTCGGGAATTGTCTGCTTTTGGGGCACTGGAAATGGCGGCCAAACACAGTATATACAGTAATACCCCGCTTTACGCGAGGGATACGTTCCGGAAAAAATCGCGTTAAGTGAAATTCGCGTATATCGGGGTTTACGATCAAACTTCATTTGAATCAATCACTTAAATTCTAAGAACACTTTATGCAGTATTACATGTTATTTTTACTGAAAAAATACATCTATTGTCTTTTGGGTAGCGTTTCTTTTACGTTCTTGTAGAATATGTTCATAACACCCAACGCTGTTTTTAATTGTTAAGAGAAGTCAATAACTACATTATGTTCATACACATTCTTAAAATAATAAATACGCGTAATGCGAGTTTGTAACTTATTATTTTTAATATCTGCGAAAATCGTAAAGCATTAAATTTGTTATAAAAACAAACGCATGGCTAAATTATACTAAAAAAATATTATTTTATTCGTGGTTCAAAATGTTACTCTTACACTTTTCTGGTGGTACTTGACGTTTGAGATACTTGCGTGTCATTGTTTCACATAATAAGGAAACGTATTATTACTTAGTATTAAATCTTATTTATTTGGAATTATGTTTGCTCACTTAGCGATACTTGGGAAGACCGTTGAGTCACGGCCATTTTGTTTTGCGACCTAGAAATTAATTTATTTAAACACTCGTCAAACACTGCTTCAACTGAACATTTCATTATAAATTAGTCGAGTTCGGACAGCAAAAATATTATATCTTAATTTTTTTAAAATAAAATCACTTACATCCTTGGCGAATATAGTTCATTAATATCCAAAAAAGCACATACACTATACTGTATAAATATAATTAAAAATCGAACTCGGATGGTAGAAAAATCGAGTTCGGATAATCGGATTTCGCTGCTGAATCGTATAGTTCGGATAATTTAAATTTGCTCATCTGTTCAACTATTTTGGATTTTTCTATTTTGGATCTAGAAAGATCTAGAAATCAATCTGGAAGCTCTCGAGTCTCTGCCTCATCACTCCCGACAGGCTGAGATCACTCGCACGTCATGCAGGAGAAATCAAATAAACCGAAAATTGGGTCAGCATTGTTTCTAGAGTATTGGAAATAGACAAATGAGGGCAAAACGTCTCCGCCATTTGTATTTCGCTCTTGGGTTTTGTTTACGCAGCGTAAATATTATTAAAAAAATTTAAATAATTTTTAAGTGCTTTTTTAGAGCTTACGTAAAAAAAAAACCACATGCGAAATGTATTCAACCACATTTATTTTAATAACTGCATTATTTAGGTTAAATTAGTCACCGAGCTGCAAAACACACTCCGGATTTATAAAATAAATCTTTTCACATTTTATCATGTCGCAAAAACATAGGAATGTTTTTTCACGATTAACTAAAAATATATTATTACTTTCAGAGCGGGTTTTGCATCGCGAAAACGTATAAATATTTGCAGATTTTATCGTTGTCTTGAATCAATTGACTGTGTCCACCGCTTGTATTAAATGATGCATTCGAGCGTACTACTCCGAACACGTGCAAGAACCGTTAACAATGCCAGAAACCAACCCGTTTCCTTAAATTTCAGTACAAGCATGTCTAAATAATATTTTTTCAAATTTAGGTTTACAATTTTTTTTTCTCAAATTATAAGCATTTATCAGCAACATATACAATGCCTGACATGTCCATCACTGCAAGCCTGTTGCAAATCGTATCCTCCATAACCGGTCCATAAGAGACATGTTAATAATATATATATATATATATATATATATATATATATATATATATATATATATATCATAATGTGCCCTCATAAGATTTGCACCACATCTATATGTTTAAAACACTATCCACACCCCATGAGATTGTATGGGCTGTGTCACACGTGTGTGTGACTTTGTCTACTATAGCTGAGAATTGCATCCTTCATTACCGGACCGTTAAAAACGCGTGCAGACAAACTATTGGCGTGACTTATGCAGTTGCTCAAGAGGTACTCTCGCTTTACTCTGTTTTTAAAGTCACCAATTACTTGGAGTGTTTTCTTGGAATGTTTTCACGCTCCGACCATGTTTGCTCAATTCGTTCGCGCCCGCACATAAATTCGTTCGAGTGGTGGTCGTCGTCAATTTAACCGTTTGTGTTAATTAGACTCCAGACTAATGAGAGAGTGTGTGTTTATGCTTCCTCGCCTCTAAAACTGATGACTTGATTGCTGTGACGGTGAGAGATTTCATTTGTAGTACTCCACATCTAAACAACGAATTCGAATAGCCGAATGGATATAGGATTACTATCATTTTCGATTGTGGACCCTTTCGGTTTTTCGTCTGAAGATTCTCATGGAAAGCGATAGCGCTTGCAAACCAGAATGAACGTCATCTTCTAGACATTTGACTATTTGAATTAGTTGACCACTTGCTGATGATGCAAATAATCAAAACATTAGCAATTGTTTTGCTGCAAAATTTTCGGTTACGTCGTTTTTTATTTCCAACGTCATAGCACTTTAATTTCAGAAATATACCAACGCTGAAAATAGAAAATGACTTAACTATTACATTGTATGGATCTTGTGTATTTAATTTGATTGTTTTCTTAGTGTTACTCAGCTACCAGGAGACATCGAAATTCGGATAATTTAAATAAGTAGTTGAGGAATCAATCCTATTTACAAAACCTGCAAGAGTGTGGACTTTTTTTAGCATATATTTTTTTCACAGTGGAAGAAACTTATTACTCTATATAGATCCAAATCCAGAGCATCATACATGGCAAGCAATTATGCTAACCTCTAGAACACTAGCTTGTTGAACATTTAAAGTAAATTAGCAATTTATATAATTATTATTATTTATGCTATTTTTTTATTTTAATATCGGCCTACGAAAATCGTATAAATAACTACTTTTCAACCTGCTGAATTAGATAGAAAATATTGTTTTTCCAGTGGGAGAGTTTATTCCAAGTAGTCCAAACACCAGAGCGTTACCCTGTTGCTTATTAGAACGGGACAGACCAGTTCACTTGCACATTAATAGCTAGAAAAGGTAAAGCCAGGTGTAGCGATGTAGTAATTTATACCACCATATATATATTGTATCGTAAGTCGTAACGAGCACATTTTTTTATTCGATACATTTCCGCGGTCATGAACTATGGTATATTGAATCTTCACAAATAAAACGCCCATTAAACCAAATCATTTTTATGTATTATTAATAATGAAGCTTCTCATTAAATAATACAATATTATAATAGATTTATTGTCTTGGGTGTTGCACCACGTTAAATATTCTAGTCCCGTAGTATTTTGATAGCCATTGTTACTAAATGATTTTATGATGTACTGGGTGTTAGTTTTTGTATTGCACAGTTTCAGTCCCAGTATTAGTATTTGAATATCCCTGAAGATGATCCCAGTACCGAACCGAAACGTCGAAAAAATATAAAAACACTACGCAGCATAACACCCAAGATCATCCTAGCATGAAAACATTGTTATTATAGAGGATTTTTAACAAACACATTCATCACATTTACTAAAACTTTATCGTTACTTATCTACGTCAATCCCTTGTTTATTTAAATATTTTATGTTGGTGACAATCTTATCAATATATTTTCTTAACGATTAGATTGTATTAAGTCTTACACGTCATTAAAGTCACTCGCTAATTCACGTGTTACATACTTGTTTTGCGCATTAAATAAAACTAATAGGCAATACCTCTGCTGTTTCCCGATTCAGTGGTTATTAGCACACACGTTTTCTAACAAATGGATTTTTTTGTCTCCGGGATAAAAACCCACAGTGATTCAGGCTTATTAACCAATTAAAGCGCATGTGTTTAAATTGTCAATATCCCATCCCATACCCAAATGGTTAGAAGATCACGATAATTTTTATATCAGACTGAAACTGTGTTTCTACCGATTATATCGAAAATGTAACAAACTTCACCCTCTGTGCTGAAATGTCAAGTTTATCGGCAAATTGCAAATTTTACAATTAACATATATTGACATTTTGAAATGTCACCTGTGTGATGTACTACAATGATTCGCCTGCGCACCTGTATTTTGTTTAACACCTGTCTTGGACAATGTTATGGCAACAACGGCGTAGTTGAATGTATACAATGCTACAGCAGTTTAGACTTCTTATATACGACATTTCGATTTTATTACAAAAGATTTTCTAACTATACTTATACTTATCAGATTTCTATGTTTTAATTTAATATATTTTAAAAAATATAATAATTGTCTAGGCTTTCGGGGGCTTCTTCAGATTTATTCTTCAAACTTCAACCGTCTCACGAAGCAAGTAATTTGGCTATTCACATTTGTTGTCAAAATAATAGCATTTACGTTCAAAGGTTTACTTACACAACGTATATACGCACGAAACCACGTAAAAAACCCAAGTATTTTTTTTCAATAGGACTCGTGTGGGATTTGAACCCACGCCCTTGACTATCGCGGTTTGGTATAGCTTTATGAGAATTTAACTGATATTTGCAATTATAACTACTTACGCGATTTAAAGAGTTTAAAATTCTTCTAAATTATAAACTGTATTCATCATACCAAAAAGTATTTGAATTTGTATTTTTAGTGTCAGTGTATGAAGCATTTTTTCAATGTACAATTAAAGTAGCGTTTATTCAAAACAAGTATCTTAAATATTTGATATTTTCTACGTAATTTATTTTTTTAAACGAAATCTATTTATGTGATTTCCGTGAACTAAAATCTCGAATTTCATTCCAAGTAAATTTATTTGATTCAACTGAAATCACTTTTAACTGTTGCTAATTATTCAGCAGGTATATCAGAGATAAAATTTACTACCGAAATCTCGCAAATTTAGATAATTTACAGCGAAAAACTCGATTTAATTTTGCATCTCGTTCACTTATCTCAGAATACTAATTTTAATCACTGCGTACAGTCTACTTTACGGTATTCACCGATTACATTATAACATTCTAAAATTGCAAATGGCATACTGTAGCCTAGAAATCATTTAGTCTTAATTACGCATTATTCTCAGTGGCGTTTTTATTTACTTCAAAATGTATTTTTGATTTAATTCGTAAAAATGTTGTTACCTAAGACAGATCTCGCTTTAAATAAACACTATTAATTATATATTCTTCTTCATCAAGTGCCTCTCTTCAGATGAGGTTGGCGACCATTTCGCTAAGTATATACATTATTCATTATTTATATAATTCATTTGATTCTTATTTTGAAGTCGTAAACATCCCGTTTTGATTCCTGAAATTCCCGAATCCTGAAAATCAATTCACAATTAAATTTCTTAAAACTCAAAATTTACATTTCTGCCTTTCAAACAGCATTTGAAATATAAAGGCCCATTAGCAAGAACCAAATCTTCGTCTTATACTATATATATAAACTTCCAATAACTCCAAATCCTGCACGTGTTATTAGCCTAGAAATAACGCATTATTCTCAAAAATGTATTTTTGATCTAATTCGTAAAACGTATGCTACCTAAGACAGATCTCGCTTTAAATAAACATTATTATAATAATATTTCATTTGATTCTAATTTTGATGTAAACATCCCGTTTTGATTCCTGAAATTCCCGAATCCTGAAAATTTCTCAAAACTCAAAATTTACACTTGCGCCTTTCAAACAGTATTTGAAATATAAAGGCACATTAGCAAGAATCAAATCTTCGTCATATACTATCTATCTATAATAATAATATCCACTGTGTGTATGTATGTATGTTTCATTTTTTGGTTCTCTATAGAATATCTTAAAAGATACTACGCTGATTTTTTGAACGTGAGTTCACTAAGTTTTTCCGCAGTTATGTGCCGAATTTCAAGACGATAGGATAATATTTTCATTCATAAACTAATTGAATAAAACTATAAAATATGCTGTAGCGAGTTTCAATATGTACGAATTATAGGATTCTGTTGTTCACCGCGAGAATTTCAAATTTAGAACTTTTCAAATAAAGAACAGTGATTCGTTGTTTGTGACACGAAATGTGACACAAATGTCAAGCAATGAATTGCAAGGAAAGCGTGAGCAGCGTCTTCATAAGATCACATAATCGAGTTTTTTTGATCATTTTCCGGTCCGTTTTGCGAAAAATCGACTGCACCAATCAAAAAAATATAAATGCAAAAAGTTTGATACATCCCTTCTTCCGAACAGAATATATTTTTATTTCTTATAAATTTACTATTAATATGATAAATATGTGTTTTTCCGATTGAAGTGTAGGAAATTGGAGATACGTCATGTCCCTTTTCCAAGAGTCCTAAACATTTAAAAGTATTTTTTTCAATTGGAATTATTAGATTAAGTATAAACCCTGTGCGATATATTATTTTAAAAATTAAAAAATATATATATTTAACAAACTTTGGTTTTGAAAAGTCGTCATTTTATCCAATTTTTCAACATCTTCAAGATTTTATTTTACCCTGAAAATGGACGTTGATTAAATAATAAAAAATATATACATATAATTTATAGTTTTTTCAATACTCTATAAAAAAATCAACTTTCGAGATAGAAAAATAAAGTGACAATTAAATTAATTAAATGACACGATTTCGCCAGGTAATGGACTGCCTCTGATGTCCAGTTGAACACCAGAGACAATTAAAAGGCTGGAAGCAACTGCCTTAAAATTCGAATATTCAGCCAAACATATGTTGCATCGTTCATCGAATACGTCATTCTGTGATGGGCAATATATCTCCTATAATAATATCCATTGTGTGTGTGTGTATGTTTCATTTTTTGGTTTTCTATAGAATATCTTAAAAGATACGACGCTGATTTTTTGCATGTAAGTTTAGTAAAATTTTCCGCAGCTATGTGCCGAATTTCAAGACGATAGGATAATATTTTCATTAATAAACTAATTTACTATAAAATATGCTTTAGCTAGTGTCAATATAGGATTTTGTTGTTCACCGCGAGAATTTCAAATTTAGAACTTTTACAAAAAAAAAACAAATTTTGATGCTTCTTAGAAATTTTCAGTTCATGTCAGCTTGACACAATGCATTTTATTTTTTTTATCGAATTAATGCCTCCGAAAACGTCATTCTGTGATGGGCAACATTTCTAGTATATATATAAAATTCCGACAACTCCAAATCCTGCACGTGCTATTGCTGAACTTTAAAGTTAAAAAGAAACAGGCGTCATGTCGGCGCCGCGCCTCGTGTCTCGCCGCGGAGCTCCTCGGGCTCAGTTCGCGCTGACTCGCGGTCCGGGCCGGTCACGCCGCCCCACTCACCTGTCGGCGCTCCCCTAATGTTTACCTGGTGTCTCGAACAGTGCAACGGTCGATCGTCGCAACCTGTGCCCGCTCCTTGCGGATGTGTGACTAATGTTTTTTTTTTTAAAGCCATTGTTCGTGTTTTCGGTAAAACTGAATTTGAAATTTTTTTTTTTTTTTACTCTCGGTGCATTGTTTCAAAATCAAAAATCAACCTTTTTTACGGGTGATATCCGAGGTCAGAAAAGGGAGCTAAGGAAATGCAACTTGTGCCTCGAATAGTCTGTTAACTTTTTTGATTATTTTTACATTTACACGCTAATTACCTTGTTTGGGTTTTCGCTGTGTAAATCATCAACCGACAGGGAATTCCTCGACGGACAATCACACCCGCTTACCTGTATTTTTAACCCATTCGTATCGTTGTGTGCGAAAATTTAGCACCTTTGGTTTGCTAATGAGGTACACCTGTCAGATAAAATCGTGAACATAAATTCACGGCTTTCGTTAATTTATACCTGTGAATTATTTAAAGATTCGTTTTTAAGCTTTGGAGCTATTTTTTTTTTCGGTCTATGTAAATGAAGAACTTGCATATGATTAGTTTTAATTAAAGACCACATATCACAGTTGTCTCTTTACATCGTCTGTATTTTTGCAAGCCATATCACACTTCAACTTTCTCATTAGTTGTAAATTTTATCAAACATCGTCGTTTCATTGTTTATCTTTTTTTTCAAAAACATATATACTCAATGGCTTCATCAGACCTCATTTTAAGCCATTGAAAAGCGAAAGCGCCCAAAACTAAAATAATCGTAATATCCTGGTAAAAGAGAATAAAGACCCTTAGAGATAATCCTCTCTAATGTTGATTTTATGTGTTCAAATGCCGGAAACGTACACATACACAAAGTACTTTACAAAATAGATATTTTTGTAATGCGGTAGTTTTGTTCGCTTAAATATATTTTTCACTTCCTGTTATTTTGGTAATGAGAGAAAACTGCAACTTTTCAAAGACATTTGACACACAAATACGAGTATTTCCACCGAATAGCTGTAGAGAGCGCCATTATGTTCGCGGAATACATTACAATTGTTTTTTTTTATTGAAAGAAATGCTTAACACATCACATGCAAATTAGTAACCAAAACAGAACAACGCTGTGTTAAATTTAACACGCGTACTTAAAAATTTACATCACGTATTGCCTGACTCTGTACGCGTTCAGGTGATCAATATCTACGACAGGCTGGTTTAATTTGTATCTCTCCATATTTAAACAAAAAATATGTTTACACAACTTGCTAAGTGGTTACGATATCAATAAGCTCTGGGAATGCGAAAGCGCTCACAAACGAAAATAGTCGCAAAATCTCCCAGCTATTCTTGTTTATTTTACAGTGGACAAATTTCATCCCTGAAGATATTATTACAGATTTAAAACCTTTTTCTTATCGAATTAGCTGTAAAGGAGACTCATGCCAAACATAACTCTAGTAATAATATTTAAATTAACGTTTATGCCAAGATGGCCTGATAATGTCATGTTTACAAACAAAAGAGTTATCACAATGTGCGGTCATTTAATTTTTTTTTTTTTTTTTTTATTCATATTTTATAACAATAATCTTGAAATCGGTTTAGACCAGAAACTTATTATTCAGCGTCTGTGATTCACTTACCGAATACGTGACTCATGCAAAGCATTAGCAATTCACTGGTAGCACTGAAAGTATTCAAACACGTGTACACGAGGCTTTATAATGCGTACGTTTCAATTTATATTTAAATATTCTTATATTACAGCTATACTATGATTATGTTGCACCTACTTACAGTTCACTAGAAATACCAAAACATACCTCCACGTGTACACGAGGCAGAGTAATACAATACAACTTATATTAAGATTAGTTTTTTCTACATAAAACTCATTTGGTATTACTACGTATTCCTAATAGTAAGGTTTAGATATTCCTACGTACGTTGGCACACAGCTCGGTTAAAGTTGCTGACCAGGCAAGCTTGTCCTGTGTTTTGTGTTGCAGTAATTGTGAGTGTACTCTGGTATACTTTGTTTAGTGTAATTTGACAGTACAATAATGTATTTTGACGTCGTTCTACATTATAAAATTGGTTTTAGTTTTTTTTTTTTTAAATCGTATTCATTCTGAAAACTCCGGCATAATCAATATAGTAAAAAATATGATATTTTTTTAATATCATAACAATGCTACACTCGACTGCTCATAAGTTTTCTGAGCATGTAATGTAACCCTTAGTATTTAAATCTTTAATGCCGACAATTTGTTTGATTGATTTGTTTCGATCTAAGTACATTTAGCATAGGATCATTCAAACATCGACCGAGGTCGTCTTTGCAATCATTATTTATGCGATGACTGCCGTATCCAGTGGTACACCAACACAGGTAGTACTATTCGAGATTTCTTAAAAAATGCACGCAAAAAATTGACATGTGCAATGTAATTTTTTATTCGTCAGAAACAGTGGCAGATTTGAAACGTTGATTGAATGCTCCAAGAATTGAATGATAACCATCAGGACAACGTGTATTTGAACTTTACGAATTGTTTTGAATATCATAAATAACTGTTAAATATTTTACGGATGATTCTTATTAGTTAGGACAGATGACAGAAACCAGTACCGACATCTGGTAACTTTTATTTTGTTCTCAGATGAAATAGTGATGCGTTTGTTTCTCTTCTGTAATTGACTTTTATGGAACTAGTTTCAGAAGGAAATATTTCAAAATCGTTTCCAATAGGGATTATATAAATATACATACTATATTTTAATCACTTATTAAAAAAAAAAATCGAAATAAATTACAATTAATTTCTATTTGTTAAAAACGGAAGGTAATGTTTTATTGCAACGCTTTAAACCCCGTAACCATTTCTCGTTATTATCCGTGTTTAATTCAAATTCTTTATCTGTGCTAGAATTACATCTTAAGTGAAAAGACGTATATACATATATATTTTTACGGAACTGTTCGCATCGCAAACTACAAACTGTGAAAAATAATTGAGGATGGTGTACTATTTTTACTGAATAATTTGTGCTAGAGTGATTATTAACTGGTGATTTTACTTGGAGAAACTGTTCCAACCGTGACTTACTCGTACAGTAATAAAATAACAGACATAAATGCACTTATTTTGACTTGTGTTAAAAAGAAAAGTTGCTGTTAACGGTACTTAATATAATGATCACGTTCTCAAGTTAACTGTTACAAATCCTAGTGACATGCTATTTGTCTGACTTGTGTGAGAATTAGGAACACGTTCCAAAGTTAACAGTGACAAATACCAGTTGTTAAGTAACCGGTGACATGGCCGTGGCCTGACTTTTTCGTGAACGCAAGGATGCTGTGTCCTTGAGAGACTGGTGTCTGAAGAAGATGTTACGCTGTGACTCCGGATACGCCTTCGGTATGGATCGAGCCTACATGTCCCTGAGGGCTAGAAAGCCTCCAAGGATCACCCTCACGGTAATTCACTTCTTAAATGTATAATTTTGTCTAAATTACTGTGTTAGATTTTGTCTAAATTACCTCGGATAAAAACAATTGCAATAATAAATAATTTTCTTTTTAATTTTATACCCTTTTCAGGAACTAATAAGCAATCTCAAATGTATACATACTCATTAAATCAGTTACACGTATGGTTAGCATTCGACTTTATTAATTTTACAGTTATAATAAAATCTGAAGTAACAGCACTTGCGTGAGGTAACTTTATAGATCATTATATGGATCTTATTGGCGCACCAACTCTCAAATAGACTCGCGGAAACCGGCTCGTCCTGCAGCACCACATTCTTGGACCTCATCTGATCTCCATAATCCAGTCCGTGTCCTCTCCCACGGCCGGGGAGCTCCCGGGACCATCACGTCCTTGGCGACTCGCCAGTTTGCAGCATGATGATATCTCGCTTGCGAGCACTCAACCCGTCGGTGCTGCAGTCACATGATATTGCAAAATTCATGATTTCTCAATCAGGGATACTGGCAGTGATGTGCCGTGACTAAATTAACAGTCTAATTTGCAAAATTTCTTGTTGGATAAATCTCATAAAACTGCTTCTTGAAATTCATGATGGTAGCTAATTGTTTTTAAAGAAAATCCAGAGTGGGCTTTGCATCTCGAGTATTCGGCCGTTTATATAAATTAGGATTATGTAGATTGACGGCAAATTGAAATCACTCAATATTGATTTTGATTCTTGGGTTTTAATGCAATATTCCGCAGCATCATGTGGAGGAACCTCGCAAGCCTTATCGCCATAATCCAGTTCGTATCCTGGGACGATCACGTCCTCGGCGGCCGTCCAGCATACCGATCTAAAGACTGGCGTCGCAGCATGCCTGGCGATGTCGGGCTCTCGTGATGGATGAGGTGGTCTTCTGTAACGAATAGCCTCTTGAATCTCCGAGATGTTTTTATATTTTGTTTATTTTAAGACGTCTGCGTTTAAATTAAGCATGCAATACAATATCAACTTATTTATTCATTGAATTAATGAGAGGCCTTTTTTCCAATAATTTATTGTTTCGTTTGGAAAGATTTAATGCACAAATATATTCAAAACAACCAAAGGCAGAATAAGATGATATTTGAATGGCCGATTGCCTAGGAGATTGCAAACAGTTTTTGAGTACTTTCGCCTTTCAGGGGCCTCTTCTTTGTCAATTGTTCGCTGGCTGTTCTAAATAACTACAGTATTTTATGATGCATCATTGTCTCCAGTCTTGCTCCGGTCCGTCCCGGCGAGTTTTTGCTGGTGGCAGACCATCAGAGCGATTAGCGAGTGCCAGCCGCGGTCACGTGACGCGCCGGCCAATCAGGGCAGACCAAAATCCCATAGGCCACACGTTACCCAAAAACACCATGAAAAATCAACAGTGCTCAGGCAGGAGATTTCACGATTTGTTATTAAGAGTTGCGCCGGTCGAAATCACGATGCGCCAGCCAATTAAGCCAATTATCCTGTGAATTTTCGGAACACATTAAGAGAAAACTATAAAAAGCAGTCCACAGCAGTTTCTTCTTTTTGTGATGGATCACCAAATACATCGACTGAACCTTTGTCAAACACCGTTCATAATCTACTACCTATCGTATTTCTGCGTATCTAGAGTGTGCGTTTTATGTCAATCAGTACCAGTGCAAAAGCAGCAGCTACTTTTAACTACTACAAAGAGTCAGGTTAATTTTTTTTTATCACGCATGTTTCGTACTGCCAATTCAAATTATCCGAACCGGTCGCTGTGCTTTCCCTGTGCTGTGTCTGATTCGACTCACCGTGCTATTTTTTTTTTTAGCATTAAACGAATTCAACTTTCCACCAAAAGAACTACTCAGCTTCGCTCGGTTACCTCGTATGTGACAGTTTCTTTAACTGCTACTTTGACCCAACTATAATATAGTGAGTCACACCGGATGGATTCGTATTACTTTCGTTGGTTCCACCCTGGCGCCTCAGGCCTTGAACTGCGAATGTTTACGTTGACAGCCATACGCTTTAGCCAGTCCGCTATATACACCCATAACGTTATCTTAAAACCATCGATTCTAGTGATGCACATTGTACGATCTCGTATAATCATTTTCATTCCATTAAAAAAAATCATTTGACGATACTTAAAAGAACGGGAACTTGAACTATGCGAATATTTATTAGTCTGCTGTTAATGTCTTTAAAAATCATAGGCCTTAGTGATGTGCAAAATCGAAAGTATCAAATCGAAATAAACGAAAAGACTTCTTATACGATCGAATACTTCGGGTATCTTTTATTTCAGAATTCCAGAAAAGATCACATATTTCATATACATTTTAGTGTTAATTACTAATAATATATTTTTTATTTTTTTTACAGGTAAGCTTCTGCTTTCATCTTCAATTCAAAAACAAGATATGTCAGTGCACTGGTAAGTCATATTTGCATCATAACATTGCATGTCATTTCATCTTTTTGTGTCTTCGATCTTATCTATCTTTTTAACTATCGTTTCGTTTGCAATTCGTTCACCTTAAACATACGCAAAAATTGCAAGAATATTATAGGTTCCGCCATATTTATATAATGCGACATATATTTCTGAGAATAACTAAATCCTCCTAACTAAAACCTGTCCTCTAACAGCTACACACCATAACGATATGGCAAAATATTATCGGAATGAATCATATATATATATATAATTACTGAATTAAATTAAACATTCGTGCAGACATGAGTAACGGCTCGCATCCTTGGCCGGCACTCCAGGCTGCAAGTAATATCCATAGTTAATTATTATACACCGTTGAGATTTATTGAACAGTATTGCCGATAATCGATATATCGAACACCGATAGCGATCTCTGAGCTCGGGAAACGCGGGGAAATGAGTTTGAACCGGATTGTGTCTTTTACAAGCAGCTCTACTGGCCGTGCTGATATAAAGATAGAACCCATTCAAACTGGCCTTAGGAATTGACCTAGTTGTAAGGCGATCAATTTTACGGGGACTTATTTTGTAGTACTCCGTGTTTCATTAAAACAACTCCTCAGTTTGGATATGCCATTTTTAGATTTCAAAAAAATATATATACGTAAGAAAACGGTCTGCCTTTTTGGGATGATACAATGATTTCTGATACACCGTGTGTGTCGCCGGTTCTAAATATATATTGTATGTGTTTATTTTTTAGGCACAGCTGTATTATCCAAACGTTGATCCTCGAATTCTATGAATTCCACTATGAAACCAAGTTACCGAGCAAGCTTAGCGCATTTCCACGAATCATCAAATATAAACTAGACTATGTAATATTAGTAACAAAATTCCTAGTAACTCGCAAAAGTACAAATTTATTTAATTTGAACAATTAAATCCGTATATTTATTTTTAAGAAATTCTCAGAAAATGTACGCCAATTATAACTACAAGCACAAACAAAAATATTTATAGATTTCTTAATAATAAAAAATATGTCGACTCTCATGAATCAACAAATTTTGAATGTTTGTCAAAGCGTTGTGACGATAATTTTTCAACGATATTTATTTATAATTTATCGCTTTATTCCGAATCCCACGCAACATCACCTACGCTTTATTGCATTAAATTAAAAATATATTTAAAAAAAACTTAGGGCACGCGCGAAATATTGAATAGAAAAATATAACTTTTGGCTAAAAAAAATATTTTTTTAAAATATATATATATATATTTTTTTTAATATTTGAATTGAATGAATGATGAATTATTATTCACCTTTAGTTTACTTTACATGCACTTATCTCACAAAATGGAAACTAAATTGAGTAAAGGCTGGAATAAATTACATTAAATTAGTGAGTGACGGTGCACACCTTATATAAACTTTCCTCCAAATTATCTTTTAAAAGTCTTGATATTTTTTTAATTAACCTTTATTATATTCAAAGATACTGCATATCGTATTTCAATAAAAATTTATGGGCAATAGGAAAATAATATCGTACTTAAAAATAAAAAAAATATCTAAGAATTTATTCCATTCATTTAAAATGGAATAATCAATAATTAAATAAAAAAAAAAAAAAAACAAGTTTCAAACGCAGATAATAATTCTATAAAATTTTATTAATAAATTAATGTCTAAGTGGACAGTATTCAAATATTTGGTCATCGCGATCTCCATAAGAAAACGATAAGTTGTTATTGGTCAGTGGCCGTGACATCAGTTATTTGAAATTCGAATTTAGAATGGCCGCTGCCATATTGTTCCGCAGTCAGCTGTTTGGAACGCAAATTTGAATCCGCCCAATCGCAGAGCCGGACGCTCGCGCTCTTTAATTGGCCATTGTTCTTCGCGCATTGACGTCAATGATGCTTTATAACTGCATTGTTTATGCTCGATTATTATTATCAACGGCACTAATGCATGAATTGAGTAATTATTTTCATTGTTACGAAGCTCGCTCGGTGGAAAAATCTGCGCGTCTGCTAAAGGTGGCATACAAATGGTTCAATGAAATATCGACAGATGGCAGTGTTTAAAGGCCTCTACACCCGTAGCAATAAATTGCGCCACCGACTAGCTAGATGGCTAGTTGCAAACTAAAACACATATTTCATATTCAATAGCATATTTGCAACTAAATTATTTTGATTTTTTTTAGTAATCAATTGTTCGATTGTTTTAAATAAATAAATATATTTTTTTCCCATCACTAGTTAATAAAGGGTTGACATACGCTTTTACAAAAAAATCCATTGCTCACGGTCTCGCGGAGAAAGTCAGAAAGGCCACCACGAATTGAAGCAAGATGATGGCATGTGTTTCATATATTGTGTTAATTAAAATATAGTTTATTAGATACCGTAAATGGATTTATTTTAACCTACCTTACCTTTGTATCAATCAACGTTACCCGATCTGGGTCAACGTATCTTCCAAATTTGGATCAAAAATAATTGGATTCCGTATCGACATTATATCCGGCGAATTATTGATATAGCTGTATTTTTTTTTTACCAACAAAACCGTGTAATTCAAACACCTCATTCCGAAATAAATATAATGTATTTTTGTGGTTATTAAATCGATTAAAAATACGACCTGCGCTATAAGAGGAGGCTGTATTGAAAAAATATTTGAACACTAAAAGCACATTCAATGAATATAATTTGAAAAAATAACTGCTGCACTGCTGATTCTTAGAATTATATACAATCGTATTATTTTTCGGAAACACTGCTGCTGTGTTTTTTTTTTTCGCTAATTTTGCATTATGCGTTTTTGCATCAATCTTTCTTGTGGTATATCCGATGAATACTTTAGTGGAAAAGACAAATGCAACCACAACAAAGATACCCAAAGTGCAACAGGATACTGCATATTCAGATGCATACTACATTGAAGATCTCTGCGGTTTCTCCACACATCAAATGGCACATAATTCAGAGCTGAAAACATTCACAGACTAAACAATAGTGTTAATAAATAAATAAAATTTGAGATATATACAAAAACTAAGTTCTTGGGGTTTTTAACATTTAACACTTCTTCAGGTGCATCTCCTTAAGGTAGGTTGATCGCCTTTCAATGACTCTTTTCCTTGAAATTTTCCCTAGACAATCAGCTGCAGTAGGCTATATTTGATATTTCGAAAAATAACATAATATGTGATGAATCTCCAGCGAGTTTTCAATGTCCTTAGCTATGAATAACTGGAGATCTCTCAAAGTTAAAGTTATAGAGACCTCTACGATTAATATACTAGATATCTCCTCAATTGCATGAAACCAGCTCTGGCAACCGTGTGACTCACCTTCTAGACCCACATCCAGCATGTGAAAGTCAACTCCTGTTCTCAAGTGCCGGTAAATGTCCGATCTCAAAGCGCTGTCCATGCTGGTTATAAATTTGTTACAGCCAATTAAACCTGTGGTTGGTTGCTTCTGAAATGGTGGTCCGCGAAACCATGAGTTTTTGCGCGATTCGATACGCGGGCGTTGCAAAACCCGCTATGGATTTTTTTAATACAAATAAAGAAACATTTTTCGACTTTTATTTGATGGTCTGTTTAACAGTAATCTGCAAAATACTTGATACACTTCTTAACACAATATACCCAAAACAGCTGTTTCCGTGGATGATTTTTAATGTACTATTGTATGCTAGTGTATAATTTTTATACTATTTGTTATTCTGTTGGATTAATTTGTATTGTAAATCAAAACAGACTGTCGTGGATTTCCTAACCTTGTGATTGCGGTTGGTTTGCTGTACTTTCCTCACTCAACCTGTGACTGCTGGATCACGCCATCACGTGTCCAGAAAAAACTGCGAACCTTATCGCGCGGCCATGGAAAAGCTTCAACTAGTAAATATTTTTATTTTCCTTCGATTTCCACGAAATTCACGCAACTTTTCGTAGGATTTCTAAACCCGCTCTGTTTACGTGTTACTCATCGTTACACAGATGAGACAGACTCTCCTAAGCACCAAATAAAAAATAAACCCAATAACAATTTTTACACAACACACTGTATAATTTGAAAATCTGAATTTTTCGTCTTCTATACCGGTTTATTGTGGATGCAATAATATATTTATTATGTTATTAAAAACGTTTCTACGATATTTTTAAAATCTGACGGTAGTTAGATCCATGCTTATTGGTAAATTAATACTGCTTCCGTAAGACAAGTCTTGTCATACAGAAACTGAAGCAGAAGATAATTGTAATATTGTATACGATCTTAAAATTTTAATGTGTTTGTAAGTTTTGGCAGCCGTTGTTATTCGATGATCTTGGGTTTTTGTCTTCCAACGTTTCAGTCCCGGTACTGGAACCATCTTCAAGACAAAAGCTACTACGCAGCATAACACCCAAGATGATCTAAAATAGTTTTTTTGCTACGATAGCTCTGGCCCGAGACCGTTATGCTGCCTCCACCTGCAAAGAGTTTGTTTTGATCTGCTGACATTGATGGATGATTTTCATAATATTTTCACGCGCACTTCTGAAGTTCGGCCATCATCGGGTTTTTCCGTAAAAATATTTACGATAAGGAAGATAACGAGTAAATAGAACCAAAATACATATAAACTGAATCTTCAGAACTATCACAACAGTTACTCTTCGTTTTAGTTATCGATGGACGTCTTTAGCGCAGAAAAAACATCCATAAATAAATACAAGTAATACGTTTTAATGTGTTTTGGAATTATTATCCGTTACTAAACAAAACCATTTAACAAACTCATAAACTGTTACGGATTTATTACTTTCAATGAAGTATACAGTATTTTTCTAAATTCTCGCAACAGTTTTGCAGAGTGCTTCTTTGGGGTCACAGTTCTCGCTGATCTTACTCAAAGCTTTATTTTAAACCAATAAGAAAATGTACAATTAACGTGCATACTTAACATTTAATTAAGTATAGAGTGCTATTATTAATTCTTGGAACAGTTCTATATAGTGCTTCTTGAAAGTCACAGTTTTCACTGAACTTGCTCAGAGCGTTGTGTTTGATTGATAACAAAACTATTACTTGCAATAAAATAAAGTGTATAGTGCAGGAAGCACAGTGTGGATCTTTGGCATCACAATTCTGGCTGATCTTATTAAAACGGTTATTGTATTCGAAAGACAAAGAGCACACAGTGGACATGCATTAATTAAAATAATATTAGCTCTTCGTCAAGTGTCATTGCCACCTTTGTAAACATAATGAGCGTTGTTCAAACAGTGGCGGTGTTCCGTGTGGTTCTTTGCTCTCGGCTCTGATCTGTCAGTTGCTTCCCGCTGGTTTTGGTGGTTGCATCGCCATGTCCACCATGAAGTCCTCATTCCTGAGGGCGCTGGTGCACTCGTACGTCCACAGGATCGAGAGCATCATCAAGGTTCGTCGTTCGTCTGCTTTATTTGCTTACGTGACTACGTGCTCGTATCCCTATGATCCATATTGTTTACTTCGTTATAAATATTATGAATGGAGTATTTCTGCTCCCGGATCTTATAAAACGAGAAGTCGTCCACCTCCGTATAGAAACATTTTAATATACTGAAATTCGCTTTGCTTCTTATCAGATTTTTTTTATTTATTATGAACTGTTTCGACATAACAGGAATTTGATGTATGACAATTTTTAATATTTTCGTAGGTTTTGGCATCCGTTATTATTATGTATTAAGTATTGTGTTGCGGTTTTTTTTCTTTATGTATTTTCGTCGTGGTACTGAGACCATCTTCAGATATTTTTAATAATACTTTGAAGCCACAAGTTCCAAGTCAAAACGCAGCACAGCACAAAAAGGAAAAATCATCTGACAGTATTGAAATTATATAGGGGGCGATGAAGTTAAATGATAGGAAAGTGCCGGGTTATGCTGTCGTCTCATTTTAAATATTTATATTAAATGTATGATTTTTTTTTATGTTTGTTTAGATTAGGCTCGGCGCTTTGATTGGGCCTTTTCGTTATTTAAAATCATTAATTATTCTATTCGGACGATCGTACCATGGATGTGGCCTCTGTCTACAGTTTTATCATGCGTCTCAGTCAGTTTTTAACCTTCGCCTTTCAAGTGCTCCATTCCTGTGAACTCTCCGGTGTCCAGAGATCGAGAGCACTCCCAGGGTCGACCCCCCGCATGTGTGTTTAATTTCTCGTTAATTATCGACGCTGCGTGTTCAGCCGGCGGCAGGATTTGCTTTATAAAATACTGACATTGAAGTGACAGGTTTACGAGCATGAAGTCATTGAACACAACTCTTACTAGAAACTGGAACAAATCTAGGGGAACGCTAGACAAAAGCACGAAGTAAAAAAAATAAATTGATATGCAAATACGTAGGTTAAAAATGGACACATATAATAAACATACTAGTACTCTTGTCGCAGTACTCATGGACCTTACATCATTTTAAAACCAAGTCAAGGGTGTGCTGACAAATCGAAAAGAACGCCAATAGTATTGAAAAGTACGCCAGAACTTATTTTTTTTACCTTATATTATTCCATTAACTGAATTTATCCCATTTTGACGCTTAGTTTTTTTCAGAGTAGAGCTTTGATTTATGCATTCTTGGCCATATTAAAAAATAAGGGTCAATAAATTGCTTAGCAAAAAACAAACATATTCATGCTAATATTCCACGTGTTGGTACAAAGTATAGCAACAAAGATATTTACTGGCATCGCCTAGTTATTTTATATATTATTTAGTGATTACCAAATCGATATCAATTTTCTTTTGTTATAGATTTGATGACAATCGGTCGGTGATTTTATCTGTTGTTCAATATTTGATACGTTTAAAAATGTGATCAATGACTTTTTATCTAGGGTACATGGGACAATTTTAATTTAGAAAGGCAAAACCACGTAACCGACAAATCACCAACTGTCGATCAAACGAAAAATGAAAATGTGGCGAGTCAGGCACTTTTAATTGTTAAGCGATAGGAAGCGTATCTCCAAAATGTTGTATACAGGGAAATGACAGAAAACCTTATAATGGTATTATCGAACGAGCTGATAAATAGAAACTTGATTGAGTTTCCATTAGCCTTTGTTTTCTGGGAATGGCGCACCATTCACCGCAATGGCGCCGGAACCGCAGCGCTTGCTGCTTAATCAACAATAATGTTGGGCACAATCGATTTCGATTTTTTCACTTTCCGTGAAAATCAAATTCGATTAAATGAAATTAATTAACTATTTGTAAAAAAAAAAAAAAACCATTACTTGTTGTATCTAGATTTTTTGCAATTGGTTTTATAGTACTACTTTACTCGAAATTTTCGCAGTAAGAGTATGCCTTTGAAAAATTATTTTGGTTAAATAATAAAAAGTAAAAGATTAATTAGTATAAAAGAAAACACATTTCTCGATCAATCGATTTTAAAATCTAAAGCCCATCACTAGTCAGCAACATTTTCAGCTTGCTATGTAGGTCGTTTGGGTCACAACATGAGTGACGTTGGTGCCATCACGTGGCTCCTGAGGTTTGCTGGTCTCCGAGACTTCTGAGAACCTGGCGGAGGACGCTCCAGAAGCGCTGCGGTCAGCAGTGTCTGCTGGCTTGTCCGCGCTGAACCCATTTCCGTGAAAGCCTCGAATCCGTCAGTTTTTGTTTGGTCATATGCATTTAACGCAAAGTTCCTGAAAAATAACAAAAAAAATACTGGTTCCGGTATTTCGAAGTATGGAAAATACTAAAATAATTCCGGATGTTCAAAAATATGCCAATAACAAAACTAGTTCCGGTTTTTTTTCAATTTTTTTGTAGAATAGTTTATTCTGTCGTTAGGTTTAATCGAATATATGCTTATAAATAATTAATACGATTATTTTTCTTATCTTTAATGCATTATCGCGCGGATATTTTTGATAAGTAATTTATGATTTCTCCTGACAATATCTTGCTGTCTATCATGTTAGTGGGACATGTTCTATTTTTACTTTTTACCTATGGACTTTATTTTTGATATCTTTCATTATCTACACTAGATATTACGTAATATGTATGTTTACCAAATACCGCGACTGGGTGTAATAAAATCTTTATACAAATAACCGATTGATAATTCAAACTTTTTAGTTGTTTTAACTTATTAAAACTGTTAAAATACCAATAAGTTTACCAGTTATATAAAACAAAATTCATTAAAGTTGGAATGAAGAAATGTATGCACCGCTACATGATTTTATAAATTACTTATAAATTTGTTCAAAGAACAGATATATAATAACATCCAATTGTGTTAACTGTTGAATTGATATTTTAATCTTCACTATTCTCAAGTGCTCTTACTTCCAAGAGCTGTATTTGTGACGCCTTAATTATTATAATTTAAGTCAACTGTCTATGCTTCCATCTATTCTGTTTATATTTTTAACAAAGTATTAAAAGAATGAGGCGTAATTATACTAGTGAGCAGAGCATAAGCAAAGAATTTTTATATAAATATTAATTAATATATAAAAGCTGCTGAATAGTGATGTTGTATCTTCGCATCTTTGAAATCATCAGTAAATAAAAAATGCATAGAATTCAATGTGTTCAAAAAAATAATAAATTATAAAATGCTCGTATAAAAATTCTTTGGATTTTTATCTCGAATGGCAAACCATAAAACATCTGAAAAATTTATGCCAGTTAAAAAAAAAATCCCGTTGGTGCGTGTGCAGAGGTTGGCGATTTTTTTTACATTCACGCAGTCAGTCGAGCGTCTCCGGCACTGGATGTTAATTAATTGGTCATTTTTTATTGCCATCATCACGCTAGAGAGCCTTCTGGCCACTTTTCAACTGACGTCATCAGTTGAAAAATAACAATCGCGATGGTTCGTGTTGGTTTTTTTTTTTTTTTTTAATTGTATCCATGTCGAATTGATTTTTTAATCAACAAACATGCTTAGCTGAATGTCTGGGAAATTACAGAAATATTTTTTGAGTGAGCGCATTCGTCTTTCAAGGGTTACGTCAGATTATGATTTTTTTGTTTGTTCCATATATGTTCGATAAAATCGATACTTTCTATTTATTTGGACTGTGTATGTTATTCCTTTGATAAAAAAATTATTCATATGTAAGCACCAAAAATGCTATGTTTATATATGTACAGATACACGTATATTAAATTTCAACATTCGTTAAAAAATTTTTTTTTAAAGATAGCGTCATTCTTATGCAAGAATGTTAAGGTGTAGATTGATGTTAATTAATACGTTTGCATTAAAACTAAGTAGAGTGATATCACAACTCAATCGTGTTCCACGAGTGTCTTGCGGCGCTCGTTCGGGGTTCCCACACTTCTTGGCAGCCTCACTTTCCTTCTCCTCACTCTCTTCTACCGGTAAACCACGAGCCGCGGGCTCCCAGGCCGCAACCCGCCGCCACCGGGCCACGCAGCATCTCCGCCACTGGGTCCACAGCACCCGGGGCATCATCATCATCATCACTAGATCAGATCTCACTGGAACCGATAGCACGAAATACTGCGTTTTTGAGACCAGAAAATCTCAATCGGCTATACTTCGCGAAATTACAGTGATGATCCAAAGTTGGCGTTGAATTCGCGATTCTATTAATCTATTTTGTAAATCGCCACAAAATAACCACTGAAAACTAAAAAATATTTATTAATTACAATTTTAATCTTCGGCGCACTTAATCTATATTTACCTGTCGTATGAATCAAAAAATACCATAATTCTATTTTAATTACAACGTCTCATTTTTGTCATTGAAATATTATATACTCAAAAATAGTTATACTTCTGTAATATAAATAACACCTTGTCTTACATTCATTTCGCTCATTTTTTTAAAGTTCTTCTTGAAGTGCCTCTCCTCAGAGGAGGTTGACGACCATTTCACTGAGCATATACTAGCCAGTATTCATGGTTTTCTCAGGGGAAAATTGTGTAGCGGGTCTTTTTACACCGCAGTTTTTTATTGCTGCCCAATAGCATTATTATAAATCCTTTTCTTGCAAAGCTTTGGCGTTTGGATCTGATACTCCTTCTGCAGCAAGCTACAGAAACAATATCAAGTACTTTCAGAGCACATCCCTCCACAATCATTCCAAGTCCACTACTCCATTACTGATCCTTAACACACGCTCAGGATACAGAATGGCAGCCACGCACAAACAACATAATGAGTAGAGCGGAGAAGAATCACAAGCACGTTTAAAATAAAGTAGTATACTAGTAATAATGAATTGCGTTATAAAATACTTGAGTGTAAATATTTTTACACCTCGCGTGTTTTGCGCCGTATAATACAAAATAAATCAATCAACGAGCTCGCGACCCGGCCGCGTCGCCCGTTCGAGTCCCTCTCAATAACAATCGCAGCCGTCACAAATTGACGAGTTATTCGGTGAGCCCAAATGAGCGGCTTCCTCGCCGGGGCCGCCATTTTCCGGTCCTCGGACGGTTACAATAGAAAATGTCTGTCGAGTGAAATCGCCTCGCGCGGCACTTTCCATTTTGTTGGCGCGCCCGTTGCGATGCGCTCGCCGCCACAGTTGAAGCCCGAACCTCCTCGCGACCGACTGCTTTTATTAAGTCTATACTTGCGATTCGTGATTTACAAAGTGTAAAATAATTATTTTTTTAATATTGATTCCAAGATTTTTTACAACCTAACCTAACCTAACCCATGCCCAAAGCCTGCGCGCATGGACTTCTAAAAAAAAAAAAAAAACATTTTCCAACTCATCTCCCAGTTTTATATTTTTAACGTCGTTGTGTCTATTACACCAAGTGATTATTATTTATTTTTTTTTATCTTCGATTACATTTGCGTGTGAATATACCTTTGATGCGCGATATCTTATCAATTGATAGAGTGTATGTTTGTTCAGTGATTCGCATTAAATTAGTAATGATTTGAAAATGTAAATACTGTTATATTGTTCCTGGCTTTCGAGAAATCCAGTTGTGTGGCCGCGGGCAGTCGTTTACCTAAACCGCGAGATTCGTGCGAAATCGAGAACGATTCGTGAAACCTTCTATCAACAAACCGGCAGATTTGTAAATCAACCATGTAAGTGATGTAATTTATCATGTGTTTTATTTATTTCCCTTTTTTTTAAATTCCGATAAAAAAATTGTATTTTCAACATGTAAACAAAATTCCATATGGTTTTCCTTGTTAATCAATTCGTTTCACAATTATTCCACGCTCTACCCGTTAATAAATAAACATTTTTCAAATTCGCACTTAAAATTAAAATATTTTTTAGACCTCACACGACAAAATTTGTTTCTAAGGATAATAGATTCACTAAAGAAAAATCCTTTGTGTATAAATTTATAACATATTTTGTACACATTATTAATTATTTATCTAGTATTATATAATACCATAAATTTTAAAAAAACTAAAATAATTTTATTTATTGTACAAAACGAGTTGACTAAAAGTCGTATTGATCTTTATCTAAATAACATACCACGAACTAAAATATTTGCTGTCTGTAAATGTTAGAAACCGCCCGAAGCGATATTTTTATTATTTTATAAAGATCATTTATTTAAAAAAGATCTCTATATTGAATTGAAACCTTGGAAGACTATTGCTAATATAAAACTATATTATTTAAGCCCAAGGCTTAGCGTCAAAGTTTACGAAGGCAAGCTGTGATTACACTACCATAAAAGCCCTCAAGCCCTCATACTCATAATTAAAATTTTTAACCAAAAATATTTATAGATCTTGCCAATTTAGGTATATCAATATTTTTTTAAAGTAAATTTTTAAATTATTAGTTATTTGGTTTGACTGCAAAATCTGCCTTGTCTCTGAAGTAAGTTGCAAAAATATTTTATCATTTTCATGTAAAACATATTTTAAAGTATATAACGATAATTTCCACGTGTTATTAACTGGATAAAACATTTGAATTACTCTGTATATAATTTAATCGATATCATGGTGTTTTTAAGGCAGTGTTTACGGGCGATTTCCTAGGCGCGGTATTGAATATCGGTAAGATAATCTCGGTGTAATCGCGTGCGGATATCGATGGCCGACAGTTGAGGCAGAAAACCGCACGGGCATGTTTGCGAATCAGACACCGCACTGATTGTGCGTATCTAGCTTTTTATACAATTAACTTAAAGCAACATGTATTATAGCAGCCTATAATGCTTTGTAGACTAGGTAATTTATCGTTCAAGAGCTCAGTCTCAGTTAAAATATTGGGTTACTTGTGATTCTAAAAAATAAAAAATATTAATCATTTTTAAAATAAAAATATTTTTAATTAAAACATTGAATATATCGCGCATTTCAACGATAAATATACAAATCGCTATTCAATCTTAATTTGGTAATCAATCAATATATTTCTCACAGATAGGTTCCTCTGTCCGGCATTGTTGATTATCATATCACGAAGGCGGCACTCCTCGACCTGGTCGTCACCAGCTCCGCCATGTTCCTCGTGGGACGAAGCCAATTCGTGCTGCTAATTCGGCTTTGATATGCTAACGCACTGCCTCCCACGGCCTTTATCATAATACTCCCATTATTCATCATTTTGACGCTTCGGTCTAAACACCACATCCTATTATCAACATCTTAACCGTATTATGAATATTTTAAAATAAACGAACTCTAGCCTATTATTTTTTTAAATGTCGCCTCATACTCCAGTGTTTATTTCATTACTATTGTATATAAATTACTTATATATTATTATAAATAAATATATAACGACTTATCAGTGAAACGATGAAAGCTATTTTGCCCTAAAGGTGCATTGTTCAACGTGATCAATAGAACCAAATACCGATACATAAAATACAAATCAATTTATTCCACATTGATTCACACATGAAACGACGAGAATTTAAAAAAATCAACAGACTGGATAAGAATCGAATCGAATAAGTAACCGGGAATTTTTGTCGTTGTTTCTAATATGACTCGACTTCCTAAAACCATATTGTGAAAAAAAGGGAATCATTGTTTTATAAAAATATACTTGGGATCTTTTACGCCATTCTGTGACAATAAACGCGTCATTTTTTTTTAAAGTGGGTATTTATAAATTGATTATTATTTTCAATGACATTTGGAATTAAGGACTCGTGGGCAAATCCGACTTCCTGGTGTGTTCATAACACTATTAGTTTCTATTTATTTTGTGAATTTTTGTAGTGATTAATAAAATTCACGTCATTCTAAATATAACTCATACGTGACGGTGCGTCTTTGTGACGTCATGATTGGTGCGTTTACAGATTGGTATTCATTAAATAAATACGTAATTATTTATTAGTAATACACATATTATACATAGCTGATTGCATACTAATCTGTTTTTGACTTTCCACGCCTTCAATATTTCGATTATACCAATCTCATTTTGTAAAATTATTTTTTTCGTTGTCGAAATGGCAATGGAAGACAATGATATTGTAGTGACAATAGATTCGGTCTCAAGATTGGTTGATAATATATAACATATAATCGTAGCTTCTTTCCATCCATGTACCCATAACATGGTAACTGATTATCTTGTCCCATGAAGTGCACTTACTGTAGGGATTACGCTAAGTCTCTGGATAAGCCATGCAGCCAGTCATCAGTATAAACAGCGATTAAGGCTGTTCAGTGTTGCCAGGTCGAATATTACTTAATATTTCATAAATAAATATCCACATGGTAACACCGTAAGCGTGCACGCGTTATATGTGTTGCTTATTTATTTGATCAATATGCGATTGTTGGCTTTATTATAAAGATTTATACTCTTTTAGTATATTCATAAAAAGATTACCTGTATATTCTTAAAATTTATTTTGTGTCAAGTTTGATGAAGGTGATGCGTGTGTTCTCGTCGAAACGTTGGAAAGAAAACTTCGACATGACAAGGTTCCACCTTGAAAACGTTGAACTTTAATTTTTTTAATAATATTTTTGCCTTCATTATTTTCATGTATAATTTATTTTTTTATCTGTTTTAATATAATTTAAAACAATAGGGTAATAAGGTTTTAGATACTGATGAATTCTTGAGACATGAATATTTTCGTGTTTTTTTTTACATTCTGTTATAAAATCTAATAGAAGACTTAGACGGCGCCATTTCAAGCACATACATTAGAGGTAATAAAACACAGTGTTGCTTTGATTGTTATTATTTGTGTGGCTCAAATGTGTTTTTTTTTACGGTTAGACTCCCACGACCCTGCTTGACCCTATGAGTCAGTACCGGACGCGGCCAATGCCACGTTTTGCTTCAATTTAAACAAATACCATAAAAAAAATACTTGTATATTGCTACATATAATAAACAACATACACGACGCTTCAAAACACAGGGGAGTTTTATAAAAAGCGAGATCTGGTTTCAGTGCTGTCTATTTTATCACCAAAATATATCTAATAAATACTTGTAAGTAAGTATGAATTGGAACCGAATCACCTGAGAAATTTTCATAATTTAACTCAGCCTACTACTTAAAAATAATTAATTAAAGGAATCAATGTGTTATAGAGCTTGTGAATACAGTGTCTTCTTCGAATATGGGTCGTTAACCCTTGGACTATACTCGTCTCAAAGCATCTGTCTATAGGTTTTATGGTAGATTGATCAGAGACCTCCATGGCAGCTAAGCACTTAATCTATCTGTAATAGATAATATTGCTTTGTTATTCATGCTTAAATATGTCGTTTACATGACGAATATGATTATGCATTTTTTTACTGAACTAATAAAAGTTATTTTTATTTTTAATTATTGAACTCGACGCGATTTAATTTATAAGAAAATTTCTGTTATGTTATATTCGAGTGCATCACTCACGGATCTATTATGAAAATCTAATATTTTTTCTTGTGTTGATTGGCTTGATGGCTCAGTGGTTATGCAGTGGATTCTTGATCGGAAGGCTTCCGATTCGATCCATGTACTGATGTTTAGATTTTCTTAAATTATAATAAAAGATTCATTAGCTATAGTTATTATAATCCGTTGGCTTCGCTCAGTAAACACGGGAAATCGTTACTATTGCGCTGAGCTCGCGATACGATACGTCACCGCAGCTGCGGTCTGCGGCGCGGAGATAAGAGCTCATTCGCATCCAATCGCAGCACCCACCGACCTAACAGAGCTACCTTCTATAAAAACTTGGCAACAACTGCTATTAAGTCTAAAAATTACAACTTCATTATGAAGCAGACTTAAAGAGAATTGAGGCAAATGTCGACGCATTTTGCAGAACACAACTGCACTTGCCTTTCTGCCTTTTCTCTTGGTGGCCGCAATTATAAATATATCGAGGTTTTACTGTATACCTTAATAAGTAAATATACACAAAATGCAAATATAGTAACATTCACTAAAAAAAATCAATGCATTTAATAGGAGGGATGGGTCTGATGCTTTGATAGAAAATTTTCAATATTTGGCTTCAAATGAGTCAGATTTAACTTTAAATCTCCTCGCCCAGTGATTTCCAATCTATTTCTTTTTTTTGTAAGAAGAATGGCAACCGCACTGAAACCCCTTTCCACGAGGAATGAAGATGGTAAAGCTATCAAAAACCTTTTTGAGATAGTCCATAATGCAGGATGAATAGCAGGTATGTCTCTCTGAAGCCAAAATTGGTGATATCCCTTTCTAAACTGCACCTTCAGTTCTTCATTAGTGCTTATTCCAATCAGTTCTTCTTGTAGTATGACTTCCAATTCTTCAATGTCACCGTATGGATTTATGGATTAATTTTTCGCTGTCATCGACCCCTGGGGGTCGATATTGACCACTTTGGGAACCTATGCTCTGAATGCTAATATCTATTTTTTCACCTGTATCTTTCCTTGTAGCCTCATATTTTCGTTAACGACTCCTCGTTCAGATTATCCTGCATAAAATCACCGCCGTTGACGGGTCAATTAATTCGTTTAAAATTTGATAAAAAATATTTGAACATGCCTTTAAACCTTGCGGTGGGCACTGCACTCGCTGCCCACAAGTTATCAGCTCCTGGCAACAAAGCCTCAGCGGCTGCGTAGTAGGCTGGCCGCTTCAGGATCAGGCCAGGCTTTTCAGGGAGTGCATCTGAAAGATAATAATACACGTTAAAAAACAAATCTAGTGAAAGTGTTATTACTTAATGTCAGTTTACGAATATGTGAGGTGTTTTTTTTTATTTATATCAGTCGGTATAAATTATTAATTTTTAATGATGATTCAAAGTCGAAGAAGTTTAAACGAGCTTACGGTACGTATTTTTTATCTGTTTAAATAAAATTATGTGCACTGCTTTTTTAATTTGATTTAATTCAAAATTAATTTTAAAAAATATGACATCAGATATTCTCAACTTGTAATGTTTTTTTTAATTTTGTATTTAATCAAATATTTCGTATAAACTGTGTAATATATTCTCTTCTCAACTTTACTCAAGTAATTAAGCGACAACGTAAAATTGCTTCTCTCGCGAATTAATGCCAGGCTGTGATATTTGATATTTTATGCGTACTTTTATTTCATTTGAAATGATCAGTTTGTCCCTGAAGATACCCCTGGTACTGGGACCGAAACGTCGAAACACAAAACAGTTAGGAATTGAGTATATATAACATTTTTTAACTATGTAATTTTTAGATACGAATTATAATTTATTTTTTTATGCATAATTCCATATATACTAAGTGCGTTCGTGGGTTTTGGCAGTCGTTGAAATTAGAAATACTATATATTCTTGGGTGTTAAGCTGCGTTTTTTGTTGAAATTTTCGACATTTCGGTACCGGTACTGGGGCCATCAAAAAAGCAACATAACACCAAAACATACTGCATTGCTATTAATCCCATTTTATATGTGCTGTCACCGTATGAGTATAGTAATATAAATGAAATCACTTCCCATTATATGCGCATCGCATCATCACCTGATTTTCCTTGACACGGAATAAAATGACGTCAAATATTTATTATTTATAAAAACAAACATTTGTAAAAATAACGGTACCAAGTTGTTTTGAATTTATTACTTAAGTAATAAGAGCACTTTCACCCTACAGAGACGTCGAAAGAATTTAATTCTTATTTAATCGACGTTCGGTATGTATACTGATACATATTTGTATTAATGTGCACTAGTAATAGTAATTTATAATTTTCTAGTAATCTGTCTAATCATATTTTGTTATAATATATTGTGATGCAAATTAAGACTGTCTTTCAGATATAATAATATTATTAAACTGTATTAAAATGTCTGTTAAGTACTGTATATATCGTTGTATACTGTCTATATTATTTACAAATAATATAGAAACATGTAGTTGGCTATAAGCATATACGTTTCAAAACGTTCTGAAGATCGGAAAAGGGCTTTGTTTGTAAAAGGCATTGTCGACCATGTGTTCAGGTCAGGCTTTAGTGATGTCAGGGGCGATCGGTCATTTACAATTTACCTGTAAACAATGACGTATTGTGTCGCAATCATTTTATTTGTCAAATGAAAATATTTTAATAATAAAAATACAACTTATTTATTTACACAGTTTGAGATTTTAATATTATCAAGATTCATGCCCCTGAGTGACGACGTATGCTATCAAAAGCAGTGGCGGTATTGCCATACAATCTCAAATTATATCTATAAAATTATATATTATAGACCACAAACGATTATTTTCTTGAATAATTTAAATACTTTGATTGTGTAGTTTTGCGTATCAACATTCAATAAATACCTGTTATCAAGCATAGGCTTAGGTTTTTAAAATAATATATCCATGTTATTGCAACCACAGAGGATTTTCCTTGGTTTGAGGGTAACCTTATATTCTGAACAATATATATTCTATACCAAGTGGTTTATAATCAGCACAAGTATTCAACATTGTTGCTTTGAAGGTTATATCGACATGAATTTTCTATTGAAAAGTATTTAACGATGCATCATTTTTTATACAAATATATAAGCGTGCTATGCCTTAAAATATCATTTGGCTTTCTACGAGTAGGAGTCTATAATCTCTCTATTCTGAAAATGTCAAATAGTTTAATATTGAAAAAAAAATTAATACCGTATGCTAAACTTAAATTGCAATAAATATAAAGTTATCGCTTAAAATTCAATCGAAAAATCCCTGGAAATACCAGACTTTTTGGTATTTAATTTCCACGCTATTATATTGTGTTGATTATTTTTTTGCGGTCTAGCATTTCACTACTCTAAATCGTCGTTGCTGTGTCAGTTTTTATATAAAAAATACTTTTTTTTTTTACTTTGTCTTGCATTGTTAACCAAAATCAAAAACTAAATTCATAATGTCTCATTGATGAAAAATATCAATAAATCATTCTCACTTATAGTATATGTTATGTACTGTACGGTCGATAGATATTTGAGGTTGTGTAATCTGTACGATTATATAAACCACACTATACTATCTAAAAAAAAAAACAGGCTGGAAACCAAAGAGGCAGATAACACAATTGAAGATTTCTTTCGTCGTTTCATTTGTAAAAACCTCAAACAATTTTATTTAAGTATATTTAGTAATATATTCACATTTATTTTTTTGCTGTCTGCATTAAGTGTTTTACTCTGCTTGAAGATGCCAATCTAGCATGTTGGCGAAACTAATCAAATAAATAAAAAAATGGAAACGTATAAGTACGAATCTATTAAATTTTTAATAATCATCGGTATTGTTATTTTATGGCGTTTCTCATCGCGAAAAACTCAGTACGTATTGTCAAATTCTCCATCAGCAGTCCGTTCCTCGTGAGAACCATCACATCACCTGTCCGTGTGCTGGATGGAAGACGTCCGTCATCCGCTGCATCATCGGATGAGGCACATGCCATTGGATCACGTTTACACTGAAACAATAGCCGTGTTTTTTTTTGCATGAAATTAGTATAATAGCCCGTTATACTACTCACAAGTCTGTTTGTGCACATGTACATATTTGAAATATAAAAAATCGTCATTGATGGCAGACTGGCTTAATTAGGATTACTATGTATAGGAGACTACGAACGATGAGTATTTTTGTCTTTCAAGGGTTTATTCAGTGTCACAAACTGTAACAGTGTACTCTCAAATAAATATGTTAGTAGGTGTTCTGCTAATTAGCTGAGGCCGTTGTAGAGTCACGCCTTTGGCAAATTTTTGCAGCTCGCTAACAATGCATAGATTTACTGATGTGTCGTCCCTTTAGCAACAGTGACAGCTAATTATCCCCTAAATTTTCATGAATAAATCATTAAAAAAACCATTGAATTGATCTAATTATATACTGCGGTTCCATGTCTTCAGTCACGTAGTACTGTAGATTATAAATTAAAAATGACACCGCTGGTATTTGGTGTCGCGTCTTTTTATGTCTCCATTGTTTCAAAGAATCTGAACAATCGATTCGTAAATCCTAACAAAAACTTTCACTTCCCTTTTTAACTATTCTCGGTTCATCGTTGTTCAATTCTGAAGGTTTCAGATATCTCTTTCAGCAATCTTTGTCCATCTTAGTTTACATATTAATTTCAACACAAAAAATTATGTTTTTATTATTTAAATATTAACGGCATATAATGGTTTGTTTGCACTGTTTACTATTAACAAGCTAAAAAATGCGTCGCAAGCTTTGCACAACGCGCATTTAATTGGTTTCCTTTCTGAGACTACAACGTTATGTTGATTAAGACGTACATAACTAATCATTTTAACAACGCTTTGTGAAACCCGCGCAACATATTTGCTACCTTATTTATAACGGGTATTCATACTTTCACAATAAATGGAGTGAAAGCTTTCTTCTACATTATTTCAGTGCATTTGTCCAGTTACAATATTGTATAAAGACTTTGCTGGTCCCCTTGATTCATCATCTCGTTTCCTTGGCTGCAATGATTCACGTTGACGTATTGGGGTCGAACCATCCGCACAGTCCTGGCACCGACTGGCGAGTCCTTGTACAGCAATCTACTCTCAGTTGAGCAAATGCACTCGTATTATTCAACTCCACGTAACATAGAAAAAAAATGCAGAAATACAATACATCTGTTTAATTTGGAAATCTTGAATCCAGATGAAGTCTTGGGTATTTTACTAACTTCGTCATCAATTCCTGTTATCTCCCAGACAGAATCTCCCACTCGGGACCGTTCCCTCTTCAGTCCCGCGATCAGTTCTCAATGCCCTGTTGTACATCCATCGCGTTACACGCATGCTCTACACCAGCGGCCACCAAACTTTTTTGATCTCGTAACCATTTTTTTTTTAAATGAATTTTCACCTAAAATGTGCAGACTCGTGGTTTTATAAAAAAATTATAAGACTTCACTTTTAACTTGATTCACAGTTAATTGATTATGTCTTTATATGAAGCAAGTAGTTTGGGAACCGCTGCTCACTAGTGTATTATAGTTCCTGGTTTCCACTTAAGAATTATCCAACGCCCTTTCATAGCATAACAATGCTTTCTTCTCGGTCATACATAAATATAAAGCACGTATTATACGGGAGCTATCTTAACTACATGAATAATTCTAACTGTATACTTTCTTATTTCAATTATGTTAATGTAGCGATTTTATCACATATACTTTCAGTAATTTTTTTTAACTGGGATAATCAAAATAAGTAATATTTAGTTGTTAAGGTGCTTATTTCGTCAATTACACGTTTTCAGAGATAAAAATGTATATTGCATATGTATACGCTTGCATAAAAATATCAAAAAATTTGGTCAGTTATAGGGCTTCAGTGGTTTAAAGTACAAGTAGCGCCACATCAGGTGTGTCCTTAATGAAATATTGTAATTTTCTCGTCGTTTCACATGTTACACTTAAAACATGTCATTTTCAAGTTATGTTGATGAAAGCGTCGGTCCGTGACATTATGTTGTTTTAAAGAGCATATAAAGCCACATGCATACGGAGTAGACTACAGTAGCACTTAATTTGATGACCAGATGTGGTCAGGGCATATGAGTCATGTGCCCTATGAAAATCAGATTGCGTCTACTAGCAACACACGACGCTAGACAACTAGACGAAATGTCTAGAAAAAACTTCATTAAGTATATTTTTATAAATGTCTACTCGGCTTGCATATTTGCACAACAAATACGAACGCGTAGAAGAAACATCTGTAGTTTAATTTTTTAGAAATGTATAATTTACCATTCATAACAATACCTGTGTAAATCGCGCACTTTATAGATTATTATTTATTATATAGGGAAGTCGTGTTAAATATCATTATGATTAAATTTATACAAAAGGCATAAAAACACATAAGTGTACATTATTACATTTATCAAAGGTTGAGTTTTATTGCAGCGCACGCCACTGGTATTTTATTTTTCACGTTCGTACATATGAGCTGCAATTGTAACAATAAAAACCACTCAAATAACGCTGTTTATTGGCAAGCAGTCCATTCAACCACCCATCGAGACACCAACCTACAAACAATCCACGAAGTCATCATCGACCTTGCAGATTCCTTTCATAATTCCATAGCCCGAGTACCGAACCCCTCCATCAATTCACTCCTCGAAAGCCTTACCCCCACCCATCCAAACCTAATAAAAAAAAATCCCCTGGTGACACACGTTACCTAGTAAATAGAAAGCGTTAAATTTGTCCATTTCTCTGTCGTGTCTGGAGTGTTTCACGACGTCCAGGCAGCTGGCTTCCCACAGCGCCGCGCCTTCGGCGCTCGCATTCCTCGCCAGACGCATTCTTGCCATAGACACGTTGCACAATTGTGCATTCCTGCGTAGTTCATTTGCTTCTATGTGACATTTCAATTCACGCTTAAAGGCCTCTACACACGCAGCGACATACTTGCAATCAGCCAATAGCGTCCCTTTATCTTAGGTATGTTTTTTTTATAGTTTTGCCTAAGTAAACAACGCAACGGTGTGCAGGGCTTTAACCTACAATTTTTGTAAACAGGAAGTCGTATCGCATCAAATATTTAATAGATCCATATCTTTTACATAACAGGTGTTATAAGTATTATATATATGCTTGTGCATTGCTGCCATTGTGTACCCTAAGCGTGTGTAAAGGTAATGAAGTGTTAGACTTGGAATGATTTTGGATGAATGTGCTCTGGAAGTACCTTGCCTAGGTGGGGACTCCTGCTATTGTTTCTGTTCCCTGCTTCAGAAGGAGTATCAGATCTAAACGCCAGAGCTTTGTAATGAACGGATTATATAATAATGCTATTAGGCAGCAGCAATACGCAGACTTTTCCTTCCAATAGAAGGCCTCCGGGAACCACTATACTATTTTCCCCTTAGAAAACCATGAACACTGGCTCGGCATGGGTATATGCTCAGTGAAATGGTCGCCTACCTCCTCTGAAGAGAGGCACTTGATGAAAAAGAATATATATTTGAATATTCTTAAAAATATTTCGTTCGTTTTAATTAAATTTATACTAGCCCTATTAAACTACGATTGGGTGTTAGAGAGATGATTCTTTCATCCCTTGGAGCATATAGGCTTAGGGACGAATTCGCTAGATATCTGTGTCCAAAGAAATCCGGAACATCTGCGCTGCCAACCAAAAGACAGGATGAAATAAATTTGATTGATATGTGTATGTCATGCAGTGCATTCCTCGACCTCCGGAGCCCGATCCGTGCAGCCGCCACCAGGTCCGTCCCCATCTCTGTAATTGTACGACCGACTGCCGTCTCAATTGGCTCTGGCACCGACTGCCGATCTGATGATGCGACTTCCTTATTAAGCCGACCCAGGGTCCTTAGTCCTTTCAGATATTCTGCGCACATTGCCGCCCCAATCAACTGGCAATTATTCAATCATTATTAATAACAAAACACCACGGACTTTCTAACCGATTAATCCCCTCAAAACACAATGGGCAATTTAAAAAAAAACGCCATCTTTAGGAAGGTGCATCGTTTTGAAATAGACGTATTTTTTAATTTATTTATAATTTAAACCCATTATGAACTTTTTACGAAAAGAACCGCCTTGAATATGTTCAATATAATTTCACCAAAATTTAACTATGTTTAAATATTTCATATATATTAATATTCATGGACTAATTGTGTTTTCTATTATCCTATGAAACAATGCGTTCGTGTATTTTAAAGTGATTTTTTTACTTTCATATGCACATTAAGTGCATATATTAGCAATGCGTCAGTGAATGCATTAACATATATAACCTCTTCATTATTTACATGAACAATTAAGGCTGCTTGTTTCTGATCATGTTTACCTACATAAATGTAAATTATATTTTTTTATTATTTAATTTGTTTATTACAAAAAAAAACTATGATCTAAATCACATCGTTGTAAACCACTTGTACTTGGGAATTGATTAATATCGACAGTAAAATGTTATAAAATATCTATTATTTCTTTCACGTTTATATTTAAAGTATGAATAAATTCACATTCGAAAACGCCTTAAGTGGTAATTAATAAATGCTTATTTTGTAAATATTCACAATTATGATAAATTTAAATATCAATTTTTACGCGATTTCTCATTGTTCAATTAAAGCCGAAATAATACAATTACTATCAATATTTTTTGAGTTCCTACACAATCAGTAATGAGACGTTACAGAGACTTGCTAATTTTAATTCCTGATTCCGACAGTTAGAACAATGACTCAGTCCAGCACCTATAATTTTCTCCATGCTTATTATGTATTTATTCGTCTCTATTAAATAAAGCCACCTATCATTTTAAATTCCTCCAAATTAATACCAATTACGTAAAAATTAATTATCGCATTTTTTAGCATGTTTCGTGGGACTCTTTTTAATGTTTGATTGTGTTGATTAATTGCCGGTCGTTTTTCTTAATTTTAAATGTCGGAATTCGCATGGATGTCTACTCTCACCTTGACTACTAATTCGCAGTTTCTGAAAGGTCGATTAACGTGAACAATGATTAGCAGGCCTCAAAAACGTGCATGGATTAGATGCAGTACCATTTCTCTGGTTAGTAAATATTAATTAGCGTTTAATTCAATTCGTATCACGTATTTAATAGCTTATTAACATTTCTTCAATCTCTATATTCAATCAAATAAATCCGTGATGAACTAAACAATGAAGTTGATTTAAACACAAACATGTTTTTTTACTGGCAGTTTTACTTTTATCCATTATTGATTAATGGCTTCAAATGTTTGTTAAAACGTTCAGATCACCTGTATATAATATTCATCATTACTAGTTTTGCAATCATCTTTACGTCACTAATTAATTAAAACGTCAATAATAAATCCTCCTCCACTGACGTCCATTGTGATGACGAGGGCGAGATAACTAAAAACAGCTGTGCCATTCAACATCCTGAAGCAAGTCTGATAAGGGGCGGACCAGGCCCTTTCGATTCTTTTTTACCGGAAATTGTAAATAATAACTTCACATTTTCAAAAATATAGAAATCATCCGACCACCTGGACCCCTTTAGGGAAAAAAAATTACCAAGCTTAAAGTCAAACACAGTTTTTGCATATACTGGAAGTTTTCGGTGATTAAATGGTCGAGTTTTTTTCGAATATTCTAGTTGTGAGATTAGAAAATATCTTAAGGGTCTAGGTCCCGCAATAGAGTTTTTTTTATCATTTTCTAGTCCGTTTTCCACCAATCAAAAAAAATTTAAATGCAAAAAGTTTGATACGTCCCTTCTTCCGAACAGAATATATCTTCATTTCTTATAAATTTAATATAAATATGATAAATATCTGTTTTTCCGATTGAAGTGTAGGAATTTGGAGATTCGTCATGTCCCTTTTCCAAGAGTCCTAAACATTTAAAAGTCTTTTTTTCAATTGGAATTAAAAGAATAAATATAAACCCTGTGTGATATATTATTTTAAAAATTATTAAAAAAAAATCTTTAACAAACTTTGGTTTTGAAAAGTTGTCATTTTATCAAATTTTTCAACATCTTCAAGATTTTATTTTACGTTAATTAAATAATAAAAAATAGATAAGTATAATCTATAGTTTTCTCAATACTCAATACAATGTCCGGTTGGACACCAGAGGCAATTAAAAGGCTGGAAGCAACTGCCTTAAGCAAGAAGAGAATGCAAATAGTTTCACTGTATCATTTTGTTGAAGCCATGATATTTGAAGGGGAGATTAATTATATATTTACACCCTGTATATGCCAGATATTATCTGCGCATTAATGCTGACATTTCAGGAACGTTTATCTTCCAAGTCTACTTGCACCCTGTAACTCGGCGACCCCATCAATCAATTGGAAAATATGGATGTCAGACACTGCTGTGTTAATGTCCTTATCAGCGTTATAAATGATTATTTATGCATAATGTCAGCAGGAGCGTGTTTCTGGAACATTCCTCCGCCGCTATTAGCGGTTCCCGGAATCAGATCACTCGGGCGCCACTCGTATCTATGATATCATTCTCGTTCCGACTTGTAACATTTTATATCTTATCAATCACCATTGTGGTAATTCTGTGTTAATGGATTTTATAGAAAAAGTCAGATTAAATGAGGAACCATCATTCTTGCTAAATTCAACCAAAATGCATTCTTGTAGCTATTGTTTTGTAAATATCGTCATTGGATTTTCTTCCTGTCGTGATCCGCTCTTTGCTTCTGATAATACTCGATGTGCTGATTTTGTGACGATTTAATGCATCATCATTGTAGCGAGTGTTTTCCACACACGTCTCCACATTTGTAAGTTTATTTTACGTTCTGAATCCGCTGCGCTTACTTTGTATATATTTTATTTATAAGAAATTCAATATTTTTGACCGAGAGTACTTGGTGGAATTCCATTTTAATATTTTTGAGTAAAATACTTGAGTGATTTTCCACATGTTCGTTTTTATTTTGACTCTGTGTGAAAGGTTGACGAAACCGGTCACCAATGAAAACGAACATGTGGAAAATCACTGAAGTATTTTACTCAAAAATTTTATTTATAAAATAGTTCCGGTTGAATGACATTAGCATCTTGTTACTGATTGCTGAATTCATAATTATTTCGTGCATTTCTACTCTTCGCAAGTTATATAAAAAGGTTGACTACCCCTAATACGAATGTATGTATTATTTATGCCCTGGGTTCTTCTTTGCTGACGTGCTCGTTGTTCTGTTGCAGAGCGAGGGCGGATCCCCGTTCGGACGCTGGACTGGAGGGTCAGGGCGGGCTCTGACGCACCGCTCCTGCCGCCGCCCTGGCAGCTTGGCTTCCTCTGAACATGACATGTACACCAAGGTAAGCCGAACAGTCCGCCCAAACGTTTCAGCATATCGAGTGTCGCAAATTAAACCAGTATGTCTGGTATTAAACACACTAAAGGCGGGGCGGGTGCTGGTACCCGTTTCGCGGACTGCTGTCTAAAATAGCAGATTGGCTAATTGAGGATTTAGCGTGCTTCTGAAACTTGAGTTGATGGAAGATGTCGGTCGGTTCCAGCAGATCGAGGGCGAGCCGAGCAGCGAGAGCGCCCCGGCGGGTGCCGCGGCCTGGGCGCGCTCGCTGGAGCTGCTGCTGGGAGACCCTCGGGGCGCGCACGCCCTGGCCGCCTTCCTGGAGCGCGAGTTCAGCGCCGAGAACATCCGCTTCTGGACGGCCTGCGAGCGCTACTCGCGAGCCCCGCCAGCCGCGCGCCCCGCCCTCGCGGCCCGCCTGCATGAGCGCCACCTGGCCGAGGGCGCACCCGAGCCCGTCAACGTGGACGCCCCGGCGCGCCAGCGAGCGCGCGCCCGCCTGGCCCAGGCGCCGCCCGACCTCTTCCTCCAGGTGGGTCTCTCTACCTAACCCCTGCACCCTGCTCCTCATACCCCCCCCCCCCCACCCACCCCATCATACGATCAATTTGATGTATTATTTTTCATGATTTATCTATGACTTATTACCACCTGGTAAAAGGCGAAAATTCCCCTCTTTTATACAGTGTATCCAAAGAGAGTATCGGGTATTTGTTAGTTCTGTAAAATATCTATGTATGGATTGGTCAATCAGATGCGTATTTATTACCCATTACGGGTTTATTATATTATTACTAATATGATTAGGCACATTAGTTCATATATAGAAGATGATTTTTAGTACAAAGGTTCGTACACCGGTCATGTATACCAGGAGATGTGGGTTCAAATCCCACACAAATTTCTTTAAAAATCATCTTCTATATATGAACTAATGTGCCTTATCATATTAGTAATAATATAATAAACCCGTAATGGATAATAAATACGCATCGATATAAATATGACGGTGTGCGTCTTGGCTAAATCAATAGATTTTAAAAATAATGTCCAGATGGGACTAAAATCGCTTCACTTGTTACTTTGTTCAAAAAGTCCAGTGCTTGCAAATCACTAAATATTGATTGGCCTGGGCACATTGATTCATATGCAAAGTATGATTGTTAAAAATTCTCGATAAACGGAAGTGATTCGTTAGAACAAAGGTTCGTACACCGGTTATGTAAACCAGGAGATGTGGGTTCAAATCCCACACAAATCACGATGATATTTTTCTGAAAGTTTCTTTAAAAATCATCGTCTATATATGAACTAATGTGCCTAATCATATTAGTAATAGTTCAGTAAAACAAAAACTACTAGTAATCAAGTATTTTTTTTATTTGTTTGACCAATGGTGACCGTTACGCACTGCTGGCACTCTTCTAATCTGAAACGAAGATTGCTGATAACACGCTGACACATAGCCCTCGATATTGCTGCCATTTCTGACCTATCGAGTTCGTCGGTTTATTCTCATAAACCCTACTTTTAAGGTATATCCCCATACGAAATAGTCAAGAGGGCTAAGGTCGGGGCTTCTGAGAGGCCAGTCGATGTTACCTCTACGTGAAATGACCTTATTAGGGAATAAATCGTTAACAGCTTCAATTGATTGATTGGATGAATGGCAAGTGAAGTCTTGTTGGAACCACGTTCTTGAGTTGAAACCTTGAAACTCCTGCAACTCTGAGCCCAAAAATTTTCGCAGCATATCGCAATAACGGTCACTATTCACATTCACCCGATACTCTTTTTGGACACCCTTTAGAAGTCTTCAAGGGTCGTTTTTACATGGGTCATGTCTCGTTTCTCAGGAAATGCTCCAATGACCAAAATAGGTGATAGTCTGAGGGTGCAATGACTGGTGAATAAGGAGGATGTGGTAAAACTTCCCAACCAAGCTCAGAATTTTTCTCCCGTAGGGTCGTGCATTATCACACTCCACCTCTATTTGCTATACTTAACCGCTTTCTCACTATGTTTTCATTCAAGCGATTGAGTTGGTCACAATAAACATCAGAATTGATGTTTTAATTTTTTGATTTAAATTTTTTGAACCATTGTTGGCATGTGCGAACATTCACTTTATCTCCACAGACATAGCAAAGGTTTTTTTAAAGCAACAGTTGCCGAGTTTCTTTTATGAAACTCATACAACATCAAACAACGTAAAAAATGTTTGGATGGAATTTTTCCGCCATTGTTAAAAAATGATTGAATAGGTAGGCTAGGCCGCGTTTACAAACAATAACACAAAATACAACTGTACTGCTCAAAGGACGAGTCCCAACAACTACATACTGGGCCACCTATACAAAAACGATCAAACTTTATGGTACTCCTAATATGTACAGCCAAAGCCTCTGAATTCTCAGAATTACTTGCATACCTGCCTGGTTATAGACTCTTCGTGGGAGCATACCCAGACGCCTGCCTGCGGCTCATAAAAATAATTACCTCTTACATCATATATACCATGAAATACAATCACAAAAGTTTAATTAAATACGCGTTATAATTAACATGTCCCCGTTTGGATTCCAGGCACAGAAGCAAATCTTTAACCTGATGAAGTTTGACAGCTATCCCCGCTTCATCAAGTCCGACATCCACAAGGACTGTCTGCTGGCGGAGCTGCAAGGCCGGTCCCCTCCCTACCCGGGCGACCCCGAGCTCGCTCTGGGGCCTTCCAGCCCCACCCCAAGCCCCACCAAGGTAACTACATTAATAACCTTATAATTATCAAAGCTCCATATTAAAAGCACTGTTTTTATCTTCTAAGATAAATTAATACATAATTCCAAGTATTATTTATTAAAATTACCATTAGCTGGAAATCAAATGATACCCTAATTGGCATTTACGTAGATTTAATTACTTGATTACAATGCAGAGACTTGTATTTCTTGAGAGAATGTCAAAGATCCCACTTAAGGGTTCCCATTAGATCTCGTTGTGTATAAGGAGATAAGTGGATTGTAAGATTTTATGGGTTTCTTCATTTCAGTTAAAAAAATCACTCAGTAATGCTGAGGATCGGCGACGCAAATCTCTCTTGCCGTGGCACCGGAAGCTTCGTAGCAAGTCGCGCGACCGCTGCTGCGAGGAAGATGAAGCCGACGAGGACGCCCCTCGTCCCCATGACCCTCGCGGCTCCAACTCTTCGCTCCTCACACACTGGGAGCTCACTCGGGGACTTAACAATAAACCGGTATGTGCTCATTATCAGTTATTCTTCTACGAGCAGTGGCAAACCAGCTTTACAAACCTGAAAGCTGTAATGATCTCATCATTTTGAAACGCAAATTTATACAATATAAAAATCACAATTTCAAACGCATTAAATACCCCAATAAATAAAACATCAGTTTCTATGTTCCCTTGTTTTGTTTTCCCATTTTATTTACAATTGACCACCACAATTTTCAGTGTGGATCGTCATCATGCAGCTGTGAAGGAACCGTGTCGTGTACGGTGCATGGAGCTCTGTGCCGAGTGCTGGTACCAGGCGCAGCTGCCACTTCCTCCGTAGTTGCCGTGTCTCCTGAAGAGACCATCCGACAGCTCATGGACCGACTGCTACACAAGCGAGCTATTCGATTCCTCGCCTACGAAGTCTACTTACCTGGAAGCAACAAGGTATGTTAACATAATACTTTACAGAAGACGTGATCGTGGAATCCACATTCATGTTATTAAAATATTATTTCTCCCGATTGCTCAATAGCTTACATTTACATTTATTTATCTACTGATAGGAGACTATCAAATGATTTCATATAATTTGAATATATTTATACTTAAAATTTGATGTCAATTAAGCAGTTTAATAGATTAATCTTATAAATTTGCAGCCCATCGACATCAACCAAAGCTCCTGCGCTCTGGCCGGAAAGGAAGTCACTGTGGAGCAGCGTGTGGTGTTCAAGCTGGACTTGCCCAACCGCAAGGTCATTTCCGTCAAGTCCAAGCCCAACAAGGCGCTCGGGGACGTGCTGAGGCCCATCCTACACAAGTACGGAGTCGGGGGAGCGGCTGGCCTGTGCCTCACCCTGGCCAGCAAGATGTTGGAGCTCTCCATGCCTGTGCAGGTAACATTTTTATCTTCGGAATACTAAAACTATAAATGTAGACAAAATTATCATATACCCCCATATTAGACTAAATATACATTTAATGTCGGTAGATTTAGTGTTGAAGAATAAACCTTAAATATTTTTGTATTATACACAATCCCATTATTTTTATCATATTTTTCTCTTTAAATTCTATTAAAAAAAATTATTGTTACCTTTTTTCGTAGTCTGCCGATTATCAATACTGTTTTTTTTTACTGCCACAAAAAAAATTGTTACTACCTTTTTTCGTAGTCTGTCCATACACAAACAATTATCACAAGCAATCTATTCACAAAACACGTAATTTTTCAGGTTGCAGATGGTCAAAGACTTCAAGTCACACTGCGTTCAACTTTAATACAACAGTCAGAAACCAACGGGAAGAATTACACCATAAATGACGTCAACAACTCTTCTAGTAACCCCAGCCAGTCTGCAGTCAACGGCACGACACCCGGAGCCCCCTCTCTCGATGAAATTACAAACCGAGTTTTCGAAGAGCTGCTCCAAGGCAAAGCTGACCGACACGCTGTTAACACCGAAGAGCAATCCGTCAAGGTAATTACCGCCAAATGTTCAGAGTTGGATGTAATGTGTAGTGTCGATTTATTTAATACCAACCTCGGATTTGGAGGCTGTAGGAAAATATTTGAGAGCGCCAGGAAAACAAACAGTCCTATTTCTCGTTTTCAAAATCATACAATCCGAGAATCCGTATTATTAAATTAATTTTATTAAGCTTCTATAATATTACTGTTGTTTAAAACAACCAAAAAGGTTATGGTAATATAATTTTTGTATTTTAATTTAAGTAAATGCTTTCATCTTAAACAAGTCTTATAAAAAAACTCTCATTATTTAATGTAATAAAGATGCCCATACAGTAATCTAAGTATGTTTATAATATTATTAATTATTATGTCTTTTATCTTCTTTAAACAAAGGGCATTCTTCCTTCCAGTCTGACAACTGCAGTTCGGAACACTCTTCGGGCATATTTGGGCGCTTTCTCCGGCGCGACGACCATCGCTCAAAGGGACTGAAGGTCAAGCGCGGCGTGCCAAGTCCCCTGGCCAGCTGTCCCGCGCCGCCCCCCTGCAGCGAGGGTGGCTCCTCGGTCACGCTGGACGACCCATCAGCCACCAGCCGGCCTCTCATAGCCAAGCTTAGGGCCGGTGTCAAGATACAGAACGCCGTAGGAATCCCGGGTGTCATGGAAAACACGGGTAACGACCATATTTAATTGGAAAAAAATAAATCCTATTTATAATATCTCCAAAACATTGATTATTAGTTATACTATTATGAGGAGCAATATTCTAAAAATATTGAAATCCAGATACTTTTTGTTGGCAAAAATTATAAATATTGATTTAGAATTTTAATTTTATTTGAGTTGTATGCTTAAATTTCTTTTCTTTCTTTCAGAGTTCATAGAAAATCTAAAACAAATTCAGCGAGCTCGTTTAAAAGATAAAATCGGCAATGGAGTACCAGCACCGACTGTCAACGGACAAGAGCTCCAAAACGGAAAAGAAAACAACTCAAAAGGAAAAACGGAAACCCATCAGTTTCAATTCTACGATGACCGAGCTCAGACGGCTGAATCACAAAACTCCGCTCCTGTCGCACCTGTGGCTGCTACCAGAGTGACTCCCACTCTCCCCAACCTCAACATAACAAAGCCCTGTCCTGCCCCCCGCCTCTCCCTCGGACAGGGAAGCCCCAACAAGCTCATCAACGGAAACCCGTTTCCCAAAGCTGAGAGCACTGCATTAAAAAACGGCCCTAATTCTCCTGAAAAGGACAGTTTCAAGAACCACATGGATTATTCTCCGACAAAAAACGGCTTTTCTGATTTGGACAGCACCGTTATAGAAAATAACCTTAATTTGGATGTAACATTGTGCGCTAACCCTACAAAAACAAATCACTACAATACAGAAAACAACAATACGACCCAAAATGTTACCTCCAATCTGAATTCCAAGTATGGAAACTTGGCGCAAGATTATTTGAACAGCTCCACAACGAGCGGCAGTGATCACTTCATGAGAACGTGCGACATTCTCAACTCCAGCTTCCACAGCACGAGTAGCTCTTGCGAGAATGAGCCTTTCAGAAACAGCAGGATCAATGACCCGCCACCGCTTCCGCCGAAACCAAAAGTGCTGCCAATCAAGCCGTCCAACTGGGGACAGGCCCTGATGAACGAGGACTCTCTCATCAACATGCGAATGCAAGAAGTCAGCTTACCAGAGATTAGCGCCAAGGAGAGCATCGAGGGAGTCAAACGAACTGTCTACCTCGATCAGCCCAGCAGTAGCTTTGTGTAAAGAAATTGTATAATCACGTATCGCTTACAAATTATCGTATATTATTGGCCATTGTAATTTGTAAAATTAACAACGGTTCAGGTATTATTAAGTTGCGCTGTAGTTTTCATTATATTGACTGATTATTAAATTAGAAATGGCTTTATGGACTTGCGTCCTACATTATTTACTGAAGTTTTGCATGCCATACTAACTTGTTTAAAATATTTGTTTATAATTGACATAAAATATTATATCAAGTATTCTAATAAATATAAATGTATTTATAGGAATTTTATTATAAATTATTTTAAAGTGGTGTTAATATGAATAATTTGGCAGGAACCATCAAGTTCTATACACACAAAACTCTGATAAGATATTTTACATTAATTATATATTAATGTAATAAAATTAAAAAAAGTGTTGATGAGATAACGACATTCTCAATGATGCGCCTGTTGTATTTGAATTTGTATTATTTTAGGTAAATAATGAAAAGTAATTAAAAAGCATTTGTGATTCTTATTTAAAAAAATATTTTTTTGTTAAACCACGTATTTATATTTAGTAGAATAGTATATTTATATTCTAATAAAGAAATTATTTTGATAACATATATTTTATTTTATTTAAAGACCTCGCAAGCATTGCAAAAAGATCCAACGGCAAAGCAAATTTTTATTTTTTCAAGTTATGCATATTTTTGACAATGCCATTAAAATATGTACGGGTGACAATAAACTGCTATGAATTGTAATAATAAAAGCTATCCTCAAATTTACAACGCATATTTGCAATGAAATTTTATTTTATCATTGCTGTTTTGTCAAAAAAAATCCTTTGCGCTAAAATACAAATCAATCATAGAATAATATCCCGAGTTGGATTCCAACCTTTAAAGTCATATTTTACATTTCAATAATATTAAACATCTTTAAAAATTTAAGGTAATTTAATACTAAAATCCTTCTTACTAAAAAAATGTGTTACTTCTTGGTTTATAAGTCTGATGGATCAGAATTTTTAAATCGAAAGTATACAATAATGTCAAACATTTGCCCTGTAGTGTTGTCGCAAATTCTCAAGTAAGACAAAAAGAAATCTTTAGGATTACTTAAAATTAAAAATATAATCAACAATAAGAAAATAGCATCACATAAAAAGGTCAGAATCCAGTCGATGTCAAAGGGTCGTATGATGTTTCGAAATTTAGTTTGCTAGAAGCAAGTGACTTTTTTATTCAACATTGAATAGATGAAGATATCTAAAAAGTACATGGTGCTACAGAGAAAAATATCGGAAGAATATAAGAATGATATTAATAATAATACTTCGATATATTAAACTATATTTTTTACTATATTTTACAAACATGGTAGGGAACACTTTATAATCGACTGATTCATAATACTAAAGCAACTACGCAGTAGCAAGCGCAGGTTTGATTTCAGTCGCCTCTTGTCCGGCGGTTATTTGCTCAGCTTCCTTTTTTTTACCACTTTTAGATAATCCTACATCAATTGGTTCATCACTGTCAACGTACGTCACCGGAGACGGCTCCTTTGGTGGCATCCAATCCGGAATAATCTTGGAGTGAATCCTCCACGTTCCGTAAGTGTTAGCCAGATGCTTCTCAAAAACTATGTACTCCAATACATCCTTGGCTAGTATTTCACTCCCGTGGATCAGCCTGCCAAATCTGTCATAAACTGCCAGCTGCTGCTGAGTGTGGAACCTGACAGTCACTTGAGCGTATACATTCTCTTTAGAAATAATATTGGTGCAGCGAGCGTGTACCACATATGGTGGTTCTAGTGAATTCAAGAATCTCCATCGTATTGTTCGATCTTTGGTATTATGAATCATTTCTGGATAGCACTTCTCTGTGATAAACTCTCTAATTGCTCTGTTGTCTTTTTCTGCTAGAAATGTGTGAGCTTTAATATATATATCTTGAGCTTGGTCGACAAAATCCTTCGAACTAAATTCTTCGTCGAATGAACGGATCTTGCGTACTGCCAACATGGATTTGGATTTTTTCTCGAGGAATTCGTACCTTTGTTTAGCTCCTGTGGAGCTCACTATAGACATTTTTCCATCACCTTCGGGAGGAACGTATCCTTCGAATACTCCTCCAGTGCAGGAAACGTAGAAAGTCCGTTCCATCCATGGCCTGGGAGGCAGAAGTCCCTGCTGCTTCAGCCTGGCGCGGACTTGTTCTTTCGATAATTCTGAAAAGGGTACTTCTGGTTCAGGGAGGTCTATCTTCGCAACTTTCTCTTTGCGCAAACGCTTCCATTTTGGTGCATAGTGCTTATGGCGATGCTGTATTTCCACATTTATCAATGGCTGATGCACCAGAGCTAATAAACCCAACTGTGGTAACTGCAACAAGAAAAATTAAATTGTTTGTTATTTTTGAATTACACAAAATTACATATTATATTCATAGCTACGTACTACTCAAAATCAACATAAATGCAAACA